>OX438886.1:28421244-29638744 GCA_949316265.1 Diarsia mendica | reverse complement strand
CCGGGTAAAAGACTTAGTTTCTTGTGTATCGCAACTTTATGCGGTCATGTTCGTTACTTTTTTGGTCCGGCTCATACGTTACCTTTCGTATGGTAACAGACAGGACGTAACGGAATCACAATATTTTGCAAAACTCTTTTAATATACAAAAATGTCGTTTTGTTTTCATAAAATGAATAATGTATCTTGTTGTAGAATTAACTAAACTGTATGGTACAATACATATGACACTGAGGGTGATAGTAATTATTTGGTGAAATCGTTATTACTTACCGGACAATCGATAGGAAAACGGGGGGTCGCCTGCTGTAAAGCTCCGACCGATTCCTGACACCGACTGACACGACGCCCAAATGGCCGACAGCGAATGACGGCTTCGATTTTAGTGTTACCATTTTAATAAAACATAACGTAATTTAGTAGAAAATGTTTGTAAATTGCTTAAAGTTCGGTAACTATGCAGGACATGTCCGTTATGAATAAAACGATGGGACAATGTTTAAAATTAGAAAATAAATTATAATTATAATATAAAGGTGCTTATATGTGTTTTTTATTAAATAGATATTGATTTTGCCATAAAAAAGTTAGAAATTATAAAACATTTATAGAAAAATTCATCGAAATTGGCAACTCAAAAGTTGTTTAGTAGAAATGGGACAGTACTGTACAGAATAATTGTCAAACTTTGAAATTAATTTTCATGTCTTCTAATCAATAAATGTTATATTTTATGTATGTAAAACGAATGTCCGTTAGGTCGTTCAAATATAAACAAGAACTTGCAGTTATTACAGGCACATAGGCTTCAGTAAAAAAAAAAATATCGTGGGACAACCAAAATATTAGGATGTACATGTTTTTATGAAAATGCCCTTATGTACTTCGCCGTAGGCGCCATAGCTAGCAACAATAATTCAACATCAAGATTCTATTGAATAAGTTTGTCCAGCATCCTGAAAACAAAGACTTGTAGTACCATCTCGTGGTAGAACCAAGCATTATTTAGGGATGGTAGGGCAACATAATTCTGTGTACCAATCTGTTTCGAACGTTTGGCGCCATCTCGTGATTTCTTTTCGTAGCTTTTACGAACCAGCAGACTTTGACAGTGCAAAACAATGTCAGTTGTCAGTTGGTTGTACAGTCTGACCACTTTAACTGTGAAATGAAAGTGGCGCTGCTTGTCAAGAAAAGTTGTTAGGCACGTATTAAAGTGTATCGTGTTTTTTCTAAAGCTTTTCCAGATATTCGCATGTAGCGGTCATCACTTCATGTTGATGAGCTGATGATGGAAGTTATAACTCCTCAACGGTTAGGAGTTAAAAACTATAATAAGGAAATCTTGAAGGTTATGGGTTAGGTTTCTTGGTTGAATGTTAAATGCATGGTAAATATTTGTAGATAATTATATTATACCTACAAATGGAAAAATAAAAAAACATTTTGCAAAAAAAAAACCGACTTCAAACACCATTAAAGTGAAAAAACTCAGAAGAAAAATTAGCTTCTGAAGTCGGTGGTAAATAGGTCAAATTAAATCAAAGAAATAAAACATGTCAATATGTTCAGAAGTTGCTGTATTTCGCAAAAGAGTTTTTTTATTTTTTGCGTTTTCAATATCAATGCGCAAACGTGTTGCTCCGACCACAAACAGTGGGATACGGGATAAGTGCAGGTGCAGGAAAATGATGATGATCAATTCGAGCTACGCTGATAAGTAGCGCCATCTGCCAGATATTGCTAATGTAGGTACAAGGTTTGAATCACAGTTTGAATCATTTGAATGTCAAAATAAAAGATTTTTAGCTGCATTGAACGAGGAAACATTTTTTACGGTGTCATGCTGTCATGCTCTACAGCAGAACCACTTTGACTATAGTGTGTGAAAATTACATGATAAAATGTAGATAATGTCTATATTTTTGTAGCCTAATATCAATAATTGTATATTGTTAGTTTCTTGGAAAATATCGATTCAAAGTGGCCATGCAGAGCATACTCCCCAGCAGAACCACTTTAAAATAACAGTTATTTCACGCTGATTATACACAGGTGATAATATAAACAAATGTATATTTATTGTATACTTAGATAACATTTACAATTAATTTATAATTATTCATAAAGGTTTTTAATATCGATACTTTTATATGCACACAAAAATTCACAGAATTGAATACACTGCCATCTTGTATTTCTCCTAAAAAGCTTTTAAAAAAATATCTAAATATAATTTGTTTTATGTAAGTAACATAAAAAAATTATACATTTAATAACTAGTTGGTACATGTGATTTTAAGTTTATTATTTTTAATCTAGTAAATAAATAAAAAAAAGTGGTTTTTTAAAGTTTGAATACAGCGCCATCTTGTATTTGTCTTAGAGATAAATACGAGATGGCATTGTATTAAATTCCGTGAATTTTTGTGTGCATATAAAAGTATCGATATTAAAAACCTTTATGAATAATTATAAATTAATTGTAAATGTTATCTAAGTATACAATAAATATACATTTGTTTATATTATCACCTGTGTATAATCAGCGTGAAATAACTGTTATTTTAAAGTGGTTCTGCTGGGGAGTATGCTCTGCATGGCCACTTTGAATCGATATTTTCCAAGAAACTAACATTATACAATTATCGATTAATATGCTACAAAAATATAGACATTATCTACATTTTTATATCATGTAATTTTCACGTAATACTGTCAAAGTGGTTCTGCTGCGGAGCATGACACTTTTTACGGCTGGCAGCACAGTATTCTACTCTTTGGTCAATATCACAGAGTACGACGTACGTCAACGTCAACGTCAATCAATATGCCTAATGCAATGGCCGCTAGTCCTGTTGTGGTGACATACTAAATTCTTCCAAATTAATATTTGTTCATCGTTATTTACATTTTTGAGTATATATTTTATTTGCCTGGTTTATCAAGATGTATTTCAAGTTAATTGTGCTTGTTTTCGCTGCGAATTGTGCCGTTTTTGTGTCTGTAAGTATGGAAAATAATGTTCACATAGAAAAATAAATTTCTGTCTTTTCAGTGTAACTCTATACTGTATTGACCTATTTCATCTTCATAATTTCTTGAATCACTCTTCTATTCACAGGGTGATGATGTTTTAGTCCTCTGTTGTATTAGGTTTAGGTCGCAAGGAATATATTCCTTGCGACCTACGAGTCGTTTTTCTGCGCAACTTCAATGCCTAGACTTTCCCCTCCTCTCTAAACTTCAATATTTTTACTTCGGTACATTTATTGAGAAACTGGACATATCTAAATTTATATTTATAGTTAAGAATTGTACCTTGCACATCTACCTACAATAAGTAGCAAAAACATTTTAAAAATACAAAGCATTGTATTTAATAAACATACTTTTGTGTAAAAAAGTAATGATTTGACTTATCAATCGTAAATGCGTCCTTAATTATAACAAGTCTCTTCTAATTTTGTTGTAATTAGAACTACTTATAATCTTGTTTTTATGGTATTTAAATAACAACCGTTGTTATGACTTTCCTATTCATCTGAAGTGGTTCAAACTCCACTCTTCAGTATTGTGTGAACTTCACTAAAAGTGGGAAATGCCAGAGTAGAGAACCCGTGAAAATCAAGTTTTCTTAATTTTTTTTGCAATTTGCATGTCACTGAGTAATATTTATTTGACAAAACTAAAACATAAAGACTTGAAAAACTATATTGTAAATTCAAACAATATAGCTACTGACCTTTGTCATTTAAGTTCCATTGTGTAAAGATTAGCATAATAAAGCCTGGTTGTTTGTCCCTTTATACCAATGAGCAGAGTGGTGGATTGTGTCCCCATCTTACAACTTCAAGGTAATGCTGTTGAAACTTATTATTACTCATATTATTATAAGCCCTCTTGCAGATATCTCGTAATCGGTTGAGTTTCTTCAGTTCTAGTTGTACGTTATATCTGTGTGCTTTACAGCAAAGGCCTCCTCCAACCGACTCCATTTCTGTCTCTCTCTGGCCAGCGACGTTCAAGTGCTGCCCGCCACTGTCTTGATTTCGTCCACCCATCGCCTGAGTGGTCTGCCTTGTTTTCTTTTTTCTGTTGCATGTGTACCAGTACATCACTAATTTCGACCACTTGTCTATTCCTCTGATCGTATGGCCTGCCCATTTCCACTTGAGCTTTTTGATGGTTATTGTGACGTGTTTTGTTCCAGTGTGTTTTCTTATCATTGTAGTTCTTAAGTTCTTATTCTGTCTTATAGTCTTCATACTTCTCAGCATAGCATTTTGACAGGTATCAAGCTTCATATAGTGCGATTTGTTGAGAGCCCATGTTTGGCATCCATAAGTGAGTACGGGTAGTATGCATGTGTTAAATAGTTTTCGCTTTATGCTCATGCTCATTTCCTTGTTCTTGAACACCTCTTTTAGACTCCAGTACTGTTTCCAGGCATTTGCTATGTGTTTATCGAGTTCTTTTGAGGTTACAACTGTAGTGGAGATTATTTGGACCAAGTAAATGTATTTGTTTACATTTTCAATTTCATTGTTGTTTACATGTATTGGTTCTTGTTCCCCATTCGTAATGGCCTTGGTTTTTTCAGTGTTCATGCTTAGTCCTACCTTGCGGCTCTTCCTTTCAAGATCGTTTAGCATTTTCTGGAGCTCATCCTTTGATGTTGAGATTACCACAAGGTTATCTGCGAACCTCAGGTAGTCAGGTGAGACAGATTCTCGCCATTGATTGTTAGCCCATGTTTGTACCAGTCCAGCTGGCGGAATATTTCTTCCAGCGCAGCCGTGAATATCTTAGGCGATACTGGATCACCTTGGCGAACCCCTCTTTCGATTCTTATTTGTTCTCCTTCCTTTTCCAGTTTGATTTTAGCTTTGCTGTTGGCATATATGTTTTTGAGAATTCTAATGTACCTATTTCTTTTCTACACCTTGATTCAGAAGTGCCTTCCATATCTTGTTGTGTTCCAATGAATCAAAAGCCTTGGAATAGTCCACGAAACAACAGTAGATGGTTATGTTGAATTCTTTACCTAATTGACGCACTATGTGGATATGGTCTATGGTTGAGTAACCGCTTCTGAATCCAGCTTGCTCTCTCGGTTGATTTTCGTCCAATGATTTGGTTTTATTATTAAATTTTTTTTTATTATTAAAAGATGACTTTTGCAAAAACTTTGTAGATGTTAGACATTAAGCTGATTGGTTTATAGTCGTTTATGTTGTTTTTATCACCCTTCTTGTGGGGGAGTATTATTGTGGAAGTTGTCCACTGGTCTGGTGTATCTTCGCTTCGCTTTGTATATCTTCATTGAACAGGTATGTAAGAATGGGTACAAGGGTGGTTTGATTTTCTAAGAGGAATTTGTTGTAGATATTGTCTGAGACGGCAGCTTTGTCTCTCTTTTGGGAACTTACAGCTTTTTCAACTTAGTTAGGTTAATTTCTTGGCTGGTATCTTTGCTAGAGTAAAATTATTATGTAACCTTTGACTGGTGGCATGGTTTCTGTGTAACGTAACTGGTGACGAACGGCTTGAGCGGGTGCTACCGTATCTTGGCCTATAGCATTAGGTAGGGTAGCTTACCGCAGTCTTTAAAAATAGTCTAATAACATATGAAAGAATAAAAAATACTAACCAAATAACTCTAAATATATTTTTTAAGGAATGTAGTCTCCTTTAAAAAAACGAGACATGAGATCGACAATAACAAACAAAAAATATTAAATCAACATAGTATTATAACAAAAAAGCTATTGTTCCATAAAGTGAACATACAACACAATAAAAAAAATCCTCTAGTAATCTAGTCACAGGTATGATATTTTTACAAAACTGGCAATGGTCAAACTTCGCTTATTTTTTATTAGCAGTCAGGGCATAATTGTTTCGCACACTGTAATCACACCAGTGACGCAGCGTGTTGGTACTCAGGCGGATAACATTGGAAGCGCGGGGAAGGGCTGCTTCGCCGACTCCACTTGGCCTGTGAGACTGCTTGTCACCAGTTAAATCTCCAAAATTAAATGTTTTTAATACCTCCTGCCTACTTCTATTCTCCTGGTAGTTTGTACCGTAGTTGTACCCTAAACTGTGTGATAGAACGAATGAGAAACTTTAGTCTCGCTGGTTTTACGATTTTGTAACACCCTTTATCGTAGAACTAGTGGGAACGAAAAAATCCATTGACTTTTCGTTCCCATTAGTTCTACGATTTCGTACCACCTTGGATCGTAGAACGGATCGTGGATCGTAGTTCCCACTAGTTCTATCGTAGGACTTTGCAGTAGAACTAGTGGGAATGATCCCCAAATTCAGCCTCTGTAGCCACAGACGGGTTATACCATCAGAAAGCAGCCGCTTTCTGATGGTAGGTATAACCCGATAACGCTTCCAACCCGGGACCTAATGCTCTGCAGTTGCACTTGGGACCACTAGAATAACAAGGCAGATCATACATAATAAGTATAATCACCCTAAAATGTTCCTACCGCCTGTAAACAGGCATCCTTTCCATGGGAAAGAAAGGGCTGTAATTTAGCTTCATCTGGTTAGGCTGGAAACTAGCCCTCCCTAATACGGTTGGGAAACGGTTAGAATAGAATGTGGTTATTGTGGTTAAGCCTTTTGCTATCATCATCATCATCTATACTGTTCCCCCTGCAGGGACTCAGGCCTCCTCTCTAGGAGAGGGATCGGCTATAATCCACCATGCGTGCCAAGTGCGGGTTGGTAGATGTCACGTCTTCGAATTTCACATGTCTTCGACTTTCTTCAATGTTCTTTTGCTATCAACCAGGTGAAAATCCCATTGACAATATTATTATCACTGTATTACAGGCAGTTTCGTACGAAGATAACCGTTGCAAATGCGTCTGCCCAAGCCCCGCTGCCGTGCTGAACAACACCGCAGGTGCGGACAGGAGCCCCTTCATGAAGTCTGCCAATGTACCACCTAATAAATGGTAAGAATAAACTCAACCTCGAAGTATTTATTTCAATTAGACCATTCATTACAGGCACTTTTGAACATCAAAACACAAAAAAAAGTGATGCTACAGTCACAGTCACAGGCATAATAACTTTTGCAAATACTGTAGTTGCCCATTCCATAGTGTAGATCTCTATGGAGTAGAATGGGTAAGAAACTTCATGGACACTCGTTTAAATCACAATATTGATTCAAAATCCTGGTAAGTACAGTTTAGACTGATTCTTCAATTGTCAGATGTTTAACAAATAACCAGGCCAATCTCTCTGATATCAATATAGCTCATGGCTAAATAATAAAGCCGCTTGCGTCGATCTTTATATTAAGCCATGCTTGCCTAAGTTGGTCTGTGGACATGTAAACGTTCGTTACATGTATACTTTCTCCGCTCTTTGGGAATCATGTTAAGCAATCTACTAATACAATCGGCTACTAGAAAAAACTTTTTAACAAAAAATAAAACCAACTTCAAAAATAATCAATCAGTCGGTTTTATTTTTTGTTAAAAAGTTTTTATTTTTCACTTTTTAGTGGTTCACATGTTCATGGGTTCATGTAGACAATGTAGTTTTTTTTTAGATTTGTTGATTTTTCAAAAACCGCTGGTCCGATTTTGATAAAAAAAATATGGGATCATTTGGGAAGTATACCCTTTCCAACAAAAAAAGATTTTTCAAATCGGTTAGCAAGCGACGGAGTTATGCGAACAAACATTTAAAAAAAATATAAACATCCGAATTGAGAACCTCCTTCTTTTTTTAGAAGTCGGTTAAAAAGACAGTCTTTTCTAGTAGCTAGAAAGTCTGACCACTATGTAGTACCCAATTTTAATGAAAAAGCTTGGAAGATGATTGTATTTGTGAAAATTCTGACAATTGAAAAATCAGGTTTCAAGTTTAAAGCCTTGTTATTAGTTATGTTTATATTCTATATTTCTAACCAATATATATAATATAGCTATTACTTATTTCATGTATTAATATTAATATTTTTGATAAACATGAGCCATCTATTTGCCTTTTGGTATTAATTTCGACAATGCCATTAGGCAAAGCTTTCGATTGCGTTTAGATTAGATTGACCCCAATGCTTTAATGATTGAGAATATCCCTCAATCAGCAATTCACAGCCTAAACCATTGTAGTTTCTATTCCATTGTAGTGCGTATTCAATACACGCACAATTGCAAATTGCATCTACATTCAGACAACTGGACGTAGATGCAATTTGTGCTTGTATTCTCATTTATTATATTCTGTAGCTTTGTTATGCATTTGAGTATTTTGATTTTGCTTTCTGTATATGTATACATTCAGCAATGTTTGGAAGCCATTTTCGCCTACTGTTTTGATTTAATTTTCATGTTGTTGTAACAAAATTAATATTTTGACACCCTTATTATGATAAAAGTCGTATCTCAGAACAGGAACATACACAAAGACATACATACATATCTCAAAGGTCATATCTCAAAGTTGCAATCAAGTTTTTACATATTAATGCTCTTAGTCGTGACTGTACAGAAGCTAGCCCATCAAACTATTAGAATCTGTAAAATAACTGCGTTGGAAGGCCTAGGCTCCCACTGGATAGGGGACCTGGGGAGGCCTATGTCCAGCAGTGGACGTCTTTTGGCTGAAATGATGAGGATGATGATGTAAAAAAAACTCGGCTAGCAACTGATTCCTTCACTTATATAATGAAAGTGAATGTTTTGTGTGGTAAACGAGGCAAAAAAGTTCTTCAGAAAGGACAGGTGCGTATTACTCGCAATCGGCGTGCATGTATGACCACATATATGAATGTGGAAGAGACAAAAGATCGTGGCAGGAGGCGCTGGATGCGAGATGCACGGGACCGGTCAATGTGGCGACACTTAGGGGAGGCCTATGTCCAGCAGTGGACGTCTTTCGGCTGAAATGATGATGATGATGATGAGGAGGCGTTCAGTGGTTTCTGCCAACTCCCAAAGGAATAGGGTGTGAGTGTATGTAACACATAGTTAGTATTCCTAAACCTGTTAGTATAATTATTGACTAAAACTCTGAATAATGAACAACGGTAACTTAATATAACTAATAGTACTGATTCCCACCACCTCTTGGAAACGCCTGGAACGGTATTGCAATGCCGACAGGTACCCCATTTGGTGGCCTCAGTCTTGCTTGCAACAACGCTAAGAAAACTATTAACCACGCTCGTTCCATCCTCGACCCTTTGCCTTTGCCCTTTTTTTTTTTTTTAATCATCTCATCCCATCATCATCATGATGGTCCAACACATTTATTCGGTTCTCTTGGCTAAGTGACACAAGTAATTTCTTTGATATTGTATATTCGAAGAAAGGATATAACTTCCACCAACGCGTACTAACCCTGCATGGTGAATGGAGGTCCACTCCCAATCACAAAGAATAGTCCTGAAGGGTTAGAAGGAGGTGTACCTAATATAACACCTTCGCCAGTTAGGTTGAAAGAAAGAAAGAAAAAGTATTTATTGGACACATGTTCAAGTCCCATGTAATCCTATTGCCATCAACCTGGTACTAAACTAAACTCCATGGTGCTGAGAATTTCCAGATGGAAACCCCAATAACACTTATCCCGACCCGGGAATCGAACCCAAGACCTCATGCTACGCTCATGGTCGCAAGCGTGACTGGCTGAGTCACGCTTGCGACCCTTAAACTAACGAGGCAGTCAATAATACCAGTTACTGTTACTGTTAGCCTGTGTCATCCCACTGCTGGGCAAAGGCCTCCCCCCACGATTTCCAAATTTTGCGATCCAGGGCCAATGTGGACCACTGGTCGTTGGTTCTGTCAAGCTCGTCCCGCCATCTCCTACGAGGTCTACCACGTCGCCTTCTGGCTGCGCCAGGGTTCCACAACGTGGTTGTTTTGGCCCACAGGTCGTTGGCATACGGCAGACATGGCCAGCCCAGTCCCAATTCAGCTTAGCGGCTTTTTGAGCAACGTCAGTGATTTGTGTTTTGGAGCGCAGTGCGGTGCTGCTTATACGGTCGATTAGTCTAACGCCTAGGATACCACTCTCCATTGCACGTTGGCAAACCTTGAGCTTGGACTTTTGAATGTTTGTCAAAGACCCAAGACAGATCCATATGTCAAAATGGGAAGAATGCACATGTCCATTATTTTTCTCTTGAGTGACAGTGAAAGGTCTCCTTTCATAAGCTCTTTCATGGACCAGTAGCTCTTCCAGGCATTTTCCTTAATAATACCAGTATGGTATAATATTTGATTTCTGGTTTGTGAAGCTTGGTACTAGCTGAGTGGATCGAAGATCGAGTTAGATGGCATAAATTATCCAGTTGGAGAGGCCTATGTCCAGATGTGGAATACTATTTAAAACTGATGACTGCGAGTGTAACTGCATTTCTGTTATGCATGTTGTATAATTATGTTGGGCCACAAAAGAGGTGAATGAAAGACATAGGGGATTCTATTTAGTCCGTCAGTTAAATTATCGAAAAATATTGGATACGTGTTTGTGTTTTATCAAAGGGCTAGAACCGATGTGGCATATCAACCTGTACGCCATATTGTTTTTTTTTCGAAATCATGGCCCACGATAAAAGTGGTATGTATGGATAGAGGACATATAGACGAACATAAAATGTCGAGTAAAACGGTACCCAAAGTGTCACGTTACCGAGATATTTGAAGTTAAAGATCGACAAATGTCGATCTGCAAACATCCGTCGCGCTGCAATCAATAGGGTACTATTGATTGCAGCGCGACGGATGTCCGTCGTTAGCGATAATACGACGGGAATAGCGTGCAGTAACCGGAATGAGACTGCACTTTTTTAATGTCATGCTATTATTTGCAGTGCGAATGGATATGACCATAGTTTTGTAGTTAGGACAGAGATTAATACAAATCATTATTTATTTATTTTAAGAGCACTTTGAGAGGCTTATGTCCAGCCGTGTGAAATATGTTATGTATACCTTTTCGGGATCTAAATAGCACTTACATTGTAGGGGACTGAAAAAAGTTGTACCTCGTAAACAATAAACAACTTTATTTATATTATTTTAAAACCAATGTTTATGTAAAAACATAAGTAATATTATCACCTTAAGATGCAGAATAATTTCTTCGTAAAACGGGTGAAACACTGCAAAATGAAATGAGCCTTAACCAGCAGCACATACAATAGTCCACTTTAAGAACTAAGTGTGGAAACCAAAACCTTCACTTTGAGACTTTTTCAGTCGCGAGCTAGGCGCCCCATTGAATTGATATAACAAGACAACACAATGCTTCTATTCATGACCCGCACTGGGCCTGCGTGAGAATACAGACCCTTTCATATAGATGAGGCTTCTGTACCAGCAGTGGGAACGACGTTAGGGCTCGTTTACGGAGACGCGGGGCGTTGCGCGGCGCGTGCAAAAGGCTCGTCGCGTGCTTTTTTAATCATTTACTGAAAGGCGGGTCCACCGCAACGAACGCTGCATTTTAAACTAACGAGTGAATAAACGCTTCTCGTGAAATTGACATTTGAAATCTTTAACGTTTTCATACATCGCCATGTGTTTGAATTAAAAAGGAACAACGGGCCGCGCGACGCCCTGCCTGTACGTAAACACGCACTTATGCTGGCTATAACCTCTGAAACCTGTTGCCATTGTATTAAGATCCATAAATATAACTTACTAAGCCCTGCGACCTTCGTTTAAATTATTCCAAAAATACTACTCAAGTTTCTAAAATAATATGATTCGAAGGACACGTAGCGCCATCTATTACTATCTGAACGTTATTGTTTTTTTTCCTCGGAGACAGTATTTTTTTTCGAAATGATTTCTGTGCATCCGACAACGTATTCCTGTGGTATTCCTACTAATATTATAAATGTGAATGTAAGTTTGTTACGCTTTCACGCGAAAACTACTTAACCATCATCATGAAATTTTGTACACATGTCTTATTCTTGGAGGTATTAGAAGTAACTTAAGATACTTTTTTTACGAAAAAAAAAAAAAATCTTCACAATGTCGCGGGCAACAGTCCTAGTGTGTATCAGTGTATATAAAATTCCAAGATGATCGTTTCAGTGAGTTGAGCTTCTATTTGCATGTGTTCGTTTTTATTTTGGTTTTTGCTTTTCTGTCAAATTCTGTAGTTTTATATATATTTTAAACTGTATATGTCACCGTCAAATCTGTTAATCAGTCAAAACTACTTTTGACTGGTCAAAAGAATTATAACAAATTAATAGGTAGTTTATGTTTTATTTCTCTACTTAATTATAATAACCTAAAGGTCGTTAAGAAACTTAGTAGGTTGTTAGGTTTTTTTTATAACCTTGTACGATAGCTAACATTTATTTTATTAGAATAAACGCGTTTTAACGCAATAAGGGTTTTGACTGGAACCAGTCAAAAGTAATTTTGACTGTAACATATGCAAACACAGGAAAATAACATATAATATTTGAGTACATAGTCATGTTTATTTATATAGCTTCGCAGTTAAAACACGAAATGATGTGAATTCCATTTGTTGTTTGTCAGCAACTGTGAGTCGGTGATCCTACCGACGATGCTACCGCGCGTGGCTGAACAGATCAAGGGACGGGAACAGGAATTTTGTCCCCGATGCGAATGCAAGTACGAGAACAGGAATACTACCATTATCAAGGTACGTTGGGATCCTGACCTCAATTGAATGTAACTGGCGGTAATAGGGGATCGGACAAAAAAATATTGAACACGTATTTTTTCACGTAAACAAAAAATGAAGACGATACAGTGCTTAGAAAACTCGTGTGACGTCATATGATAGTACATTTTTAACCTACAAGTGACGTTTCAAGCCCCACTCCATGATCTTTGACGCGTTATATCTTCGTCAATTTTTATTAATTTGATATAACAATAAACACGTATCCAATATTTTTCGATAATCTAACTGACGGACTAAACTGAATCGTATTTTTTTGAGTCAGTCAGATCCCCTATTTACTGGTACTGGTATCTACGTCACTTCGATCTCAATGGCGAATCATTCCCTGATAGCCACCAGTCTATAGCCTGAAACACAGGTTCAACCTAGTTCAGGCAAGAAAGCAACTGTGTATTGTAGTCTATTGTAACTGTTATTATTTTATTGTAAACTAGCGACCCGCCCCGGCTTCGCACGGGTGCAAATGGGTGTTATTATAAACCTACATATAAACCTTCCTCTTGAATCACTCTATCTATTAAAAAAAACTGCATCAAAATCCGTTGCGGAGTTTTAAAGATTTAAGCATACAAAGGGACGTAGGGACAGAGAAAGCGACTTTGTTTTATACTATGTAGTGATGTGCCTCTTCTTATAAATAAACTATTATTATTCGCAAAAATATGATGAATATAAAAAATATATGACCAGTTGGGCTATTGCGTATCTTTTTAATGTCAGTGTCTATCATATAGTGTCCATAAAATAACTGCCAATTGGTTAAGGTTTGGTACATTTTTTTTTTAAAGTAACCATTTTACAGTTATTTGATGGACACTATATGATAGCCACTGACATTAAAAGATACGCAAAAGCCCTGCTGGTAGCAACGGCCTCAACTTAGAATTATCAGACTATAATCATATGTGTTCATTCAAGTGCTTCGCCATTGGGAACGCACTGTAAGGAACAATTCAATCATTAGTTCAATATAATTATTATTATTATTGTAAATCTGCTAACTAATTTTAGAAATGATTCTTGCGCTAGCAGAACAAGTTAAATGTTCAACTTGTGTAGTGTCTGGGTCACCAAGATACAGGCTGTGCCTAGTTTGGGACCCACCGTTAATCCTGTGAGTTTTCTGTTGTGTTAGCTAAATAAATGAATTTGAATTTGAACAACAAATCTCTAATCTTCCAGTTGTGAGTTGTCTGATAACAATACATAATAATTATACTGTAGAATCCCGATTATCTGGATATCCAATTATCCGGACTTATTGTTGAAGGTTCTAATTACCATATTTTATATCCATGGTGTCAATGACGTGTGTGAACACTATCTATAATAAAAACTTATTAATATTGTTTGATTTTACTTAGAGATCGATTATCCGGTTTTTCGATTATACGGAATACCCCTTTTTTAATTGGTCTGGATAAAATTTCCAGGTGGTGGTGATCATCGTGATCTGGGTCATCATGTTGCTCGTGGTCTACATGGGCTTCCTGATCTGCCTGGACCCGCTCATCAACAAGCGAGCGAAGGCCTCGTACCAGGAGCACACCAACGAAGATGTAAGTATACCGACACTTTTTATTTAGAGACCCCGAGGCCTTAACATATGAAACTGGTCAAGCATAAGCTAAATTAGCTTATAATGTTCCCCCTGCTGGGACCCAGGCCTTCTCTCTATGAGAGAGAATGGGCTACAGCCTACAATCTACCAAGCGGGCACAGTGCGTGTTGGTAGTAGTCACATATCTACGAATTTAAAGAGTCAGAGAACCTCCACTATTTGGATGTTACACTCGTCATATTGACTTTGTTCGCATACAATAGGGGATCGGACAAAAAAAAACTAATTAGTCCGTCAGATTTACAAAAAATATTAACCACGTATTTTTTCTTTTTTCACGTAAACAAAAAATTAAGACGATACAGTGCTTCGAAAACTCGTGTGACGTCATAATATGATAGTACTTTTTGTACCTTCAGTTGATGTTTCAAGCCCCACTCCATGATCTTTGACGCGCTTTATCTTCGTCAATTTTTATTGTTTTGATAAAACAAAAAACACGTATCCAATATTTTTCGATAATCTAACTGACGGACTAAACAGAATCATATTTTTTTGAGTTAGTCTTAATTTTTTGTTTACGTGAAAAAAGAAAAAATACGTGGTTAATATTTTTTGGAAATCTATCTGACGGACTTTTTAGTTTTTTTTTGTCCGATCCCCTATTGTTTGTTAGGAACCCTGTATTTCTTTTGTTCTCGGGGTGAAACCTTCAAAAGGCGACCGGTCTTTGGGGATAAGCCGTCTGAAATTTTTATCATACTTAAACCACCCCAGTGATCATCATCCGCACATGGGAGGAGGCACCGGTTCCTATTAATACCTGTCCGTGTCCGTAGCTCTGTGCAACGCCTGTTATGGCACATCCCTGGGGAGATTGTAAAGTGAATTTCGCCTGAGCCTCGCTATGCAATTGTGCACGGCAGCACATGACCAAGTTGCCGCCGTCTTCTCCGAGGTCACTCGGTGGGCAGACAGAGGCCCCACTCTGAACGCCCGCGACCCCAATTTCCTCCCGGGTTAAGATTATGCAGGCGGGGTTTCGGTGTGCTAGGTATCGAGGCGGTTGCCTGCCCGACGCCTTCTCCGATCGCGCTCTGCAGAGGATCCCTGTTTCTGGAAATGACGCTGCAAAGCCGTTAACTTTACTAATGTTGGATATTATACAAGGTGGAGGGGACACCAACGCACAAACGGTTAACACGTATTCATTACATGATACTGAGCTGAGGGTGTTAAGAAATAACTTGACAACTCATGGGCGATGATTTTTCTTAAATAGGTACATAATCCTACTAATATTATAAATGCGAAAGTTTGTGAGGATGGATGGAAAGTCTAAAAAATTAAAAATGAACGTAACACAACAATTAACATGACCGACCCATAGTCACACTAAACTACCACACCAGTGTGACTATGGTTAATTATGACGACGGATGAGACCTGTCTTCGTTGATTTGTTGCTCGAGCATGATGGAATGTGGAGTCCAACATGAAATAACACACAGACACTGTTCGGTACACTAAACTTAACTGTCCAAAACACTTTACAATTAAAAATAACGAAGGATTGAAGATCTATTTCAGAATTAATTGAAATAAAATGGAATGTAGTGAGGTTAGCCAAGTCAACCGTTCGTCACCATGATTTCAATTTGAATGTGTCAACTGCACAAGTCTACCGCCTTTTTATTAACATCAAAAATGATAAACGATAACTTTATCCGACTAAACACACTCAAGCATTGCCAGACCAAAAATTAAATTAATTGAACTAAATCAAAATTATGATAAACGCTTGACATTCCATTACGCGATCTGCGACAATTATATTTATCCGTAGTCACACTGGTGTGACAACGGCTGATCCGTAGTCACACTAGTATGACTATGGATAATTTAACCTGATCCGTAGTCACAGTGGTGTGACTACGGCTGAACCGTAGTCACACCAGTATCGTAGATTTTGGTCACGTCACTCATACATGCAACGCATGTACTCCATGACGCGCGCTCGCTTCGCTCGCATATTAAATAACACTAATATCTTCTGTCCCCGAAGTGCCGGGCCTCCGCCGGCCTCCTTCGTCGGCCTACGGCCCGGTGCCCATTCCGCCCATAAAGGATACTGTCGCGAGACGGTGATTTATCCACTTAGCGGACGATTAGCAACAGCCTATAATTTTGGTTATTCATTCGGGTGTGACTACGGATCAGGTTAAATTATCCGTAGTCACACCAGTGTGACCACGGATCAGCCGTAGTCACACCAGTGTGACTACGGATCAGATTAAATTTTAAGTCACACTGGTGTGACTGTGGTGGTGTGTTTTAAGTCACACTGGTGTGACTACGGATAAATAAAATTAACCATAGTCACACTGGTGTGGTAGTTTAGTGTGACTATGGGTCGGTCACTACAATTAAGACGCTGACTCTTAGTGTGTGTTCGCTCTCCATGCATAAAATTTTAGCAGTTTAACTTGAATAACAGATGTCATTGTTCATTTAACACCATTTTCTGAATTGCGGTGTTAATATTTGTCGTGAATAGTCAACAAATACAAATTGACCGGTACACAGTACGAAGATGGCTCTAAAAACTCTAAAATATAAACTTATTAAAATTAAATAAGACTTTTTTTAAATTTATTTAATAGATATAATACATAGTTAATATATTTAATTTATTTAATAAATTCAAATTAATAGTTAACTTTAAAATATACTTGTTAATATTAATAAAACTATTTTATAACGGTACGCCTTGGAAGACCTTTACGAATTCTAAAGTGCTCTAATTTAACAACAATGTAACAATAAGCGAAAAGTTTTAAAAATACGTAGTTAGTTTGCAAATGTATTAAATGTAAATGAGGCCGTTTCCTACTTAGGCCTTGTTTATGGAGTCGCGGAGCGTATTGCGGCGTGTGAAGCGGAGCGTTGACCGGATCGCCGCGCGGATGATCCGTCTGTGCCGCGTCCGCCGCGGAGCGGGCGTGGTCTCCTGCGTACTCCGCTACGGAGCGCGCAGCCGGAACCACAGCTGAGTCTGCCTGGTAATCAATATATGGGCGTCGCTTAATCAAACGTCATAAGACACTACCTTTTCATTGAAAAAAAAACCTAACATTTTACATAAGGTGATTCTTATTTAAAATATATAAAAGAAAGTCGTGTTAGTTACACCATTTATAACTCAAGAACGGCTGGCCGGATTTAGATGAAAATTGGTAGGGAGGTAGCTAAGAACCAGGAGAAGGACATAGGATACTTTTTTTTTTTTTTTTTTTTTTTTTTAGGTAGGGTAGTAGGTAGGTAGGGTAGTAGGTAGGTAGGGTAGTAGGTAGGTAGGGTAGTAGGTAGGTAGGTAGGGTAGTAGGTAGGTAGGGTAGTAGGTAGGGTAGTAGGTAGGTAGGGTAGTAGGTAGGTAGGGTAGTAGGTAGGTAGGTAGGGTAGTAGGTAGGGTAGTAGGTAGGGTAGTAGGTAGGGTAGTAGGTAGGATAGTAGGTAGGGTAGTAGGTAGGAATAATCTATATTATGTGACGCAGACGAAGTTGCGCGGGTCAGCTAGTTTAAAATGTATGAGAAAAAGTGAACTGATACGTGTAGTAAATTGAATCACTCAGCCGTGAGCTCCGCTGTAAACCATATGTCGAAAAAACACTGTCCGATCCGAAAAGGGCATATAAGTACATATCTACCATAATAAGTACCTTTGACATTACTAAATAAATCAAAATATAAAATAATCGTGAAAGTAAACATAGTAGGTACGATAAGGAGATCGGCAGTATTGGGCTAAAGTACGAGTATGTACAGAAACGATATTTACCTATATAAAAAAGACTAGATTTTTTACTGATTAAAAATAACATGTAACAATGAGGTAACAATAATAAATTTCTACCGGAATCAGCTAAAAATAATAAGTAATTTGAAATATGGTTTTTAATTGAATGTAGTTCCAAAACAATGTCACAAAAACAAAAAAATATCTAAAAACAAATGACTGAATTTGAAATTAAAATAACACGTCTTTCGAATAAAATTTATTTGAATTTCGAATTACGCGCCAATCCACAGATAATTAAATCTGAAAATGCTGGCTAAAGAATCTCCAATTACATAGGTAAAGACCTATTATTTAGGCGCTTTGCACATGCAGCAACTATTGCAGCAACTGGCAACTAGCTGTTTACATATATTTCAATTGGACTGCGCACAAATAGCAACTCGAGTTTCGAGTTGCGGTGATCGTCAACAGTTTTCAGTTGCTGCAATCGATGACTAAGTTAGTTCCTAATTGCCGCAACTAGCAACTGTTAAATATTATACCTGTTTGTAAAGTTGCCGGTTATCGCTGCGTAGATTGAGCAAGTCGGCTATGAAAATAGCTCACAGATTGCCATAAAATTGCGGCAACGTTATAGCAACTATAAACTAGTTACAAGAAACTTTTAAAATGTTGATAGTTGCCTCAACTTAAGTTGCTCCATGTGCAACTAAAAAAATGTGATAAATATGGAATACGCGGAAAAGCAAATGCATGGTTAAAAAGTTACCTTACAAACAGATCGCAGTTTGTAGAAATTACTGTAGATAAACCAAACGAAAACGGTGAACTAAATTTTAAATCCAAAGTAGGGTACAATTGCACTGGCGTTCCACAGGGCAGTATTTTAGGCCCCCCACTTTTTTTTGATATATATCAATGACCTGGCAGAAGCAACTGATCATCCCTGCATACTCTTTGCGGACGATGTTTCTGTAATTATCCCTAAGACTAAGGACAACTATAATGAAGAAATAAATAGTACCGTAAGCAAAGTAATAACTTGGATGGAAAAGAATAATCTTAAACCTAACCTAGATAAAACCAAATATGTACAATTTTGTAACAAAAACTGGAAAAAAATGGATTTAAACATTACTTATCAGGATAAACCAATACAACAATCAGATAGTATAACTTTTCTTGGGATAGTTCTAGACGAGCGGTGTTCTTGGATTGGTCATATTGAAACGATATGTGAAAAGCTCAGTAAGTCTGCTTATGTTCTGTGGCGTATATCTAACCTAATAAGCAGACAAGCCACATTACAGGCTTATCATGCATATGTTGGTTCTATATTGCGTTATGGTATACTGGTGTGGGGAAACTCGGTGCATCTCGGAAGGGCTTTCGTCGCACAAAAGAGGTGTATACGTGCGATTTGTAATGTGGACCCACTTACATCATGTAAACCACTATTTAAAAAACTTGGAATACTTACGTTGACAGGCATTTATATTGAAGAAATGTGTAAATTTACCAAATCTCACCCTGAGATGTTTGAAAAGCTGGGAGATAAATGTAAGTTTAAAACTAGATACCCTAATAGATTAATTATTTCTGGAACGAAAACTGAACTTTATGAGCGGAGCTGCTATCCTATGTGTATTAAGATATATAACAAGATTCCTAACCAAATTAAAGAACTTCCAATGGTCCGCTTCAGAAGGACCTTACACAGATGGTTAGTTGAGAATGCATTCTATGATATAAAAGAGTTCTTTGAGTTTAAATTTCAATAATTTGTAACTATTCTAAAAATCAATATATTAATCAATAATTAATTATTATTAATTATATCAATATATTCTAGAATTCAATTTTATCAATTTGTATTATATAAATTCAATTTTATCAATTCAATTATATCAAATCAATTCATTTCTATCAATTTAATTATATTAAAAAATTTGCATGTCATTATGTTATGATTGAGTATGTTAAGCGACTTGTACCTACTACTACTGTAAGACCTCTGTAACCATATTTATTTGCAAATAAATCTTTGACTTTGACTTTGACTTTGCAAAGCGTCTTAAAGTACAGACTTTTAAAAAAAATATCGTAAAAAGCACAAAAAGAAATCAAATATACCTAATATTTTCATTGTATCCGTATAGTTCTACTGTTCAGTTCAACTAGTAGGACTAAACGGAGAAAAAAATCCATTTAGTTCTACTATCTGCTGTATGAATTTTAATTGAACTAAACGGACAAAAAAGTTCTTTTAGTACTACTAATTTCCGGAATTATGTCCAACTGGTTGAACCACGGGGATAGGATGATCGTGTAAAACAAACATACATGCAACGCATGTTGTACTCCATGACGCGCGCTCGCTTCGCTCGCATATTACATAACACTATTGTCTTCTGTCCCCGAAGTGCCGGGCCTCCGCCGGCCTCCTTCGTCGGCCTACGGCCCGGTGCCCATGCCGCCCATAAAGGATACTGTCGCGAGACGGTCGTATTATAATTTTGGTTAAAAGAGGAGGTAGTAATTGCATTGCACTTCAGCATTATTAGATAACCTTTTCCTGTTTATTACCAGTAGTTGTTCCATAGATCATACATTCAATTCCCAGAAGTACAACTAGTTGGACCAAGGAAAGAACAACTCACTGTAATTGAACCATTGGTAAAGATATTTCCCCATAGAACAACCAGTTGAACCCAGTTGAACCATGGGTAAATTTACTTCTCCGTAGTACAACCCATTGTATCCGTATAGTTCTAATACAATGGAAATTAGTAGTACTAAAAGAACTTTTTTGTCCGTTTAGTTCAATTAAAATTCATACAGCAGATAGTAGAACTAAATGGATTTTTTTCTCCGTTTAGTCCTACTAGTTGAACTGAACAGTAGAACTATACGGATACAAGTAATATTTTTACAAGGAAACCTATTTGGCGACTAAAATCATTTATATCCAAAATTAAAAAAAAACGATTCTAAAATGTTTAAACAATATTGTGGAGTGTTACCACACTCCACAATATTACATTATTGCTGATGTTAAGTCTGATTTTTAATTAAAAACAACTTTCGTGATGTTGCGTCTGGTCGCCCTCAAAACAAGTCCGCGTTTCGTCGCGTCTCGTCGCAGACTGCCATATAGGCCGCAAGTAGAGTATGCCGTTGAGCTGATCGCGTTCGCAGCGTCGCGTTCGTCGCTCACGCAGGACACCGCGTAAGACTAGCTGCAAGGCACCTTCGTGCCACCAAGGCAGCTTACGCGTAACGTCCTGGCTCCGGTCTATAACGCTTGTATACATTGACGTGCAGACTTACACGCTTTACGCCCCGCATTGTTCTCCGCGACTCAGTACAAAATCCCTTAGTGTATGTGTGCTTTTGTTCGCCAGACAACATATGCTTATGATATTATTTCGCCAGTTCAACGCACAGTAACTATAGTATATGTGTAGTCTGTCAGGCCGATCCTAACATTTGTGTGTATTACCTTACAGTATCTTATGGAAAGATAAAGTTTAACATGGATCTTTTGGTGCGTGGCCATAATCAGAACTAAAGTGAAGTTAAATGATCCATGTATCACTTTATCGTAGAAAGCTAGTATCTCACCAAGAACCTGTTTGTTACAGGACGAGAGCACCCTCGGCGGGCCATCACAGCAAATGGGAGCGCGTGGCAACGTTCTGAACAGAGTGACACACCAGCAGGACAAGTGGAAGCGCCAAGTTCGTGAGCAGCGCCGCAACATATACGATAGGCATACTATGCTCAACTAGGACTCGCTTCATACCTCATCCGTGGCGTAGCTAGAACTAAGGTAAAGGTACACCGGGGCCCCGGTTTTGGCGTATAAGATAGTTTATGCAATGTATTTGCTGTTTGGAGCAGTTTCGAAGTATTGTGTCAAATGAATGAAGAATTTGTATCGTCTTGAAAGAGGATTTGTTTAAAGACATTTAAAATACCTTAGATTCATCCAAATCAATACAAATGGGTTGTATCATAACAAATTCTTACAATATGTAATACAATACTAAATTCTCACAACAAAATCTTTGCCTAATAATATCGTAAGTGATCGTGTCCTGCTTAAGTCGACCAACCCTACACAAAATGTCTACTATTTTTTTAAGTAATTGTAATGATTTAGGATAGTAGATAGTGAGCGATGATTATTTCTAACTCTGTTGTAAACAAACGGTAGTATATAAGACTGATTCTACTGAAGTAATGTATACCTCATTTAGAAATTAGGATTAGTTTTTCGTATTTTACTGAATTAATACGAAATTGGGTTGGATCATGATGGCAGGACTGCCCGACTATGGGAATTCAACAAGCAATTATATGTTTAACTAGCACTTTGCCCACGGCTTCGATTTTCCATACAAACTTCCATCCCCCTTTTCACCCCCTTAAAGGTTAAATTTCCAAAAACCCCTTCTTAGTGCTCCCCTACATTATAATAGGAAAACGTGTGCAAAATTTCACATTCCTAGCCCCAGTAGTTTCGGCTGTACGTTGATATGTCACCCAGTCAGTTCTCCTTTTATATATATATATATAGAAGATAACTGCTGTTTCTCAAACTAATATCGTCCACGTAAGTGCAATTACAAAACTGTTAACATGTCACGCTAAACCCTGAAGGGCAAGGCAGAGGTGTATCATAAATCTTCCACATAATATAGTAAAGAATTCTCGATTAAATTAAATGTAGGTAGTTAATTGTGCCATAGTTATTGGTGGTTGTAAAGAAAATGTTGGCAAGAAATGTTGTAGAAAATCAAATACGCCAAAGTCGCAAACTTCTATTTAAATAATAAAAACTTGGGCCCTTTACTGCTACGTCGCGTTTCGATGGAGGTAGAGAAAAAATATTATCGTAAGTAAGGCTTCGAGGACAGAAAATAAATATTAATTAGCTAAATCATATTAAAAAAAAAACAAGACATAAAAAATACAAAGTTACGCTTAATAAAATCGCCTTAAATTATACAAAAGCAGAAAAAGAAAAACCAAAAAAAATGCATGTTTCTATTGTTAACGTCTCGTAGACATTTTGAAATCGTATATCGTATTATAAAGTTATTGACAATAGACCATAAAGAAAATCTTACAACCAAGACTTGAAATTAGAAATAGCCGCTGAATATTCAGTAGTTAATATATTTACATAATTATTATAAAGAGCCCTGTTGTTATTCGATAGTTATATGAAGATAGAGATAGATATTTGTATCTTCCATAAATTTCAAGTCACTATTTAGATTCTTATATCTATTTAACTCTCTTTATATTCTTGCAGCGTAGAGCAGCGGTGGCCCAGTGGTGTCGGCCCCGACTTACGCTCGTGGGTTCGAACCCAGGCAGGCGCATTACTTTGTGTAATTTATTTCATCACCGCTGCTCTCAAAACGGTGAAGGAAAACATCGTGAGGAAACAGGCATGTCTTTGAACCAAAAAATTCGAAGACATGTGTGATATCTACCAACCCGCACTGGGCCCGCGTGGTGGATTATAGCCCATCCCTCTCCTAGAGAGGAGGCCTGAGTCCCTGCAGTGGGAACATTATTGGCTGATGATGATGATGATGATTATATTCTTATTGATCCTTGGTTGGTCTAATCTGAAAGTAATTTATGGAATTGTAAACATAACATTCAGGAAACGTAGATGTGGTCAATTGGTAGTGCCATTTTCATATTGAGTGCTTTGCTTACTTTAAGGACTTACTGCCGCACTCAGAGAGCTTTAATGATTACTTAGGCCATCACTTAGTAAAGGTTTTGACAGTTTTGTCATACAAACGTATGTCAAATCTTTACTAAGTACCGCAGTACCGCAGTTGAACCTGATTTTCTGTGTCACCTTCAATATAGATAAATAATTAATACTTAATTAATACATGTTTACATTTACATATAAAAACGGTATTTAAACAACACTTGCTATTTTAATGATAATTGCAATAAATTTCTGAGAAGGTGTTACTAATTACATTCAAATTAAAATATATTGACTTGAGATGACTAACACTTTTAGAATATCAAATAGAATCAAGTCATCTAGTAACGACATTAAATTAAATCTACCTAAAAACAGAATAATTGCGTGGAATTCACCTCGAACTGCGTTTGCTTACACTTCCATCAAATACTTTAAAATCAAACCAATCATGTCTGTCTGGCCAGAAAGACTTAAATCTTCTTTCTTTTACTATAAACTAGTTCTTCCAGTTAGCGAATACTACTCTTCCGATCCAAAACATCTTACTTCAAAACATTTTTGGCTCACAACTAGTTAAGATATAGACATAAGGTTTGCCAGCATCTAGCTTAATTAAACCAGCTTTGGTTAAGTAACTTGCGGTTAAATATTAACAAATGAAAGACAAGATTTCTACTTAGTGAAAGTTATATCGTACTATTTAATTATAATCTTAAAATTGTATTAACAGTGTTTGAATGTAAGATCGTTAGACTGCAAATGATAGACTGTATCGAGCTGAAATTAATGTTATACCACCATAGAGAACATGAAATATCTTGAAAAGACTTCCGGTAATTGTGCTTCCGAAAGTTTAGGTGAAACCTTCCAGGTAACCCGCGAAAATCTTTTTTTTTTCTACATATTTCTCTATTTGACGATCAGTGTCAGGTTGTATCACTGCATAGTATAACGGAAGCGATGGTTGCTGGAAAGTGGATGAAAGGCAGTATTGAAAGTTCGTATGAGTGAGGACCATCAGCCGCGAGCCGCGACGAAGGGATTGATTAGAATAATTCAGAGATTCGATAATTCACCTCAATAATGTTATTATTATAGTCTTCGGTGGCGTTTAGATATTAAAATAATAATAATAACTGGCATTACGTAAAACATCGAGAGTAGGTTACGCAGTTTATTGTTAAATACAGTGGATCTGTCCTCGAAGCTAGATATAGGTAGGTTTATTTAGAATACGTGGCACTTCTAGAGTGATACTTGTGTGTCGTCATTAATCTTAGCGATAGCACGCTCAGGGGGCATAAATATGCATTGCGTTAAACTTCGTAAAATGTTCACAGACGCAGTTACTATTAGTATTACCAATAATAATTGACACCTGTGACGATTTTACGAATTTTAACGCAATTCATTATTATACTATTATGATTCTGCTAAAGTGGCAATTTTAGATCCCTGATTTGTCTGGCCAACAATGCAAATCTAAGGCCAAATCGCTGAAAGTGTCAACTAAGTCGCAAGCACATTTCAAGCGACTGCAGGAATTCCTACATTCTAGTGTAGTCGATAGTCTAACGTGCTCGTGAGCTGTTAAGAATCGTAAATTCGACACAAATGCACTTTCTTAGAGATCACACGTTCGAAGCTAAAGTGTACGGACTCAACGTAGCCACTCTAAGAAGAAAAGGAATCTGCTTATCTGTGTACCTACTCGATACAGAAGGTTACACACAACGCACATTCGGAATGATATCGACTTAACTCAAAAAATTAAGAAATTGAGTTTCGGTCATAGAGGGACACCCTTTTAGGTGAATATTAAAGAAGCGACGTTTTTATGGTAGGTACCTATGGCTTTATTCTACCCTCTATGGCCGCAACTCAGTTTCTTTTTTTTTTAGTTAAGTCCATAATTATCATTTTGAAGGTGCGACAATTTAAATTGATATTCATTGATAAAGTAATAATCTACATAATTATATGGCAAGATTTAAAGAAGTACTAAAGAAAATGATTACATAGATTTCATATTTACATAGATTTTTAGAATTGCACTGTTTATTAATATATTATACTAGCTGACCCACGCAACTTCGTCTGCGTCACCATATAGCTTATAACCTTTCGCGATAAATCGACTATCCAACAGTAAGCTAAATCGAAACAGAAATCTTATCTTTCCTCTTTACAATATTAATTTAGATGGTTTTTTTTTAGCTTAGATTATATTAAAGTGAGAATTACTAATAGTATCTCTTACTGTTAAATATACGATAACACCCTGTACTTGTAAACATTATGATGCAGTAAATATTTTGAATTTGAATTTCCCGTAGGCCAGCCAGATCCCCCGTACCTACATTGCGACGCGCGAATTATTTTGCCGCGCGGATATTTTTACATTGCGATATCTTCTAAGATATTTATTTAAACTGCATAGAGTAAAAGGCACAAATATTCTATATTAAATTTCCGTTCTAACAAACACATTTATTTAGATATAGATTAATACCATATGGGTTAAATAAGCTTCGCAAAAAACAATTCATTTTAACCTAACATTTTAATAGTAAAAAAGGGTTACAGTGAGACAATCTTAAAAGATAGACATATGCTGTCGCGGACTTTTTTTTAGAACTTTTAAGGAGAAACAATTCCTTCATACATGATATTTACGTAACTTTAACCGTTTTCGCAGCGCACGCAGCAGAAGCTCTCAAAAAGGAAATACCTTTTCCCGTTCTTGTAACATTTTTCATTTATGCTCCGCTCCTATTAGCCATAGCGTGATGTTATATAGCCTAAAGCCTTCCTCGATAAATGGACTATCTAACACAAAAAGAATTTTCCAATTCTAACCAGTAGTTTCTGAGTTTACCGCGTTCAAACAAACAAACAAACAAACAAACAAACAAACAAACAAACTCTTCAGCTTTATAATATTAGTATAGATTTATAGAATTGCACTATTGAATAATATAGATTTTTAGAATTGCACTAATAATTATATTATGAAATCAACTGAAATAAGCTTTTAACAGTTACTACAAAATAAATATTCTAATTCAATCCAGTCCTTGAAATATTTTCATTTTATACAGTTTATGCACCGTTTAAACCGAATTGCGTATACTACAATAATAATACAAATATATTTCTATATTATACAGGCTTTTGCACGTAGATTCAATTAGTATTATTTTACAGATATAAAGTTTAAAATATTATGATAAAGATTAACTAATAGATATTTTTGACAGAGATCGGATGTATATAAAGCATTAAAGACTATGAAACGACGAACTTTTGGCAAAGACAAAGTTAGAAAATTTATATGGGTAAAGCAAAAGACAAGATTATCTTATTCATTATATGCACGCTTTTACATAGCGGTATTATTAGATAGAAAATATTCACGTAACATTATATTGAAGTTAAATTAGCAGGTAAGTATCTACTCTAGTTGATGTATAACATTACCTATTTCATTCTGAGTTTCGTTTTCTGTATAAACTGTCCTACCATATTGTAAAATTGAGTCAGGACTCCTGTATTCTCTACTAATTTTACTAGAAAAGGTATAATTCTTAGCCAATTTTTAAGTCATTATACGCACTAATAACATCTAATTGAAAGCCAGTTGTATTCATGGTCATTAAGGGTCCTTTTATAGATCGGCTCGCAGAGGAGAGCTGATTTTTTATCACATTTAAAATAGAGTTTATTTTAGCATGTCATTTCTTTTATTCAGACCTAACGCGATTAGTGTGAAATAACACCAGCCGATGCTCTCTGAGCCGGTCTGTGCGAACGGACCCTAATTCATGATTATCTTTATTTAAATCTCGTCTCTTCTGTAAATCTATAGAACAAATATTAATTAAAATAATGAGTAAAGGCGTAATGTTGGAAATTCGAGTAGATAAATCAATATGTTATTATAATATACATGAAGTTGTTTGTAAAATGTAATTTATTAATACAACATAAATATATTTAACACGATTTATTATTTTAGTATTGTTGTTTGCTTTTTTTTTAACAATGTTTATCACAAGTATATAATACCTACATTTGTCTCGTTTTAAATGTTAGTTTAAAAAATCACTAATATTATGTCGCATTCTCATCCAAAACCCAAGTGTCGATAGTTTGAGCTCCACACTATGGCCTTGTTATTTACTAATTCTGGATTTGAACCATGTTTGAAAAGGGATTTCCTGAATTGTCTATAACAAATTCACAAACAGCCGCCGAAAAAGATGCGGCTGCATTTTTGAGTACTTGTATAAGTCATAGGTGTACTTATGACTTATAAAGTCGGCAGAAATCCGTATTACTTACCTATAGTACCTATACAAATTAAACTTTTGAAACTATTTAAATGATAATGTGACTATATTACTTACACATTTTTTGAGGTAACTTTATTTGTACATAATTGTAAGTATATTTATAACTATTTGTAATTATAAATCAAAATATGTTAATACAATAGTAACGTTAGTGTGGAAAGATGATAAGGTAGTCATACACCGCCTTATTACAAAAGGTAGATAAACCTGGTTTAACTTAGACTTGGTTTATCTCGCATGCTGTCACTTTCTTTTGAATACTATGAAGTGAGACGTCATGCGAGTTAAACCAAGTCTAAGTTAAACCAGGTTTATCTACCTTTTGTAATAAGGCGGACAAAGTTTAATCAACATCATTATTATAATACACTGTAACTAACTGTGTTTAAGCGTTCACAGTTTATAACTATACTAATACTGTCGCTTACGATATATCTCCCTTGATGAGGTCTTCTTTAGCCATCCCGAGATCATGTCGATTTCATCAGCGTAGTAATATCGGGAGCTATAGTATAATCACGGAAGGATATCCCGTTACTGACAGTATATGGTCATCATTATAACTTACACTCATTTTTAAGACTAGCTACATTCACCATTCATGTATTTTCTATGTGGTAGATATTTAAGTCGTACATATAAGTATTTAGAATTTTGGTTAGACTTTGACCATATACATGTTGGAGAGTTCAAGCTGGGTAACGGACAGGAACAGGTTTCTAAAAGCTTGTACTTTCAAACGTCTTTGAAAGTTCGTGTGCCTGAATTGTGAATAAAACAGGACACACTGAGCAGTATTATTTTTAAATACTTAAGTAGGGAAATTTGAAACTTAAACTGAGCCGCAGGTGAGGTTGTAATGGACCCGAGGACTGCAGTGACAAATGCCCATCATCAGCCATAAGTCGTCCACTGCTGGACCAAGGACTCCCCCATAGAACGCCATAACGAACGGCAGCCTGCCGTTTGCATCCACCGGTTTCCCGCGACTCTCACGATGGTCCACCTCCTCGTCGGTCCACCTGGTGCCCACCTGTATCAAATCTCGTTTTGTAACACACTTTCGAGGAAATGAAACAATTTGTCATATTGAAGGAGAAGCAAAGGTATAAATATTGGAATGCAATTTTATTAAGTTTTGGAAAAAAGAGTAATGCTTCCTGGGGGCAAATTGATTAGGTACATCGTTTTGAAAGTAATTACCGTCTGGGTCCGCTTCGACTTTCCACACTGTATATAATTCTATAGAGATTAAGTTTTTAACAAGGGTCGCTGCCATCCGAGGTGGTTTAGAAGATACATACATAGTATAAGAAAGGTTGGAAATCCATATCCGAACGGTCAAAGTATCTACTCTGTATTGCTTCAACCCTTGTCCGAAAACTCTTTCTGTGTACATATTTTTAGATAATTATTATTGTTAGCTCTTAAAACATATTGGGCATCTATACTATACTAAATGTTTCTTTTACTATATTCATTTAAAACCACTGTACGTTACATCATAAAATGAATTATAAAATAATCATCATATTTCGATTTTACGATAGTTACTGTATTTTCACTTTTCTATAAATCGTGTATCACGGATTTATTTTTAATTCAATGTTAAATAGTAACAAATCTAGTGAGTGCTATAATTGAACATGAGCGTATTAAGGCATACTTGTAACACAAAACTTAGTAGCTTAAAAAAGCTAAATGAGTTTAAAACCATGATTCTGTCTCTTTCAGCGAATCCTTATCAAAATTCTCATTTTGTGTCCGGCGATTAAAAGAAAAAGAACTTGGTTTTAAACTAGTTTAGTGTTAAATGTATTAAGTGATTTGTGGTACAAGTGAACTTAAATAGTGGTGGCGAATATTGTTTTAATCTAACGATCTGTGGGAAAGAGATCTCTTTCTCATTGACGTCACATTATAAGGGAATTGTCAGGGTAGCCCGAGTTTTTTTTTTTACGTTTTTGCAAATAGCAGAACGGTGTCACTTAGGATTCGCGTCCGTAACAAATATGGTTTTACTGAGTTAAATTATTAAAATTATCAATACAGCCCCCTAATTTCAAATGAAAGACTATTTCACGAAAAAAAATTAGACTACGAATTTATATGATAACTAGCTGCTGCCCGCGACGTCGTCTGCGTGAACGCTATACAGCACCAAAAATACCTTTCCATTTACCCGTTTTTTCTTTACATTTCATATCTACAGAAAGTGCAGTAACAGAGGAAGACTGTCTTTTGTAAAATTGACCTTCAAAAATTGCTGATTTTCAGCCTGCTTTAGTCATAAGTTGTGACTGAAGCAGATGGAGAAAAAAATTAATTAGGAATACAGAATGGGGTAAAAATACTATACTTATAGGACTTCTCGATAAACCATAGTAGTGGTTTGGCTCTCCGCAGTCAAAATGTGTAGAGAGTCAGGACTGGTGACGCGGGAGCAAGCGAAGTACAACTGCCCGTGTGAGAAGCAGTTCATCTAGAGGTCGGTTCGCAGATAGGTTCCGAAGAAGCATAATCGGGACACCGACCTTCAGCTTGATGGTATGCGCTGGAAGTCCACTTGCTGACAGGGAGTTCAGAAATTCCACGGGATAATGTGTGGCGTCATCTTGCTTGACCACAATGTCTATAGAGGTGTAGACCACTTCATTCCGCTCAATTTCCGAGATAATGCATTCGTTAATTGCTGCAGCCTGATCATTTTTGGGCGTCAAAATAGCCCGCTCACACACCCAACAATTTTGTTGGTGCGGTATACGACTGATGTCCCCGTACACACAGCGAATGGGTTCTTCTTAGATGGAAACAACTATAATGAGAGATTCTGGAAGCACCACCTGTCCACCTCTCTCCTCTGGTAGAGTGCCTTCGCCAAGACTTAGAAAGACATCGAAGAATTCTTGAGCACGCGCCGAGCCGAGTTCTCATATTAATGGTCAAGCGCAGAGTGCGATCTCGTGATCACAACGAAGATCGTTTCAATGAAGCATTCACCTCGTCAGCCCTCAATTCCCGTGTCACCACGGGAAGCGTTTGTCGGAAATCGCCACTGAACAGAACTGTGACACCACCCATCAAATGTTCGTTCACGGGTTCTGCAGGGTTCTGTCCACGGCCTCAACTGCCTTCCTATTGGCCATCGTACACTCATCCCATACGATCGGTGAGCAATCCTTGAGCACGGGTGCCTTATCACTGTTACGTGACGCACCACAAACAGGCGTTTCGGCACTCTCTAAATCGATAGGAATTTTAAACATGGCATGTGCTGTCTTGCCACCCGGAAGCAGTGTGGCAGCGATTCCCGACGACACTACAGCAATGGCAATCTTGCCTTGCCTCCTGACCTCTGCAAGTATGCCAGTTGTAACAAATGTTTTTTTCTGTTCCACCAGGAGCATCCAAGAAAAACATTTTACCCTGGTTTTGCCCAACTCTTTCAAGGACGGTGTCATAAATTCGTTTTCGCTCTGAAGAGAACAAAGCGACATGGTCATTTCGTATGGTAGTCATTACACCCGGATCGTAAAATGCCTCAGCGTTTTACTCCTGATTTCCGCGGTCTTGATAGCACGCCTCAAAAGCTCGGAGAATATCTTCAGACAGATGATGGCGATACTTCTCCCACAATGCTACCGGGTTTGCGACTCCACAAAACACCAAGATGACGGCAAACAGATGACGCATGCGGCTGGGACTGTTACTGACGCTCGCCTCCGCGAAGGTGTCATCCCAGTTTTGGTCACCGTCGAGAAGGTGACTTCGAGGCTGCGCAGTAAGTGGGATACTCCACGCCATCAAATGTCCTCAGAAAGGCGAAAGTCGTTGGGCCTCGGACCGTGTGAAGTAACAACCGCAGAAAATAGCATTCACCATTATTAGTTGGTCTAGTGGTCGTAAGCGCGACTGCTGTGTATGAGGTCCTGGGTTCGATTCCCGGGTCGGACAAAAAGTACTATTGGGTTTTTCATTAGAAACCCAGTAGTAGGCCGGAGTTTGGAAGTTGGCGGTATAGTACCCCCGTGCCTCGGAAAGCACGTTAAGCCGTTGGTCCTGCGCCTGATCTCTCTCCGGTCGTGTTGGATTGCCGTCCCATCGGACTATGAGAGGAAAGGAACAGAGAGTGCACCTGTGCACACACTTGTGCACTATAATATCTCCCGCGCAGTTGGATAATCTCTGCTAAGATTGGCCGCCGTGGCCGAAAACGGTCAGGAGGACTATTACTATTACACGCCTTTGCTTGTCGTATGTGTAATATGAAGGCACTTCGTCATACGTAAGGAACCTCGCAAACTGGTCGATTTCACAGAGCCTGAAAAATGTCAAGACAGTTTGGCGCGGATTTTCCAAGCGCTCAGCAACGTCGTCGGGATCAAAATATATGCGCTGGCTGTTCTCCAGGTGGACGTCTAAGAACATGCACAACTCCATCTATGACTTTTAATAACAACTATTAAGCTCACCAACATGATCAAATTTAAATTATTTATACCCAAAAAGGTGTATTTCGACTTGATGTTTTTGAAATCTCATAGATGGCGCTGCTTTAAAAAATTTCTTGGTACTACTTATATTCATTTAATTATGTTTATCGGCCTAAGTTACTTTTATTGCGTGTTTTTAGTAGTGTGAAGCTAGCTTATAGCATGGTTAACATAATAACAACATTTAAATATGCGTCGTTAGATTACACGTTCTTACAGAATGCGTTGAAGAAATAAAGGTTCACTGCTCGTTCCCCGTAGGTGATAGCGTGATAATATGTAGCCTATGTGTTGACCCGACTTCTTAATAATATTCGTGCCAAATTTGAAGTAAATCCATGCAGTACTTTTTGAGTTTATCCCGGACAGACAAACAGACAAACAGACAAAAATTCTAAAAACTATATTTTTGGCTTCGGTATCGATTGTAGATCACATCCCAAGTATTCTTTTTAAAAAATATTCAATGTACAGTTTTGACTTTCCTACCATTTTATTATATGTATAGATTATTGTTCTGTAAAGCCATATTTGATACAGTCTTGAATCATATTTGAATCAACCTACAAAGTGACGCTTCCAGCAAATTGCAAAAAAAACATAAGAAAAATTGAATTGTCGGGTTACCTTAGCGCACCAACGATTAAGTAATATATTTATAGAAAAAGGTGGTAGCCCGGGTTCTGATATTAAAAATATGTTATAAACACTCGATATGTACCGCTAAGTGTAAATCGGTTTATAAGTGTATAGTTTTATAGCGTTTAGCTTAATTTGATCAGCATCACCAACAGGCCTTAGATGTAGAACTTATGTATTCAAGCCTTTACTAATTATTAATACATATAATATATCGGATTTAAACCAATTTGACGATCATGGTGTACCTACGCATATACAGGCCAGTACCTAAGCTTTTCATGAACTCTCATAGCAGTTATCATACAGCAGTTAGCATACTTTTGTGTGCGAAAGACATGGAACTTGACGACGTGTTTAGCCATTTATTTCCCACACTCAAGTGGAATTCAAGCAATACAAGAGGTACAATGAATAACGTTTATATACATACATGTTTGGTGTATCTGTTAAGCTGTCTATATTATATTCAAAAGAAGTTTATATTCAAAAGAAGTTATAATTATTATGATTGGTATTAGAGCTCTAAAATATAGATCTAAATATTTACAACGACACCCACTTACACTTTTTATTTGCACCATTGTCAGTGTTCTGTCAAAATGGTCTAAATCCGTGTAAAACTTGAGATATATTGCAGATTCTATATTAAGGTAAACATATATAGGTTTAACATAATAATATTATCAGAAGAGCCTGTGCAGCAATCAATAGTAAAATGTGTTGCCCTTGCAACTAAGTTTAAATTACGTTAGCATGTATATAGTTATATGTTCCATGTGTTATCATCTCATAGTATTTAAATAAATGTGATTCAAAAAATATGTTTGTCTTTTGTCTGGCCCAATACAAAATACTGGTCATAACGTATGCCACATGCTCGGGTCGATCTTTAGGTTAAACCGCGCCGTTGGTCTGTGAATAGGTGACCACCCGTTATGTTGGCGAGACATAAGATAACTAGAGCGCTGCAATAGGCGCATGGTCGCAGTGTGAACCAACACCACCTTGTCTTTCAATATAATTTATGCGGCCGCCTCACACTCGACGGCAGTGGCAGCAAATACTAGAACCGTTAAGAGAACATTATAAGTGCTGGAAGCCTACAAGCCTACATCTGCAATATAGGATAATTTTGCTACTTAGGGTCCTATTTTTTCCTGTCGGGGCTGTGGATTATCGAAAGGTTAACGCGGCTCGGACACAAGGGCGAAGAAGGAACATGGGTTTGGTTTTTAGTCAGTAGAAGTCTGACACTCCCCTTCGCTCTGCCCAAGAGCGGGGGGGGTTATTCGATGATTTTCCACGCACCAAAAAACAAAAAAAAAGGTCCTATTTTAAAAGTGTGATGAGAAAGATCTTGTATTGCAGCAACACGTCCTGCTAGCTCCGTCTTTTTCTTTGTTGGAATATATGTAAATATTTATCTCCGTAGGTAAGTAATTTTGCTAAACATGTTTCGATTTTTAGCGCGAACAGGGCCCCGAGTCTGCTATTCAATAGTGTCATAATGGTCGATCATTGATCTCATAATGGTTGATTGACGACAAGCCAAAAAGTACCATAAGTCGACAGCCATAAGGTACTTTTTGGCTTGTCATCAATCAACCATTATGAGATCAATGATCGACCATTCTGACACTATTGAATAGCAGACTCGGGGCCCTGGATATCTGTTTCGGTGGAATTCTGTCTGCAGTCTTGCAGCTCGGTGAGTAGATGAGCATAGTGTTTTCTTTCTCCAAATTGCTGTTTAATGAAATCAATAAATTGTTCAAAGGAATCGAATTCTTTGACGGTGCATGTGGATTCAGCTTTATCAATTAATAATTTAACTTAAAATAAATGAATACTAGATAAAAAAATTCATCAATTTCCAGTTTAGGGCCCTTAGAGCCACTGGAACCTTCTTCTTTAGCATCAGATTTAGAAGTCATGGTGTAGCTTCAATAAGAAAGCGTAAACAAAATTAAAATGTTTTACAAGAAGTCTTATCCTCCTTAAGATGTCATCATCATCATCATCAACCTATAATGTTCCCACTGCAGGGACTCAGGCCTCCTCTCTAGGAGAGGGATGGGCTATAATCCACCACGCGGGCGGATTGGCAGATGTCACATGTCTTCGAATTTTTTGGTTCTAAGACATGCCGGTTTCCTCACGATGTTTTCCTTCACCGTTTTGAGAGCAACCTTAAGATGTACGGAAAAGTATTTACACTGAGAAGCATGGAACTGTTATATCCTGAATATGAGGTTCGTTGTCACTAGTACCATTGACAGTACCATGATGGAACTACTGAATGTTTTTTTTTATCACCAGTTCCATTTAAAAAAAAACTGAAAATAGTGGAACTAGTGTTGAATTTTTTATCATTAGTTCCATTATAAACGAATCTGAAAATAATGGTACTAATGTTGAATTTGTTATCATTAGTTCCATTATGAACGAATCTGAAAATAATGGAACTAATGTTGAATTTTTAATAGCTGACGATGACAATCATGTCTAGTCAGCATAAACGGCTCAGTCAGCAAAGGCACGGATGCCTGTCGGTTCGGGAGCCAGTCCAGCTTGATACTCGGTACGGGTCGGAGGTCCCAAAAAAAACCATAGTTCTCAACTACTATCTCCATTACTATTTCCTTTAATAATTATTCATTAAAGTATTTCTTTTAGTTTATTAATTAAATCTTTTTTTTTAAACCTGACGGACTGCCGTATAATATTTGGTGGCAGCGGTGTGATACGAAAATCCCCTACCCGAATACGCTTTCCGGAAAAACTTACTATATCCTACCAGAAACCAGTGAAACTAATAAATCATCATCATTTCAGCCCGTAATCACCCACAGTTGGGCATAGGCCTCCCCTTTCTTCTGCCAGTCTTCTCTGTTTTGTGCGTCTCTTATCCATCCATTTCCCGAGCTCCTGGCGATATCGTCCACCTTACGCGCTATATATAGGGCGGCCCTGGTTTCTCTCGGCCAACCTTGGCCACCATTCGGTCAGAATTTTACTCCATCGGAATCTAATAAATAAGTGTTCTAAAAAGTGTTGAAGGTGAAGTGCTAGACTTAAAGTGTACAGTGCTGTAAAAGTGCAACCAATCTAAAGTGCTTGATCGAATTCGTCAACATCTGTTCCTGTGTGTTGCACCTTGCAACCGAATCCAGCTTCCATCCTCTGTTCACACGGAGGTCCTCGGCAGCAGCTGTTCCAGGTCCGCGGTCCACAGTGACCTGTGGAAATGATGCTGATCATCGTCATAACGACTACGTTCCTGTGAGTGAAAACTACTATTTCCTTGTGCGAATACCAGAATTAACTCAGAGCCTTTATTTCTAAACCCATATGTAATTTATATAGGTAATTCATCATCATCATCATCATCAACAGCCTATTAATGTTCCCACTGCTGGGACACAGGTCTCCTCTCTTTTTGAGAGGGTATATATGGGCTATAATCTACCACGCGGGCCCAGTGCGGATGTAGATGTCACATGTCTTCGAATTTTTTGGTCACGATGTTTTCCTTCACCGTTTTGAGAGCAGCGGTGATGAAATACCACCACCACTGGGCCACCTCTGCTCTTCTATAATTTTAATTAATTATTTATATAATTATAGACTTTTAATCTCATCGTGCATACATTGTAATTGTAACTGATAAGACCCATTGTAAATTTTGTTTAGACTACGCAACTATAAAAAGCTAGCTTAAGCTGAGCTCTGAAACCCGATTCCTAGGTCGGATAAAAGAATATTAGATTTTTCCATCAGGACTTTCTTATTAGAAGGCCAGGAGTCTGGATTTGTGCCCGGTTGATTGCAATAGACTCGCTCCCTATACTCATAGGACATATAACATAACTGGTGTAATATGGTACCTACTATTAGGAAAGTCACTGCTCAGTGCCCCCTGCCCATGTCCCTTTATTCTATAACACTCATTTCATTTGCAGCACCTAGAAAACTTCAAAGTGGGTGACGAGGTATAAATATCCATGGAGATTCGTCCGCGTAACAGCACTGGAATACTTCTCAGCGTCCACGGCAAGAAGGACTATCTGGTGCTGGAACTACTGGAGAACGAGGTCGTGGCCAACGTGGAGAACGGAAACGGGCCCTTCCCTGCGAGCTACTCGCTTTGCAAAAAGTTCGCGCTCTGTGATGGCAACTGGCACAAGATACACGGTAAGCTCATTTCACCCCTTGCGTACGGTCAACATCAGAAGTATATTAACATTATTCAAAGTTTCGAATCTGTTTTTTTAATAAAAACTTGTTAGATATTACTCGTTACTACATGTTATGGGTGGGCCGGGTGGGCCGGCCATATTAGTCGCAGAACCGATGACCGTTGGAGTAGCCGTGTTCTTGAGTGGAGACCGCGAATCGACAAGCGTAAGGTGGGAACCCGCAGGCTCGGTGGAGCGATGATCTTCGCAGAGTGGCTGGTAACAACTGGATGAGAGTTGCCGGAAATCGAGTTGAGTGGCGTAAGATTAAAGAGGCCTATATCCAGCAGTGGATTGCAATAGGCTGATGATGATGACATGTTATTGGAGTGTAAGAACTATTTTAACGAATAATCTTCTGAAACATTAAAAATAATAGCTAGAGTCCTGCTGTACCTACATAAAAGAATTAAAATACCGAAATGTTCAACTACTTCTGATGCTGACCGTACCACGTGCTAAACGCTACTCTTCGGCCTAGTTGCCGCTAGCACAACTGCTGAGCATGAATGAAGTCTTGGGTGCGATTCCCGACTCGGGTCAAAGTTTTCCATACGGAATTTCTCAGTAGCAGCCCCGAAGTCTAGATTTGTGTCTAGTTGATGGTGTTAGGCCTCAGCCTCGAATTTTGCAGGCAGCGGGGAGGCGGCGCGACTTGTATGGAGTGCACCGCTCGTTGCCCGCTCCCGCGCCGCTGTATTCCGAGAACCGGTCCATTTGATTGTACGCGACCCTGCCGCGCCCGCGCCGCCGCCGCCGCCGCCGCCGCCCCGCTGCCCGTAAAATTCGAGGCTGAGGCCTTAGACTCGCTCCCATTACATGGGACTTAGCATAACTGGCGAAATGCCTAACCCTTTGGGGATTACAGGTGTGATATAAATAGAAGCGTTGAAGGTTTACAGGTTTGGACCCGGATGCGTCCTTTAACTGCGACCAGCCATCGAGGAACGGGCAACAGCGTCCTTTAAATTATCAGTGACCTCACTGTGATCCCCAAGCTGCCTGCCAAGCGTGGGGATTGTGGCAAACCCCCCCCCCCCCCCCCTTTAGGGGGAGGACTTTGTTCAGATGTACGTGTTCCGGCAGATGATGATGAATGTTTACTATATTTATACGCTGAGTGCACTATGGGCACCACTTAGCTATTTTATTACTTGTACTGCTTACTTTTTTAGCTGATGTGTGGTTCATTTGCAAGTCGGTTTGTCGATATTTATTAATTCAATGCTGAATGTGTGTGTTGTTGTTGGTAAGCTGTGGTTTGATGTTTCAGATAGGAAGAAATAAAAATCGATACATTATTATTATAAATTCATTTATTTAAGACATAGACCATTAATTATATAAAAATTACATAAAACATGTAAGTAAATATATAGTCATCTTTGCATTGAGTTCGACTTACTCGTTGTAGTAAATAAAAGTTTTAGTGAACTGTAATAAAGGCTTAGTTTATTGCCGACTAGATTACAAAATTATAACTGTCCGGACAAACATATTATAAAAGTAAATATGCGGTAAGAGTATCGTCTGTCGCGGTAGGCTCCGAGGAAGCGAGTGGTCGGCGGCTGCGGCAGGCGCCCCGCAGCTCAGCTCGCTTGCTACGCAGGCCGATCACGTCGCCCGTGGGTACCGTCTGCGTGTTTCGTCCTACCCTGAAATAAACAAATAATAATTATACTCACATTATTATTCAGAGCTTACCTGGAATAATACACCACATCTATTTATATGTGATCAATCAAGTCTAAAACAACAAAAAAAAAACGCAATTACGGGGAGTACATGAGGTGCAGGAATTCGTGGTTACAATTATAACATCCTCACGGGTCGATCTTCGAGGTTAAGCAGCACTCGACAAGGTCAATCCGTGGATGTCAATCATAATGAAAAAAAAACAATATTTTGGAAATAAATTATTATTGTTATTATTATCCATAGGTACTGGTACAGTCTATGTTACCTAAGCACTTAGATGTGGCACACAATGAACCATGGCTCATGGCTTGCTCAGGATAAATGGCTCACTGCGTGCCCATACCCCTCTTTGGCGTATTAGGGTATGTTTTACACAATAAACAAAATAATCTCAAACAAGCGTAAGGCCTTTTTATAGGGTGGGATATCATCAAATGACTCCTCCCGCGAGTGGAGCGAGTGTCAAACTTCTAATAACTAAAACCACCCATGTTCCGTCTTAGCCCTTTGTGTCCGAGGCCGCGGTATCTCTTTCGAACAACCCGCAGCCCCGGAAGCGTAAAGACCTACGTGACACATTCAAATCACTCATAGTAAGAGTTAGATTATATTATTAATGTAATTACAAAAAAAACTCACGTTTTTATCGTGGCTTTTGCTTCATTAACACAAAGGCGCGGCTCACGCGTTCATTTGTTACCAAGCGGCCGGCGACTGAACCAAACTGCATGATGTGACAAGCGGCTCGTGACCATTTCTTGCGAAAGTTTGCCACGTCGCGTGTGGATCTAATAAAAAAATAATACGCATTAATCAAACACTCGGTATACGCAGACGATTTGAAGGTATGCATAGAGCTATGTGAAATATTCAGGATTGATATTATCTGATCCAAGAGAATTTGACTGACGCTACCCTACCCCGCTACCCTACCCCTCTGCTCCGCTTCTCTACCCCCCTGCGGCGCCGCCCTACCCCTCTACCCCTGTGCCCTACCCCTCTACCCCTGTGCCCTACCCCTCTACCCCTGTGCCCTACCCCTCTACCCCTGTGCCCTACCCCTCTACCCCTGTGCCCTACCCCTCTACCCCGCTTCCCTACCCCCTCGCTACCCTTCCCCCCGCTACCCTACCCAGCTATCCCACCCAACCACCACACTAGCTACCACGCCGAGCTATCCTACCTAACTATCCCACCCAACCACCACACCTAACTTCCACACCGAGCTACCCTACTCAACTATCCCACCCAACCACCACACCCAGCTACCCTACCCAGCTTGCTTTGACAACATCAACCGGCTTTGGTCAATTGCATTCACTGCCTAGTTCCCTCCTGATGCTCCTTCATCGCTTCCCGATCGAAAGTTGCAGTTCTGGCAGAGCAGCCACGCACGCGCGCACGCGTTGTCTCACGTGCCGCGCACAGGAAAGTTGCAATTCTGGCAGAGCAGCCACGCACGCACGCACGCGTTGTCTCCCTCCCATGCCGCGCACAGGAACGTTGCAGTTCTGGCAGAGCAGCCACGCACGCGCGCACTCGTTGTCTCCCTCCCGTGCCGCGCACAGGAACGTTGCAGTTTTGGCAGAGCAGCCACGCACGCGCGCACGTGTTGTCTCCCATGACGCGCACAGGAAAGTTGCAGTTCTGGCAGAGCAGCCACGCACGCGCGCACGCGTTGTCTCCCGTGCCGCGCACAGGAACCGCCTCCACTGAACATACAGAAAAAGACGTGTCACATAGTTTATTTTGTGCTAGACGTGCACAGTCAGTGACACGTCTAGCACAAAATAAACTATGCGAACCGACTTACTTTTGCGTCTCAAGTAATAATAATAATATAATAAAAATGTTTATTTTCTTCCACAAACACAACTTAAAACTAAAAACTTAGAAATGGAAAAAATATAATAATAATAAGAGTTAAATGTGTATTTGTGGGAGACTGGTGCCTAAACTAAGCCGTGACTTGTATTTCAGGACACCAGGGACTCCCCCCTACAGGCAGAAGATATTTTAAATAGTAGATAAAATCTGTATAATTAAATTGATTAAAAATAAAAGAAAACAGTTCATTAAAATAAGAGTAAAATTACATTTTAAATTACAAAAATGGAAGTTACATTTTTATTAAATATATATAATTGATTTGAAATAAAATCTATATAATTAAAATTTATCAATAAAAATAAAAGAAAACAGTTCATTTAAGTATGTGTAAAATTACATTTTAAATTACAAAAATAGAAGTAAAATTTTTACTAAATACATAAAATTATGAAATAAAATCTATATAATTACAATTTATTAATAAAAAGAAAACAGTTCATTAAAATATTATATGTATAAAATTTAAAATATGTGTAAAATTACACATTAATTACAAAATGGAAGTTACATCTTTATTAAGTACAAAAAATTAATGAAAATTATAATAACTATTAATTTAAATTTATGTAAAATTACATTTTAGTGTTACAAAAATGAATATACATTTTATTTTTATTTTTTTATATAATAAATAGCTACTGTAGTAACTATATGTTGAAAACAAAGAAAGATCAACATTAATAACTTAAAGAGCGTGTATAATGTGTGTATAAGTATTTAATGTGTGAGTGTGTGTGTGTGTACGTGTGTAAATGTGTGTGTGTGTGCATGTGTAGTGTAGTGTAAGAAAGTTGCAGTTCTGGCAGAGCAGCCACGCACGCGCGCACGCGTTGTCTCACGTGCCGCGCACAGGAAAGTTGCAATTCTGGCAGAGCAGCCACGCACGCACGCACGCGTTGTCTCCCTCCCATGCCGCGCACAGGAACGTTGCAGTTCTGGCAGAGCAGCCACGCACGCGCGCACTCGTTGTCTCCCTCCCGTGCCGCGCACAGGAACGTTGCAGTTTTGGCAGAGCAGCCACGCACGCGCGCACGTGTTGTCTCCCATGACGCGCACAGGAAAGTTGCAGTTCTGGCAGAGCAGCCACGCACGCGCGCACGCGTTGTCTCCCGTGCCGCGCACAGGAACCGCCTCCACTGAACATACAGAAAAAGACGTGTCACATAGTTTATTTTGTGCTAGACGTGCACAGTCAGTGACACGTCTAGCACAAAATAAACTATGCGAACCGACTTACTTTTGCGTCTCAAGTAATAATAATAATATAATAAAAATGTTTATTTTCTTCCACAAACACAACTTAAAACTAAAAACTTAGAAATGGAAAAAATATAATAATAATAAGAGTTAAATGTGTATTTGTGGGAGACTGGTGCCTAAACTAAGCCGTGACTTGTATTTCAGGACACCAGGGACTCCCCCCTACAGGCAGAAGATATTTTAAATAGTAGATAAAATCTGTATAATTAAATTGATTAAAAATAAAAGAAAACAGTTCATTAAAATAAGAGTAAAATTACATTTTAAATTACAAAAATGGAAGTTACATTTTTATTAAATATATATAATTGATTTGAAATAAAATCTATATAATTAAAATTTATCAATAAAAATAAAAGAAAACAGTTCATTTAAGTATGTGTAAAATTACATTTTAAATTACAAAAATAGAAGTAAAATTTTTACTAAATACATAAAATTATGAAATAAAATCTATATAATTACAATTTATTAATAAAAAGAAAACAGTTCATTAAAATATTATATGTATAAAATTTAAAATATGTGTAAAATTACACATTAATTACAAAATGGAAGTTACATCTTTATTAAGTACAAAAAATTAATGAAAATTATTGGATGGAAATATGGTACTCACGGTTTTTGGGTATGGGAAAAAGCGTAGGTAATGTCTTCGATAGCACAGCTTTCTGGAGCACGTTGATTCAGCGAAAAACCACCAAGTGTCACAAGATGATATGAGGAGGATCACACACACATTTCTATTTACAGTTTCTAGCTTGATTTTTGAGTCTTTTAATGGCGGGGACGGCAGCGCGGGCGCAGGGCAATTTCACGTGCGCTTGTTATTGACGCTGAGGTAGGACTAATGGGTGGAAGGAAGGATGCGGAGGAAATGGTAATAGGAAATGAATCTGATTGGACGTTCGATCCTTCGTTTTGAATTAACCAATGAGAGAAGAGTATGGTAGCGTGTGCAGTGTAGCAATTATGCGTTTGTGATTTCCATAAATAATTAGATAAATAGATATTAATAAAAATGCGGATAAATAATGTAAATGGCGCAGACAACTCCCCCGGACTAGAGGTTTTCCTCTATTAGAAAATGTATGAGAAAAAAAAACTTAACTTAAACATATGAATTTAAACTTAAATAGAGTTAAAGGGAATTTATACTATTTTATTGCGTAGGTAGTGGACAGAGCCGCACTACTGGGCGTATATAAGTACCGGAAGCAGTTCTAACCTTCACAGTTCTAATTATATTGTCCTTGCCAGGATAAGTCGCATCTATGACACCTAAAGGCCAACAAAGCGGATGAGCGTTGTTGTCTTTGATAACAACGATCGTACCTACTTCAACAGGCTTTGACGGTGTGTTCCACTTCTCCCGCTGTTGCAAGGAAGTGAGGTACTCCTGACTCCAACGGTGCCAGAAGGAATGAGTTATCTTATTAAGAAGCTGATAGCGCGATAAGCGATTGTCTGAAATGTCTGTGACATCTTCAGCAGGTAGAAATTTAAGCGGTGTTACGTTGAGAAAATGATTAGGCGTTAAAGCACTAATATCAGACGGGTCTGAGCTTAAAATACTTAGAGGTCGATTATTTAAAAGACATTCAATTTGAACGAGTACGGTACTAAACTCCTCGTATGTTAATATTTGAGAACCAATTACTTTAAAAAGATGAGTTTTGACACAACGAACATTAACTTCGCTGAGTCCATTAAAATGCGGACCGTAAGGCGGACTATGTTTAAATTGTACACGATGTTCTGATAACTGTTCACCTATGTAGTTTATATGAGATTTTGATTGAATTAATTCGTAAATTTCGTTCAATTTGCGCTTTGCGCCAATAAAGTTTGTGCCTCCATCACTGTATATCATAGCAACGGGACCTCTCCGAGAAATAAACCGTTTGAAAGCGGCGAGAAATAAATCTGAACTTAGGTCAGAGACTAACTCTAAGTGTACTGCCTTAGTTGTTAGACAGACAAACACACAAACGTAAGCTTTGTGGCTCTTAATTCCGCGTTTTCGGATATGCGTAACGTAGAACGGACCACAGTAGTCTACAGCGGTATTTACGAACGCTTTCACTTGTGACACACGGAAATCAGGTAAATCGCCCATAGGAGGGTAAGTATTTCGAGGTTTAATTTTAAAGCATTGATTACAACTATGTACGCGTTGTCTTATAATGTTACGAGCAGCTAAAATCCAGAATTTTTGTCTAATTATAGCTAATAAAAGAGCGGGACCCGTATGCAAATTAGTTACATGATAAAAGTCAATTAAGAGTTGAGTAAAGCGTGATTTAGTTGGAATTAAAATGGGATGTTTTTGACCATAATCCAGTTTAGAATGAGTTAACCTTCCACCTACTCTGAGAATATTATTTGAATCCAGAAAGGGGTTGAGTTTAGCGAGACTTTTATTTTTAAAACGTTTATTAGATTTTAACGCGCTAATTTCTTCAGAGAAATATCTACCTTGTACGTAACGTATAAGGTGTATTTCCGCAGCATCCAAATCCGAAACGGTGATACAACCACGCGAATTGATTAACTTGCAGAAACGTAATATTAAAACTACGCTACGAAGTAAAATAGAATATTTAGAAATGCGATCGATTAAAGATTGAATAGGTTGTGAACCTTCTTGCGTTATTTTAACAGAGAGAACGATATTTTTAGTTTCCATTACTTCTGAATTGTTATTATTTAAATTGATTTTAAATGGTTTGATTGGCCACTGAGATAAGGGGAATGAAAACCAATGCGGAGCGGTAAACCAGAGCGTTAAATCTAATAATTGTTTAGGCGTTATAGGACGAGAAACTACGTCAGCGGGATTTTCAGTTCCATCTATGTGAAACCAATGTTTTGCGGGTAAATTTGAATTTATTTCAACAATGCGATTTGCGACAAAAGTATGAAATTTGTGCGAGGGCGAGTGGATCCAGGTGAGCGTGACTGTTGAATCAGAAAAAGCAAAGATTTTATTAATTTTACAGCGTTTACTTAAAACTTCTACAACTGAATTGATCAAGTTTGCTAAGAGGAGAGCCGCACATAGCTCGAGGCGAGCTAAGGGCGTATTTTTAAGCGGAGCGACGCGAGATTTAGAAGTTAATAAGAGGACTGATCCGCTATCTTCATCGTTAGAACTAACCCTTATGTAAACAGCGGCACCATAACAGCGCTCACTGGCGTCTGCGAACCCGAGGAGAGTGACATGAGAACCAGAGGTGATACCTACATGTCGCGGGAACTTTATTTTTTCGAGATAGGGAAGTTCTTTGTGAAACCGACTAAATTTATTTTCAATGTGAGCGGGTACAGGATCATCCCAATCAAGATCAAGTTTCCAGCATTCCTGAACTAACGTTTTCATGAATGCAGTAACTGGACCTATAAGACCTAAGGGGTCAAACAGCCGTGCGGTTGCTGATAAGACGGTACGTGTCGTACATTTAAGAGAATTACCATTTATTTTAAATTGAAAAAAGTCTTCTACTGGATTCCACTGCATACCTATAATTTTAGTATTATTATCCGCGTCAGCGTCAAACTCAATATTTTGCGGATTTAAATGAGTTGAAGGAATTTTATCTAACAGTTCGGAACTATTCGAGATCCATTTTACAAGGTGGAAACCGCCTGACCTGAACATGGTGACCATTTCTTGGTATGTCCGCTCAGCTATTTCAACGCCATCTAGCGAACATACGTAGTCATCCATATACATATGGTTTTCAGCCTCGTAAGCTGCGAGTGGGTATTTTTCCCGACTGTCAGATGCGAGTTGGCGAACTACTCGCATAGCTAAGTATGGTGAGCTTGAGACGCCGAAAGAAACGCGGTTAAATTCAAAAGTTGAAATTTCAGAATCTTTATTGAATCTGTATAAAATGCGTTGAAATGCGTGATGATCAGCGGAAAGATTAAGTTGAAAATACATTTTTTCGATATCTGCAACTACAGCAACGGAAAACATGCGAAGATTAATTAATAAATCGAAAATGTTACTTTGTAGATTCGGACCTACATAAAGGAGATCATTTAGTGATTTACCTGAGCTAGTTTTACAGCTAGCGTCAAGCACGATGCGAGTTTTACTAGACTGTTTATCCGGGCGGTAAACTGCACGGTGAGGGATATAGAAATGCGGGATAGTTAGAGAGGGGTCGTTGACCTTGGTTAAATAACCTTTGTCAAGATAATCTTGAAGCGTAGCGTTGTAATTAGTTCTGATCTCGGGATCAGAATCTAACTTTTTCTCCAAATTAAGGAGACGGCGCGTCGCCGTTGAGTGTGAATTTCCTAAGTCTATACACGGAGCCTTAAATGGTAGCTGCACTGTGTATCTACCTGTTTCATCGCGAGAGTAAGTTGATTTAAATATTTGTTCACACGCCTGATCGTCAGGACTCATGTGAACCTTACTAGGGACGCTTTCGAGTTCCCAAAAGCGTTGCGTGAGCGTATTTAAGCGAAGCGTGCTAGCCGCACACAGAAAAGTTTGCTCGCTTTTATTTTTATTTATTTGAGCGGGGCGAGCGCGCGGAGTTACACTAGGTTGACAATCAGCCCGACCCATGGCTATGTAGCCAAGGGTGGTTTCTACGGCGACGACCGAGGAGCCAGGTAAAGTTACCTTTCCACTGCCCAACAAAAGCGGGAAAAGTTCATTGCCAAGGAGGCAATCTATCTCACCGGGAACGTGGAATGCGTCATCAGCCATAGGTAGATTGCGTAATGAAGCGAGATTTGAGATATCTATAGATATGTTGGGCAAGTCGTCTGTAATACGATCTAAAACCCGAGCGTGAATTTTATAATAGCAGCGGTGATCAAAGCGGGAAAATATTTTAAAAGTAGCAGTTCCAAACGAGGGTATTTTAGCGTGACCGATCCCAAAAATGGAAGATTTGTCAGGAGTAATTTCTAAGTTTAAACGTTTACAGCAAGCCTTTGTAATAAAATGACTCATTGAGCCGGTATCAAGGAAAACGCGGAGAGTATGAGGTTTATTATTATTATAAGCGTATACGGAAGCGGTGGGCAACAAAACAGTTGTATTATTTTCAACGCACGAGGTAGCCGAAGTCATTGACAAATGCGAAGCGCCTGAATGTACGCGCTCCGCGTGCGGCGTCGTCGTCGAGCCCACAGTGCTCACAGTCGCGGCAGCTATCGAGGACGCGGCTACCAGCGGGGGCGAGGCGGAGGGCGCGCGGGGCGCGGTTACCAGCGGCGGCGAGTTGCCGGTTCCTCGGTAGTTGTCCAAATGTATTAGCGAATGATGTTTACGTTGGCAAACCGAACAAGTATTTGTTGACTTGCACATTTTAATATCATGAAATCCTAAACAGTTACGACAAAACTTATGTTTGTTTACTAGATCTAATCTTTCTTTTGCGTTTTGATTCATGAAACGAGAACATCTATAAAGTGGGTGTGAGTCAGGTGATGCACAAACCTTGCAGGCACGCACGGAGGCGTCCTGGGTTGTGATCGCGAATGTATGGCTATTTTTATATTTATTAGAAGTGGATTTATTATTTTCACTATTATAATTACGGACTTTAGAGGGGTTAGATTGATTACGAAGTGCTATTATTTTACTTTGTTCTTTTAAGAATTGCGAAAGATGATCGAAAGTAGGTATTTCAATATGATTATGTGATCGTTCGAAAAGGTTAACGACCTCTTTATCAAGCTTGCTGAGTGCAATATCCGTTATTATAAAATCTGACAAATCCTTTATGTTTAAGCGCCGTAGGGCGGCTTGCGATGCATGGAACTGCTCAATAAATGTGTCTATAGATTGATAAGGCTTAAACTGAATCATTTGATGTAAGTACATGGAAGCTTGTACGCGGGTATCTTGATATTTTTCTATTAAAGCATTCCAAATGAGTAGGTAATTATTAGCGGTAGGCGCGACGCCCGAACAAACAGTTAATGCCTTATCAGAGAGACACCCTATTAAGTATTGTACTTTCTCGGCGTCAGTTAGATGCGAATTATCATGAATAAGACTTTTAAAGTTTTCATGAAAAATTGTCCATTTGCTGGGCGTGCCGTCAAATGAAGCAAGTTTTAAAGGTGGCAATTTACGATTTAAAAACTCGAATTTACTACTGCTGTTTTCGTTATTTTGAGACCTGAGAAGGTTAGCTTCGATTGCTTTTATTTCACAATAAATTTCATCAAATGCTGACAACGGCTGGTAATTAATAGCTGATCCAGCTTCCAAGAGTGCTAAATTGTAAGCATCAAGCGTTTCAATAAAATTCGTCCTAATTTGATCAAGGGAATTAATCCTAGCTAGAAATTGAGATTTTAATGAACTATTTACTGAAACTTGTCGACCGAGGTCATAAATTGATTGCAGCATTTTGAATAAAATTTCCTTCTTAGATTCAAACAGAAGCACTTTTGAATCTTCTTCTGCGGAGCCATAAGATTCCTTATCGGACTCCTTGGATTTACCATGCTTTGAAGCCATTTTTATGCGTTGGGATAATGCCTATTCGAGTTAATAATCGTTAATAATAATACTTAAATGAGTGAATGTATGCGAAATATCGAGAATAAATTGGACTTGCCCGTGTGCGTTATGTGTTGAGAAAACCTGTGAAATATGTGTGCGATGACTAAAATATATTTATAATATTTTAGCAATAGAGTGTTTAGCGTGAAATAAGATGCGTATTTGAATAAATAACTTAGCGTTGATGAGATGTTAGCGGGAAATGCCTCGTGAGCGAGTCACGTAGGTTAGTGTAATGGCGGATGCGTGGATGAGCGTATTTTTATGCGAATAAATAGCTAAATGCGGTAAATATGATGCGTTTTTAAAGAAATAACTTAGCGTTGATGAGATGTTAGCGGAATGTGCCCTCGTGGGCTTGTCACATAGACGAGAGTAATAGCGAATGCGTATTTGAGCGTTTTTATGCGATTAAATAGATAAATGCGATAAATATGTTGTGATTGATGAGTGTAGTGTATATGCGAAGTAATTTTTTGTTTTTTATCCGGCTCGAAGGACCAGGACACTTGGATGGAAATATGGTACTCACGGTTTTTGGGTATGGGAAAAAGCGTAGGTAATGTCTTCGATAGCACAGCTTTCTGGAGCACGTTGATTCAGCGAAAAACCACCAAGTGTCACAAGATGATATGAGGAGGATCACACACACATTTCTATTTACAGTTTCTAGCTTGATTTTTGAGTCTTTTAATGGCGGGGACGGCAGCGCGGGCGCAGGGCAATTTCACGTGCGCTTGTTATTGACGCTGAGGTAGGACTAATGGGTGGAAGGAAGGATGCGGAGGAAATGGTAATAGGAAATGAATCTGATTGGACGTTCGATCCTTCGTTTTGAATTAACCAATGAGAGAAGAGTATGGTAGCGTGTGCAGTGTAGCAATTATGCGTTTGTGATTTCCATAAATAATTAGATAAATAGATATTAATAAAAATGCGGATAAATAATGTAAATGGCGCAGACAATTATAATAACTATTAATTTAAATTTATGTAAAATTACATTTTAGTGTTACAAAAATGAATATACATTTTATTTTTATTTTTTTATATAATAAATAGCTACTGTAGTAACTATATGTTGAAAACAAAGAAAGATCAACATTAATAACTTAAAGAGCGTGTATAATGTGTGTATAAGTATTTAATGTGTGAGTGTGTGTGTGTGTACGTGTGTAAATGTGTGTGTGTGTGCATGTGTAGTGTAGTGTAGAAAGGTTTATAGGGTATGTTATGGTTCATACTTAGCTAGATGAATGGTTGAAGAAATATGGTATAGGAAAAGGATGCATTATTTAATTCTTATTACGTTTTTATAACTAGTAGCTCTTCTGTTTCTGTGTAGGTCAATTTTAGAAGCCAGTTTGTCAAAACCAGTTTACATTTAGATTTATTGAATTTAAAAATACCTAATTCTTTATTTAATTTAAAGTATAATCCTTGTGTTTGTTTTAGGCTTGACAGTCTGAACACTCTTGAACCAGACCCGCACATTATCAGCTGAAATCTCCTCTACTGCTTGCATCTCAAAAAGTAATCATATTTCCGTTTTTGTGAAACCTGAAAGAAAATGTTAGGTGTTATAAACGTATGTAGTAACTCAAAACCATTTGATATACCTATTATAATCTCAATAATATATCACGTCAGCCGCATGCACGATGACCGCTGGGCAAAAGCGTGACTATATCACTACCATGATATAAATATTTGTGAACATACCGCCATGTTCCTCAGTACTAAAAGGCACTGACAAAGACAGGTAAATAGTTTCACTGAGACTTCGTCGAGCTTCATTGTCTGGGCGCTTTTCTGGTGGTCACTGTTGATTCTGGCTTGCAGGAGTTGCAGTGGATCGGGAATACTGTAAACAAAAAATGAGTGTCATAAAGCATACAAAAGACCTACGAATCGCCCAGTAGTCGCGTTAAAGTACACTATCTGATACTTATTTTAAACTAATTTCGTAAATTATTTTTATAGCTAAAATCCAAGGTCAATTGGGAAAATTTGACAGTTTCCGATAGCTGGATGTGCTGGTGTCTGAACATAAAGAAACGTAAATGTTGTTTACTTTTGGATTTCTGAAACTAATTGATTAAGTAAATTTTGTGAACAATAAATAAAAATAAATAAAAGTAAATTGTGATAAGGGAGTGTGTAGTAAGTGTGTGTGAGTGTATTAAAGCCAGCCAGCTCCCCCGGCCGGGTACTCGGTGCATCCCTCAGCGAAGAGGATTGGTGAGCCGTACAACCTAGAAATAAAACAATTGGTTAGTGTGAGCCAATGCGATTAAATCAATAGGAATCATTCTTACCTGGAGTCCTGGAGTAAGTAGCAAAGGTAGACATGGATATTAGCAATAAACAACAGTCAGTCAGAATATAGTAGAGTTTATTAAACGCTACTTCCATTTTACATCATGTATTTGTAAAACTACATCATGTAAACTTTAACTTCATTTCCCTTTCTTTCACTTCTTTTAATTTTACGTATGTCGTTTTACTATATCGTGTGGTCTTAGTGCCTAACTATAAGTCAGAGTTTTTATGCCTCCGATAGGCCTCTGACTTGGCTTGCATGCCGTTGAGGAATATCTATAAAGTCATGCTGGTTTCCTTCACCGGGGCAAGTCATATGATAAACAAGAAAAAATAGAGGTGCGTGTTTTGGGTTCGTACTCGGGACCTTTGCCTTGGCAGTCCAATGGTTACACCACTAAGCTATCTATGTCTAATGATATAAATTATATTCGTGAACATACCGCCATTTTCATCGGCAATAAATTTCTTTTGTTTTTGCTTTTGTTGGGTTGTGTTATTGTGTAGGATATTGGATTCGGTTTTAAATAAATTCTCTCTCTTTCTGTGAACAAAATAATAGAGTTGAGTAAAATGAGTAACAAACTCATTAATAGATTATGATGGGATCACAGTAAGTACATATATTATGAGCTCATACGCCTTATTATAGACACAATTAAAAAGCCATTGTTATAAATCTCCTGGAGATGTAGTAGCGGACAAGAGGTTAAGGTTGGACACGCTAAGAAGAAGAAGATATATTTACCTCCAAGACCATGGATCATTACGTATTAGATTTGTCATCAATGTTGCAGTTGTGAATTAGTAGAAGCATCCGTTCGGGTTAAAGCAGATGTTGATGACCCTCCATGGGGTTCCACTCTCCCATTGTATGACTTGAATGACTCGCTGTAAGCAGAATATGAATATGTAGGTACAGTCAGCATCAAAAGTAGCTGAACATTTCGGAATTTAAATTCTTTTATGTACAGGACTCTAGCTATTATTTTTAATGTTTCAGAAGATTATTCGTTAAAATAGTCCTTACACTCCAATAACATGTAATAACGAGTAATATCTAACAAGTTTTTATTAAAAAAATTGCTTCGAAACTTCGAGTAATGTTAATATACTTCTGATGCTGACTGTACTTAGACATAATACCTACCTTCATTAGTGAATAAATATACGAGTGCTTACCTGCAGGACTGTGCGTCATAATTATGATCTTCACCGCGCCGATAAACGCACCACCGACCATCCTGTATCAAGCTGTAATGGGTACTTTTCAGCATCAAAAATGCGGCTCAGGTTGACCTGAAAAGCAGAACCTTAAACCTTAACCTCTTAAACCTTACCAAAATTTGAAAATTATAATGCTTTATTATAATACCTAATTAAATTATAATAATAATACTACACTCGCTAATAAATTTTAAATTTTTCAGTAATAACATTATCAGTAAATTTATCTTTATATAACATTACGTATATTTTTTATGTAATTAATAGATAGGTACATAAATAAAATTTATAAGTTTAATACAATCATAATAATCTAAAAATAACTTGGACTACAATAAATCATCTACTTATACATCAATGAGTACCTACACAATATTTTCAAAGACTTACAGAAATGACGTGGCGCTAAATTACAAAAACAAATTTAATTTAATTCATTCATTTACAATTTTACAAACATTGAAAAGTCAGTAATTATAGTATTTTTCAAGTTTAAACAATTACAATTTCCTCTTGTTCACCCACGTTTGCATCTACGAGTTTTCTGAACGATACTACATACAAATAAAACAATAATAAGTTGAATAATAAGTTACAAATACGTGTAAAATATCACTTGACCATCTTTGCCGAGTCTCCAAGAAGACATCCAGCGAAACATTTCGTTAACGTAAAGTGTAAACTCTGAAAACAACGGCAAACCTCAATAAAAAATATAGACCCAGGTACTTATATCTACCTAAGTTAGTGTAAGTTTTTAAATTACAACTGTAATTTAAAATTACTATTTTGAGACCTTACCAGATTCTTTTCATAAAAAATAAAAAGGACCAGGTAACGTATGTTATCATTAACATTAATTTCAAACCGATGACTTCGCCCGAATATTCCTCGTAGCTGCATACTTTAGGTTAATGCAGTATTTTTATTAAAAAAAAATGCATTAACCTATCAAATCTAATCAATGATCCTTGGTCTCGGAGCAAAGGTTAACAACTGCACAGACAGGTACAGGAGAAACTAATTTAACTTTTTTACTTCTTTTTTACATGATATGCATGCACCTAACATTATGTAAAAAAGAAGTTTAAAAAAAAATTAGTTGGAGAGTTTTATTTTGTGATGTCAATCAGTAATGATTATGTATTTTCAGTTTGAGATATTATTCTGCTGCTTGGCAATCTCTCGGCCATGACTTCCAGTTGTTTGGAAACAAGTCTAATTTAGGTTTTGTAGGTACAGCTCGTCCCACAATCTACTTCGAGGACTGCCGCGACGCCTTCTGGCAACGTCAGAGCTCCAGAAAGTGGGATTTACTGATTTCCTGAAAAAAAAAAAACATTACTTAATTATCTTAACAGTGATAGCAGATATAGTGTAGTGGTGTGACCGTCGTCCAAGTCACAGGTCTCGTCACAGTTATAACCCAAGACACATAATATGATTATTCGAATTCATGTACGTATTTATCACTAACTATCGTGAGGAAACCAGTACGAGGAGATATATTTCTCGATGGCATGCAAAGACAAGGTAGAGGTCCATATGGGCACGGCATATGTACTCTGATACCAGGGCCCCGAGTCTGCTATTCAATAGTGTCAGAATGGTCGATCATTGATCTCATAATGGTTGATTGATGACAAGCCAAAAAGTACCTTATGCCTGTTGACTTAAGGTACTTTTTGGCTTGTCGTAAATCAACCATTATGAGATCAATGATCGACCATTCTGACACTATTGAATAGCAGACTCGGGGCCCAGGTCAGGCACTAACACAGAAAAGAAGGTCATTATATCAGCCCGGAATCACCCACTGTTCGGTATATTATTCGTTTATTCATGTTTAAAATCATGTTTGTTAGAAACCCGCTCACAAAGATTCAAACGTAGAAACATTTGTTCTTGAGAGAGTTGTATTTTTTACACGACTGCCCCAAAAAAAGAGTGTTATGTTTTTAGCGTTCATGTATTTACACGACTGCCCCAAAAAAAGAGTGTTATGTTTTTAGCGTTCATGTATGTATGTCTGTGAGTTTCTTTATTCCACCATAACTTCTAAACGCCTGAACCGATTGTGATGTGTGTGGTATCATTAGATTCTTTGCGTTATACCGGGTGACATAGGCTATAGAAAAATTCAAAAAACATAATAGGGTGGCCATGGTTTAGAAATAAAACGACCTTTTAATTTTTCGGCGATGGCGTTGATGCCGAATTAGAAAGTGACCGACCCGTGGTACAACTGCGATGTCCAACTGGTTGTACTACGGAGAAGTAAATTTACCCATGGTTCAACTGGGTTCAACTGGTTGTTCTATGGGGAAATATCTTTACCAATGGTTCAATTACAGTGAGTTGTTCTTTCCTTGGTCCAACTAGTTGTACTTCTGGGAATTGAATGTATGATCTATGGAACAACTACTGGTAATAAACAGGAAAAGGTTATCTATTAATGCTGAAGTGCAATGCAATTACTACCTCCTCTTTTAACCAAAATTATAATACGACCGTCTCGCGACAGTATCCTTTATGGGCGGCATGGGCACCGGGCCGTAGGCCGACGAAGGAGGCCGGCGGAGGCCCGGCACTTCGGGGACAGAAGACAATAGTGTTATGTAATATGCGAGCGAAGCGAGCGCGCGTCATGGAGTACAACATGCGTTGCATGTATGTTTTACACGATCATCCTATCCCCGTGGTCCAACCAGTTGGACATAATTCCACAGTTGTACCACGGGTCATAATCATAAATATCAGAAAAAAGAGTTGAACCTGGGTAAATTTACTTCCCCGTAGTACAACCAGTTGGACATCGCAGTTGTACCACGGGTCGGGGTGGAATTAGAAGTCGGCAAGTTGCTGTTAAAATTCTCCGCCATTTAGTTAGGCTCACTTTATATAAAGGTCAAGTTCAGATAAAAAAACATACTTAGACCAAAAATTCGGAACAAGTTGATCTATATATGCGTATAGTATTCGGTGGTTTTATTTCACCCCCGACCTTACTATGATACAAAGTAAGTGCCAATTACAAGTACCGCGTAATCATCCTCGGTATCCGGTACTAAATAACTATTCTTACACATTCATTACCATTTTAACTTTTTGTCCCTCGTTTAACATAACACCCTGTATTTAAAAAAAATATAAGTATCAGCTTACGGGTATCGAGAACAGGGCCCAAGCAATTCCAGAAGACTGTATTTTAGAACAAGTTGTTGAGGTATTTTCCGAACTACAAGGTTGTGTATAAGCAAGTACCTACTCTCCGTAAGCCAAACGAGAACACCCAGAGATAAGTGTTGAATTGGCTAAGGAATCAATTCGTCACATTATCTCCAATATAACTGCCTCCGTGGTCGAGTGGTTTAGGCGTTAGCCTTGTGGCCCGGTGGTCGTGGGTTCGATTCCCACGGGAAGCATACTTTGTGAAGTTGTCCAGTCTGGTTAGGACATTGCAGACTTGAATCACCTGATTGTCTGATAAAAAGATGATGCCGTGCTTCGGAAGGCACGTATAAGCCGGTGGTCCCGGTCGTCAAACCATGTCAGAGGCCCTTGAGGCGGTTTAGAAACTCTGACACTAGGGTGTGTGGGGGTCGTTAGACCTACTACCCACACGATAAGAAGAACATCTCCAGTATTACAAGAGATTATCAGACATTTGTGTCCCAGTGCGCAAAGGCTTCCCTTCACTTCATCCACTTATCCCTATCCAGTGCTGGTCTTCGCCAATTCTTATAAAGAGTCGAGTTCGTCCCGCTATCTCCTGAGACTGCTGAGATGTCTTCTGGCTACGTCAGCAACCCAGAAAGTTTCGCTCCGTCCCTAAAATAAAAATTTATTAATTAATATTTTAACTCTGGAACAGTCAAAAATAAATCTGATCTGTCCCAATGCTGGGCAAAGGCGTCCCTTCACTCTTTCCACTTATTGCGGTTTTCCAAGTGCTTCATCATCATCAATTATCAGTGATAGTCTAGTGATGTGACCGTTCGACTGCAAAGTCATAGATCTCAAGTTCGAGTCTCTAATTTTCCAAATTCATGTAGCTTTGGTGTCGAAAAACATCGTGAGGAACCTTACCTGAAAGGTATTCCGCCACACTTCCCGGTTTTGTTAGGCCAAAGAAACTGGGGCCGCGGCCTACCACCTAACCATGGCCACCACTCGGTCAAAGTCTTAATAAATTAAATAAATGTTTAAAAAGTTAACATTAATACTTAGCTTTTCTGTATTTGCTTGCTTGTCTGCTCACACACTTGTGCACTATAATTTTCGGCCGACTTTTCCACTACTGTTCCTACTCCGTGTAATCAGGGCCGCGGACCAGAGGCCAGTTTCCCCCTAACCCAATTTTCCGCCAGTCTTAGCTGAGTTTGGCCGTCAGCCCGAAATGGGTCAGGGCAACTAGTATTGTTTTATTACTTTCTTTAAATCAGTGTTCATTGATTATGTTATTTTTGAAAATTATTATATCAGTTATAGTTTGACATTTATTTATTTGCGCTTGTTTTTAGAACTTAGATACAATACAGACACGGTCAATCATATAAAAAGTGGGTTAAGTGGTAGTGGGTTATTTATTACCTATTAGGTACTTACCTGCGGAACTGATTGATTATTGCTTCCATGGGTGAGAGTCACAATGTGCGAACCTGGATGACCAAAATGTTGCGAGCTCACAAGTTCTGCAATATAGTGCAGCATGAAAAGCCGGAACTTAGTTACTGGGTAATCGATACCCCTTGATAGGAGTGGGTTGTTGGAGTTCCGGATTTATATGAAACCGTTGATAGGCTTCCATTACCTAATTCTTCGACTGTCATATTGGCAAGTATGCGATCAAAATACTCTACGCTATCAGGTTTGTCTAAGTGAGCTGAAAACAGGAAGCTCACTATTACTGATGTAAGTAGGTAATGTAGGAAAATGAATCTTAGTAACCTAAAAAAAAGGAAAAAACTAATGATTATTCAAGAATGTTTAATGCATAACTTATCCTAACGAATACTACAGCTAGTGCAAACTACGACAGACTACATAGCGCTGCTCACCGGGAACATACTCCTGTAATATAACAATCTATGAATCGAATTACTTACAGAAACAACTACAAAAAAAACATTTAATCTTTAGAGTAAAAGCTTGTGGTTATATTCGTGTTTCGAACAATAACTAGGTCGGACCTGAAAAAGGAAACCTAAACTGATGTAACTGATGTAACATGACATTTATTTATTTAAACTAAATAGAGCCGTGAAACTAATTACCACTAACTAATTTGTATACTAGGACACTTTGCGGACTGTGCTGTGTGTGCGAATGAAATCATAAGAAGCGGATAACTGCATCACTCTTAGTAGCACTTTTGTCTCTTTCAAAAAGCGAGTAGTTTTTTCTTACTTTGCAAAAATTTTAAACATGCCTTTCAGCCAACCTTTCACCACTGACAGTTATCCCATACCACACATGGCTATGGTATACCAATAACAGTTATCCCATAAACGGTGTCCTGCCTATTCGCCGAAAATTGTTTCCCAAATTTTCACTTGCCAACCAACGTTTCGCCGATGTTTCACTTTGACAACTAACGATTACCAAATTTTTGTTTGACAACGTTTCATTTGGTAGAATTATTGTAAAGCCGATTATTATAAAGACACAAAACGTTTGGGACATTTATCATTTGGCAAACATTTTACTAGGCAACACAACTATTAGACGAATGACGTTTTGTTACAGTTTCCTTTTCATACATTGATATATTGATAAAAAAATTACGACTTTTTTCATACATTTTTTATTTAAGAATATCAAAAATAACATTAAATTTTTAAATTGGCAGCAATGCAGAGCAATAGTTTTTCCTCTGAATATGTAGTTTTGTGTTCGAGAAATCTTTGGTTACGATAGGTTAGGTTAGGTTATAACAAACAACGGCAGAAGCAAATTGCTTTTGTAAAAGGAAACGTTAAGATAAGTTAGGTCACATTAAAGGTTAGGTTAGGTTAGGTTATGACAAACAACGCACGAGCCGAGCGAGCGAAGCGAGCGTGCCGCGGCAGCGGCCGGCGATGTGCCAGAAGCGAATCGCTTTTGTAAAAGGAAACGTTAAGTTAGGTTAGGTCACATTAAAGATAAAGAAAAAAAAATAATAACAATAACTACCTGTATATAATTTGTCCCAAATGAAAATGGCATCCTTGTAAATAAATTTCTTCAAAATTTGATCGCAGACTCAGTATTGCAGCTTTTTCGAAATCTAACACACATACTTTAGGTGCAAAATTAATACCGTGCTAATAAATTTGGTAAACAATAAACAACTAAATGAATATTACGCAAAGTAAAACATTCTGCTACTTGAAAGTTGGCCTTTTAAAAAGTGTCATAATGAAAAGCAAACCAAACGTACAGTTGGTAACTGTGAGGTTGGGAAATAAAAAAATATATTATGATAAGTTGGCAAATGATTATTCGGCGAAATAAAATTCTGCGAAACGTTGGTTGGCAAGTGAAAATTTGGGAAACAATTTTCGGCGAAAAGGCAGAGAACCCCCATAAACACATACTTATTATGGCTATGGTATATCATAAGGCAGTTCGTAAAGCGGTTCACGGAATTCACGTAATATAGTTAGATATACTTACCAAGTTTCAACTGTACAGTCCTAATAGTTTTGAAATAAAGTGGCTGTTACGGACAGACAGAAATGAATCTATAACAGTTACGTGGTTTGCCATTCGGCTAAACAACTGGGTTTGATATCAAGTTCCATAGCCGAATGCCAAGAAACGGAACCTAAAGACCAGAAAGTATTATTTCCAGTTTTCTTTTCTTCATGTCATCTCGCAGGTAAAGCTATGAGGGCTGGCTTCTCTAAATATTATTGAACCATACCATTAAAAGAGCTTCCCGGTTGTCGGTTCTACTCCTTAAGAAACGACCAATTCGAACTCTGCTTTTTTATTTTGATATAATGATAGCATCTCACAGTTTAGCCTAGGAGGCTGGTAACTGTTCCTGCGGATACGGCTAGGGGCAAAATCGGACAGTGCACCTTTTGTCGACATTTTAAAAGTGCCCACGATGATTTTCCACCCACCAAAAAAAAAAAAAAAAAAAGGCATAGGTATGTGAAATAAAATATTTTGATCAACCGAGCACCAGCAATCCAGACTTCGTGGCTGCTACTGAGAAATTCCTAATGGAAAAATCAAATATCATTATACCCGAGAATCAAAGTCAAAACAGATCGAAGCAAAGTTGCACTTGCGACTACCGCCAAACTGTGGTAGTCCAAAAGCTAACAATAATTATAATTCAAGAATATTCATGCAGGACTAATACTTTCCATACTACAGACATCGACAGACTACTAAATACTACTATACTAAACACTACTATACTACAAATACTAAACTACTACCTACTAAACAGGCATCCTCGCCAAATTAAAGGAGGAAGAACCCGAAGAACTATACTAATGATTACCGACCGGACACAAAAATAAAATGGGTAGGTACATATTTTTTTTCATAAAATCGCAAATCGGTAAATATGAACCACCTGTGTTAAAACGTGGTCTGTCTGAATCTCGCACGATAACACGATAACCGCGCTTTCACACAAACGCAAAAATTAATTCGAAAATTTATTAAACCCTAAATTATACTAAAATACTGCTTAATTTTTAACAACTAATAACACCAATAATTATGGACCAGGTACCGTGATTTTATTTGATTATTATTTATGTGTTTATTTCATGACAATCTTCTGAATTTTGACGAGGAAAAAAAACTTTTGCAAAAGCAACAGTCAATTTAGGTTTTTTCTCTACAAGAAAGAGTTTTTATGACAATTGCCAGAATACACTTCACGCGTATTCATTTGCAGGTTTATAAGTATACAGACGAACTGTTCGAAATTCAACCAATCACAGGGAGGGCAACACCAGATACAGTAAATTTTAACTAATGTGATTGGTCGATGTCCGCACATATCCTTTCCGCTCCGCTCGTCTCCCCTTTGGTGGAGTCCCGTCCTTTGGCTTCCCCTAAGGGCCATAGCACACACGCCACTTCAAGCACCGGCGATCTGGGATATTACGACTATATTTATGACTAGCGGACGTCCCGCGGTTTCACCCGCGTAGATCCCGTCCCCGTGGGAATACAGGGATAAAAAGTAGCCTATGACACTCAGCAATAATGTGGCTTTCTATTGGTGAAAGAATTTTTAAAATCAGTTCAGTAGATCCCGAGATTACCCCTTACAATTTAACAAATATACAAACACACAAACTTTACCTCTTTATAATATTAGTATAGATAGATTAAGCTTCTAAAAATAGCAAAATCATCACTGCTTAAAGTAGTGTGTGTGCTGTGGCCCCAAAGGCGCTTCTCACCGGGAGCATTCGACTATATAATGTAACAATCTATTAATTGATTTTCTACACATACAAGTAAATCCGAACTGTTACAGTACAGCTGAATGCTACCGTTGACGAAACGCCTTACGGGCAAGGGGTCTTGCTCCGCCGCACGCACGACCCTGTGGAGTGCCAACCCTTTTAGACTCACCCCCCACCAAATAGATCATACTTACCACCAGAAATAACAAGGCAAGAAACTTGACGAGTCCCGAGGAAAATATTCAACTGTAAAAATGCACATGAGCACGATCCCGGTTCGGATAACGCGACGCATTCTTTTCAGTAAAAGTTGAAATTGAATAACAAAAGAAACATTAAAGATTTAAACTTTAGTATTAAAATTTTAAACTATACGTAGTCCCGCAGCTCTGCCGCAACCGTCTTGACGATATTATCAATGTTATAATTGAGTAAAGTGTACCCCACATAACATGTGCAATACATGAACGAATATTTTGATAAGTCAAATAAACCTAAACTAGATTAGGCGTAATCTTAGCAGTACCTATGCAGTGCGAAAAAAGTTCAGGATTTATACACGAGTGCATTATTATTAACCACTTATTAACCGTTAAGATCCCCCCCCCCTCACTCATTAATATGGTGCCCAGACTCGCCTATTGTCGGCAATCGTTGGTCATCACGGAACCTTTATGTTCTGTGTTGGTCATCTTTGAGATACCTCAAACCTATAGATAAAAGCGTGTCTGGCACAATTCATTAATTTAGATTTTGAAAACTGAGCTCAGGATTTATACTCGAATGCATTACTAATACGGTGTCAAGATTGTGAAGATCATTTGCTATATACTTGTCAGTAAAGTTAGTTCTGCTGACTTACAGGTTATTTAACCAACGCCTGTGACACGCAAAGAAGTCGCTCGTTTGGCACCACCCGGGGGACACGTGTAGGATGAGGCGGTAAACCTACGGACGCGAGCAACAGTCATCCCCCACCTAACCTTCCACGAAAATCGTGATAAGAAACACGAAAGTGAGTGGTATTTAAAATTTGACATTCAAAATGTGCATAATTTAAATAAATGACTTGATTTTGAACTTATATAGTTAAGGTTAATAGGCCCACATCTGCAGCAATTACCTATTTGAAACAGAATTGGAAACAGCGGTAGTTTCATTAAAAAAGGTATGTATAATTAAAAAAGGTATGTTTAAATGGAATTGGTAAATTAAGAATCTTCTGGACCCGTTGTTGCCGTATTATAATCGAAATATTTTGTGAGAACAAGAAGCTCGTAGTTTCAGTAAAAAGGTATGTTTAAGAAAACATATGCGAATAAATATTAATATAAATAGTCGTAATCTAGATATTTGGTGAGAACAAAAAGCTCATTAGTAAGTTCTGCCCAAGGTGCTTTGCAAGAAGTCCAGCCACACATGCCACTGGCGTCAACGTAAATCAGGTACGTATTCCATCAGGTGCTAAGCCAGGAGACCCTCAGCAATTGGGAAACACAACCAATTAGAACACAAAAGTAACATCCCACAACGATCACAATGGCACGCGACTATATATAGTAATTGTTTAGAAGCAGACACAAAGTCGGTTGCCATACACAGCCTGAAAGTGGACTACCTTCGCCATGAAGTGGATAGCAAACACAACAGTAACATCCCACAACGATCACCATGGCACGCGACTATTGTAATTGTTTAGTAGGCAGACACAAAGTCGGTTGCCATATACAGCCGGAAAGTCGACTACCTTCGCCCTGAAGTGGATAGCAAACACAACAGTAACATCCCACAACGATCCCTATGGCACACAGCTGTTGTAATTGTTAAGTAGACAGACACAAAGTCGGCTGCCATGCACATATAATGTCCTCCTTAAGTCAAGTGCTCCAGACTTGGTTCTACAGCCGGAAAGTCGACTACCAAGACCTTTGCCCTGAAGTGGATAGATACGACGGGGCGCAAATCGGCGCAATAGTAGGTATAAGCAACCAATGGGTATAGATCACAACAATAACATCCCATAACGATCCCCATGCCACGTGGCTGTTGTAATTGTTTAGTAGGCAGACACAAAGTCGGCTGCCATGCACAAGTAATATCCTCCATAAGGCAAGTGCGCGTTTAATGTTACCTGGTGCAACCGCTTCCTATGCCCTCAGTGCATAGAGGCCGCAATGGGGATGAACGCGTTTATTAAAAGGATTTTGTTTGGAGCTGGAATACAGTCAATACTCCACGACCTGATATTTCAGTAGACGACAGTTTTAACATATTTTAAACCTGAAATATTTAGATTCATTTTGAACAGGAATGGAGTAGTCCTTGTGAACGTGGCGTGGAACGTCGTGGCGGCGTGAAACGTGTTTAACATACACATGCCCAAACCAAGATATAAAAGCACCGTTCAAAGTAAGTAGTAAGTAAGAAGTGGAATAGATACTGTGCTCTCTGCTTCTGAAGTCCTGAAGAACGAGTGCTGATATCAAGCGACGAACTAGCTAAAGTTTCAAGAAGCATGGCGTTTAATGTTACCTGACGCAACCGCTTTCTATGCCCTCAATGCATTGAGGCCGCAATGGGGATGAACGCGTTTATTAAGAGGATGTTGTTCGGAGCCGGAATACAATCAGTACTATATCAGAAACTATATTAAACTCTATCATACCACAACCACCCCAAAGCCTGACGCAGTTGTAATTGTTTAGTAGGCAGACACAAAGTCGACTGCACACACATCCAAAACCTCAAGTGATCGAGACATGGTTTGCAGTATGTTCTCCGATTACTATCTGTCAGCATTCGAACCCGCATCGCCCACGTTGTCGACGTGCACGCCGCTATGTCACTGTGACTCTAACATTAATCGACATCTTATATATCAAAAAATGTAAATACTTGAGTAGTTAAAAAACCTCCATTTGGCCAAAAGGGCTAGCCCTGCCCTGATGGATACTCAGCTCCGTTTTTTTGAGGTTACCGTTGATAGCATCTATAGACCGATTCATATAATTTACAACAAATGTCTGTGTGAAGGGGTGTTTTCTGTAATATGAAAACGTGTGACGACAACACAACAATGACAATGTCTATAACAATACCATCCCACAACCACCCCAAAGCCTGAGACTATTTGTTTACAAATTACGACTAGGGTGACAATAATTTAAATTGATATATTCAAATCATGGAAATGAACATCGCTTTCAATTTGCTAAGCTCGTACTTCGTAGTTGTAGTTTCCGTTAAAAGCTTACATTCACACACTGGTAAGAAACCGGAAGGTTGTCTGAGAACATTGTCTTTGATGTTTGGAAAAATGCGATGGTCCTCATGACAACTCAGTTCCGTGACCCCAAAAGTACATTGAACCATTTCCAGAAAGTGACGTCAGAAGAGTACACACACATCTTCTATATCCTTCTAGTAGCAAGCTTGAAGTCTTCAATCTCTGCTTCTGTTCGCTAGAGTAGGTCGAGATGCGGCTTTTCTGGTTGCTTCGGAAAGATGAACCTCTAGAAGTACGAAACGAACAACGAATTTCATGACCATTTGCTTCTGGGTCTTCTTGGACGATATCAGTAATTTCTGAGGCGTGCAGACCACTAATGACTTCTCTGTTGGTCCTTTTGCACTAAATCCTGTAGGTGTTGATATCAATTTCAATGAGTTGATCCCTTATTGCTGCGTAAGTTTTAATGTCTGCCGGAATAATTTGAATAATTAAGTCCTGATTTTAGTGTAGTCATGGTATTTTTATACCCCAACAATTTTAAAAGATTAAAAGAGTAACCTTTTTAGTTTCTTGCCAGTTATTCTCCTTCGGATACGACTAATGCACCGAACCGTGCCATTTTTATCGACGTTTACAAGTGCCCATGTAGGCCTATGTGAAATAAAAATAGATTGAAGAACGAGTGCTGGTATCAAGCTACGAACTAGTTAAATTTTCAAGAAGCATCGGGTTTAATGTTACCTGACGCAACCGCTTCCTATGCCTTCAATGCATCTAGAGGCCGCATAGGGATGAACGCGTTTATTAGGAGGAGGATGTTTGGAGCTGGAATACAGTCAATAATCCACGACCTGATATTTCAATAGAGCGACAGATTCAACATATTTTAAACATCAAATATTTAGATAAATTTTGAACAGGAATGGAGTAGTCCTTGTAAACGTGGCGTGGAACGTGTTTAACATACACATGCCCAAACCAAGATATAAAAGCAACGTTCAAAGTAAGTAGTAAGTAAGTAGTGGAATAGATACTGTGATCTCTGCTTCTGAAGTCCTGAAGAACGAGTATTAAGCGACGAACTATATAGCTAAAGTTTCAAGAAGCATCGCGTTTAATGTTACCTGTCCTATGCCCTCAATGCATAGCCGCAATGGGGATGAACCGGTCCTCATGACAACTCAGTTCCGTGACCCCAAAGGTACATTGAATAATTTCCAGAAAGTGACGTCAGAAGAGTACACACACATCTTCTATGTCCTTCTAGAAGCAAGATTGAAGTCTTCGATCTCTACTTCTATTCGCTAGAGTAGGTCGAGGATGCGGCTTTTCTGGTTGCTTCGGAAAGATGAACTTCTAGAAGTACGAAACGAACAACGAATTTCATGACCATTTGCTTCTGGGTCTTCATGGAAGATATCAGTAATTTCTGAGGCGTGCAGACCACTAATGACTTCTCTGTTGGTCCTTTTGCACTAAATCTTGTAGGTGTTGATATCAATTTCAATGAGTTGATCTCTTATTGCTGCGTACGTTTCAATGTCTGCCGGAACAACTTGAATATATGTCCTGATTTTAGTGTAGTCATGGTATTTATTCTTTTCAATCATTTTGCTTAAGACATCTTTTATGGGTGTTATATCCACTATGCCAGTGACAAAAACTACTTCAGACTTCAGTATAAATTCTTTTGCAGTTATAAAAGACAATAATCACATCATCGAGATTTTTCTGAACTAACAACATCTAGTTTTTACAGAGCTAACAACATCACAATGACCATATTCGTCAATAAGAGGTGTAATTATCATTCCTAACCCAACAAATTGACTTTATACCCGAATATTGTAGAGAGATTGTGAGAAATATTTTTTATTTCTTTATAACAACATGTTTATACCCCACCATTTTACCCTTTTTACTCTCCACACATTTTTTTTACATTAAAAAATAATTTAGATGATACCCTGAACAAAAGTAAAGCAGATTTTATCCAGACCATTTTTAGACCAGACAATATTCGAGTAGCTATTAGAGGTGTAATTGTAACTTCTAAACCAACAATTCGAAATTAGAACCAAATATTTTATTCGCGTCATTATTTTCGACAGAACGATTCTTTTCAATAGACCAGATAAAATTCCACCAAAAAGACAGAAACTAAATAATTTCTTAAGTTTTTGACCGTGTCATTTTTACCAAAAAGTAATATAAAAATTTACAGGAAGAAGACACATTAGTGCCAGTGACAAAAACAACTTCAGGTTTCAGTATAAATTCTTTTGCAGTTATCAAAGACATACCTAATAATCACATCATTGAGTTTTTACAGAACTAACAGCACCATCGAGTTTTTACAGAGCTAACAGCATCATCAAGTTTTACAGAGCTAACAGCATCATCGAGTATATACTGAGGTAACAACATCACAATGACCATATTCGACAAATTAGAGGTACAATTGTCGTTACTAACCCAAAAAAATTACAATAAAACCGAATATCGTAGAGTGATTGTGATATAACGTTTGTATTCCTTTATAATCAACATGTATGTACCCCATCATTTTACCCTTTTTACTCTCCAACATTAAACATTAAAAAAATACCTAAATTAAGAAAATACCCTGAACAAACATAAAACAGTAAAAAAATATTTAGAAATATTTTTATTAAACCAAACGATTCGTTAAAAGTTTATTTTCAATAAACCAGACAAGGTTCGAGTTGTAATAATTGTAAGTCCTAAACCAATAATTTGAAATAATATAACAAAATATATTGTTCGTGCCATTATTTTCGACGATTCTTTTCAAAAAGACAGAAACCAAATAATTTCATCCAAAACCAAAAAACAGGACGAAAACACATTTCTTTGACAGATGCCACAATTCAATCAGTTTGCTTACGAGATGTTGATGATCCACTATGCCAGTCACAAAAACTGCTTCAATATTCTGCATATTATATTCTTTTGATCCGTTTGGTAGATGTTTCTTTTTTATACCTTCCGAATGGCATTTGTGTTTTTAATTTATTGTTAGGTACTTTGTCTTGCTGCCACTCTTGATTCGAGGATTCTTCTTTGTGCTTGAGAAGTATTTACGTTACTTCCTTCTCGTAAGGAGACCATTTTCTATCTCCATCGCTTTGACTAGGCTTGGTCGCATCTCAGTCACCCTCCTCCTTACATACGGGCTTGCGACCGTCATCGGCGGAGTTAAAAAAATGATTAAGAGCGTATGCTACCTCAGAATAGCAGCCCTAATTTGTGGTGGTTCGAACTTCGCTTGAAATACTGTTCGAATAAAGTTCTAATCAGCTTGCACTACAAAGCGGTTGTAACGTCTTTTGCTGCGGCCGAATAGTGCGAAATTAGTAATATTTTGCGATTTACAAAAAAAACTATTGATTGGACTAAAAAAGTAAAACATTATGATTTTAGTATGATGCTTGTAAAATTATTTTGCAAAAAAATCAGAACGATGACATGTATTTTAGTATGGTTTTTTACTCGATAAAAGAAATTTTTAGAGGTATCTTCGCGATTTTTTTGCTATCGAGTAAAGTTAGTTGCATTATGTTTTCACAACACTATGTCACTAGCATATATCCTGAAGAATATCATATATTTTTCTGATTTTGGTTACTGCAGAGAATCATAAACTTTTACGCATTATAAAACTCGCGTTTGAGGTAGTATAAGCTCTTAAAGCACCCTACGGCCTACCGTAATGTTACAGTGTAGGTAAGATGCCAACGATTTGGGCACTCGAAAGAAATGCTTCAGATCCTTCAGATGCGATAAATACGCAAACGACCAGTCAACTACATCTGCAACTGGAAATAGAGGCTACTTGCGCACATCAATTAGGATACAACACAATCTCTGCAATCTAATGTCCACCACGACATTAAAAAAAAATTTACGTGTTCTAGTAGTTCTAGAATCAATTCACACATATTGGGGATCTAGAGTAATCTAGACTTATTAACCCAACTATTGAGAAAAATGTACAAGTGAATGCCACAATAAATTGTCGAAACGCTTTAAGGCGACATTAGCTGCCCGCGACCTTGAGCGCGCGTTTGAGTTGCCTAAACAAATAAGGTTGAAAATGGCGACGCGTTTGATGCTCGTGACTGCCAAAATGAACGATAGTTCGCAGATTTAATTTATTAAAAAAAAAAATACGCTGTAATGTTAAAATATTTTTACATATGTCTTTAGTTGGTTAAATTTCCTTTCTGATAGTAAAAAAATAAATAACAGTTGTCACTCAAAATATTGAGCATTTCGAGACGAAAAAGTTTTTTCGTGTGATTTTTTTGTGATTTTTTTTTTCGAGGTTCTTGATTACTTTTAGAAAATATTTTTGCATAAGTCTTTTACCTATACATTTGACTATACACTGTATTTTTTTTGGAATTGTAATAAGTAGCAATACGGCTAACTCTGCGACGAAAAACAGGTCGTTTTTACGGTTCCCCCGTTGACTGCGTCTTAAGGGCAAGGGGTCGTGCTCCACCACACGCACGACCCTGTGGGGTGCCAACCCTTTTAGACTCACCCCCCCACCAAATAGATTTGTTTTTACTTTTTCTCAGTAAAAGTTGAAATTGAATAACAAAAGAACATAAAAGTGATATATTGAGAAAAATGTGTTTTTTTTTTTGTAACTTGTTGAGTATGTGGTATAGAGATTTGACATTTTGGTAAATGTTTTTTGACTCTTTGGTCTAGTATCATGTAAAAGGAATACACATTCCATGAATTTTTCTCGATACAAAAAAAATGCAAAGTTATATATATTTTTATGTGCAACAATTCCGACATAGATCACATTACTGTGCATGGGTATGTCATAGAAAGAGTCGAGGAATGTGTCTACTTGGGACAAGTCTTGAACCTTGCCAAATTCGGACAAAATATCGAGATTTAGCGCCGCATCCGCCTAGGCTGGGAAGCTTTTGGCAAACAGTCCGAAGTGCACAAGCATTCCCAATAACCTCAAGCATCGGACCTTTAAACAATGCGTCCTACCAGTTATGGTCTACAGAGCCGAGTCATGGACGCTGACAAAGCAGGTGATGCACAAGCTCCAAGTCATCCAAAGAGCCATGGAAAGGGCTATGTTAAGTATTTCTCTACGTGATCGAATCAGGAACACAGAGATCCGGAAGGGAACGAAATTGATCGACAAAGCCCAAGTGAGCGCTAGCAGAAAATGGAAGTGGGCGAGCCATAAGCCCTAGACAGGACAACAGGTGGGGTAGTCGGGCGCTTGAGTGGAGGCCTAGTGTAGGGCATAGAAATGTAGGCAGGCAACCGATGCGTTGGATCGACGAAATTGTTGGAGTGGCGTGCATTAGAAGAGACCTACACTCAGCATTGGGTGGTGAAAGGTTGAAGAAGAAGAAGATACTTATAACATCACATTAGATATTTTACTTTCTTCGCCATTACGGTGTAACGCTTAAGAATTATTCAATGGAATTTACTTATAAAATAGAGAATTAATTTATCAAACTTCGCTAAAAGTAATTTTAAATTTATTTTATATTTTCTGTTAAAAATGTAGTAAATTCGTTTAGGCATATACCTTTTATTCCGAGCGCACGCACATTATTGCCACCTCTGCTTTTGCTTTTCAAAAAATCAAAAGTATTTGCGTCACTTTCACTTGCTTGTCTTGCTTGACGCCGCGCGCAGGACCTATGACATTTGTTTACAAATCTCTACTACTCGTACGTACGTACGTTGCGTACTCCAAATGGCTAAGGACAAAAGCACAATAAAGGATTTTGTATGTTTGAATTGCGCTTAAATGACACATAGCGGAATTTACGACCCAAAATAAAAACGATATGTGCTAAATTCACTATAAAAAATTGTAGCACTTGGAATACCGTTGTAAAGAGCAAAAAATATATATTTCTGGATGTCTCAACATAAAGTCTAATTTTCTGCATACAATGTTTTATGTTTCCAACTTGATTTATACTTTTTCTTTCAGGATTCCAAAACTGCCCACATCAGTGGAATAATAATATTAATAACAGACATCATCATCATCCTATAATGTTCCCTCTGCAGCGACTCAGGCCTCCTCTCTAGGAGAGGGGATGAGCTATAATCCACCACGCGGCTTGAATAACAGTCCTGTACTTACATCAAATAATAAAATTTCCGAAATGTCAAGCTTCTGTTACTGACCGTACAAGTAGGTACAAGATGTAGTATGTGACGAATGGGAAGTGATGGCATGGGAAGAGATGAGAATATCGCGAGAACGGGAGAAAAAGCGGCAGACAAAGAAGGAACGGTTGCTAAAAATGGCATATCAAAAATAGATTTCTTATCTTAGATGGTTGGTGGAGATAGTAGCATTTATGTACTTAAAAATACTTGACACTCCAGGGTATCCCTCAATCACGGTCGAAATGATTGGTTGCAAAAATCACATTTTTTTTTGTAGGCCATACATATATTTGTTCCGTTCTGGAATGGAACTCGCGACCAAGGCTCAGAAACCGGTTAAAATGCTTAACCGTTACAGACAGTCATTGACCCCAAACCGAAATCGATTTACGTTAAAGGTTGTACTTTAACGGTTTTTGTGGTTTATGTGGAAAACCGGTTTTCAAGATTTTTTGTTTTGGTAGTGAAAATTAACCGGTTAAAGTCAAGTTTTGATAGGCTCCCCAAACCCCACCAATTCGAAACATGAATCTACTCGTACCATTTATGTTTTCCGGTTATATTTTAAGGATAATGTCAGTGTAACTTGTTAGAAGTGTTAAAAATGGAAACGTAAAAATAACGAATTACTAATTGAACCGATTAATAACTGTTTTAAAATCGTTAATGGTTATGTAACCGGTAACCTTTATCATTAAGGTTACTAAAAACAGTTCACTTGTTAAACCGGTAAATAAGGAACGATGTTTTTACCGGTGTTTTACCGAAATTAACCTCTCTTTTTAAATCGGTTCCGAGCCCTGCTCGCGACACTAAGCGCTGTCGCACACTCGCACATTGCAAGGAATATAATATTATATTGGCAACAAATACGATTTTAAAGATAGGTACTAAAAAAGAATACATAAATTAAAAATATTAAAAACCATAAATTATCATGGCTTGCAAAATCTGCAGCAATCAGACAAACATCAAAAATCTGCACCAAGATATTACGAATGTCATTTATCATGCACTTGCGCACCATGATTCTTGTAATATCACCACCCACTTTTTGTAATCTCGTTCTAGATTATAATATTAATAAAAACATCGTGGAAAGCATGCCCAGAGGACTCAAGCTGTGATTTTGGCAAGAGAAGGTAAACTCGTTATTAGTTTTTAACATTAGTAACTTTAATAAATTAAAAAAAATAGTGATAAAATCATCTTGTCTTTATTGCCGACCACTTCTTATTGTCTGGCCGTGTATATCGGTTTTAAAGAATTAATTGTTTTTTTTATTGCCAGAATTCACTTCACGCGTATTAACTTTATTTTATATTTTATTTTATTTGGGTGGCTTACAGCTAGCAATACAAAAATAAATAGGGAGTTGTTCAACGACAAGCCATTTACAATCCTCCACAGTTGGCAGGAAAGTAATGTTGCAAAAACTATTACATAAGCATAATACACTCATAAATATAGAATTAAAAAAAACACAATATAAACTATTAACTAATCTTAATTTAAACAGCTAACCTTAGTACTTATACTTATAAATAATAAAAACTAAGAATATATTTAATTTACACGATTAAAAGCATACAGACTACGTCAAACAATTCAATATCATTTAATTTACTCAAATCAACCTTAGAACGTAAATTTCCTTAGGCGCCCCTTATTGTTTTTGCAAATAAAATTAATGATAAGTAATTATAATATAATTAGGTATATATATTATAATTATAAGGTCCCATTAAAATAGGTAGACAAATTTTAACACAGCGTTCAGTAGGCCTAACCAAAGAAATCAAACAAAAAAAAAACATTAAATAAAGTGTTTTTTTTTTTACTCAAAGTAATAAATTGCCGGCACTCTACGACAAACTCATCCTTTAGGAGTAGGTACTTAAATGCGTTGTTCTTATTATTATTTTTACCATCGTCCTTACTTTGGTGGTCTGAATGTTTTCTGAAATTTTGTCCACCTATTTTAATGGGACCTTTTAGATATAATAATAATAAATATAACTAAATTTATTAATTATTCATTATTTGGCTTCCCCTAAGGGCCATAGCACACACGCCACTTCTTGCAACGGCGTTCTGGGATATTACGACCGTACTTATGTATGATTAAGTTTCTAAAAATGGCAAAATCATCAATGCTTAAAGTAGTGTGTGTGCTGTGGCCCCAAAGGCATTTCTCACTGGGAGCATTCGTAGCGAGCATTGTAATGTAACAATCTATGAATTATTGATTTTCTACACATACAAGTAAATCCGAACTGTTACAGTACAGCTGAATGCTACCGTTGACACCAAATAGATCATACTTACCACCAGAAATAACAAGGCTAGAAACTTGCAATACATGAACGAATATTTTAATAAGTCAAATTCAAGTTTTAGCTTAATCACTAGCTCAGCTTCTCCCTAAGCGAAAAGAACTCTGCTGCAGTGCGAAAAAAAGTTCAGAATTTATACACGAGTGCGTTATTATTAATACGGTGCCCAGACTCGCCTATTATATGTAATCGTTGGCCATTTTGAGGTATTTATTCGTCCAGTCCTACTCTCATTTTGGGAATAATTAGACATTTTGACACTGTTGGACATTTTGAGAATCAGCCATTATAACCGTGAACGTTCCCAACTTCGAGCACTCTCTCACACTCTTACAGTCCCTGTGTATGATAAAAGAGTGTCTGGCACAATTCATTTTGAAATAATTATTTAGAGTCGTTTGAAATTGAGCTCAGAATTTATACTCGAATGCATTACTAATACGGTCTCAAGATTGTGAAGATCATTTGCTACCTTGTCAGTATAGTTAGTTCTACTGACTTACAGGTTAATTAACCAACACCTGTGTGTGACACGCTGAGAAGTTGCTCGTTTAGCACCACCCGGGGGACACGTGTAGGGTGAGCCTGGATGAGGCGGTAAACCTACGGACGCGAGCAACAGTCATCCCCCACCTAATCTCGTAATCATGTTTCAGCAAAAAATTATGTTTAAGAAAACATATTTGGAAAATTACGAATCTCCTGTCCTGGATCCGTTATTGCCGTAATCGAAATATTTGGTGAGAACAAGAAGCGCGTAGTTTCAGTAAAAAGGTATGTTTAAGAAAAAATATTCGAACAAATATTCGAGCACATCATGGAATTTGTAAATTAGGAATCTCCTGGACCTGTTCTAGCTGTACCTAATTGAAATACCTGGTGAGAACCTAGCGTAGTTTTAAATAAATAACTTTTATTTTGAACTTATTTAGTTAAGGGTAATAAGGACCACATCTGCAGCAATTACGAATTTAATACAAAATTGGAAACAGCGTTAAGTTCTGTATGCAAATACGGTAACAATCGTCGGGGCAACCGGATCAGGTAAAAAGAAGCCACGTATATGACTTCCCTGCGCTGTCCGCCGGAGTAGTTAAAAGACGGGGTTTAGCTTGTAACTTTGGAAAGATGAACCTCAAGAAGGAGGAAGATTAAATCTTTGTCCCTCTCACCTGTACTAAAGTCAACTTCCCTGCGCTGGCCGCCGGAGTAGTTTAAGAATGCGACTTATCTGACCAACATGTATACGTGTGATTGCCATACAAATGTGATGAAGGTAACTGTAGTTTCAGTAAAAAGGTATGTTTAAGAAAGCAGATCATGGCGTTACTAAACTACGAATCTCCTGGACCCGTTGTAGTCGTAATCGAAATGCCTGGTGAGAACAAAGAGTCACCGTAGTTTCAGTAAAAAGGTATGTTTAAGAAAGCACATCATAGAATTGGTAAATTACGAATCTCCTGGATCCGTTCTAGTCGTAATCTAGATATTTGGTGAGAACAAAAAGCTCATTAGTAAGTTCTGCCCAAGGTGCTTTGCTAGAAGTCCAGCCACACATGCCACTGGCGTCAACGAAAATCAGGTGTATTTCATCAGGCGCTAAGCCAGGAGACCCTCAGCAATTGGGCAACACAACCAATTAGAACACAAAAGTAACATCCCACAACGATCAGGCAGACACAAAGTCGGTTGCCATATACAGCCGGAAAGTCGACTACCTTCGCCCTGAAGTGGATAGCAAACACAACAGTAACATCCCACAACGATCCCCATGGCACACGGCTGTTGTAATTGTTTAGTAGACAGACACAAAGTCGGCTGCCATGCACATGTAATATCCTCCTTAAGTCAAGTGCTTAGTAGACTTGGTTTCACAGCGGGAACAGGAACTACCTTTTTACACGATTAAAAGCATACAGACTACGTCAAACAATTCAATATCATTTAATTTACTCAAATCAACCTTAGAACGTAAATTTCCTTAGGCGCCCCTTATTGTTTTTGCAAATAAAATTAATGATAAGTAATTATAATATAATTAGGTATATATATTATAATTATAAGGTCCCATTAAAATAGGTAGACAAATTTTAACACAGCGTTCAGTAGGCCTAACCAAAGAAATCAAACAAAAAAAAAACATTAAATAAAGTGTTTTTTTTTTTACTCAAAGTAATAAATTGCCGGCACTCTACGACAAACTCATCCTTTAGGAGTAGGTACTTAAATGCGTTGTTCTTATTATTATTTTTACCATCGTCCTTACTTTGGTGGTCTGAATGTTTTCTGAAATTTTGTCCACCTATTTTAATGGGACCTTTTAGATATAATAATAATAAATATAACTAAATTTATTAATTATTCATTATTTGGCTTCCCCTAAGGGCCATAGCACACACGCCACTTCTTGCAACGGCGTTCTGGGATATTACGACCGTACTTATGTATGATTAAGTTTCTAAAAATGGCAAAATCATCAATGCTTAAAGTAGTGTGTGTGCTGTGGCCCCAAAGGCATTTCTCACTGGGAGCATTCGTAGCGAGCATTGTAATGTAACAATCTATGAATTATTGATTTTCTACACATACAAGTAAATCCGAACTGTTACAGTACAGCTGAATGCTACCGTTGACACCAAATAGATCATACTTACCACCAGAAATAACAAGGCTAGAAACTTGCAATACATGAACGAATATTTTAATAAGTCAAATTCAAGTTTTAGCTTAATCACTAGCTCAGCTTCTCCCTAAGCGAAAAGAACTCTGCTGCAGTGCGAAAAAAAGTTCAGAATTTATACACGAGTGCGTTATTATTAATACGGTGCCCAGACTCGCCTATTATATGTAATCGTTGGCCATTTTGAGGTATTTATTCGTCCAGTCCTACTCTCATTTTGGGAATAATTAGACATTTTGACACTGTTGGACATTTTGAGAATCAGCCATTATAACCGTGAACGTTCCCAACTTCGAGCACTCTCTCACACTCTTACAGTCCCTGTGTATGATAAAAGAGTGTCTGGCACAATTCATTTTGAAATAATTATTTAGAGTCGTTTGAAATTGAGCTCAGAATTTATACTCGAATGCATTACTAATACGGTCTCAAGATTGTGAAGATCATTTGCTACCTTGTCAGTATAGTTAGTTCTACTGACTTACAGGTTAATTAACCAACACCTGTGTGTGACACGCTGAGAAGTTGCTCGTTTAGCACCACCCGGGGGACACGTGTAGGGTGAGCCTGGATGAGGCGGTAAACCTACGGACGCGAGCAACAGTCATCCCCCACCTAATCTCGTAATCATGTTTCAGCAAAAAATTATGTTTAAGAAAACATATTTGGAAAATTACGAATCTCCTGTCCTGGATCCGTTATTGCCGTAATCGAAATATTTGGTGAGAACAAGAAGCGCGTAGTTTCAGTAAAAAGGTATGTTTAAGAAAAAATATTCGAACAAATATTCGAGCACATCATGGAATTTGTAAATTAGGAATCTCCTGGACCTGTTCTAGCTGTACCTAATTGAAATACCTGGTGAGAACCTAGCGTAGTTTTAAATAAATAACTTTTATTTTGAACTTATTTAGTTAAGGGTAATAAGGACCACATCTGCAGCAATTACGAATTTAATACAAAATTGGAAACAGCGTTAAGTTCTGTATGCAAATACGGTAACAATCGTCGGGGCAACCGGATCAGGTAAAAAGAAGCCACGTATATGACTTCCCTGCGCTGTCCGCCGGAGTAGTTAAAAGACGGGGTTTAGCTTGTAACTTTGGAAAGATGAACCTCAAGAAGGAGGAAGATTAAATCTTTGTCCCTCTCACCTGTACTAAAGTCAACTTCCCTGCGCTGGCCGCCGGAGTAGTTTAAGAATGCGACTTATCTGACCAACATGTATACGTGTGATTGCCATACAAATGTGATGAAGGTAACTGTAGTTTCAGTAAAAAGGTATGTTTAAGAAAGCAGATCATGGCGTTACTAAACTACGAATCTCCTGGACCCGTTGTAGTCGTAATCGAAATGCCTGGTGAGAACAAAGAGTCACCGTAGTTTCAGTAAAAAGGTATGTTTAAGAAAGCACATCATAGAATTGGTAAATTACGAATCTCCTGGATCCGTTCTAGTCGTAATCTAGATATTTGGTGAGAACAAAAAGCTCATTAGTAAGTTCTGCCCAAGGTGCTTTGCTAGAAGTCCAGCCACACATGCCACTGGCGTCAACGAAAATCAGGTGTATTTCATCAGGCGCTAAGCCAGGAGACCCTCAGCAATTGGGCAACACAACCAATTAGAACACAAAAGTAACATCCCACAACGATCAGGCAGACACAAAGTCGGTTGCCATATACAGCCGGAAAGTCGACTACCTTCGCCCTGAAGTGGATAGCAAACACAACAGTAACATCCCACAACGATCCCCATGGCACACGGCTGTTGTAATTGTTTAGTAGACAGACACAAAGTCGGCTGCCATGCACATGTAATATCCTCCTTAAGTCAAGTGCTTAGTAGACTTGGTTTCACAGCGGGAACAGGAACTACCTTTTTTACACGACTCGTGTTGTTAACGTGACGGAGTTGAATTACCACGTACTGCCCAAAGAGTGCTGGACACCCAGCTTTATGTAATGGACAAGAATTTGTGATAAAACAGTGTAGTTTTAATTTAACCATACCAAACCATACGAACGTGGTAAATGCCAGCAAAGTTTCAGTCATAAGCTTATTTCAACATATCATGTTTAGTTCACCTACGACAAAATGCAGGACTTATTAAATGAAACTGGCGTGATGAGTGTTTTCGTTGTAGGAGATTATAATTATTTAGCGAGTTTAGTGTATTCATCGTAGAAGATTATAACTGCAAGACCATTCATGATTACGGAACAACTTCCAAATAAGCCTGTAAGAATATTGCTACTCCAGCCACATTAAATCCGTTGAGGACAATATCACCTCAATTCAAGAAAAAACTACTACTAGACTTCTAGACCTGACTGGACAAGTTTTCCATCAGGTGCGAAACCAGGTGACCCCCAACAATTTGGAAATACAACCAATGGGTATAGAAATCAACAGTAACATCCCACAACGATCCCCATGGCACACGGCTGTTGTAATTGTTAAGTAGACAGACACAAAGTCGGCTGCCATGCACATGTCCTCCTTAAGTCAAGTGCTCCAGACTTGGTTCTACAGCCGGAAAGTCGACTACCAAGGCCTTTGCCCTGAAGTGGATAGATAGGTACGACGGGGCGCAAATCGGCGCAATAATAAGCAACCAATGGGTATAGATCACAACAATAACATCCCACAACGATCCCCATGCCACGTGGCTGTTGTAATTGTTTAGTAGGCAGACACAAAGTCGGCTGCCATGCACAAGTAATATCCTCCATAAGGCAAGTGCGCGTTTAATGTTACCTGGTGCAACCACTTCCTATGCATAGAGGCCGCAATGGGGATGCACGCGTTTATTAAAAGGATTTTGTTTGGAGCTGGAATACAGTCAATACTCCACGACCTGATATTTTAGTAGACGACAGTTTCAACATATTTTAAACCTGAAATATTTAGATCCATTTTGAACAGGAATGGAGTAGTCCTTGTGAACGTGGCGTGGAACGTCGTGGCGGCGTGGAACGTGTTTAACATACACATGCCCAAACCAAGATATAAAAGCACCGTTCAAAGTAAGTAGTAAGTAAGAAGTGGAATAGATACTGTGCTCTCCACAACCACCCCAAAGCCTGAGGCTATTTGTTTACAAATTACGACTAGGGTGACAATAATTTAAATTGATAAACTCAAATCATGGAAATGAACATCGCTTTCAATTTGCTAAGCTCGTACTTCGTAGTTGTAGTTTCCGTTAAAAGCTTACATTCACACACTGGTAAGAAACCGGAAGGTTGTCTGAGAACATTGTCTTTGATGTTTGGAAAAATGCGATGGTCCTCATGACAACTCAGTTCCGTGACCCCAAAAGTACATTGAACCATTTCCAGAAAGTGACGTCAGAAGAGTACACACACATCTTCTATATCCTTCTAGAAGCAAGCTTGAAGTCTTCAATCTCTGCTTCTGTTCGCTAGAGTAGGTCGAGGATGCGGCTTTTCTGGTTGCTTCGGAAAGATAAACCTCTAGAAGTACGAAACGAACAACGAATTTCATGGTATTTTCTAGGTCTTCTTGGACGATATCAGTAATTTCTGAGGCGTGCAGACCACTAATGACTTCTCTGTTGGTCCTTTTGCACTAAATCTTGTAGGTGTTCATATCAATTTCAATAAGTTGATCTGTTATTGCTGCGTACGTTTCAATGTCTGCCGGAATAACTTGAATATATGTCCTGATTTTAGTGTAGTCATGGTATTTATTCTTTTCAATCGTTTTGCTTAAGACATCTTTTATGGGTGTTATATCCACTATGCCAGTGACAAAAACTACTTCAGACTTCAGTATAAATTCTTTTGCAGTTATAAAAGACAATAATCACATCATCGAGATTTTTCTGAACTAACAACATCTAGTTTTTACAGAGCTAACAACATCACAATGACCATATTCGTCAATAAGAGGTGTAATTATCATTCCTAACCCAACAAATTGACTTTATACCCGAATATTGTAGAGAGATTGTGAGAAATATTTTTTATTTCTTTATAACAACATGTACATACACCACCATTTTAACCTTTTTAGTCTCTACATATTTTTTTTTACACTGAAAAAAATAATTAAGAAAATACCCTGAACAAACATAAAGCAGCAATAATTCATTAAGAAGTTTATTTATTAAACCAAAAAATTTATCCAGACCATTTTTAGACCAGACAATATTCGAGTAGCTATTAGAGGTGTAATTGTAACTTCTAAACCAACAATTCGAAATTAGAACCAAAATATTTTATGCGCGTCATTATTTTCGACAGAACGATTCTTTTCAATAGACCAGACAAAATTCCACCAAAAAGACAGAAACTAAATAATTTCTTAAGTTTTTGACCAAAAAGTAATGTAAAAATTTACAGGAAGAAAACACATTAGTGCCAGTGACAAAAACAACTTCAGGTTTCAGTATAAATTATTTTGCAGTTATCAAAGGCATAATAATCACATCATCGAGTTTTTACAGAACTAACAGCATCATCGAGTTTTTACCCGACTGCGGCGAAGCCCAAAAGGTGGGTTATGTGTTTGACGTGTATGTATTTACAGAGCTAACAGCATTATTAAGTTTTACAGAGCTATAGCAGCATCATCAAGTTTCACAGAGCTAACAGCATCATCGAGTTTTTACTGAGGTAACAACATCAGAATGACTATATTCGATAAATTAGAGGTATAATTGTCATTACTAACCCAAAAAATTACAATAAAACCGAATATCGTAGAGTGATTGTGAAAAAACTTTTGTATTCCTTTATAATCAACATGTATATACCCCATCATTTTATACATATTTGGAAAATTACGAATCTCCTGTCCTGGATCCGTTGTTGCCCTAATCGAAATATTTGGTGAGAACAAGAAGCGCGTAGTTTCAGTAAAAAGGTACCTATGTTTAAGAAAATATATTCGAACAAATAGTCGAGCACATCATGGAATTTGTAAATTAGAAATCTCCTGGACCTGTTCTAGCTGTAATCGAAATACCTGGTGAGAACCTAGCGTAGTCTTAAATAAATAACTTTTATTTTGAACTTATTTAGTTATGGTTATGGTTAATAGGACCACATCTGCAGCAATTACAAATTTAATACAAAATTAAAAACAGCGTTAAGTTCTGTATGCAAATAAGGTAACAATCGTCGGGGCAACCGGATCAGGTAAAAAGATGTGCCACGAATATGACTTCCCTGCGCTGTCCGCCGGAGTAGTTAAAAGACGGGGTTTAGCTTGTAACTTTGGAAAGATGAACCTCAAGAAGGAGGAAGATTAAATCTGTGTCCCTCTCACCTGTACTAAAGTCAACTTCCCTGCGCTGGCCGCCGGAGTAGTTTAAGAATGCAACTTATCTGACCAACATGTATACGTGTGATTGCCATACAAATGTGATGAAGGTAACTGTAGTTTCAGTAAAAAGGTATGTTTAAGAAAGCAGATCATGGCGTTACTAAACTACGAATCTCCTGGACCCATTGTAGTCGTAATCGAAATGCCTGGTGAGAACAAAGAGTCACCGTAGTTTCAGTAAAAAGGTATGTTTAAGAAAGCACATCATAGAATTGGTAAATTACGAATCTCCTGGATCCGTTCTAGTCGTAATCTAGATATTTGGTGAGAACAAAAAGCTCATTAGTAAGTTCTGCCCAAGGTGCTTTGCTAGAAGTCCAGCCACACATGCCACTGGCGTCAACGAAAATCAGGTGTATTTTATCAGGCGCTAAGCCAGGAGACCCTCAGCAATTGGGCAACACAACCAATTAGAACACAAAAGTAACATCCCACAACGATCACCATGGCACGCGACTATTGTAATTGTTTAGTAGGCAGACACAAAGTCGGTTGCCATATACAGCCGGAAAGTCGACTACCTTCGCCCTGAAGTGGATAGCAAACACAACAGTAACATCCCACAACGATCCCCATGGCACACGGCTGTTGTAATTGTTTAGTAGACAGACACAAAGTCGGCTGCCATGCACATGTAATATCCTCCTTAAGTCAAGTGCTTAGTAGACTTGGTTTCACAGCGGGAACAGGAACTACCTTTTTTACACGACTCGTGTTGTTAACGTGACCAAGCGCGGATCCAGGGGGGGGTCAGGGGGGTCATGACCCCCCCCCTGGGCTGGTTCCAAGACCTAGGTGGACCACTAAATAAAATTGTTAAACGTAATGTTTTTATTATATATTTTACACAACAGCCCAAAAAATAGAGTGTTTTTAGGGTTCATGTATGTTTATTTGTGAGTTTCTATAATCCACCATAACTTCTAAACGCCTGAACCGATTTTGATAGGTAGGTACTATCCTAGATTGTTTGCATTATCCCTAGTGTTATAGGCTGGTGAAAAATCCACGTTAAAAGATCTACATACGTTATCCCAACTATGAGTATGTTGAAGTCGGCTTCCAGTCTAACTGGATGCAGGTAAAAACCGGAATTTTACAATGACTGCTTGCTTGACCTGCACACAGTGCACACTGCACAGCCCAGTTAGTATTGGGTACAATGAGATCTCCCTTTAGTATGACTGGTTGTCAGACTTTCGGGCACTGGCTGTTTCCGAGGCAATGAAATAACTGAGTACATACTAACATATTTTACGTTTTATAGTTAAGTAAATCTTTACGTATCGTTATCGTAGTGTTAATCGATTTATCCCTTACAAGGTTGGGTCAGAATCATGAAGAAATAGATAAATATGGAGGCCACACTTAGAACAAAAGTTTGAGTCAAATACCTACGATTCTCTATCTCACTCTCTGTGGGCTTACCTCTCTTTCTAAGGTGGACGATAGTATTGCTATCTCGTTATTAAAATCTCCTTATTCATTTTTAAAAAGAGTCACCACACAAATGTAATCAGAAGTTAAATACTGTCAAATAATGTGCTATTAAATAAAAAGCTAAACTAAGATTACTGAAATTAAAATTCCAAAATAGTATGTCACGAATGCTTGACAAGGTTGGCGAATCAGTGAATTATTTTCCCATTTCCTAAGGATGTGGTAATGTGGCAACATTGGCCCCACATGTCAACATAAATCGTACCAATATGGCGGTTGTTTACTTTGCGGTTCACAGTTTCGTTTGAGATATTTGCCTGTAATCAAAGTTATAATTGATAAAATGGTGCAAACTTGTGTAGTGCGTGGTTGTGGTAGTACGTGGTGTCCAGGAGGTGATATAAGATTTCACGCGTAAGTGTTTAAATCGGGATTTTTGACACTGAATAATTGTAAACATATTTCTGCATATTTCTTTGTATTTTCAATTAATTACTTCATAAAAGCTTGACCTATGATTTAGTCAATGATAACTTAGATAACTATGTAAAGACCAAACAGTTTTACATTGAATTTCATGGACTTTCTGCAATTTTATTTGTTTTTGTTTTTACGGAGTCATACTGAAGTAGTGTGACCATATTGGGGATATATCTGGGACTTTCCGTGGGACCTTCATTAATTATATAGTCATTATCATACTCGCTTTATTACATTTTATTACTTTTTTCACACACCGTGTTATTTCTGTTAGTTCTTTGAAATAACATAGCATTTTCGTGAATTTTTAACAGTAGTCAAATAGCCAATTACTATTTAAATAATACAGTAAATGTAATGAATAATAAAAAATTATGTTCTGATTTCACATTCTTCTGGTTTTAGGTCAACAGCGAAGCCCAGGTCTCTACGAAGATTGATAGGGGCGTACAGGTGTAAATAAAATCAACTGAAGAAAAAATACTGCAGAAGAAATCTAAGATTCTTAAGCAAAGAGTTTTACGACAGACTAAAAAAATCAGGACATGTCTTCGTAATATAATAAAATGATTTTAATTTAGAAAGTGTTTTTGTTTCCTTTTGAGGTTTTATACATATGTATTACCGTTCCTATTATAGCCCCGTATTTAGATGAAAATACATAATATTAAAAATTCCACAGTGGTAAAAAACCTTAACACTGACTTACCCAGAAATCTTTAAAAAAAAATTATCTTATATGTATCACTTTCATTAGTCTACAAAATAAAAGAAACATCTAATTTCTTTTTTGTGATTTCATGATTTTTTAGTAAGAGTTGCACTGGGCAAAAATCTCTCCCAAATCCTTTCAGATTCATTATCTTGAGCCACCCCACCAGCCCTTGCGGTAGGCAACCACCGTGGTCGTGTCACCACCTCTTCTGTCATTATGATTTACTAGCTTTTGCCAGTTGCTTCGCCCACGTGAAAATGGCGATTTTCCATACAAACTTTCATCCCATATTTAACTCCATTAGGGGTTGAATTTCAAAAAATCCTTCCTTATTCCTTGTCTAGATTATAAAGGGAACGTCTGTGCAAAATTTCAGCTTTCTAGGTCCAAGGGTTTGGGCTGGGCGTTGATGAGTCAGTCTGTCAGGACTACTCTTTTTATTTAAATAGAAGATAGATAGAAGATCATTAATTTCGTATTGCTACAGGAACTAAAGTTTTATACTGGCCATGGTCTATATTCTATTTCTGTGCAAAATTACGTAAGACTTTTTTGCGTGATTGAAAATGACAAACTGCCAAAAAAAATCAGGAACTTTCACACTGTAAGCAAACAGCTTCTTTCGTAATTTATCATTGGCATCTTTCATCAATCTAGAAGTGAACAGAGATGTGGATATATTAATTTAATCAAACACAAGTTATGAAAAGGAACTACGTAATGTCCTAGGTAAAATAAAATAAAGGTTACCCTACTTAGAAAGAGAGGGTCAGCCCACAGAGAGCGAGATAGCGATGCATAAGTTTTGCTTCAAGTAGGTATTCGAAGTGTGGTCTCCATATTTATCTATAACTTCATGGTCAGAATGGTACACTTTTAATAAACCACAAAAACTCAGTATCCAATATATATGTACTTACAAAGTACACACCAATAATTTATTTCGTAAGAATAATCGTTTATCATTATCGAGTCAGTCACATCTTCCGAACCTCTGTCTTAGGCGCTTGGTTCAGGAAGTGGAGGATTGATGTCTACTATTGTCTACCAAGATAAGAGTAAGCGGATCTCTTCTCGAATCAAGTAAAACCGTATTTTATACTCTTTCCTCCCAATTACAATATCTTTGCCACCCCCCAAAATCTTTAAAAAAATTCGAGCTCGCTTCGCTCGCGCCTCCCTCCTGCTCTTCCACCATTCTGTCTCGCTTGAGACGCTCATCTACTTCAATTCTCATTTCTGATTCTAAGTCGTCCATCCACTGAAAATTGTTCAACGCTTTATCCCCCTGGATAAGGGTTATAGCACTTCGAAGAATCAAATCGTGGCTAAGAGCTTCAATGGTTGAAGAACGTCTAAGCAGACTGGCACTTCTCCACACCAAAAAACGTACCCATTGAAGTAGGTAGATGAAGTGGTAACGCGTTTCGGGAGAAGACGTAAAAGAAAAATTGATTTTGTTATTTAAATATAGGTATTTTTAAGTACTACACATAAATTAATAAAACACCTATTTTTTTACTTGTATCCATGATTATAAAAATTAAATTATAACTTATTGTGACTTGATCACGACTCTTTGTGACCCCCCCCTGGCACCAAAGCTGGATCCGCCCTTGAACGTGACGGAGTTGAATTACCACGTACTGCCCAAAGAGTGCTGGACACCCAGCTTTATGTAATGGACAAGAATTTGTGATAAAACAGTGTAGTGTTAATTTAACCATACCAAACCATACGAACGTGGTAAATGCCAGCAAAGTTTCAGTCATAAGCTTATTTCAACATATCATGTTTAGTTCACCTACGACAAAATGCAGGACTTATTAAATGAAACTGGCGTGATGAGTGTTTTCGTTGTAGGAGATTATAATTATTTAGCGAGTTTAGTGTATTCATCGTAGAAGATTATAACTGCAAGACCATTCATGATTACGGAACAACTTCCAAATAAGCCTGTAAGAATATTGCTACTCCAGCCACATTAAATCCGTTGAGGACAATATCACCTCAATTCAAGAAAAAACTACTACTAGACTTCTAGACCTGACTGGACAAGTTTTCCATCAGGTGCGAAACCAGGTGACCCCCAACAATTTGGAAATACAACCAATGGGTATAGAAATCAACAGTAACATCCCACAACGATCCCCATGGCACACGGCTGTTGTAATTGTTAAGTAGACAGACACAAAGTCGGCTGCCATGCACATGTCCTCCTTAAGTCAAGTGCTCCAGACTTGGTTCTACAGCCGGAAAGTCGACTACCAAGGCCTTTGCCCTGAAGTGGATAGATAGGTACGACGGGGCGCAAATCGGCGCAATAATAAGCAACCAATGGGTATAGATCACAACAATAACATCCCACAACGATCCCCATGCCACGTGGCTGTTGTAATTGTTTAGTAGGCAGACACAAAGTCGGCTGCCATGCACAAGTAATATCCTCCATAAGGCAAGTGCGCGTTTAATGTTACCTGGTGCAACCACTTCCTATGCATAGAGGCCGCAATGGGGATGCACGCGTTTATTAAAAGGATTTTGTTTGGAGCTGGAATACAGTCAATACTCCACGACCTGATATTTTAGTAGACGACAGTTTCAACATATTTTAAACCTGAAATATTTAGATCCATTTTGAACAGGAATGGAGTAGTCCTTGTGAACGTGGCGTGGAACGTCGTGGCGGCGTGGAACGTGTTTAACATACACATGCCCAAACCAAGATATAAAAGCACCGTTCAAAGTAAGTAGTAAGTAAGAAGTGGAATAGATACTGTGCTCTCCACAACCACCCCAAAGCCTGAGGCTATTTGTTTACAAATTACGACTAGGGTGACAATAATTTAAATTGATAAACTCAAATCATGGAAATGAACATCGCTTTCAATTTGCTAAGCTCGTACTTCGTAGTTGTAGTTTCCGTTAAAAGCTTACATTCACACACTGGTAAGAAACCGGAAGGTTGTCTGAGAACATTGTCTTTGATGTTTGGAAAAATGCGATGGTCCTCATGACAACTCAGTTCCGTGACCCCAAAAGTACATTGAACCATTTCCAGAAAGTGACGTCAGAAGAGTACACACACATCTTCTATATCCTTCTAGAAGCAAGCTTGAAGTCTTCAATCTCTGCTTCTGTTCGCTAGAGTAGGTCGAGGATGCGGCTTTTCTGGTTGCTTCGGAAAGATAAACCTCTAGAAGTACGAAACGAACAACGAATTTCATGGTATTTTCTAGGTCTTCTTGGACGATATCAGTAATTTCTGAGGCGTGCAGACCACTAATGACTTCTCTGTTGGTCCTTTTGCACTAAATCTTGTAGGTGTTCATATCAATTTCAATAAGTTGATCTGTTATTGCTGCGTACGTTTCAATGTCTGCCGGAATAACTTGAATATATGTCCTGATTTTAGTGTAGTCATGGTATTTATTCTTTTCAATCGTTTTGCTTAAGACATCTTTTATGGGTGTTATATCCACTATGCCAGTGACAAAAACTACTTCAGACTTCAGTATAAATTCTTTTGCAGTTATAAAAGACAATAATCACATCATCGAGATTTTTCTGAACTAACAACATCTAGTTTTTACAGAGCTAACAACATCACAATGACCATATTCGTCAATAAGAGGTGTAATTATCATTCCTAACCCAACAAATTGACTTTATACCCGAATATTGTAGAGAGATTGTGAGAAATATTTTTTATTTCTTTATAACAACATGTACATACACCACCATTTTAACCTTTTTAGTCTCTACATATTTTTTTTTACACTGAAAAAAATAATTAAGAAAATACCCTGAACAAACATAAAGCAGCAATAATTCATTAAGAAGTTTATTTATTAAACCAAAAAATTTATCCAGACCATTTTTAGACCAGACAATATTCGAGTAGCTATTAGAGGTGTAATTGTAACTTCTAAACCAACAATTCGAAATTAGAACCAAAATATTTTATGCGCGTCATTATTTTCGACAGAACGATTCTTTTCAATAGACCAGACAAAATTCCACCAAAAAGACAGAAACTAAATAATTTCTTAAGTTTTTGACCAAAAAGTAATGTAAAAATTTACAGGAAGAAAACACATTAGTGCCAGTGACAAAAACAACTTCAGGTTTCAGTATAAATTATTTTGCAGTTATCAAAGGCATAATAATCACATCATCGAGTTTTTACAGAACTAACAGCATCATCGAGTTTTTACCCGACTGCGGCGAAGCCCAAAAGGTGGGTTATGTGTTTGACGTGTATGTATTTACAGAGCTAACAGCATTATTAAGTTTTACAGAGCTATAGCAGCATCATCAAGTTTCACAGAGCTAACAGCATCATCGAGTTTTTACTGAGGTAACAACATCAGAATGACTATATTCGATAAATTAGAGGTATAATTGTCATTACTAACCCAAAAAATTACAATAAAACCGAATATCGTAGAGTGATTGTGAAAAAACTTTTGTATTCCTTTATAATCAACATGTATATACCCCATCATTTTATACATATTTGGAAAATTACGAATCTCCTGTCCTGGATCCGTTGTTGCCCTAATCGAAATATTTGGTGAGAACAAGAAGCGCGTAGTTTCAGTAAAAAGGTACCTATGTTTAAGAAAATATATTCGAACAAATAGTCGAGCACATCATGGAATTTGTAAATTAGAAATCTCCTGGACCTGTTCTAGCTGTAATCGAAATACCTGGTGAGAACCTAGCGTAGTCTTAAATAAATAACTTTTATTTTGAACTTAAGTATTTAGTTAAGGTTAATAGGACCACATCTGCAGCAATTACAAATTTAATACAAAATTGGAAACAGCGTTAAGTTCTGTATGCAAATAAGGTAACAATCGTCGGGGCAACCGGATCAGGTAAAAAGATGTGCTACGAATATAACTTCCCTGCGCTGTCCGCCGGAGTAGTTAAAAGACGGGGTTTAGCTTGTAACTTTGGAAAGATGAACCTCAAGAAGGAGGAAGATTAAATCTGTAACCCTCTCACCTGCACTAAAGACAACTTCCCTGTGCTGGCCGCAGGAGTAGTTTAAGAATGCGACTTATCTGACCAACATGTATACGTGTGATTGCCATACAAATGTGATGAAGGTAACTGTAGTTTCAGTAAAAAGGTATGTTTAAGAAAGCAGATCATGGCGTTACTAAACTACGAATCTCCTGGACCCGTTGTAGTCGTAATCGAATATCGAAATAGCTGGTGAGAACAAAGAGTCAGCGTAGTTTCAGTAAAAAAGTATGTTTAAGAAAACAAATCGTGGAATTGGTAAATTACGAATCTCTTGGATCCGTTCTAGTCGTAATCTAGATATTTATTATATTTTATATCATTAGTAAGTTCTGCCCAAGGTGCTTTGCAAGAAGTCCAGCGACTCATGCCATTGGCGTCAACGTAAATCAGGTGTATTCCATCAGGCACTAAGCCAGGAGACCCTCAGCAATTGGGCAACACAACCAATTAGAACACAAAAGTAACATCCCACAACGATCACCATGGCACGCGACTGTTGTAATTGTTTAACAGCCGGAAAGTTGACTACCAAGGCCTTTGCCCTGAAGTGGATAGATACGACGGGGTGACGGAATTGAATTACCACATACTGCCCAAAGAGTGCTGGACACCCAGCTTTAATACTCAATACTCAATACTTTATTGCATTCCACATGTAAAAACTTAGGTGGTAAAAATTAAAATTAGATCACGTGGACCCTGTCGGGCACAGCAAACACAAGTGAGTTAGGAGAGAGGAAGCATTTGTTGATTCTATGTAAAATATAGGTAGGCACTTTCTGAGATAAACTAAGATAAACTAATAGTATAAAATATAATACATAAAACAGGTATTTATTGAGAGATGAGTAGTAGTCAATAATAAATAAAAAAATAAATAAATCGAGTACTTTACTTAAGTTATGACTTTATAAGTCTATCACCTAAGTATTCGTTCACCGAGTAGTAACTTTTACTTATCAAAAATTGTCTGAGGTTTTTTAAAAATATGTGAATTTTTTCTTCTTTTTTTATTGATGCGGGTAGTTTATTATACAGTTTTATGGACATTACGTAGGGGCTTTTAGAGTGCATTTTTAAACGAGAACTTGGTATATTTAACCTGGAACGGTGTCTGAGAAGATATCGTGACTGGATGTCTTCACGTTTAGAATAAAATCCTTGGTGTTTTCGCACAAATTTACATGTTTCTAAAATGTATATACAAGGAAGGGTTAAAATATTATGTTTTTGAAAGTATGGTTTGCAACTATCTGTTTGCTCAATGTTTACCAGAATTCTGATTAATTTCTTTTGCAGGGTGAAAAGTAATTGTGCATTTGTGCTGTTTCCCCAAAGAGTGACACCATAGCTAAGCCATGCGTAGGCATAAGCATAGTAGGTGGTGAGGGCTGTCTGAAAATTGGTGGTCTTTTTTATTTCACGGAGGGCGTAGGAAAATTTTGAAATCTTTGAGTGCGTTTTTTGGATGTGTGATTTCCAGTTTATATGTGTGTCTATAACTAGTCCGAGTAAGGTAAATTCGTTAACAGTTTCTAATTTTGATTCGTTGAACATAAAATCTAAGGTTAAAGGTGGTTTTTGGTAAGGGTGGAAAGTCATTAATTTTGTTTTAGGGTAGTTTATCTCAAGGTTATGTTCGTTCATCCAGTTGCATGTTTTAGTCAGTATGGAATTGAGAGTTTCTTCAATATTTGCATTATCTTGGCATGAGACTAATATGGATATATCGTCCGCGAACAAAACACATGGTCCTTCTATAATCTTTGGTAGGTCATTAATATATATTAAAAATAAGAGGCATCCTATGACGCTTCCTTGAGGAATTGAGGCGTTAATTGCTCAGGGCACGCCACGATAGTGGCGGTAAGTCCCCTCTTTGAGGAGTGGCTGGAGAGGCGCCACGGCGCCCTCACCTACCGTCTGACGCAGGTCCTCACCGGACACGGGTGTTTCGGGAGGTACCTGCACCGAATCAGGCGGGAGGAAACGCCCGGATGCTTCCACTGCGAGGATCGACCGGAGGACACGGTGGAGCACACTGTGGAGGTGTGCCCTGCTTGGGCGGAGCCCCGCCGTGTTCTCGTAGCGGCGATCGGCGGCGGTGACCTCTCGCGTCCGGCCCTGGTGCAAGCCATGGTCCGGAGCGAGGAGGAATGGGACGCCGTCGCCTCCTTCTGCAAAGCAGTGATGCTAGCGAAGGAGGTGGCGGAACGAGAGAGGGAGAGAACCTCTCAACGTCCCAGCCGCCGCGGAAGGCGCTCCGGGCGTCGGGGGTCACGCGATGACCTCCGGCCACCGTAGACGCGGGCCTGTGGACGGTGAGTAACGGGCTAGCTCGCCGTCCGGCCGTCGTCATGACGGCAACAGACCGTGTCGGCGGCGCGTACGTGTTCCACGCGCGCCTCAAAGAGATGTCAGCAAGGAGGGGCCCGCAAGGGCCGACGCCCGTCGGGGCTGCGGATATCGAAAAGTTACCGCGGCTCCGACACAAGGGCGAGGAAGAGGGAACATGGGTTGGTTTTTAGTCAGTAGAAGTCTGACACTCCCCTTCGCTCTGCCCAAGAGCGGGGGGGGTTATTCGATGATTTTACACCCACCAAAAAAAAAAAAAAAAAAAAAAAAAAGGCGTTAATTGCTTTACTATAAGATCGGATTTTTTTTATTTCATTGTTTTTGTGGTCATAATATTCTATTTCAACTAATTGTTCTCTGTTCTTTAGATAAGATGTTAGCCATTCGTGAGCCTTGCCGCGTATACCTATTCCGTATAATTTGTTTAACAATATTCCAAATTGTACTTTGTCGTAGGCTTTGGTCATATCTAGTAATATTCCTATTGCGTATTTTTTGTTATTAATAATATTAAGAGCTTCTTGGATATATTTGTAGACTGCTAAGGTGGTGGAACGATTTTTTCGAAAGCCGTTCTGACATTCATCAAATATATTATATTTTTCGCAAAACGTATAAATACGGTCACACATAGCTTTCTCAAAGATTTTTGAGGCCGATGGTAAGAGAGCTATTGGACGATAGTTGTTTGGATCTGTTTTCGTATTTTTTTTGTGAATAGGTTTTATTACAGATTTTTTTAATAAATCAGGGAAGATACCTTCGTCAAATGACTGGTTGAGTAGCAGGTAGAACGGTAAGGTGAGTTCATCTGCACATTGTCTCAAAAGCATTGGTGGTATTTCGTCAATCCCGTGACTACTTTTATTTTTTAGGTTTTTGATAATTTTGTTTACTTCCCAAGCGTCTATAGGGCCAAGAAACATCGTGTTCTCCTTCTTCTTCGTCCTTTATGTAGGTAATGGACAAGAATTTGTGATAAAACAGTGTAGTTCTAATTTAACCATACCAAACCTTACAAACGTGGTAAATGCCAGCATAGTTTCAATCATAAGCTTATTTCAACACATCATATTTAGTTCACCTACGACAAAATGCAGGACTTATTAAATGAAACTGGCGTGATGAGTGTTTCCGTTGTAGGAGATTATAATTACTTAGCAGGTTTAGTATATTCATCGTATGAGATTATAATTGTAAGACCACTCATGATCACTGAACAACTTCCAAATAAGCCTGTAAGAATATTGCTTCTCCAAGCCGCATTAAATCCGTTGAGGACAATACCACCTCAATTCAAGAAAAAACAACTACTAGACTTCTAGAGCTGACTGGACAGGTATTCCATCAGGAAATACAACCAACGGGTGTAGAAAAATCCAATAACATCCCACAACGACCCCCATGGCACACAGCTGTTGTAATTGTTCAGACAGACACAAAGCCGGCTGCCATTCACATGTAATGTCCTCCTTAAGTCAAGTGCTCCAGACGTGGTTCTAAAGCCGGAAACTCGACTACCAAGACCTTTGCCCTGAAGTGGATAGATACGACGGCGCGCAGCATCAGTAACCAATGGGTAGGGGAAAGTGCTGTACCTTGACACCCTTTGTACCTTGAGCCACTTAAAGTTTTGAAATGATCCCGCCAATTTCTCGGATGTTTATTTAGGGTAGAATGACAGTTTGTTAGGACCAACTGACATGAAGTTAGTTGCTGTCATTCATTTCACTTTGTTTTGACGTGAGACACATTGAAAGTTTTTGCTGGCAAAAAGTAAGTTTTTGTAATTTTTTTTGTTTTCTAATTAACTCACCTAATTAAGTTTTGTAATTCATTGTATCTGACTACTTTGGAGGCAGTTTAGTAATGTTTACGACTCATTATGTGGTTTTTAGTTAAAGATAACCTCCAAAATTTTACGAACCATTAAATAACGACGGGTAGGGGTGTCGTACCTTGATCCAAGGAATACCGCTGTACCTTGATCATGATCAAGGTACAGCGGTATTGTCAATTATGCAGTTGGTGATTATGTTATCTTTATTTATGAAGGTGAATACTTTGTTGGCGTATTAGAATCTGTCTGCGAAGAAGGCGCTCTTATAAAATCCATGCAAAAGTCACTGAAAAATTGGAAATGGCCAGAAAAAAAAGATCAGAATTTGTACCAATGGTCTGATATTAAAGAGAAAGTTAAGACGCCCAAAAAAATTAATTCTAAGAGAGAATTTTATTCTGTACCAGAAATGAATAAATATTGGGAGTTCACCAAATAAAGAAAAACAAATTGAAAAAGAAAATGAGTAAGAAAGCTCTGTGCTCTGAGTACAAAGTTCCTAATTAAGGTTTTATAGATGTGATACTACATAAATGATAATATATGTTATTAGTTTTCTATCAGATCTCACTTAGATACTATATGAATGTGATTCACAAAGTACCTACCTACTAGTTGCTAAGATTTATTGATTGATAAAGCAAAGAATAAATATATTTCAATTAAGCAAAATAATAAGAAGAAAGAAGACTTTTTTTGAAATTCGTTTTGTGATTTTTATTTCCAGAATACTTGTTTTCCTTAGAATTCTAGTTGTTATGAGACATTATTAAGAATTGTAAACCAAAAAACTTTAATTATATTAATATTAGTCAGTAAATTGCTTCTTATTTCATTGGATTTCCGCCCATGACCAAGGTACAGCACATACTGATCAAGGTACATAGGCAATGCTGTACCTTGATCCAAGAACTACTTTTTTTTTTCAACCCAATAAATGCTTACAAAATATTTTTTTATGCTTTTGTAAAAAATTTATTACGTGTATTATTACTTAGCCTTTCAGATTCTGTTTATTTTATGAATTTATGTATCATAAAAAAAAAATAAAAAAATATTGAACCGAAACGGTATCGAGGTACAGCACCTTCCCCTATAGAACACAACTATAACATCCCACAACGATCCCCATGCCACGCGACTATTGTATTTGTTTAGTAGGCAGACACAAAGTCGGTCGCCATATACAGCAGGAAGGTAGACTACCTCGCCCAGAAGTGGATAGCAAACACAACAGTAACATCCCACAACGATCCCCATGGCACACGGCTGTTGTTATTTTTTAGTAGGCAGATACAAAGTCGGCTGCCATGCAATGTCTTCCTACAGCCGGAAACTCGACTACTAAAACCTTTGCCCTGAAGTGGATAGATACGACAGTGCGTAATAGTATCAGTAACCAATGGGTCACCAACACAACAATAACATCCCACAACGATCCCCATGCCACGCGGCTATTGTAATTGTTTAGTAGCCAGACACAAAGTCAGTCGCCATATATAGTCGTAGACTAAGAAGTGGAATAGATTCTGTGCTCTCTGCTTCTGAAGTCCGGAAGAACGAGTGCTGGTATCAAGCGACGAACTAGCTAAAGTTTCAAGAAGCATTGGGTTTAATGTTACCGGACGCAAACGCTTCCTATACCCTCAATGCATAGACATGCCCAAACCAAGATATAAAAGCACCGTTCAAAGTAAGTAGTAAGTAAGTAGTGGAATAGATACTGTGATCTCTGCTTCCGAAGTCCTGAAGAACGAGTATCAAGCGACGAACTAGCTAAAGTTTTAAGAAGCATCGCGTTTAATGTTACCTGTCCTATGCCCTCAATGCATAGAGGCCGCAATAGGGATGAACGCGTTTATTAAGAGGATGCTATTCGGAGCTGGACCTAGAATACAGTGAGTACTTGAGTGACAATAACACAATAACTCTGTAGGCTACAATAATATCCCACAACCACCACCCCAAAGCCTGAGGCTATTTGTTTACAAACTACGACTAGGGTGACAATTTTTTAAATTTATAAACTAAAATCATGGAAATGAACATCGCTTTCAATTTGCTAAGCTCGTACTTCGTAGTTGTAGTTTCCGTTAAAAGCTTACATTCACACACTGATAAGAAACCGGAAGGTTGTCTGAGAACATTGTCTTTGATGTTTGTAAAAATGCGATGGTCCTCATGACAACTCAGTTCCGTGACCCCAAAAGTACATTGAACCATTTCCAGAAAGTGACGTCAGTAGAGTACACACACATCTTCTATATCCTTCTAGAAGCAAGCAAGATTGAAGTCTTCGATCTCTCTGCTTCTGTTCGCTAGAGTAGGTCGAGGATGCGGCTTTTCTGGTTGCTTCGGAAAGATGAATCTCTACAAGTACGAAACGAACAACGAATTTCATGGTATTTTCTAGGTCTTCTTGGACGATATCAGTAATTTCTGAGGCGTGCAGACCACTAATGACTTCTCTGTTGGTCCTTTTGCACTAAATCTTGTAGGTGTTCATATCAATTTCAATGAGTTGATCTGTTATTGCTGCGTACGTTTCAATGTCTGCCGGAATAACTTGAATATATGTCCTGATTTTAGTGTAGTCATGGTATTTATTCTTTTCAATCATTTTGCTTAAGACATCTTTTATAGGTGTTATATCCACTATGACAGTGACAAAAACTACTTCAGACTTCAGTATAAATTCTTTTGCAGTTATAAAAGACATAATAATCACATCATCGAGATTTTTCAGAACTAACAACATTTATTTATTTATTTAACAATTTATGTACACACTAAATAAAGAAAAGAAGAATGGAACAGAAAATAGTACAAAGGTAATGCTTATTTCTAAAGAAATCTCTTCCAGCATACCTGCGAAAGGAGAATCTAAAAAAGAGATGTAGACATAGTGTGTAAAAGAAGAAGAGAAAATGGAATACGTAAAACATCAGAACTAATTAAAAATAATATATACCATATAAGAATAAACTAACGTACTTCTAAATCATCATCATCATCATATCAGCCCGGAATCACCCACTGCTGAGTATAGGCCTCCCCTTTTTTCTGCCACACTTCCCGGTTCTGTGCGTACCTCATCCACGTGTTTCCGGCGACTTTGACGATATCGTCAACCCAACGAGCTTTAGGACGTCCCTGGTTTCTTTGGCCTAACCTTGGCCACCACTCGGTCAAAGCCTTGCTCCATCGGCCATCTCCGCGTCTAGCCAGATGTCCTGCCCACGTCCACTTGAGGCGCACCGCCCGGTCCCCGACATCGTAGACTTTCGTCCGACGGCGGATTTCGGTGTTACGCACTCGATCTAAGAGGGTTATGCCGAGCATGGCTCGCTCCATGGCCCTTTGTGCCACTCGTACTCGATGGACAGTCTCCTTTGTGAGCGTCCATGTCTCGGCACCGTAGGTCATTGTTGGCAGGACACACTGGTTGAACAGGCGGGTTTTAAGGCACTGAGGTATCTTTTTGGACCGAAAAACATATTCCAACTTGCCAAATGCCGCCCATCCGAGTTGTACTCTCCTAGAGATCTCTTTGCTGGAATGCTCCTTGGCGAAAGACAGAACATGCCCCAGATAAACATAATGGTCAACCATCTCCAGACGCTCGTTTCCAACCCTAACAGCTGAGACAGAGTCGTCCGGAATGCCTGACATCACCTTCGTCTTGGACATGTTCATTCTTAAGCCAACTTGTAGGGAAGCATCAAACAGTTGTTGCAGCATGCATTGAAGATCTACCAGGGACTCGGCGAACAACACGAGGTCATCCGCAAACCGAAGGTGCGACAAGTAGACACCATTGATGTTTACACCACTTTGGCCCCATTGTAGTGTTTTCAACACGTCTTCCAGGGCAGCGGTGAAAAGTTTAGGGGAAATGGTGTCTCCTTGTCTCACTCCTCTTTTGATGGATATTGGTGCGGTGAGTTCATGCAATCTGACCTGCATTGTTGCCGAATCGTATAGCTCTCTGAGTACATCGACATACTGAGCGTCGATCTGGCAGCGATGGAGAGAGTTAAACACGGCCCAGTGCTCGACACTGTCGAATGCCTTCTCATAATCGACGAAAGCTAAACACAAGGGCCGGTTATATTCTGCACTCTTCTCCATCAACTGCTTCACAGCATGGATGTGGTCGATAGTGGAGAAACCACTTCGGAAGCCGGCTTGTTCAACGGGCTGGCAGTCGTCTAGTTGGCGGGTGAAACGATTACATATGGTTTTGGCAAACAGTTTATAAATTTGAGAAAGGAGAGATATAGGACGGTAGTTGCTAAGGTTTGAGTGGTCTCCTTTCTTATGCAATATAGCGACTGTTGCCTTCTTCCAGGCATCTGGTGATGTGGCACTGAAGAGTATTACTTAAGTACTTCTAAATACAGAGACAAAACATATAACAATACTATAAATACAATAAGATAACTAATAATAAATAGTTATGCAACTATGACGAAATGGAAAGATAATGTTCTTTTACTCTTCCTTTGAAGATTGCAACAGTTTGGCAGTCCCTAATGTCAGGCGGAAGTGAATTCCACAGCCGCACGGCGTGTACAGTGAAGGAATAAGAGTAGAAGTCGGTAGAGTGTGGAGGGGATTTAAGGAGGTTCCTAAGATGCGACCTGCAAGGCGCATCAGAAGGACGGGAGTAGGAAAAACGTTCACGCAAATACGATGGCGTTTTAGGGTTGTGAAGGATATTAAATAGCAAACATAATATCCGAGAGTTCCTGCGAAGTCGAATTGGGAGCCACTTGAGTATTTTGCGAAAGTTAGAAACATGATCATACTTTTTAAGGTTAAAGACAAAACGAATACAAATATTTTGCAAGCGCTCAAGTTTAACAAGTTTATCAAGTTTAACATCTAGTTTTTACAGAGCTAACAACATCACAATGACCATATTCGTCAATAAGAGGTGTAATTATCATTCCTAACCCAACAAATTGACATTATACCCGAATATTGTAGAGAGATTGTGAGAAATATTTTTATTTCTTTATAACAACATGTACTTACACCACCATTTTAACCTTTTTAGTCTCTACATATTTTTTTTTACATTGAAAAAAATAATTAAGAAAATACCCTGAACAAACATAAAGCAGCAAAAATTAATTTAGAAGTTTATTTATTAAACCAAAGATTTGTGGCGACTAGCGACATCTATCGCAACACCTGCGTACTAACAACGATTGACAGAAATCCTACATCGCGCTACCAACTTTATCCGCGACATAAGCCTATATAGGAGTTCCCGACTTACAAATGTCGGGCAGTTAGCCCGCCGGACACAACACCCGTCCGGTCGGAGGATCCTCCCTTTTCTATGGGGGATGAGGAACTTTACACCCTGTTCCTCATACCCCCCAAACTGGTGACCCCGTGCATGAACGTCAGCGCAGCCTTCGTGCAAGCACTTCATACGTCGTCATCACTTCCTCTTCGCCTTCGAGCAGCGAGTCATACCGTCAGCCAGCAGCCACGGCTTCATGGGGTATCCTGTCCACCAGCATGCAGCGGAAGCGCATTCCTGGACATCACCCCCAGCCTCATCAGCGACTTTGGCACAGCACAATGCACTTCGGCCGGTCAGCAAGCAGAGACGCCCTTCTCTCCTGGTCGACGCAGCAGCCAGCCACTACGCAGCACTGCACACTCCGACTCACTGGAGCATACGCAGCATCACCCCGACTCACTGGGGCATCACGGCAAGCACTGCGTCACTCCGACTCACTGGAGCTAATATGCAGCATCACGGCAACCACTGCATCACTCCGACTCACTGGAGCTAATATGCAGCATCACCCCGACTCACTGGGGTATCACCGCAGACAGTTCCGACTCACCGTGAACTATGCGGCATCCGGTTCCGACTCACTGGAACCTTCCACTGGCTGACAAGCGCCAAGACTTAACCTGCTTTCGACCTCCGGTCTCGGAGGGGAGTGATGTGGCGACTAGCGACATCTATCGCAACACCTGCGTACTAACAACGATTGACAGAAATCCTACATCGCGCTACCAACTTTATCCGCGACATAAGCCTATATAGGAGTTCCCGACTTACAAATGTCGGGCAGTTAGCCCGCCGGACACAACACCCGTCCGGTCGGAGGATCCTCCCTTTTCTATGGGGGATGAGGAACTTTACACCCTGTTCCTCATACCCCCCAAAGATTTTATCCAGACCATTTTTTAGACCAGACAATATTCGAGTAGCTATTAGAGGTGTAATTGTAACTTCTAAACCAACAAGAACAAGAACCAAAATATTTTATTCGCGTCATTATTTTCGACAGAACGATTCTTTTCAATAGACCAGACAAAATTCCACCAAAAAGACAGAAACTAAATAATTTCTTAAGTTTTTGACCAAAAAGTAATATAAAAATTTACAGGAAGAAAACACATTAGTGCCAGTGACAAAAACAACTTCAGGTTTCAGTATAAATTCTTTTGCAGTTATCAAAGACATAATAATCACATCATTGAGTTTTTACAGAGCTAACAGCACCATCGAGTTATAATAGAGCTAACAGCATTATTAAGTTTTACAGAGCTAGCAGCATCATCAAGTTTTACAGAGCTAACAGCATCATCGAGTTTTTACTGAGGTAACAACATCAGAATTACTATATTCGATTAATTAGAGGTATAATTGTCATTACTAACCTAAAAAATTACAATAAAACGGAATATCGTAGAGTGATTGTGATAAAACTTTTGTATTCCTTTATAATCAACATGTATATACCCCATATCATTTTACCCTTTTTACTCTTCAACATTAAACATTACAAACATATACTTAAGAAAATACCCTGAACAAACATAAAACAGTAAAAAATTATTTAGATTTTTTTTTAATAAACCAAACGATTCGATATACGTTTATTTTCAATAAACCAGACAAGGTTCAAGTTGTAATTGTAATTCCTAAACCAATAATTCGAAATAATATAACCAAATAATTATATTGTTCGCGCCATTATTTTCGACGATTCTTTGCAAAAAGTCAGAAACCAAATAATTTCATCTAAAACCAAAAAACAGGACGAAAACACATTTCTTTGACAGATCAATAATTCAATCAGTTTGCTTAAGAGATATTGATGATCCACTATGCCATTCACAAAAACTGCTTCAATATTCTGCATATTATATTCTTTTGATCCGTTTGGAGATGTTTCTGAATAGCATTTGTGCTTTTTTGTTTATTGTTAGGTACTTTGTCTTGCTGCCACTCTTGATTCGAGGATTCTTCTTTGTGCTTGAGAAGTATACGTTACTTCCTTCTCTTATGGAGACCATTTTCTATCTCCATCGCTTTGACTAGGCTTGGTCGCATCTCAGTCACCCTCCTCCTTACATACGGGCTTGGGACCGTCATCGGCGGAGTTAAAAAAATGATTAAAGCACCCTACCGTAATCTTACAGTGTAAGATGCCAAAGATTTGGGCACTCGAAAGAAATGCTTCAGATCCTTCAGATTCGTTAAATATGCAAACGACTAGCCAACTACATCGTGCGCCAAACTCCAGGAAAAGGACGCTACTTGCGCTAACTGCCAAGGCAAAGGCAAGCAAGGGCTGCAATAATAAATATTAGGTCTTTACCTATGAAATTGCCGTTCTGCAGTACTGGCCATTTCAAATCAAAATATTTTTTGTTAAAGAAGCTGATGATACACAATCTACGGCTGAATTAGCAGCAGCTTTCGACGTTAGCGTCAAAACAATATTGGTCCATTTGCTTCAAATTGGCAAGGTAAAAAAGCTTGACAAATGGGTGCCCCATGAACTCAATGATCGCCAGCGCGAAGTACGCGTCGAGACGTGCCTTGCACTGCTCAACAGACACACAAATGAAGGAATTTTGAACCGCATTGTTACCTGTGATGAAAAATGGATCCTCTACGATAACCGTAAGCGCTCACCAAGTTGGTTGGATCCTGGTTCAGCACCTAAACAATGCCCTAAACGAAAACTTACCCCTAGAAAAGTAATGGTCACTGTTTGGTGGCCTAGCGCCGGTGTGATTCATCACAGCTTCTTACCAAACGGGGTGAGCATTACTGCAGATGTGTACTGTGAAGAACTGAACACAATGATGGAGAAGCTGGCACATCTCCAACTAGCATTGGTCAATCGCTCGTCTCCGCTGCTCCTGCACGACAACGCGCGACCTCATACTGCACAGCAGACGGTCTCCAATTTGCAAGAACTGGGGTTGGAAGCTCTCCGTCATCCGCCCTACTCACCAGACCTTGCGCCTACAGACTACTTACTTTTTCCAGAATTTGGATAACTTCTTGGCGAAAAAAAAATCAATACCCGAGAGGCAGTACAAAATGCCTTTGAAGAATTTGTTGCCTCCCGACCAGCTGATTTCTTTAAGAAGGGCATCAATAAACTGCCACTGCGTTGGCAAAGGTGCATTGATTGCATGGGTGATTACTTCGATTAATACAAATAAAAAATACATGAAAAAAAATCGTTTAAATTTTTTCAAACAGTACGGCAATTTCATAGGTAAAGACCTATTATAGACAGTACAAAGAGAAGTCAAAATCTTACAAAACGGCAAAAATATAGCCCACTTAAGGATACAACACACTCGGCTTCGGCCGTCTACGAAACCATAGTTTCGTAACTGGTTTTGATGAAGGAATGCAATCTAATGTCCACCACGACATAAAATAAGAGCTAACGTGTTCAAGTAGTTCTAGAATCAATTCACTAACTGTACTTAACCTATACGTACTCATAGCTAATACATGTCTAAGTAAATGTTTAATAATAGTTTTGACCGGTCAAAAGTGGTTTTGCCTGATTGATAGTTTTGATTGTGACATATACATATTTATGTCATACTAGGTCAGGTTTGCGGCTTCACCGCTGATAATTGAAGTGATGTTACGCAACTAAAATGTTATTAGCATTACGTTATGCCTTTTTGTTAAATAAGTGTGTTTAGTTGTAGGTAAAAGTATCGTTGTTATCAAGATAGAAAAGTACCAACAAGTTGTTACACTTAAATATAAAGTTGTGTAAGGGAGCTACATCTGCCAACAAACTGTTTCACAGTTTGGCAGAAGTAATATATGTACTTTGTAACACGGATGTAACCACGAATAAACGCTTTTTAACCGACTTCTAAAAAAGAAGGAGGTTCTCAATTCGGATGTTTGTATTTTTTTTTTTTTTTATGTTTGATCGGTCATAACTCCGTCACTTGCTAAGCGATTTGAAAAATTCTTTCTTTGTTGGAAAGGGTATACTTCCGAAATGGTCCCATAATTTTTTTCGAAATCGGACAAGCGGTTTTTAAAAAATCAACAAAACTAAAAAAAAAACTACATTGTCCACATAGACCCTTGGACATGTGAACCACTAAAAAGTGAAAAATAAAAACTTTTTAACAAAAAATAAAACCGCCTTCAAAAAACATGAAATCAAATAAACAAAAGTCACCGACTTCAGAAGCTGATTTTTCTTCTAATAGTAGTTTATGCGACTGTGCATAATGAAGGGCATTACAACACAAGTGTGGGTTTAAGAAACGAGCCGAAGGCGAGTTTCTTAATAGCATCACACGAGTGTTGTAATGCCTAATTATGTATAGTTGCATACACTAATTTATCTACCCGAATATCATAAGGGCTCTATGATGGGCTCAGGAACCATAGGGAAATGACAGCATTGTTACCAGTGTAATGCAATAAAAAATAAACAGGTTATTAGTTGCATTCGTCGCTGCATTTACGATATCTGGCGGAGTGTTCATGTTAATTTCTGAGTCACTATCACTCATTTTCGACAGAAATAAAGAACTTATCAGAAAATTTGTCTACCTACTCAATGAAAGGGAATAAAAAGCTAACGAACAAATGACAGCTCGAAATGGCGGCGTTTCGGATAACTGTCATTTTTTTTAAATCATAGGCAAACGAACAAAGTCACTATTCTTGTGTCACTCGAGATCAAAATGTCGTGCGATTTATAATTAAAATCATACTGAATTAGGGTTTCGTATCGATAGGTATCTGTTTTAATGTAGATACTAGAATAGCACACTCACTTGAATTTGACACCTGTTCGAAATTTAAACTCATAACCTACTGTTTTCAGTAGGTTATGAGCTCATTACAGTTCTGTTAATTTCTGCTGGTTGGTAATGCTGGTCATTGCCTATGGTTTTTGAACGCATTATAGAGGGTTTATGATATTTGGGTAGATAAAGATTATTTTTCACTTTTTCGTGTGTGTTTTTTTTTGAAGGCGGTTTATTTTTTGTTAAAAAGTTTTTATTCATTTCATTTCATTTGTTACGACTGATTGGCTCCCCACTCGGGGAAGGGGCCGTGCTCCACCAACGCACGGCCCTGTAGAGCGCCTCCCTGCGACTACCAGGCGGATTTTTTTAAATATGGTCAAAACTCGAATGTAAGAAGAGAGCCTTAAGAGTCACATGACTTTATTTTTTAAAAAGCTCCTTGCATCAAATGACAGCCGGTATCATATTTTAAACGAACCTTTTCATTGCTACCCACTGTTACAAAGTAACATTTCTAACCTACAATCGACTATTGTCTAGAATTACAGTTATTTTAAAAATATCTTTCAGTGTTTTAAATGTGTAAAAAATACACTAAATTAAATATACCTACACCAAAACTGTTCGTGTATTTAACATAATATTTTTTTTAATCTAAAATATATTATGAAACTAATTTAATTAATAAAACATAATTTAATATAGATTTAAACATCATCTTAGCTGAAGGAACACGATCTAAATTTTTTTTAGGATCGTCTTCTCAGAATGTCCTCAGCAATTAGTTGAATATTATAAAAACTGTAATGCAAAAGAAAGTACCCAATGAAAACATTTACCGTGAAAGTAATTCTAGAAAATGTTATAGGGCTCAAAATTAATAAATAACCTTCTAGTAGACCAGGGACAATAATACACATTTTTCGAAAAAATATAAATTAACTTCCAAAAGAATTAAAGTATTTGCTAGATTTGTAAGAAAATAAATAGATAAATATATTACCAACTTGTGAATTGGGGTTAAATAAAGCTGTTAATTTTATCATGATCTTTTTTTTTTAACTTTCAGTTAGAGTTGGTTTTGACCAAAATTTTAAGAAAATTCGCCTGTGTGCAGCGGGTGATTCACGGCTAAAAAGTATAATATTTTTCCGTGCACTCTCCCACCCTAAGATAAGTGCCGTTTCCGGCAAAATGTGTTTAAAAATACTTCTCAGTCTCAGTTACTTTTTTAACTCTTAGACGTTTGAAAATTAGTTGAGGATTATCTAGTCCGGTCAATTTAGACAGAAGGTTTTTTCGAAGGTGCATAAAATCACAACAAGCTGAAAATCCGTAAAATTACTCAAAAAATAAAATTTCTCATCTAAAGTTCCCCATCATTTCCGTGTTTTGAAAAAAGTTACTCTAGCATAAAAGTTGTATCAAGTCTCTACAATATTGATCCGAAATACGAATATCAAAAAACCCATAAGAAACGATATATTTGCAAAAAAAAAATTTTAGTTACTTTCGACCCCGAATTTTGTTTTTCAGGTAACATTTTACATTTCATTTATAATGGTGTTTTGAATTGAACAATCCTACCAATTTTCAGCTGGTTGGGAATTAATTATGTAACCTCACCCCTATTTATTGGTCTAATTTGACCGGAGTAATCGTCGAGTAAGTTAATATTAATACGATGTGTCGTGTGTCGCCTATTGTCTGTAATCGCCTGTAATCTTTGCCGTATTTATTTAATTTTCTTCGGCTACATTGCGATTATGACAAACAGATACCGTAAAACCAATACTACTAAAGACATTCTAAAATACGTAAGATTACAATCATATACTTAGGACACCTAGCAAAAAATCCTTCTATAATGTTAAATAACCTAAGAAACCAACGGGCGAATCGAAAAAACCTGGAAAAATATTGAAGCTAAAGGAAACTTTTAAAAGGACCTTGTCAATAAAATAGAAAACCAAAGCAATATGGCCTGCTGCTACCATGGCTCACATACGCCTGCCAGACCTGCACTATCTAGAAGTAAATTATCCAAAAGGTAGAACGTTAGTAGGAGAGAAGTTACTTGTGACTAAGACTAAAAGACAATCTAAAGGCGCGGCTCCACCGCAGTGCACGCTGTGCACGGACACCACGTAGTCAAACAAATTAATACACGCAGCTAAAATACGCCGATTGCCCGTGCACAGCATGCGCCGCGGTGGGCCCGCGCCCTTAATCACACAGCGATAAGACGACTATGTTTCGCTTAAACCTATTACATTTTCGAAATTATGAGTGATCTGATGATTTCCCTCCCACCCTAAAAAATAAAAAAGTATTTTTCCCTGTAGTTTAGGCAATTTTAGTCAAGTTCAGTCTATCTGTTGTTTAATACGTCGAGACTTGTATGGAAGAAGACATGCTGCGCCGACCCCAAAAGAATTGGGATAAGGGGAGGAGAATGATTATGTGTAATTAAAATATCAATTTAATTAATAAAATATCAATGTTTTTAAGCCAACAATTTAATAAGCTTTAGTAATTAGCATTAATCCACTGAAGATTTTTTTTATTCTTTTAATTAAATTAATTACTTGAACAACCCCTCTTGCGATACAAGCATAGCCTAGTGCAGGATCTTTGCGATTACCTGTCTATTCTCAAGAAATACATAACACCAATGTCAACTCCTATTTCCTGAATTTGTGTATTATCTGATATAACCTATTGTCACTAGCGCTTTATTTAACTAACAGATATTTAAGTAATTAGTCTCTCCGCCTGTCGCAGATCTTCTCTAGGCTGAGGAATTTCGGAAATTAAGTATAAGTAAATATTTATAGTAATAGTAATGTTTATTCAAAGAAAACTTAGACATAGCTTACATAATATTTTAACAGGCAGGTTGAACTTATTGTAAGTGGTGCAGTCATCTGTAGCCGAACTAGGCAGAGCCTGTATTTCGACTATCAGCGCCAAACCCCTCGAGTATTAAACATAATTATAATATAAGTGCCAGTATCATTTCATACCATATTGTTCAAAATAGTTTTAAACATTTTTTATTTTTGTTTATGTTTGTTTAATTAACATTGTAAAAGAAAAGAAAAACAGTTTGTGTAGAATTTGCGTGTGGGACCTCTTATTTGTGTAAGATGAGAATGTGCGTGACTGATGTGTAAGAGGATGTGTATGAGGTGTGTGTTGTGGTGTGTGTTGTGTTGTGTGTTGTGGTGAGTGTTGTGTTGTGAGTGAGCGTGCGCGCGTTTGTGTGTATGTGATAAGAGATGCTTGTTGTTATTATTACATTGCAATGGTTAGGACGCTATGTACAGAAGAAGTTCAGTGCGTTCATAGGTTAGACTTTTTAGGTATTCAGTTAGTTTCTTCTTGCATTGCATTTTTGTTAACGGGTATAAATTAAGGATTCTGTTCAGCCTATTGTACAGGAATGGACCAATGGAGTGGGCAAAGCGTTGACCAAATTTAGTTTTAAACAACTGAGTTCTATCGCACACTATGTCCTTTCTTCGTTTTTGGAGGAGTAGTGGGTTGTAGATTAGTTTGCTGTGCTGTAGGAGGACAACGCTCAGTATGTATAACTGTCTCACGGTCAAGACCTCCCATTCCGCGTATAACTCTGTCGTAGAGAAACGGATAGGCTTGCACGTCGCAACCTTCAGTACTGCACGCTGGGCGATCTCGATAGACTTCAGAGTTGTCTTTGATGTGCCTCCCAAGGATGATAGACAATATGTTAGAAGCGATTGACAAAGAGCATAGTATATCTGCTTTAGCAACTTAAAGTCCGCTATATGCCTCAGGTTTTTAAAGATATAGATGAGCTTTCGTATTCTTCCGCATAGCAGCCTAACGTGTTCCTTAAAATTGAGATTGCTGTCTATGTTAACGCCTAGATATTTCACTGCATGCACGGCTTCCAGTGAAGGACACTTACAATTTTTTCCAGAGTGGCACTCGTGTGATATGATATTTCGCGTGATGCCATCTCCAGGATTTGTTTTTATGCTAAAGCAGATGTACTTGGTCTTGTCCACATTTAATGTAAGAATATTACTCTGAAGCCACTTTCCCACAGTATCAAAACCCCGCTGTGCAGCACCGAAAGCCTCCTCCCATGTATTGGCAGCAAAAGTAAGGGCAGTATCGTCCGCAAAGGAAATGATTTCACCATTTGTGAGGTCAAGCAAGACTCGTGAGACCATTTATGTACACAAGGAACAAACTGGGTCCCAGTATGCTACCCTGAGGTACACCGTGTGTGATCTGAAGGTGAGAGCTTTTAAAACTTCCTGCACGAACACACTGAGATCGGCCTGTCAGGTAACTAGCAAAAAGTTGTAGTTGTGTTCCTCGAATTCCCAACTTTTCGAGTTTATCCAGTAAGAGGGCTACAGAAATCGTATCAAATGCCTTCGCGAGATCTAGAAAGATAGTGAGACATTTTTTCTTTTTATCTAAGTTCGAAGTTACAAAATGTATGAGTTTATTTACTGCTTGCTCAGTTGATTTACCTTGTCGAAAACCATATTTATTATCTGAGAGCAGTTTATTTTTTTCTAAATATGTGACTAGTCTTGAATTTATAATTTTTTCAAGTATTTTAGATATTGCTGGTAGAATAGATATAGGGCGATAGTTATTGATACGATTTCTGTCACCACTCTTATAGATTGGACAGACTTCGGCTTTTTTAAGAACATCAGGGAACACTCCCTTCTACAATCATTTATGATCTTTGTCAGTGGAGGGACAATGATATTTTTATACGATTTGAGAAATTTATTAGTGATATTATCTACACCACTGGCACAGTCCGATTTAAGGTCGAGGATGAGGCGTTCTACTTCCTCTTCAGCTGAATCCATGAGAACAAACGAATGCGGACTATTAGTAGCTGTGTGTGCATTGGTTTGTGTAGTGTTTACACAGTGCGCGTTTTGTTGGTAAATTTTGTTGGCTAGAGAACTTCCTACGTTAATGAAATAACTATTAACTTCGTCCAAGGATGTTTCAGGAGAGTTTGATAGGGTTAATAGTTCTTTCGGATGATTTGCTACTTTTTTAGTATTTGTAATCTCTTTTATAGCTTTCCATAGTTTTTTATTATCCTTTTGTGAATCTTGAAGTAGATTTTTTTCATACTCTAATTTAACTTTTCTTAGCAACTCATTGCAAAAATTTCGGTATCGCGTGTATGTCACTTTTAAAATGAAATTATTTGGTGCAAGCTTTGATTTCAAGTGCATCTTATCCCTATTTCTTATGCAGCGTAGCAGACCCTGCGTCATCCAAGGTTTTATGATTTTGTGACGTTTAGAGAGAGTAATATGTTTAGTATTGTTCATAATAGCATGTTGAAGACGGTCCATAAGGTAATTTAATGATAGATTTGGGTCAGATACGTGATAAATTGGGTCAAAGTTTATTTTTTTAAGATCTTGTTCTAGGAATGTATATAGTCTACTTTAGTTATTGTTGATTTTGCATACTGGCGAGTTTCCTTAGCAGTCAACGACAGTAAAACAGGGTAGTGATCCGTTAGGGTAGTTTAAGGTATTATAGTCCAAGATCCTAGAGCGATCAGACATAACTTATTTTCACACGGATGAAACCTGAAGTTTTCAGTAGCGTCTCGTGTGCCTTGAATACCTACGCGCTTTGTGGAACTTGCCGAGTGACACCTGGGCAGGTACCAGGTGAGAAAGGTGACTAAAAATAAGAACTATTTAACTTAAATTCACATGGATGATTTTTATTTAAATGTCATGTAGAATATTATTATAAAGTAATATCATAAGTGTCAGACACTTTTGATTGACCAGAGCTTTTGTCAGACGCTTTTAAGCTTGGATTGTGGAGCGCCTGACCATTAAAGCATGGCAATATCCCGATCAATTAGCTTTAAGTAATAAATCATAAGGAGTTTAGTATTATTTAAAGCGTCTGTTAAGCAATACGGCCGACGGAAAGTGTCTGGGAGTATTTGCGACTTATTTTTAAGGATATTACCTAAAATATACGTAAAAAACAGTTTGGAGAAAATACTTCACGTTTTTCTCCAAGCTGTTTTTTACGTATATGTCGCAGATCGCGTAATGGAATGTCAAGCGTTTATCATAATTTTGATTTAGTTCAATTAATTTAATTTTTGGTCTGGCAATGCTTGAGTGTGTTTAGTCGGATAAAGTTATCGTTTGTCATTTTTGATGTTAATAAAAAGGCGGTAGACTTGTGCAGTTGACACATTCAAATTGAAATCATGGTGACGAACGGTTGACTTGGCTAACCTCACTACATTCCATTTTATTTCATTTAAATCTGAAATAGATCTTCAATCCTTCGTTATTTTTAATTGTAAAGTGTTTTGGACAGTTAAGTTTAGTGTACCGAACAGTGCCTGTGTGTTATTTCATGTTGGACTCCACATTCCATCATGCTCGAGCAACAAATCAACGAAGACAGGTCTCATATTCTGTCGTCATCAGAAGTGCGATGTAACTCAAACGCCCTACATAGTGTAAGTGACAGTGCTAGCCAGGAAAAGTGTGTGTAAAGACAATGCGCGTGCGTCTGAAAGTAACACAGAAACGGAAAAGTGGCGTTTTCGTTAGCGCAGCAAAAACAAAAACTTTATGACTATTGCTCTGATGTGCGCCTACCGTATTACGACTCTGAAAAACGGAATATCGACAAACGTGCTTGGTTGGCAACAGCAACAGCAGACATGATGTGTGTTATCGATACGAATAGTCATGTGTTACGTATGTGGTGAGGAAAGCCAAAAGGATTCCACGGTTTACCAGAGAAGAGACAGCAAGACTGACAGAAGACCTCACTCCTCGTCTTCTTATGGAAGTACATCATTTGTTGCGGCGAAGCCCAAGGTCAGCTCCGTCACCTGCCTCCGTGCAGGAGCCGAGGCCACTACGCAAAACCGTTGTCCAGCAGTGGCCCAGGGTTCCGGCAGCGGCGGCACTGGTGGTGGCGCTGGTGTAGCTCCTGAACAACGCCGAGTGGACTTGTGCGTAGTAAATGCGCCTACAGGTATTCTCCGTCACTCTGGTGAGTCTTTTAGTTTTTGTTATGATTCTGGAGCAGAGTGTTCATTAATGAGAGATTCTATTTTGTGTAAATTTAATGTTGAGCGTAATTATTATAGTGTCTTTACTATTACGGGTATAGGTCAAACTTCCGTGAATAGTAACCTGAACATTTTAGCTAATGTTGACATTGGTAACATTAGTTTGGATAATTATTGTTTTTCATGTTTTACCTAATGAATACCTTCAACATGACATAGTGATTGGACGTGAAATTTTGATTAATGACTTGGTAATTAACATGACGTCAAGAACTTTAAAATAATACCTAATGTGAATACCGTAAATATAGAGTCGAATATAGAGTCGAATATAGAGTCGAATATAGAGTCGAATATAGAGTCGAATATAGAGTCGAATATAGAGTCGAATATAGAGTCGAATATAGAGTCGAATATAGAGTCGAATACAGAATACTGGTTAAGTACTATAGGTTCACTTGCTGGTTAAGCAATGATGCAGAGTACGGGTTAAGTACTATAGGTACACTCGCTGGTTAAGCGTGTTGTGATGAGCTTTCGCTGGTTAAGCGTTAGTTGTGTAATCGCTGGTTAAGCGGATTACGTTGAGCTTTCGCTGGTTAAGCGTTAGTGGTTGAATCGCTGGTTAAGCGTGTGGATGAGCTTTCGCTGGTTAAGCGTTAGTAATTGAATCGCTGGTTAAGCGTGTGGATGAGCTTTCGCTGGTTAAGCGTTAGTAATTGAATCGCTGGTTAAGCGTGTGGATGAGCTTTCGCTGGTTAAGCGTTAGTAATTGAATCGCTGGTTAAGCGTGTGGATGAGCTTTCGCTGGTTAAGCGTTAGTAATTGAATCGCTGGTTAAGCGTGTGGATGAGCTTTCGCTGGTTAAGCGTTAGTAATTGAATCGCTGGTTAAGCGTGTGGATGAGCTTTCGCTGGTTAAGCGTTAGTAATTGAATCGCTGGTTAAGCGTGTGGATGAGCTTTCGCTGGTTAAGCGTTAGTAATTGAATCGCTGGTTAAGCATGTGGATGAGCTTTCGCTGGTTAAGCGTTAGTAGTGTAATCGCTGGTTAAGCGTGTTATGTTGAGCTTTCGCTGGTTAAGCGTTAGTTGTGTAATTGCTGGTTAAGCGTTAGTGGGTTATTATCGCTGGTTAAGCGTTATTATTATCACTGGTTAAGTGATAGCATTTGTCACGCTGGTTAAGCGCTGTACTGGAGTTTGGTTCACAATCAATTGAGCATTAAACGTATTACTCACACGGTTTAATTTGACCTAATTATTTTTGTGATGATGTTCCCTGACGTGGGTCAGGATAGCCGAGTGATCTAGTTACTTTTCTGGATTATTTGTCTCTTAAGGTACCTCATCCCACGAGGTCGTGTGAAGGTCAGAGATGGCCGTGTCGCAGATCGCGTAATGGAATGTCAAGCGTTTATCATAATTTTGATTTAGTTCAATTATTTTAATTTTTGGTCTGGCAATGCTTGAGTGTGTTTAGTCGGATAAAGTTATCGTTTGTCATTTTTGATGTTAATAAAAAGGCGGTAGACTTGTGCAGTTGACACATTCAAATTGAAATCATGGTGACGAACGGTTGACTTGGCTAACCTCACTACATTCCATTTTATTTCATTTAAATCTGAAATAGATCTTCAATCCTTCGTTATTTTTAATTGTAAAGTGTTTTGGACAGTTAAGTTTAGTGTACCGAACAGTGCCTGTGTGTTATTTCATGTTGGACTCCACATTCCATCATGCTCGAGCAACAAATCAACGAAGACAGGTCTCATCTGTCGTCATATATTTTCTACTCCCAGACACTTTCCGTCGGCCGTATTGCTTAACAGACACTTTAAATAATACTAAACTCCTTATGATTTAATACTTAAAGATAATTGATCGGGATATTGCCATGCTTTAATGGTCAGGCGCTCCACAATCCAAGCTTAAAAGCGTCTGACAAAAGCTCTGGTCAATCAAAAGTGTCTGACACTTATGATATTACTTTATAATAATATTCTACATGACATTTAAATAAAAATCATCCATGTGAATTTAAGTTAAATAGTTCTTATTTTTAGTCACCTTTCTCACCTGGTACCTGCCCAGGTGTCACTCGGCAAGTTCCACAAAGCGCGTAGGTATTCAAGGCACACGAGACGCTATTGAAAACTTCAGGTTTCATCCGTGTGAAAATAAGTTATGTCTGATTGCTCTGGGATCTTACTCTATTAGTGTAGTGACAGGATAATCAGTCTTAACTAACGCATGATCTAGACAGGAACTGCTGTCATAGCGGGTGATTAGAGTGTGAGCTGGTAAGAGGCCATGAGAAGCCGCTAGAGTCAGGTAGCGTTCACCACTCAGGTTTATTTTGCTAGGACTAATGTCAATGTTGATGTCACCTAATACCAAGATCTGTTTATAGGTTGACACTGTGAGTAGTAATGTGTCAAGGGTTGAAAGAAATAGGTCAATGTTTTTGAATGAAGGGGACCGATAAAAAGCTAGAATCGCAATGCGATTGTCAATTTTTGCGACCAGACAATTACTTTCTTGCGAGTGAGGCTCCTCTACTGTTACGCTAAGGTTTTCCTCATAGTAAATGACTACTCCGTCGTTTTGTTTGGGGTTTATTTTAGTCCCGACATGAGAATAACCCGCAAAGGTATAACTGGACAACTTGAGAGCCATCATTCTGTCAGTACAATCACATCACATTTCAGCTTCATTCTAGTTAGTAAAACTTCAAGCTCTGGCATGTTACAGCTTATGCTACGTATGTTTAGCGTGAAGATAAGGAGACGATCAGGGTGCAGAGGTATTAACTTATGACAGTCTTCAAGGATAGTTTCTTGGGATTGCGATACCGACAGTTCATCGAGATTTTCTGTTAAGTTAATTATATCATTGAATTTGACGTCTGTAAAAAATGTTGCAAGAAGTGGTGGTCAAGTTTATAGAATAGTATTTGGAATACAATGAGATAGCTAATATAGAACTTCGGTAGGACTTAGAATTGTTTCCGTGGGCTATGTTTGGGATGTATGTTTGTATATAAAGTAATCGTGTTGTAGAAAGCGCGTTATACATAAGTGGTATTGTATGAGGTTCGTGTGTGGTTAAATGACCGTGTGATGGGGAATGTATCTTATGTATATGAGTTGGGTTGTAGTAAGTACTGTGTGTGTAGCTGTGTTTGAATTTAGTTGAAGATGTGTTGTCTTGGAAGTGCAATGTAAAGTTTTTGTATAGTGTGGTAGAATGTAAATACGAATTATTTGCATTTAAAGCCAAAAGAAAATAAAGTGATGTAAAACAGAAAAGACTGACAATAATTCTAAAAGAGAACAAAACATGCAATATAAAGCAAAACAATAGCAAACCGAAAACGAGCGTAACTACATGACATAGTCATACTGAATTCCTTAATTTATCCAGATCCGTGTCCTGATTTATGCGTATGTGGGTTGAGTCTTCGGTTTTTTTAAGGTAAACAAACCCGTTAGTCGTCCAGCAAAAATCATAACCGTGGTTTTTTTTAAACTGCCTGGCCAGAAAATATAATCTCTGAGTCTTGTGAGTTAAGGTTTCGGTTATATACAGTGGTTTATATTCGTATGACTGATTTAAATGATTAGTATTTAACTTTACTCCCTTTTCTCGTGATTTGTTAAAGTACTTGACAGCCTTCAGTATTTTATCTTTTAACAATACGGAAGTAAAGTCCACGACTACAGGATTTGAAGCATCTTTCGATTTCAATCTATAGATGTCTCGAATATTGGAACAGTCAATATTGACACTCAAAGTCTGTCCCAGTTGCATTATTTCTTTGCAAAGATTTTCCTTTGTTTCGCCGTTTTTCTTCGGTATATTCCGAATTTCTATACCCGATCCGCGGGACTTTCGCTCGGAAACTTCCAATTTCTCCTCTAATTCTTTAATTAAGATTTTATCCTCTTTTCTTTCCTTGTCCAGAGTAGATATTTTTTGCAAGAATTCATCATACTTGCTGGACATGACTTCTAAACTTGTTTGTAACTCTTGAAAGCGTTTTTCCTGTTGTTTAGAGAAAGTTGAGAACATTTCCCTAATCAACGCTGTAACATCCAAATCTCCACCTTCATACTTTCTTTTCTTGCGCTCAGTTACATTGACTGTACATGCATGGAGATTAGGCTCCGACTCGCAGTGCTGCAGCGGGGAGTCCCTTGTAGCCGCAGATAATGTACTCGTAGGTGTCTCACTAGGAAAGCTCTCAGGCGCTGCTGTCGGCGTCAACGGGGCAGGTGAGGCGGGGGGTGTCCTATTCAACAGCATAGCTGCGGTGTACTGAGTGCGGAGTAAAGCACCAGGACAGTAGGAGTACAGACGGTTTGTTCTTTCACAGTAAATGAACGCACAGTAAGTGTTGCGCTCAGATCTATGCGTAATAATGTAAACAATGTGCTTTACTCACTCAGCTTTTGCTTGTTCTATTGCGCACGCGCGATCATCGTGCTAAGTTGCCAACCTATGTTGTGTCTTCGGAGATCTTCGGGACTCGAACAGCCGCCGAACGATGACAACGAGCGAGCGCCCGCGCCAGTGCGCGTGTCCTTGCGGTGACAAGCAGCGATGTGGGCGTGCGGAGGACGGTCGTTGACCCCGGCACGGCGCTCGGTTGAACTCGTTGACACGATGATTCACGCGCTTTCGATGGCCGTCGAGATTTTTGCAATCCGTAAACAATAAAACTAAGTTTACTCGGTGGTCTCTTTGTAGAATTCACAGCTGATGCGCGAACTAGGTAGCCTAATCATTTATCGGCGAGAGCAATTTGTTCAGAACATGAATGTTTCTATAAAATAAAACGGAGGAAAAAATATTGAATTACATTTAGTAAAGCCAGCGGCCTTCTCTGTGAATCTGCTGTTGTCAAGACGTAAGGTAACTAGAGCGTTGGTATAGGAGCATGATCGCAGTGTGAACCAATGCCACCTTCTTGTCTTTCAACAAACTTTAGACAGACTACAGACAGACTAATTCACAAATATTCACCAGCAATGATTAGTAAAGTTCCTTTGAACTGATACTTCCTGCTACTTCGCGAACACCTTTCTGCGATCATTTTATGTAAAAGGTAGGTACCTACTGTTCGGGCCCTGTTTATGACAAAACACTACAACCCGGGTTACATTGTTTTATGGTAATACAGCATAAAATGATGAATGTTTTGCTAAACGCTGTAATCTAGATTGCAGCTTTTACCGTGGTAGGTAGAAAGGCGCGCGGGTGAAGCGTGCGCGTCCTTGCCATGTATTTTGGTAAAACATTGCAAGCTTAGTTTGCTGCGTTTTGTCAAAATAGTAATTTTAAGTGTGGTTAAAAGCGCGGTTCTAGGGGCGGTCACAAAACTTGTTTTTTTTTGTACCTCTACGAAGTTATAATGAAATTTAGTAAATATTACGAAAAAATTGTTTAAAAAACAATTATACGTTTATCTATATTTACTGGGTAAAATTTGGTAACGAGTTAAAGATGTAAACTTTCTAACCCGTTTTTCTCAAATTGGCGTTTGGCGTTTTGCAGATTACAGCGTTTTATCCTAACAGGGTCATGTTCTTGTGTATCTACACGTGACGGGGCGGCCATTCCTAGCGAGTTTGATTCTGCTTTACGCAAATATCTCTAGTAGTCTTTAAGACTAGAGCAATACTCGTAATATTAGTACGACCTGCGTCAAAGTGGCGCTTTTTTTTAGCTAACAACACGAAGAAAAATATAGTTAAAGGTAACTGTGTAACTGATCCAGACCCATTTCCTTGGAAGACCCTTCGCCTAACAAGCGTAATACAGTGTAGGTGTACCAAGAGATTTGCGAGTGTTTAAAAAGTATTCAACTTGATGAAGTCTATGACTCTATGTCACAATATCAACACTGTCTAGGGATGTGCTTTCAGTTATTTATCTCTGGCTTTGCATCAATGTCAAAATCAAAGTGATTTATGGTGATAAGTAGTGAGGTTGATGCCTTGATGGTCGGCTACGTACTCACGCTGACAAGTTTGTCAAAATATAAATTAACTTTATCCTCGTAAAAGTAAGGTTGTTGTCAGAGTGTACAAGTATACCTGCTTACACATTCCAATCAGTCAGAACGAATCGATAATATCGGCTCCCAGGGCAAGCAATACGTTCCAGTTAAGAGTGTTATCGGTAAAAAGTGTCGATTTTCATAAAATCGGGGTTTTTTAAAGTTAAATTACTGGAAGTTGGCACGAAATTATTAAAAACTAATTTTAGTACCGCATTAAGCATATCTTTACATTGTATTTGTAAAGAATAAAAATTGAAAAACGTTATTAAATATCAAAATGAAAGCTTATTTTGAACTCATATTTCTGAGATTATACGGGAAGACTGAATTTCGGAATGAAATTATGAATCAACAATGAGTCGTAGAAGCCTGGAAAAAATACGTGGAAAAAGGAAAGATACCGTAATTGTTATTGTATAAAATAAAAAAGTAATTTTAATTCACTAAGTACCTAAAAAAAAAAATATTTTCTTAACCTAAATTTTACAAAATAAAACATCATTTTTATTTAATATTAAGGCTGAAGTAACTTTTAAAAAATACACTGTTTGTAAGTGGAGTTCATGCAAAAAAAAAAATCAGTAAAAAAAAAAATTACATAAAGTTATTTTATCGACAATATAAAATTTCAAAGTTACTAATAAATTACGCAGCGCCGAGCTGTGTCGGCCAGTCGCGTACAAATACAATGTAAAGATATGCTTAATGCGGTACTAAAATTGGTTTTTAATGGTTTCGTGCCAGTTTCTAGTAATTTAACTTTAAAAAACCCCGATTTTATGAAAATTGTCATTTTTTACCGATAACACTCTTAACGGTGTGCGACTGTACCTAAGTTGTGAAGGAGGAAAGAAGATGTATGATGAACTGCATCCACCTGCGACACTCCAGCCGGCAATTCAATCAAGGATGTGTCCCTAAAATGCCTAAATAGTGACTTGTTTCATAGGCTATTTGTTGAAAGTTCTAATAAGAGTAGTTTATTTGCATAAATAAGAAATTTCTAATGTACCAATCATTAGAACTTTCTTATATCTAAATTTTTATAATAAAAAGGACCCAAAGTTTCCCAAAGGACCCGTTTTGTTCTTGAAATTCACAGATATGAGTTTATATTTTTGATTAAAGTAGGTATTTCTCTACATTAAAATAAATAAAACATCGAAGAGTTCCAAACTTTTCCACACTTTCCCTCGTCTTCTCGATGTAGGTACCTACGTACTTTATAAATAAAAAACCAAATAAGTACATTTTATAATGTTTAATAAACAGTAATTATTTTGGTGTGCTTGTTTATAATGAAGGAATTAATTAAGCTTATTAAAATCTTTTACGTAGGTAACAACTTTACAACAAGCAACAATATTTTACAATGTTTATTATATTATGTAATATGTTGTACGTAAATATGGTATGTATGTAGGTACATTTTGGGCTCATAATAAGATCTTTTATGTTTTCTAAGTTAACCTCAGTGTAACTTTGTCTGGACATGAACGTAGTCGTCACTAAGATGTTTCGTGACGAGGAAAAGATGTTTACATAAAAGCGACCAAATTATCGTTTCAATTAATGAAATACCTGCGAGTACCCATAACACAGTTACTTCAACATTTCAACCGATATCTTGGCTAGCTGTTCACAATGGTGTGCTGGTTGGTACCTACACTTCATGCCATGCATTCACTGCCATACATACCTATGGCAGTGAATGTTGGGTGTGGCAAACGAATGCTTTATGGTGTATTGTATGGTGTATGTACGAGAACGTTACGGTTGACATGAAGATGTAGTGACATTTGATAAGGTGGTCATGTGGAGAGGATGAGTTAGGTAAAGTCGATTAACAAAAGGTATTTAGATAAGGCTCGCAGAACGGATAGCCGATGGGGCCGAAAAGTTCTGGAGTGGCGACCGCGAACCGGAAGACTCGGAAGGCCTCCCACTAGGTGGTGGTCACACTGATGACCTAGTGAAGGTGTTGGAGGCTGGATGCGAGACACACGGGACCGGTCAATGTAGCGACCCTGGGGAGGCCTATGTCCAGCAGTGGACGTCTTTTGGCTGAAATTATGACACGACAGATATGAGTAGCAACGCCGGGAGGGACGCCCTAGATAGACGTACCTACACTGATCTTATTGGTGAAGTCCTTCAGAGAGGACAGTGCGTATTACTCGTAACCGGTGTGCGTGTATGCAGACTACTCGTAAATGTATGAATGTGGACGAAGCAAAAGGAGTAGGCAAAGATCGTAGTAGGTGGCGTTCTGTGGTTTCTGCCTGCCCCCATGGGAAAAGGGCGTGAGTTTATGTATGTAGGGTCGTTTCGCCGGTTTCGCGACCACCTTCAGTAGGCGACCATTTGACGTACTAAGTTTCTTTAAAACAAGATAATAGTATTTGTAGAGGTAACACAAATAAATAAAAAACCTAACGTGCTTTATAAATAATTATGAAATAAGTATTTACACAGTTTGAAACAAATGGGCTAACCCAGAACCGAAAAAATATTGCTAAAGGCGCGTTTTGATTCAGTGGTGAGAAAACGTACCGCAAGTTAGAAAAAAAATAGCACGGCGCGCGGCGCTCAAAGGTAATTTTTATTACTTATTTCATGTTTTACACACAAGTTAGATGTTAAATTGTACAACCGATAAGTTTTCGTTATTATTTAGTTGTATTTTGCTATTTTTTAAGTTATTATTAAGATAAAATCAAGTGGTCGGTAACCGAAATGCTTATTTGTCAAGAACGTTAAATAGCGACCATGTGGTCGCAAACCGACGAGAATCGCATTATTTATTTTCTATCAATATGACCCTATTGCTTTGTATGTACAGGACTGTTACAATTTTGAATGTAACATTTTAGAAGCTTTTCTTTGTAGTTATTTAGTAAGCGACCACCACTTTCTTTGAAATTACTATAAAAACGGGATGCTAAACAGGTGGTCGTAAACCAAAATAATCGAAATAAAGACGTTGGTTTCCGACCACCATAATTTAGTATGAGAGAAATAACGTCGGAATATTTTTTATTTTTATTTTAGATAAAAACAAAATTAAATTATTTTATATTACTTTTTTTAGATGGAGTTCCCATATAATTCAGAGTCAACGAAAAAAAAGAAAAATACAGTCCGGTACACTGAAGAAGCCCTGAAAAAAGCTCTTGATGATATCCGAAAAGAAGGGAAGGGACCATATAAATGAATAATATAATAATTAATACATTTTTAAAGCGATTATAATTGTTTTATTGGCATTTTTTCATATTAAAATAGTGGTCGCAAACCAACTCACTGGTGGTCGCTAACTGATTTAAGTGGTCGGTACTCCCTAGACCTCAACATTAACTTCTTCCTTGCCTATGGTTATCGATTATTAGTGCTCCGCAATAATATTTCCTTAAAATTACATTAAATGAGTTCTACCACAAAACAACACCGAAAGAGTTGAGCAGCAGTGTCACTTCACCAAACATCACAACGTTTACGAAGATAACACCAAAATAAAACGCACTGAAAACACTTCAAGCATCGGTAAGAAAGTTTTCCAACGATCTACATATTCAAATTTGTTTACATTTGCTCGAAACACACGGTTATCTCAAAATTTATGGATGACTCATGTTGCAAAGAGAAACAGCTGATTGGCAAAACATATTTCTGACGTTCGTGTATGGAGTTGCCAGCATGAAAAAAATGTTTTGAAGGAAGATATTCTCGTTGTTGCATTTCGCCAACCACAATATACCCCATCTGAATACTGGTCCTTTGAGACCAAGAATTAATGTACTAACCATTTGCTCAAGCCATTGTTAAAATCGGAGATTATTTACTTAGTCGAAACAAAAAATATTATATATATATTCCCCGCCATGTCTACCCCACGTTCCACATCTAAACCCACCAAAATGAATGTGGATACATTGCAAGTTGCGCACGACTCTGATACTGCGTCTGATAGAATCCTCTCTGACAGCGATTCAATAAGTCTTGCTCACACCTCACGCGCCACCAACCTTAAGCGCAAATACGTTGACGTGCATATGGCGGAAATCAAGGAACTTTTTGAAAGATTTACTGTGACGCAAAATACTAAATTTGATTCTCTTACTTCCGCCATGACTATGTTGAAGGAAGAAACTGCTGAGATGAAGGAATCTCTTTCCTTCATGTCAAACAAATACGATGAAGTACTGGGAATACTTGCTAAAACTCAAAAAGAAAACTCCATGTATAAAGTACGGGTTGAATTGCTGGAACAGAGGATCGATTTCTTGGAAAGGAAAGCCAAGTCCACAACTATAGAACTGAGAAATGTTCCGCAGTCCCCAAATGAGAATAAGGAAAACCTCACTCAAATAATAAAAAATATCAGCGAAGTGCTTAAGCAACCCGTAAACTCATCTGATATTCGAGATACTTTTAGACTAAAAACGAAAAATAAAGCTACCCCTCCAATTGTAGTGGAACTTGCATCAGCGACCATCAAGGAAAATTTGATTCAGAAGGCTAAATTGTTCAACAAGGGCAACAAAGATAATAAGCTGAATAGTTCACATCTCAAGATTGATGGTCCAATTCAACCGATCTATATATCCGAGTCCCTAACACCCCTTGCAAAAAAACTATTTTATTTAGCCCGGCAGCATGCAAAGAAACATTCTTTTACGGGTTGCTGGCATTCCTACGGAAAAATTTACATGAAGAGAAGTGATGATCAACCGAATATACGCATAGACAGTGAAGAAGATATTCTGAAACTTTCCCAAGCATGACTGTATAGTTTATATGTTCAAAATATAATATTGTTATTTCATAGTAGTAGAATTACGGACTTCTATCTGTTTGTTGCAGTCCTTGAATTGTATTTTCTCTGCGAATGTGTTTTTTCTCATGTTTTTACCGTTTACACGACCACACCATATACACACTTACTTACACACCCTCAAACTCAAACTGTACGCAATATCTTCAATATCCTGTATGATTCCGTTCATACAAATCTAATTTCTGTAAACACCCTTAGCTTGACATCTACCGCAATCAAAATTCGATAACATAAATAGTCATGATAATATCTCGACGGATGTAGACTCAATATCCGTGGCTAGTGCATCTACCTGTAGCATAGATGAATGCTCATCACTGATATCATCTTCTGGTAAAGCCTTCAAAATTCTAACCCAAAATATAAGAAGCATTAACTGTAATTTGCCTGGTATGCTCATTCTTTTGGCTAGATCCAGAGTCGATTGGGATGTGATAATATTAACCGAGTGCTGGTTGCTTGGTGTTCATAATCCTCCTATAATGGATGGTTTTGATTACTACGCAACTAATAACAACAAAACTCAAAACGAAGGAGTAGTGGTTTATGTCAGGAAGGGAATTAATGTTTGTGTAAAGGAGCCACCAATTATGGACTGTAACAGTCTGTTAATAACACTCGAGAATCATACTACCATTCTTGCTATTTACAGATCCCCCAGTGTTAGAAATATCGAAGTATTTATGCAAAGCATACATAACCTATTGCATGGCACTGTTTCAAAATCTAAAAACTTTGTTTTAACGGGTGATATTAACATCGATATCGCTGAGCACACATTGGATGTTCGAAAGCACAATTACTTAAATCTAATGGCTTCACATGGTATGTTACCGGCCCACCTTATTCCCACTCACTCTAAATCCTGCATCGATCATGTTATGCTGAAAACCAAGTTTCCAGCATCATGCTTTGTAGCTGAAACATCCCTTACTGACCATCACACTGTTATTCTTTCTATTGACATGTCAATCCCTACAAGGCAGAAATCAAGAACCCTAAAACAAATTGACTATATTTCTCTTGACTCAGCTGTCCCCAGCATCGACTTTTCACCCCTTTACTCTGTGACTGATGTTGATGATGCTGTAGCCTTTTTCACTGGATCTATTAACTCTGCTCTCCAATTGTGCACTAAAACTATAACTGTGTCCAAAAGGCAGAACATCTTAAAGCCATGGATTACACCAGGTCTCTTGAGATGCATGAGAAACAGAGATAAACTGCATCTGAACTCGAAAAATTCCCCTAATAATACAATTCTAAGAGTTACCTATACCAGGTACAGAAATTTTTGTAACGGATTATTAAAAAAACTTAAAAGACAACATGAAAGGCACGAAATCGATAAGGCAGGTAATAATTCCAAAAAGCTATGGACCGCTATAAAATCTATAACTTACACTACTCGTTCCGCAGAGGTCGCCTCTGAATTAATATCTCCTTCTAACCCCCAACTTTCTACTGACACCGTAAATGCTTATTTTGCAAACATGGGCAAGTCTCTGGCGGAGGAGCATGCATCTCATGATCCGTCGCTTGACCTACCTGTGTCTTTGCCTCCCAAATCGGCCTGCTCTTACTCCTTCGTAATGTTACCAACAGATGAAGATGAGATAAACAGCATTATCCTCAATCTGAGGGTTAACTGTGCAGTTGGACGCGATGGTATATCGGCAAGTTTTCTGTCTAGATATAGACCTATATTACTCTCTCCTCTGACCTACATTTGTAATTTGGCATTTCAAACGGGTTCCTTCCCACGAGATTTTAAAAAATCACAAATCACACCTATATTTAAGTCTGGTGACAGAGACTGTGTCAATAATTATAGACCAATATCAATATTGCCTACATTATCCAAAGTCCTGGAGAAGCTCATGAACAAAAGACTGAAACACTATTTGGAAAAGAATAAGCTACTTTCTGACACTCAATTTGGTTTTAGATGCAACAAAGCAACTAGTGATGCAGTTCATGAGGTTACGGACTTTGTTGTGAACAATATTGATAGCAAAAAGAAAGTAGTGGCAATATTTCTTGATTTAGCCAAAGCATTTGACACGGTCTCTGTTCCCAGACTGATAGATAAGCTTGAGAGATTGGGAGTCAGGGACTTGCAGCTTAAACTCTTCGCGGATTATCTCAGCAACAGGTCTCAGTGTGTGAGGGTTGGTGAGTGGATAAGTGGCGATCTTCCCATTTCCTATGGAGTTCCTCAAGGAAGCATCCTCGGACCTACCTTGTTTCTGATTTATATCAACGACCTCTGTGACCTGGAACTTCTAAACGGAAAGATTGTTGCATTTGCAGATGACACGGCCCTCATTTTTAGCGACGGTTCATGGGACAAGGCGTTTCAGCATGCGCAGCATGGATTCAACATTGTTACCCATTGGCTGAGATCAAATCTCCTTGCCCTGAATGTCGACAAAACCAAATATTTAACTTTTTCTCTCCGGAATGCCCCACAGCCGAGTCTTAATACAAAATCGCAAATTATCGCACACTCACACATATGCAGGGGCCTGTCGCCATGTAACTGTCCTCCACTCCAACAAGTGAATACAATAAAATATCTAGGCGTCCTGCTCGATAACAGATTAAGTTTTGCACCGCACATCGACCTCGTGTCATCTAGAGTCCGTAAATTAATATATATATTTAAAAATCTCAGACACATCGCAAACGCTAAAGTATTAAAGACAATCTACTTCGCCTTATGTCAATCTCTTTTAGTCTATTGTATAACGTCATGGGGTGGAGCTTGTAAAACCATCATCCTGAAGCTCGAGCGTGCTCAAAGAGCCTTACTTAAAGTTGGTGCATTTTTTCCCTTTTATCATCCCACTACCAGCGTTTATCAATACTGGGACGTTTTAACGGTGAGGCAACTGTTCATACTATCATCTACCATTAAGATGCATGGTCGTCTGCCTTACAATCCCATTGCTCTGTTAAATAAACGGAGGAAACACACAGTTTGCGAGTCCAGAGCCTGCCGTACTCAATTTGCGCAGAGATTTTTCTCATTTTTGGGTGGCCATATTTATAATAAAATTAATCAGACACTATCAATTTATCCTCAAACTAAGGAAAAATGCAAACGAACTGTCACACGATGGCTCCTTGACCTTGATTATTCTCAAACGGAAAAAATTATAAATATTTCACGGTAATGCAACTTAATCAGAAATTGCGTACACACCAAAGATACACGTCATACTACATTAACACGCTCACAAAAGCACCCATAGACACACACACACTATACACTATCACACACAACACAACACACTATCATAATTCATACCCCGCACCAAACACATTCTTTAACTACTCATAACTAGATCCACAATTTCACAGTTAATTTATTCGCATGCTTTTATTTTTCTTAGCATGCTATTATTTGTTTTGTATAAAGTTTTATTTAATAGTCTAATTACTACCAGCGTTGGAAGTGTAACATTTTTCTTTCTCCATTTAATTTTGTCCATGGAAGTGAACTGATTTCCAAGATACAGGTTTTTTACCTAGTTTGGAAGTCAGGCGTCCGTATGGTTTATTGCAGCCTTTTTTTTTTTTTTTGTATAGAATCCCCGATGAAATTGAAATTGTATTAGGCTATAAAAATTTTTAATTGAGACCAATAAACAATTATTATTATTAACTTTCACCTACCACTAGGCGAACACAGCTCGATATTCCAATGCGAGTGTGTCGCCCTAACACAAGCTGCAACAGCCGTAAAGCGTCTGAGGATTCACAACCACGCAATCAGATTTGTAACTGATAGCCTGTCTGTGCTTAAAGCCCTAGAAAACAAACAAACTAACAGTAAATTAATATTTGAATGTCACCTCGCCCTGGAGAGTATATCGCTGTCCAACAGTATTACCCTCCAGTGGATTAAGGGGCACAGTGGATCCCTGGGAAATGACGCCGCAGACGAACTTGCTAAGAGAGGGTCCGAGATGACAGTGCTTGGCCCGTACCCACTCCTTCCCTTACCCTTCTCACAGTTCCGTACATGGGTTCGCCAGAGATCAACTGAACTCCATAACAGCAAATGGTCACGGTCTACAGACTGCAGACAGTCAAAAATGGCGATGCCAAGTCTACATCCGCGGCTAACAAAACGACTGCTTAGCCTAAGTAAAAATAACCTTAGAATAATAATAGGGACAATAACGGGCCATTGCCCCCTCAATAAACATCTTTTTACCATAGGCGCCACGGACAGCCCACTCTGCAGGGGCTGCTTTGATGCTGAAGAATCAGCCGCCCACGTCATCCTGGAATGCGAGGTCGTGGCTACTCAATGCAGACAAATCCTCGGAACGGTGAGGTCGCTCCGCGAAGCCTGTGAAGCTCCCAGGAAACTTCTGTGCTTCTGGGCGGAGCTAGGCTGGCTATCTTAGCCAGGACACCTACGCACAACGGACCGATCAAGAGTCTAAGTGCGGAAAACGGAGTCCCTACTCTAAAGTGGTCGGTAACCGACGTTTTCGCTATATTTTCACTTTTTCAGCATTTTATAAATATTTTTGTATGAAAAGACTTTATTTTATGTTTTTGTATCCAAACTAGACTATATTTGGGACAAATTCACATTAACATAAACTATTTTGCGTGTAGACAACTTTTTTTTTCTTCATCATAAGTGGGCAACTCAGCTAACTGGTCGCTAACCGACGAAACGACCCTATGTTGGAAGTTGTTAAGTTTTAGGTGTAGCCTATTTATTTGCTTTTTATGTATTTACTTTACTTATGGGACATTTGGCCTGTAAAGTTGGAGCAAGCCATATGATTATTAAACGTCAGTGTAACATTTTGTCTGACATTGAACGTACTCGTCACTAAGATGTTTCGTGACGAGAAGAAGATTTTTACATAAAAGCGACCAAATTATCGTTTCAAATAATGAAATACCTGCGTAACAACGGTAAATGGACACAGTTATTTCAACATTTCAACCGATACTATGTTGAAAGTTGTTAAGTCATTAGGTGTAGGTATCCTTTTTATTTGTTGCCTGTGCAAATAAAAGGATAACATAAGTTAAACTAAATGCTACCGGTCGCACCTAGGTATGGCCGGCTAGAATTTAGTGTAACTGTAATTCGGCTTTATTAGTATAACATTTATGTAATATGAACAGATTGGAACGGAATAAGCGTAATACCTTTTATCACATCGAGTTATTACGCTTATTCTCTTACACCATAAACTGTGTGTTTGGTTAACGGTTACCGATAGTTTATGGGCGTATTATATACTTATTTTTATCGACAAATACACGTTTGTAAATACTGCTAACCCCACGGGGATTGCAGGGCTGACTTAGGAGTATTATATTGTGTGATTTTTGTTTTGTTTACAATATTTACAAGGACATTAGGTTAGTTACGTTAAGTTAGAATAAGCTTAGGTTAAGTTAAGTTCGCTTCTCAGTCTTTTGGCTAAGATCAAAGTGTAGTATCTATTGTTTTCTGCCTAATATGAAAGTTTCCTCACTGAGGGACCAGTATAAGTTAGGAATATTTATAAACGTTCAATTTGACGATAAAAATGAGTATTTTATAAGGCCCTATAGTATCGATGACCCGTAATCAAACACACTGTACAATGGACATTTGTTATGTTAGACTGTTGGTAGGTAACTAGTATAATAGTGCTCAGTATGACTTAATGTAGTCTAACGTGTGAGTTAACATCAATAGGACAAAGTTCATAGGATTGAAGTGCTTAATCTAATTGCAATTCCTTGTGCACGGTTTTGGGATGTCTCCAATACGGAAATTGCAGCTGTTCATTTTGTGTTAGATTTTAGAGGGAAAGATATAGAATGGTAGGTAGATACGACAGATAAGGGGAGAGAAGATACAATATGTTAGTTTAAACGGGGGACATATTAATAGGGCATGCTTACATAATACTAATAAAAATATGAACAAAAGAAAACACTGATAAATAACAGACAAAACCATACCAAATATTTCGGAAAAGTCACCACCCATGCGCTTATCACAAATCAATGACGTGTAGGTGTAATCCATTTTCTCTTCATATTTTTAAACTGGCGTAGGACAATGACGAAAAAGAAACGTCTAATAAAGTAAGATCTGGATAGCGTGCGGGGGGCATGGGTCAATTAAGTCATAAATTAAGCTTAAAGTTTTCATACATATTTGGGACAAGAATCGAATACTGAATGGTCCTTCAATATGGAACGAAAGAAGGGGTAAAAGTGAAAAGCGAAGACTAGAGGCGTGGAAAGGTGAAACGAGGAAGGAAAAGTGAGAGGGAAAGAGAGAAAAAAGAAGAAAAGTAGAACGTGGAAAAGGGAAGACCCAGGAGGCGAACCAGAATTTGTTTTGGACGTGCAAGAACTAAAGATAAATGTGTGTGTATTGAGTGAGTGAAGGCTGACTAGATGGCGTAGTGACATTAAATAATCGAGGTACCTATGTGGCCTCAATGACTGCAAGAACGGCCTCATCTGGCCAAAGTTTGCATTACCTTTTGACAGATATGGTCAAGTTCCAGAACGTGATAGTCCGGCTCACATAGAGATCAAGACAAGATGATAGAAGAAAAGATCTCAAATAATAGATTTTCAATTCAGGAATCGGAAGTAGGACTACTTTCCAGACAAGCAGAATATTCCTAATATGCGCTAGATTACGATATATGTTTAGACTTAGAATACACTGTGGATAAAAAGCCGAGGGGACGAAGTAAAACAAAAAAAAGTACTTTTTTGTAATGTTTATTGTTTGTAAGGGATTGCATAGTGTACAGTATTTTAGAAGGAGCACCAAAACGTACATACTCATACTGTTAGATGTTATACCAGAAGATAGATGTAGTACAACAGCGCAGTAGACAGATAAGTGACATCATTTTCATACAATCGTCTAACATTCTAAGTTGTTTCGAACCCCACCACGTCAATACACGATTTTCAGATAAAATGTCTGCTATCTGTCTCCCAAGCTATAAACGTCTTTAAAAACATTGTAAATTATACATCACTTGTAACTCATACCACTTACACCATTAACTAAGTAACAAAACATCATGTAATCCTTGAAGGGGTGCTAAACACCTTGTTCGGACCAGCCAGATTCGGAAAAAGGGTGCAATAGTGCCGATTCAGACATTTCAGACTGATCAGAAAAAAATGTTTATCACCGCGTAAAGAAAAAACCATTTACAAATAATACTCGCACAACTAAACCTAAATGGTATAATAATATTTGGTAACACGGAAAAAACAATTTTCACTTGTAATTGGTAACCATATATAAATAACGTTAAATAACAATTAAATAACATACAAACAACATTTCATCGAAATAAACAAAATTCAAACTGCAAATTCATCAAAATACACAAATATGTATAATGCACGGATAATAAAATTGTTTATAGGTGGGTAGGTTCGGGCAGTAATTGGGTAATAATGGAGTAGATTAGTTAACGGTTTTTAGAAACTAAACATCAAATTTGACTTTTCCACGTGCTTGGAAAACGTAACATAAGTGTAGAATGGTGACTAACAAACCGAAACTGTCCCTTTTTACGCGCAGGGGATACAAGCGATGAAAATAAGAATGGACGACTGATTGAATACATTAATTTGAGACAAACTATAATGAAGCTAGTGTGGAAAGGTTCTCCTTTCATTAAAGTTATAGACAAAGTTGGGTTATCCATATGACTAATATGAGATAGTTTCTTAAGATTTGTATGACATTGGTGAAGGTGCATACAAACCTGTCAAGCAGCAGTAATTAGTGCACCTATTACTGCTCCGTGCGGTCTTACAACTATGAAGACGTCGACAACGTGCGCTTTATGTTAAGTACCCGCCCGATCATACGGCACATCGTGAGGCCAATTCCCGTAATTAGAAGATTTACATCTGTTCGCAATCTCATATCAATGTTGAGAACGAAAAAAACTACAAGCAACACTGACATTAGGTTAGGAACGTTCTTAAAAATAAGGAAACCGGAACCTCTGTTATAGAAAGTAGTTCGTTCGGTACTGCGTCGTCTCCGTCACAGATTTTGAGTGACAGTAAAAAGCCGTCGCCCTACACGGCGGAGTTTTCTAAACATGGTTGTGCCTTAGAAACGAATCAGTACTTTACATTAAACCCCAGCCCATCGCTTAAGATGACTTTGCGATAGCGTGAGTTACGCACGAGTGGATGCGTGCACTCCTGAAGGCGCCCCCAGGCTGCCTGTTCAGTGGAGCAGAAAGGAAAAGAAAGGGTCAAAGCCGTGTAAATTTTGACCAATAGAATTGAATTAAATGAGCGGAGCGGTCCCCAGGCGGGTTTAGATTTGATCCAATGCTATTGGTTAAAATTTTCACAGCTTTGCTCCTCTCTTCTCTCTTCCACTCCAGTAGATAGGCAGCCTGGGGTCCAGACTCCGCTAAAGCAAAATCGAGCGGACCGGAGAGATGTTGAAGATTCCACCACGCCTCCTTTCCCAACCGCTCCGCTTGTCTTCGCTTCGGTGGAGTTTGGGCCTTAGGCTGCCTGCCCACTGGAGCGGAGAAGAGAAACGCGGAGCTATGGAAGTGTTAACCAATATAATTGCATGCAATCTAAACCCGGCTCCGCTCATTCTATGCAATTACATTGGTTAATATTTGCACAGCTCTGCTCCTCTCTTCAGTCGGCAGGCAACCTAATAAGGTGCAATGAGGAAGTTTGAAAATGGCTGTCAAATACTTCACTGTTTTAATTATTTTGGTCTAGACATGAACGTACTCGTCACTAAGATATTTTGTTACGAGGAAAAGATGTTTACATAAAAGCGACCAAATTATCGTTTCAAATAATGAATGTCCAAAACATAATCGCTGTCCAAATTAGTGAGGAAGCAGCGTATGTTTTAGGATGCCATTTCGTACGATCACCTGCAGGGCTATTGTGTATCTATAAATGACAGTGGATAACTTATAATGTCTATCAAATAACTGTCAAATAGTGAGTTTTAAGAAAAAAATGTACCAAACCATAACCAATTTACAGTTAATCTATGGACATTTCTGATAGCCACTGACGTTAAAAAGATACGCAATAGGGGGGCTGGACACTGTTTGAATAACAGATTATATCTCTATGTTAATTGTTACTCACCATTGGCAGCTACCACGATTGCGATGGCGTCAGGAGAACACTAGTTCCCATCGCGCTATGGACCAAGCACATATACTTACAGGCGAAGCGCAGCGTTCACGCTCGCATCCTTACAATCAACAACATTGGACATACATTAAATAAATCAAACTAAATAATTTAATTTAACATTTGTTTAATGTAAACAAATCAAATTAAATAATTTAATTTAACATTTATTGAACGTACTCGTCACTAAGTTGTTTCGTGACGAGGAGAAGATGTTTACATAAAAGCGACCAAATTATCGTTTCAAATAATGAAATACCTGCGTAACAACGGTAAATGGACACAGTTATTTCAACCGATATGTTGGAAGTTGTTAAGTTATTAGGTGTAGTACCTCCTAAAATAAAAGTAATAACACACCAATTACTGCTAAACCCCCAATTACTGCATTATGTATTATTTTATTACTATGTTATTTAAAAGTCTTATTACATTTATTATAGACTAGTTGATTAAAATACATATGAATTATGCTATAAATAGATGAAGCCAGTACAACGAGATTAATTTTATAAATTTCGATACGTATATCTATCAGCACGTTGAAAAGCGGTCGAAACAATGTGTTGATAGACTCCGTTTAATTACAAAAATATTCACCCTCTACTGTCCGCCTGGGCCGCTCTAGCCTCACGGTCAATAAATAAGACAGACCGACTAAAATCGAACATAATGTGAAACAACACGACATTAAAAAAATACATACAAATCTTATCACTAGACTTATAACTACATAGGATTGCAACTGAAAATCATAATAACGATAAAACTCAAACAGTTCTAAAATGTTACTTCTCTGACTTACTTCAGACGACCTATAGTGACTGGCTCAGTGTAGACCCAGGCTATTGCCGCTCAGCACAACATAGTTTCCCCCAGAGTTCCTGTTGGAGACAGCGCCGTCCAAAACATAATCGCTGTCTAAATTAGTGAAGCAGCGTATGTTTTAGGATGACATTCCGTACGATCACCTGGACGCTGTTTGAATAACAGATTATATCTCTATGTTCATTGTTACTCACCATTGGCAGCTACCACGATTGCGATGGCGTCAGGAGAACACTAGTTCCCATCGCGCTATGGACCAAGCACATATACAGGGCCCCGAGTCTGCTATTCAATAGTGTCAGAATGGTCGATCATTGATCTCATAATGGTTGATTTACGACAAGCTAAAAAGTACCTTAAGTCGACAGGCATAAGGTACTTTTTGGCTTGTCGTCAATCAACAATTATGAGATCACTGATCGACCATTCTGACACTATTGAATAGCAGACTCGGGGCCCAGGCGAAGCGCAGCGTACACGCAGTTACACGCTCGCATCCTAACAAACAACAACATTGGACATACATTAAATAAATCAAACTAAATAATTTAATTTAACATTTGTTTAATGTAAACAAATCAAATTAAATAATTTAATTTAACATTTATTTATTGTACGAATCCTTGAAACTATTACCTAAAAAATAAACAACCTCAAAAAAACGTATAAAAAGTCTGCTTATATAGTACGGTAAAATTTCCAGAATGCAACGTTGATATTTGTTTGGCAGGCAGGAGTATCGTGCTGAACTGCTCCACGCCAGATTTGTGATCTGTCAGAAGTCAAAACATGAAGATATAATGTGGTTTAGATACAAAACTTTTATCCAACACGATCGGTGTTTGAGTGTCAAGCTCCAGTTGTGATGCTGGTGGTCTCGACTAAATAAAACTTCTGACTTCAACCCGGGGAATATGTTCCCACATCATTGACACGCAATTTTGCGTGGGTTGCAATAGAAAATGGCCGATGTATGCGCACGGTAAGAGACGGCGAGCGAGTGGAGCTTGACACTCAAACAATCGGATAAAAGTTTTTATCAACATAAAAAGCGTTCAAAATTATTGACAAAGTAGTTCCTTCCTGTAGAGAAAGTGAGATAAAATGCGTGCCTTCAGAGATGGTGTACAGGCCGCACGACATTAACTACTCAATGGGTCAATGATACCGAACACTAAAATAAAGTACTTAGTTGCAACACCTATCAGTACGATATTATAGACACCGATTTACACAAAATGTTTACAATGATCTAAGAAATACGGTTACATATTTCAAAGAGCGTTGAGAACCTTCTTATTGTTAAAATTATATCTCGAAGAAAATTTCATATAGCTATTACAAACACCTACCTAACTGATACTGCTGGACTGATTTGAGGGGATTCCGACAACCAAAGTAAGTTCATGGCCCCGACTCTACCAAAGCGGAGACGAAAGGTGCGGAGAGTTGGAGACGCGCGAATCTCGGTTCCCGCACGTTCCTCTCTCTCCGATCCACTCGTCTCCGTTTTGTTAGAGTCGGGGCCTTCATCTGTAACCGATTTCCTGACACCGACTTAAAGCCTCCATATTAACGCGGCGGCGACGCGGAAGACATCAGCAGAGCAGGACGTACGCGTCGAATGAACCACAGATTAAAGAAATGAGGCTTCTTCTGGGTAAACTCGTTCCATCGTCGACCTCATCTCTGCCCTCTCGGCAAGATTGAGGTCAAGAGTAAGCCCATATAAAATAAAATAAAAAATGAGCTTCGTGGACGCTTCCCAGTCAGTCAGTACTGAGAAGGTTCGCGTTGTAGATGTCACTCTGTTCTGTTGTTTTCCGCGCCGCACACTCGTTCGGGCTTTAGTCGGTGACAATCGACCGCCACCTAAAAGTGGTCATCGCATGTCTATCGTTCAGGTGTTTTCATTTGTCAATCCGTGTCGTCGACATATCACTGATAACAATATGATCGGATCGACTCCCCGACCTGTTATTACCGGTTATACGCGGAACTTTAAACAGCTATATGTTACACTAAAAAGAGATAGACAGAGACCGTAGCTGCGAATTCATAATTTCATTGCGAAGTGCATGAAATGTTAGCTACAGCTGACACGCACACAGAATAGATCGAAAGTCACGAGCACTACGACCCCAACCTCCAGACATCTGGATCAGGAATTTTGTGACTTAAGCGCTATTCCGAAAAATAAAACACTTAGTAGAATTATCCTAACACCTATTAAAATTACATTAACTATATTTACAATACATTTATTACACCTAAATAAATTAAACAATACTAAATAATTATAATATATTGCTGTTAGAGGTATATGGGTGAAACTTCCGCGTAGATACGTCCAGGACTCGATCATAAATGGCCAAAGATGATGTTTTGCTAGAAAAAAGAAAAATAAGTTGTAATAGGAACTGGTTTTAATAACACAAAAGCGGATCGGATTGACTCAAAAAAATATGATTATATCGAAAAACATTGGATACGTGTTTTTTGTTTTATCAAATTAATAAAAAATGACGAAGATAAAACGCGTCAAAGATCATGGAGTTGGGCTTGAAACGTCTCTTGTAGGTTAAAAATGTACTAATTTTTTGTTTACGTGAAAAAATAAAAAATACGTGTTCAATATTTTTTGGAAATGTAGGTACCTATATGACGGACAATTTTTTTTTTTGTCCGATCCCCTATTACTTCATCAGCGCATCATATTATCAGCGCATTGCATTTTAGTTCAGTAAAGTCTTCGCAAAACACAGATATAGATATACCTACGCAAATATCTATATCCGTATCTAGTGTAAGTTTTTGACTACCTTTTATGACGTCATAACCCTTTTATGTTTTAAACCAATCAAATTGCTCTATAGTAACCTCGTTAAGTATAAAATACTTAATCCGGGCACGCGAACTAGGTGATCTTGCGTTATCTAAGTATACCTGTATCTGTGGCTCGCAAATTAATAGTGGTCGAAGTACCTACTCGTAAAACCCGGACTCCACCAAACGAAGAGAAGCTGACAGGAGAGAAGATGTGTAGTTAACCACCTATCGTATATCTAGCCAGTAGGCATCTCTCCTCCCTATTTCGCATAGGTATCTTCGGTTTGGTTAACCCCGAGCCTAAGTCGAGCCGCGTTACGAGTAAACAAACGTAGTTGATAAAGATACTGACCTGCTATTGATGTTGACTCTCGACGATCAGCATGATAGACTGATGTTGTTGGGCATCCGCGTGGATGGTGGGTACGGATCGCAGACATTCAATCTGATGCGCTGCCCAGTCCTTCTTCTGACAGTACGTCGAGCAGTAAGGGGTGCGCCGGCAGAGCGAGCATTCGGCAGACGCCTCCCGATTGCAGTTAGCACACTACATGGACAAACTATTATTAAAACCCCTCTCTTACACTTTATCCTTTTTATCGCTAAGAGGAAATACGGGAGATCTTTTCTTTATAGAAACGCTCTCGCCTGTTTTCTTTCCTGTTAATGACTCTATAAAGCTATGATTTTTACAGAATAATAAATATTAACTACTTGTACAACCTATGTTTTTATTTTTGATGATACATTATTTTTCTAAGCACTAGAACCCTCAAAAAATGCTCAAAATTGCTTACTTAGATCGCTGTCAACAGAGGCCTAGTGTACAAATTTGGCAACTATTAACGAAAAAAGAAAAACACAGGGGCACAGAATACATCCTTCTTATTGTCTAAAATATCTTATAAATTGGTACAATATTGGAGAAGGAAATAGGCGAGAGCCAAACCTAGAAATATGTAAAATATTACTTAAGCTATTGAGTCGGATGTGCAGTTGTCCATATAGCACGAATTTGAGGGCAGGGAGCCGGAGAGAGAGCGACAGTTTCTTCAAATACCTAATTTTCAAAAGTATTTCCGACCGCATTTCCTCTTAACAACCACGACAATTAGGTATTACACACAATAAAAGGGTAAGCAATAAAAATAACAAGAGGCAGAGCTCTGCCTATTTTTATTTTTATTGCTTACTAAGCTTATTTATTGTTATTAAGCTTAATAACATTTCAAAAATAAACATCGCAAAAGTAGTAGACGTATTGAGGTCAACGCACACATATAAGCACTACAAGGGATACCGGTTAGTTTCGTGCTTACATTGAGTGGACCCTCTAATGACGACGTGGCAGATCGTGAAGTTAATTTCACGGCACGGCCTAAGAAATCACAATCTAATAAACCACGCATGAAGTTAACCTCAAAACTGCCTGTTGAGGCACCACTCAGTAATAAATACATCAGAATCGTAACGGTATCGTCGTCTCTCGTAGGCCGACCATCCTTAAGCAGCCCCCAACTACCTACCAAAATTATGTTTTATAAATGGTACGTACTTGGTGTAACTTTTAGTCGTTTATTTTGGTTTTATAACAGTTTTATAGACGTAGAATTTAACAGTTTTAAATCGTGTAAGGCACCTTTTTTGGCCTTATCAGTCATTTATCTTTTAATTTTGTTTTCTTTGTTTGAGATTCAAGATAAATAAATATATAAGTTTCTCAAATGATACTAATATGATGGCTCATGGCTATTGTGACTGAAACGTTAACTCGATTCGAATATAAATGTCGTGCCAGACATGCTTACACATCATTATCACCTACATAGCCGATTACATCGATTTCCAATCTAACAGAAGTGACTGCATACTTTTTTTTGTATGGGAGCTGGCATATCGACCCACCGCCATTTTGTTTTTTTTTTCGTAATCGCGGCCCATGATGAAAGTGGTATGTATGGATAGAGGGCATATAGACGAACAAAAAAAAACAACCGACTTCAAAAACACCAAAAAGAGAAAAATAAACTTTAGAAGAAAAATCAGCTTCTGAAGTCGGTGACATTTGTTTGTTTGATTTTATTTTTGCCACCGACTTCAGAAGCTGATTTTTCTTCTGAAGTTTATTTTTCTCTTTTTGGTGTTTTTGAAGTCGGTTGTTTTTTTGGCAAAAAAGTTTTTTTATTTTTTCATTTTTAGTTGTAATAAGTACCTATAATCCAGCCAAGAAACCTAACCCTTAACCTTCCTTCCCCTATTTTTGCTTTCAACTCTTAACCGTTGAGGAGTACCTAGTACATTCCATTATCAGCTCATCAACATGAAGACAAGTGATGACTGCTAGATGCGAATACTTGAATAGCGTCAGAAAAATCACGCAACACGTAATACGTGTCTATATTTTTCATATATAACAACTAAAAAAATGTGTATTGTACATATCTGCATACCCCCTCAGAGCATACAGGCGTGATGTTACGTCATGATAATGTATATTCAATAAACATCCAAGCGATTCCAGCAATTACGACAGATTTGCCGTCTATTTTTGAAGAGTTCCATTGTATATCTCCGAAGATCAGCACCAGATCTTCACCAAATTAAAATGGGACCACCTCAGGAGTATACTCTTTCAAATAAAAAAAAATAATTGAGAATCGGTCCACTAATGGGGGAGAAATCAGGTAACATACATTAAAAAAAAATTAAAAAAAAAATACATACACACGAACATAGTAACCTCCTTTTTTGAAGTCGGTAAAAAAATGTCCAGGAACACGGTACCCAAAGTGTCACGTTAACGAGATATGAAGGTAAAGATGGACATATAAGTACAACGACCACATAAAAATCAAAATTGCGGACAGGTTGATATGCCACATCGGTTCTATCCCCTTTCACACCCCGATTACTGGTTAAACCATAACCATTGGTAAGACTGGTTGTCAGATTTCCGAGTTGGACGTCAAATAAATTAATTGAGGTGACGTTATACGCTATAAAACTTTAAATAATGGATTATTATAGTAACGAAAGTACCTAATCGTTTTCGAATTTAATGTTATTTTAAAACTGTTTAATTAGTAAAAAACTGTTATAAAACCCTTATAGGATTGTTAGTTGTATTAGTTAAGTATTTACATTATTATACATACTACTAACAGAGTAATAATATTAATATTATACGAGTTTTTGCCGAGTGGGCGTGCCCCGGGCGGTACTTCCGGATGCTGAGCCAATGCGGTTACTTGTTTACGTCGGCTGGACGGCTTGTTGGTGACGAGCCAATGAGAGAGGTGATGCTAAGCCCGGGCATGCTTTTAAGGTTCATTTTAGAACGACATTTAGGCGTACCTAAGTGTGCGTTGACATTTAATACCCTGTGAAGAATACACGTTCAATTATAATACATATTGTACAAATATTGTATTCTGCACTGGCAGAACAAGTAGGGTAATGGTTGGTTTATTGGCGTCACGGTAATATAGCGATAGTGTGGCATATATACTGTGTTGGGGACTAGCCGGGATGGGTCAATTCTACCCCATTTATGCAAATTGAATCTTCAGTGAACAACTTGAGCCTGCATTCGGTATGTCCACATCGTACTGCAGGTTGTGACAAGTGGTTAGTGTTCTGCCAATGCGATAAAGTGTGAAGGTTGTTTCTTTATAGTGTGCTTCGAGTGTCTGCAGTGCTGTCTTCCGAAGAGGTGACTGAGAAAGCTTCTTTTTCTCAGCCGGCGTGGCTCTATCTCTTCAGCCTACCTAGGGCTTTCAATCCGGAGTTCCGGAGTTTCGTAACTCCGGAGTTTCGGAGCGATTTCAAGCATTTTTCAAATCCGGAGTTGAAATAGAAAACCGGAGTTGAAACCGGCTTTCAAAAACCATGTGAACATTATTTACAAAACGACGAAAACTTTTATTTTATTATAACTTGCCAAACAAATGTTTATTTTTTATGATTGTTGATTGTTTTAATATTTTATAGTGCTTATTAGTTGTCTGTGACCCTGGTTCTTCAGCGAATTTCCTCATTTCGCACAAAGAAACTCCGAGCATAGCTCTCTCCATGGCTCGTTGCGTGATTCTAAGTAAGAGGCCAGCAGTTAAGGACCATGCCTCTGTGCCATATGTCATCACTGGCAACACACACTGGTTATTTTTAAACCCTCGTCTTAAGATACTGCGGAACTGTGGACGAAAAGATGTCGCGTAGTTTCCTGAACGCGGGCAGCGTTCGGGTTGGATTCTTCGGGCGACCTCTTTGTCGAATTTAGATCTAACTAGTTTAAAAGTTTGTCCAAGGTAGACATAACTATCGACAACTTCGAGATTATCGCTTCTAACAATTAGGTACCGGTATGGGTGGAACACGGACATTTGACATAACTTTCGTCTTGTCCACGTTCATTTTAAGACCCACCTGTTGAGAAACGTTACTGAGGTCCCTGAGCATTGTGTTAATATCCTCTAGCGATTCAGCCATGATGACTATATCATCGGCAAAACGAAGGTGAGTGATATTTTTCCCATTGATCCATCCCAGTCCAAGAGCTTGAAAACATCCTCCAATGCGTTCGTGAACAGTTTCGGAGAAATAACGTCTCCCTGTCTTACGCCTCTTTGCAATTGGATTGGTTTCGTGCTCTCGTCCTGTAATATGATCGACATAGTGGCGTTTCTTCAATGATGTTTTTTGTTATGTCACTTGACATTTGGACAGCTGAGAGGATATATACACTTCAGCATTTCGATATACCTATAGTCGATACAGCATCGCTGAAGACACTGTAACACTGCCCAGGTTTCGATTGAATCGAAGGATTTTTCCACAAACGCTAGACATAATGGCCGATTGTACTTCTCAGTCTTCTGAATAATCTGGCCGAGCGTATGGATGTGGTCCATGGTGCTGAAGTCTTTTCGGAAACCGGTTTGTTCGGGAGGCTGGAAGTCATAAAACCTGCGTTCGAGACGGTTCGTAATGACCCTCGAGAGCATCTCAGGAGTGAGACAGACAGGCCTATAAATCTTCAATAGGGTGTTGTCACCTTTTTTTGAAGAAGAGCACCACCACACTCCTGTGTCAAGCTTCTGGCGTAGTACCTTCGAGTAGGACGGAGTTAAACAACTTGTGGAGAACTAAAATCCGACATTTAGCTCTCAGAATATGCCAGTTGAAGTGGCAATGGGCAGGCAATACCGCTCGAAGAACGGACAACCGATGGGGAAGAAAGGTTCTCGAGTGGCGACCACGAACCGGAAGACGCAGCGTTGGTAGGCCTCCCACCAGATGGACCAACGACATCGTGAGAGTCGCGGGCAACCGTTGGATGTTAACGGCAGGCAGCCGTTCTTTCGTCGCCCGTCGGGGCTGTGGTTTGTCGAAAGGTTAACGCGGCTCCGACACAAGGGCGAAGAAGGAACATGGGTTTGGTTTTTAGTCAGTAGAAGTCTGACACTCCCCTTCGCTCTGCCCAAGAGCGGGGGGGGGGGAGGGTTATTCGGTGATTTTCCACCCACCAAAAAAAAAGGCAGCCGTTCTTTATAGCGTTCAGTGGGGGAAGCCTTTGCCCAGCAGTGGACACCTTATGGCTGATGATGATAAGTTGTCTATTATAACGTCTGTCTGTCAGACATTAATTTTTTAAATAAAAAGTTTATTTTTTAATAAAAATTATTAAGTATTTGAATGTTTTCATATTTTTTAATGCGTATTACTTGACTATTATAACTTTTGTCTGTCAGACGGTAAATTTTTAAACAAAAACACTGATTCCTTAACAAATAAAACTTCTATTGATTAAAATAAAGGGCCTTTTTATTAATTTCTAAAAAAACTGTCAACTCCGGAGCCAACTCCGGAGTTCCGGATTTGATTGCTCAACATCGTAACTAGCTCCGGAGTTGATAACTATCCGAGTTTGAAAGCCCTAAGCCTACCACGGCGCCGCGCAGGATGAGAAAAAAAAGCCTTCGGAGTCGTTGAGAAAAGTAGGTACTGCCGTCGTCGTAACACATAAAGGCACACGGCACATACAGGCAGATCAATCAATTCGATTTCGGGAAAAAATTTAGTTGTGCCTTTTTCCATACGCCGGCAGAGTTGTAGTTGCTGTTCAAACTGCGACTGATGACTCTCTCCCTCTCCTGTTTACCATTCTCAGTTTGTAGCGGACTTTTCAGCCACTGAAGATTATGTATTGCTACATTATCATAGTCCAAGATCCCAGGGTCGCCAGACGTCACGTATTTTATTTTCTGACGGAGGAAATGTGGGCGATTGAGTAGTGTTAGTATGAACTAAGAACACACTACTACCAGCTAGCTTGCTTGGACGGCCAATTTTCAGGTATCAGGTCATCGAGGTACACAAAAAAATTACTTACTTCACGTATTTTCTACAAGCTGATTTTTACGTATATTTTAGGCAATATCCTTAAAAATAAGTCGCATATACTCCCAGACACTTTCCGTCGGCCGTATTGCTTAACAGACGCTTTAAAGAATACTAAACGCCTTATTATTTAATACTTAAAGCTAATTGATCGGCATGTTGCCATGCTATAATGGGCAGGCGCTCCAAAATGCATCCGAGCGTTGAAAGCAACGTTTTCAACAAAATTCTGAAGACACAGGCAATGGACAGATCCTTTTGAATGCCCACCGAACGAGTCCAGTGGAGGTCTGTATGTCAGCCACACGAGCGATGCAATGCGATCACAGATAAACAGCCACAATACGTTTAAGTTTAAACTTTTTGAGAACTTTAAAGCGTCTGTTAAGCAAAACGGTCGCTAGGAAGTGTCTGCGAGTATTGACAACTTATTTTTAAGGATATTGCCTACAATATACGTAAAAATCAGCTTGTAGAAAATACGTGAAGTAAGTATTTTTTTTGTGTACCTTGATGACCTGATACCTGAAAATTGGCCGTCCAAGCAAGCTAGCTGGTAGTAGTGTGTTCTTAGTTCATACTAACACTACTCAATCGCCCACATTTCCTTCGTCAGAAAATAAGTGACGTCTGGCGGCCCTGGGATCTTGGACTATCACCATGTTACCCCATTGTCACGATAAACATAGTACACACATCAACACGGTCTAGGGATATTTCATACTCAATTAAATAACTCGAAAAGTACTGGCCGCATTGGAATCTTTAATACACCGATTTGTTTGTAATTTATCTCAGACTAATTCCAAATTCAAATTTTTGAAAATTCTTTTGTTTCGGTGGCATAAAAATGTCTTGATGTATAGGAGAGGGAATTTTCATTTGTGCGAAATTTAAAAAACAATACGAATTACGTTTAGTTACAGTTTTTTTTCATTTTTAAACGTAAGATAAAGTTAAAATTGACGTATTGTAGCCATGCAACGCCGACATTTGACGAGGGCGGAGATGTTATGAGCTGTGGGAATGCTGGAAGCTGGATCTGTTCAGCGTAATGTTGCTGAGGCCATAGGGACCCATCAAAATGTAATTTCAAGATTGTGGACACGCTATCGTGCCACAGGTGAAGTAGCGGAGAGGCACCGGGGGCCAAGTCGCATCACTACCCCCAGACAAGACCGATTTTTGCAAATTACTGCGCGAGCTCAACCAAATGCAACGGCGACTCAATTGGTCCAAAGGCTGCGAGTGGAACACCAAGTGCTTGTGAGTGACCAAACTGTAAGAAGGCGACTGCATGAAAGCAATCTAAGCTCTCGTAGACCACTCCGGGTCCCACCTTTACGGAGAGGCAATCGTGGACGACGATTAGAATGGGTTCGGAACCACGTGGACTAGGGCCGTGAGCAATGGTCCAATGTGCTGTTCACGGATGAATCCAGGTTCGGCTTCCATCCAGATTCACGAAGGACGCGTGTTTGGCGAGTTCCTGGACGATGGAGCCGTCTCCAGAACCCTCAGGAAGTTCACCCATACCAAGGAGGAACAATTATGGTTTGGGCAGGAATTCGTCTTGGAGGACGGACGGATCACGTTTGGGTGCGGGGCAATATGACGGCAGAACGATACGTCCAACAGGTGCTGGGGCCCGTAATCTTGCCTCACAGAACACAAATGGGGCAAGATTTCCTGCTCATGCACGACAATGCCCGGGCACACACGGCGAGAACGGTAGCAGCTTGGTTACATACACATAATGTTAGGGCCTTAGACTGGCCTGCTCAATCGCCAGATCTAAATCCCATTGAGCATGCGTGGGATATGCTGCAAAGAAGAGCTCTGAAGGAAGTTCCTGAAAATTTGGCTACAGAAGATCAACTTTTTGCGCACCTCAGAAGGACATGGGACAATATTCCTCAGCAAGACATTGACAACCTTGTTCTGAGCATGCCGAATCGTTGCCGATGTGTTATGAACATCATGGGCGCTTTCTCAGACTACTAACTTCAAGTTTATAAACACAAATTAAATGATTTTTCTATTTTTTTCAGTTTTTACTCACAAATTAAAAGTTAATTCATATACGGTTTCCGTCTATGCTTCATTTTTTTTCCATAAAATCCTGAAATTTTAATCAGTACCTTAACCATTATTAAAAAATGGTAGCATATTTAATAACGTATATTTTAAATATATACATGTCATATAAATAATTAACATATTGATAGTAATTCGCTTTTTTAAAAATATCCCTAGACCGTGTTGATGTGTGTATGAACTAAAAATCTTGAAATCGTTTCGAAATCTGCATACTATGCCTACATACGGAATTATTAGAGATTTATGAAATATTTCTAAATAAAACTTAACATAATGTTTGGCTTTGGCTTTATGTTGCGCTGTTCAGTTGCTCCTGTAATTTCGTCAACCGACGCGATAGTAAAAATGGCGGATGGGTTGTAACGCATGCGCTGTATGCTGCCACACAGCTCATACGCTGTGTAATTTTGAAGTATTGCCGCATAAAATATGGCGCCTGCGGTGATCAGCTTCTCATTACAGCGCATGCGTGACCTCGCCCATCCACCATTTTGATTCAAATTCAAGTAATCGATCGCGAGCTTAGAGTCTTTGGTCAACTGGACCCACGAGTTAAGTCGAACAAATCACATTTTAAATTGTTTTTTTTTATAGTTTTATTTCGGGTCCAGTTGACCAAAGACTTTAATTCGTAAGCGGGTTATTACGGAAGAAATTTACGGCTAATGTTAATATTTAAGTGGATTAATAAGTTATTTAGGTTATGGTTAATTGGCCCAGTCTACAAGCCAAAGTGTATGCTGATTATAAGTGTCAATTATAGTGTCCCTATGATAACAATGATGGTCGCTGCTGACTGTGTATATGTATGTATGCCTGTATTCAAAAGTGTATATTCTGCGAATACTTTGTCTTAACCAGTAAAAATCAATGGCTGAAAGCCCTGACTACATAATATGTCAAAGAGTAACGATAGAGTTACTTTTCCATTCTTCTCCAAACGAAACTACGCCTGCAAAGTGTGGGAGAATCAATTCTATTTCCTTTGTTTAATAAGGTTTGAATTTCCCAATCGGCTGTTTATTGTCTACTCGAAAAGCAATGGTTAATCTTTGAATGGCTGTATTCATTACCGAGTACTGTGAGACAATAGAGTATAAGTCATTACTCATTACCGGTACTCATATCTCCATACTGTATATCGATGACTGTATGCCGGTACCCATACGTCTTCACCTGTATTTCCATGGCTGAAGCCTGGTACCTCTTTGTCTAAAACTGTATGTTACGCCTATACTTGTATGTCAATTGCTGCAGACCTGTGTGTGTGTGCAAGTGGCTTGGGCTGATATTGCCAGTAATTGTTTATGTTGAGACTGGTTTACATAATATATAATAGTCAACCTGTAATAGTCAAAATTAATTCATAGTCAAATGATCATTGGAATTGTTAGTTTGTTTTTAAGATGTCGATTAATATAGATAAGTCGATTAGTCAGTTTTTAAGATGAGATGATCTAACATGTGCCTATAGTTGCTACCGAAATGGCTGAACTGTTGGCTGAAAATCATCAAAATGTCGTCAGGTATGCGCAGTTTTGTAGCAGACAACTCGAAGATTCATAAATGTTGGCGCATAAAACATGGCGCCCGCACATGCGCTGTTCAGCCTCCTGCAATAGCGTCGACCGACGTGATAATCAAAATGGCGGCCCGACATGCGCTGTGTAACTTTGAAGTATTCCCGCATATAAGATGGCGCCCGCGCCTGCGCTGTGTAATTTTAAATTGTGCCGCATAAAAGATGGCGTAGCGCCTGTGCTGTGTAATTTTGAAACATTGCCGCATAAAATATGGCGTCCGCGCCTGGACTGTGTAATTTTGAAATATTAGCGCATAAAAGATGGCGTCGCGCCTGCGCTGTGTAATATTGAAATATTGCCGCATAAAATATGGCGCCCGCCCCTGCGCTGTGTAATTTTAAGCATGGCAAGCATTTTTATGGTCGGCATCTTCTATGCTAGCGCATAGAAGATGCCGACCATACATGCGCTGTGTAATTTTGAAGCATTAGCGCATAATATATGGCAACCTCTTCAGTTTCTCATACAGCGCATGCGTGACAAGTGTGACAACCCTTCCACCATTTTGGCGATCACGTCGACGCTATTACAGGAGGCTGAAAAGCGCATGCGCGGGCGCATTTTTAAATGCGCTAACATTTATAAATCTTCACGTTGTCTGCTATAATACTGTGCTTTAACAAAATGGTTCCTAGGGTGAACTCATCTTATTCTGTGATTCGCCTAATTCGGTGATATTTGATACTTAGTTAGTATTTTATTTTTATATTTCTACAAATGCCTTTATCACGAAGTTAGATGAGTTCACTATACATATTTTGAAGTAACAATATGTTCCGGTAGCTATCAGAAAATATAGATGATAATTGCAGAATCTAGATAAAAAAAAAAAAACCGGCAATACCCGATGTTAGTAAGCATGATGGCCACCTAGACTTATGATTACACTAACCTTTTTAGCTTCTGTGTCGTCCACGTTGTGCAGGGACACCTGCTCAGCATCCACATGCGCGTTCACACTCGCGGCAAGCAACGCGGTTGCTCGCTCTTGCTCTAGGCGATCGAGTTGCCGAGCATTTACAACGCGTACATCTTCCACGCACTGTTTTAAGTCCGACGCTATCCTCACTAGGGATTGACCGATGTCATCCAGTCTTTTGAGCACACCGCTCAATTCGGGAAGTCCTAAAAACAAAATATTTATTTTATTTTATTTGTATTTAATTTATTTGACTTTTAATTTATTTGAACTTATTTTATTTTATATGAAAGAAATTTGAAATTAAATGCGAGAATTTTGAAATTAACCATGAAATCCACTGAATCACCACTATTTATTCGCGGAGAATTTTGAAATTAATTGCGAAGTATTTGAAACTAATTGCGAGAATTTTGAAATTAATCACGAAATTCACAATACTTCAGCACCACTGCACCCGATGTGGCCATCCACGGCCAGCTAGGGCCGCGGATGGCCAAAGCAAGACACGACTGAACGCGGTGACGACTGATTCGGAAATGAGCGCAGCATCCGGGAGCTAGGCCTGCTAGTGTGCGCGGGGCGCGGGGTAGGGCAGCGGTGGGCGCGGTTCGGGAGGTGGTGGGCGGTGGGTGGTGGGTGGTGGGTGGTAGGCTGTGGGTGATGGGTGGTGGGCGGTGGGTGGTTCGGTGGCGGTAGGAGGTGGGGGCGGTAGGGTAGGTGGTGAGAGAAAGTTGCAGGCAAGTGGGTGGTGGTGAGGCTGGTGATTATTGGCGTAATGTGCGTAGGATCGTGATTAGGAGCTTGTGAGAGGAATGAAGGAGGAATGATAGGGTTTTGGGTGTTTTACACTCACTTAGACGGTTTACGCGAAAAGATGGAAGGAATCACGGAATCTAACGTTAACAAACTTAAGTAACATCGCAAACGAATCCCATAATTTCCGGTAAGGCAAAACAATATTAAAAATTTAAAATACAGAAGCTACGAATTCAATCAAAGTAAAAACGCGAAATAACCATACTGAACACGCTTCTATACAATGAACAGTAGGAAATAATAGGGACAAAAGTTGAGACACGACCAAACTCAACAACCAAACGAACTGAAATGCGAAGCTGTCCATGCCCGGGTCTGTTTATATACCCTAGGTCCCGTAGGCTAACGCATGCGCGTTGGGCGCTAGGTCTTGTTCAGGCAAAAAGGGACCCTAGGAAAGCTAGATTTAGTCGTTTTCATCGTGTACTTTTCGTCCCTTTAGACATTTTGGACGCAACTGAAATGTATTGATCTAGCCCATACGGCATTTTCGTCTTGCGCACTAAGGACCACAACAGTAAGACAAGTACTAAGACGCTTAAAATTTCTTTTGTTTATAAACAAATGCTTGTATTTGCCAGTAACTCTGCCTATCATAAGTATAGTGAAACTGCGTTTATCTTGTTTCAAATTCAGTCAAAAGGGGTTTGGGTAACTTTGTATGGGCTAGTGGCGTCGTTTTTTTTTCCAGCGGCCACTTTTAATTTTCATGTTATTTTGTTGTGCTGTGTTAAGTACACATATATGTTCAATTATTTTTGTTCTAAGTGATTTCAAAGCTGAGATATTTGCATTTGAAGTTGTTAAAAATGTCGTCAAAATACTTCAATTACTGTCCTGCTTAAAGAAATCTTAGACCATCTGGTAATGTGATGTTAGTATTCTGTGTCTTGGGTAATAATAAAATACATTATTATACCTACTCTATTAATTAATAAATAAAATAACCATAAAACAATAACCACCGGTAGCTTGGTCCAATAATAAACGACATAATAAAAAAAAAACATTTTTTTCAGTCTTCCTCATATTTAAATTGCACGTTATTTACATTTGAAAAAACAAATAACAATAGTTAAAATTAAAAAAATAAAATATATTATGTAAAAACGAAGTTCTCAATATCATGTCGAATATTGGTATCTAAAAATTGTGCCGGCGGAGTCAAATTACTTTGATGTCTGCCCCATCCCATGTACCATATAATGGACATTACATGCGAACAGCAGCCTAATGTCCGTTTCCCAATTATACATGAGCAATAGTGGCCCAATCGTCTGATAAACTATATGATCTTCGACGAGTCCCACCAACACGATTTAAACTTCGTCGGCAACAGATGCAAAATGCACTGTTTATTATATCCATAGCGGTATACAAGCAAATCGTATCGTTGGGTCAGTCACGAAACACAAACGCACACGATGTCCAAGGAAAAACCAAGTCACATGCATCGGCTCATAGATGACAGACATCGAGCCCCATGCATTTACGTCATTATATTTGAATTATTTTATTTAGAATTCTCAAAAAAATACGGCAGGTAACAAAAACAGTGCAATAGAGTATAATAACTTCTTCGATTTTAATGAGCCATTCAAAACCAAATATCTCCGTTCCGATTAGATTTAGAGAAATGCACCCATAATATTTTTTGATCCCTTTATTCTGTTCTTTCAAAATATCCAAGTTTCATTACTGGCCGCGCAACTTCAAAACGACGCCAACTTTACCCAAACCCCTTTTCCCGACTTTGTCTTTTTACGTATCGTAAGGGTAGGTCGGGAGACGCCGCCGACCGAAAATTAAAAAACAAGAAAATTCGTAAGGAAATTGAAGCTTTTTGGACGATAACAATTTATTTTTTTCGAGAATCATGTTTGAGGAGTCGAACACGCATCACTAATTACGATAATAAATTAATGCTTACAATTTTTTTTTTTTGGAAAATTTTGATATGTTTGTCCACCCATTTTCAAATAAGGGCTTGCATATACCTATAACTTGGGTGTGGTTCCCCCCTAGAGATTCATCTGTGTGAGTGCAGTTATCGATCAGACCTGTACGTATAGGTTGCCTAGATACGGCCCACACCTGAAAGAGGTGATGCTGGGGGGGTGCCAACTGCCAAGGGTGCCTACGTGGGGGGGGGGGGGGCGGCGCCGGGTGGCTGTTTACACACACACAAACACATTTGTTAAGTACATAGGGATCTACATGTAACAAATGTGTTTGTGTGCGTTTTGGAATGAGGAAAGAACAGTCAGGGAAAACACTCGTAGGAAGGATTTTAAAAATAGAGTTGTACCTAATTTCAATATTGTCAAGCATAGCCCTCATTACCAAGCTGTACAAATATTTAATAGACTGCCAGCGGATTTAAAAATCTTATTTTACACTAGCAAGGCTAAGCTAAAAGCATTTCTGTTGGATAAAAATTAGTACTCAGTAGACGAACTGTAACTGTATTTTTTAATCTTGTATGTTTTTGTTTTTAATTGTTGCTGCATGTTTTATGTTATTGCATGCTTCTTTAGAATTTATATTATTATTATTTATGATGTATGTTATGAATCAAACACAATACAACGTAACACAATATAATAAGCATAATTTCAAGTAAAAAATTCGTTGTAATATAGGCTTTTTTTAATTAATCGTAGTCGTAGTATTTAATTCATTAAAATGCTGGCACTAAACTGCATTCAGATATACTGGAAACCAATCCCATCATCGTAGGTGTAAGTCTAGGCTAGGCAAATGATGATAAGTAAAAGTTTTTTTTTTTTTGTGTAGCCGAAATATGGTTAAGCCAGGTTTTTTTTTCACTTTTTTGTGTTTTTGTAGTCGGTTTTATTTTTTGTTTACAAGTAACAGTTTTTTATTTTGAGTTTTCGTTTAAATATCACCAGGTTAACCTAATAGCTTGAAAGAATACAACTATCAGTCTATAAGCAGATAGGACGCATAATTATGAAAAAAGAACAACTCCTAACGGTTGAGGAGTTGTACCTACCTTCCATCATAAGCACATTCACATAAAATTATGATTATCAGACGTAAATACTTGAACAGCTTTAGAAAATATATGAAAAACGTAATAAGTAAAAATCTGAGGGTTGCCCTCGATTTCCCTGCGATCCTATCATCAGATTCTGACTTGGTGACAATGAAATTTTGAAAATTGGTCTACACTGACGAAGATATCGGTGTACAGAAAAAGAAAAAATACCTTTCGAATTGAGGACCTCCTCCTTTTTGGAAGTTGGTTAAAAATACGACGAATTTTGGTAAATAGGCATGGTCATCATCTGGCTAGCATTTTCCCAACTACGTTGTGGACAGTTCCAGTCTTACCGGGTGCAGCTTATTGCTACTAGGTAATTCTTTAATGTAGGTAGGTAAACTATTTTACTTTTTTTTTATTTAACAACTAAAATATAAAATATGCTTCAGGGGGAGTAACAAAAAAAACGTATAAAACAACAGATCCATGTTATCTGCCCTTTGTCAAATAAACATGATTTGTCTCATCATTACCTAATCAAACAGAATACGGGTGTTTCTTACTATCCGTACATAATATCTACTTGTGTTGATATTTTCATTAAAGATACATATAATTACAAAATAAATAAATCAATCTGCGTCGATTCCCTTGATATATGAATCAAAAAAACTATTTGTATATTTATGAAAATATCATCATCATCATTTATCACAATCAGTCTCCTGACACCAAAAGAAATCGTAAGTATATAAAAATAAAATTTAAATACGTTTCACCTAAATAAAATATATATGGTAAAACATCCTCCCTTTCCTAGAGAGGAGGCCTGAGTCCCTGCAGTGGGAACATTACAGGCTGATAATGATGACAATGATTTAATAAAAAATATAGCATTTTTTTTTTAAATAATCGCAATCTGCAATCGCTGACCGTTGGAACAAGTCCTTCAGCGTAGTGATGGGTTGGTTAAGATCCAGAATCATCATCGCAATAATCCGTGCCACTAGCATGTGTATTCGCGGCACAAGACACAAATTCAAACCATTAGCCAAGCTATTTGGCTTCGGCGATGGATCAGCCTTACCCACACACAACTAATGCGAAGAACGTCGACGTCGATTGCAATGTAATTCGATAAATTTAAATAGATTTGTGATAAAATATTTTGTAAATGTTATTTCTATAAATGAATAAATTATTTAATTAGTTAAAAAACTATTTTAAAATAATATTATCAAAATAAATAAACAAAAATATTATTTTTTAAATTAAAAATTAAACACGGTTAAAAATCTAACTTGATTAATGTTGCGAAAAAGTCATTTAATTCGTTGCATTAGACAACACTACAATTCAATAAATACAAAAAATAAAAATTTGTTGATAGTAGAAAACTAAAAAATACTATCATACATAAGTACCTACTACTTTTATAAAATAGCACATTAAAATCGTTTTATCATTTTTTTTATCTTTATCTTGGTGCTTGCAACAGCGCCGAAATATAGGGAACCTTGAGTTCCCGCTATTTCGGCAGTAAAGTAGTAAACAAACATAGCAATACGTTTAAGTGTTAAATTGTTAATGGTAAATTTTATTGTATAAATTGATAGGTACTTACACAAAAAAACTCTATAAAATTTTCGACGAAAACCAAACAAGATAAATTCAATTAATTATGTTAATCAACATTAAACAAAACAAACAAATAAAATAATAGTAGATTATTGCATCGAGCACAAAGTAATTTATTATTGCACCGAGTGCCTGATTTAGAGCCTGAGCGTTAGCGAGGGCTCTAATCTAACAGGCACGAGGGCAATATAAATTACTGGCGAGGTGCATAATCTACTTTTCTTTCAACTATTACATAAAGGAATAGTAGATAAAAGAAACTCATATCAAACAGTTAAAAGATTTTCTATACTTAACACTGTCGTCTTCATTTAGAATGTTTTCCGGAGTTAATGTGTCGCTAAATGATTCCATTTTAATTCGAAGCCGAAGCACTCAAAATCAGATAGTATCACACTTTATCGTTTCCAAAAATATTGTCAAGCAAAATTAACAAAGTTCCCCAAAAGTTCCCGCCAAATTACTTTTTTAAATTTCTTTCATTTTATAGTAACTAGTTAGCAACAATCATTTTTTAAATTTGGAACAAGTAGTAGGATAGAAACGAATAATACTTATGTAAAAAAAAAAGTATTGATATCGGCTGGCTGAATAGATGATGATGCTGATGCTAATCCATTGAGATTGGCATCGGTGCGATTAAAAAAAATAAATTGTGCAATAATGAAATTTCATACATTTTTATTGCTCTAGAGCACTAAAGACTCGCTTTGTGCTGAGTTTTTAGTGTGATTATGATGAAATTTAAGCATAGTTGGAAGAAAACGTATTTTACGGATTAATTTAAAAATATCTCTAAACCGAATAATACGTTATATTTTGCCTATACATCTGCTTATTACCCTTTGTTAAAGAAACAACTAAATGTTTATCATCAGTATGAATCGAACGGAGCCCACAGCCCGTCCTCCGCCCGCGCCGAGTCAACTGCGATCGTGAACTAGATAAGGCTTATGAATGTACGCGTAATTTTGCTATCATTTTGGGCGATTTATTGAAAAACGTTATGAAACCTTTTTAATATTCAACTATCTGATGTCATTATGATTCGTCAGGCTACTAGAAAACTTTTTGAACTAAAAAAAACTACGGCAGTAAACTACATCTCATTTTATCTTATTTCCAAATATTTAACGACCATCAAAATCAAGGTAAAAATCCAAAAAATAAATGCACTTGCACCAAAATGCATAGCTGCATCTCACTGCATTTCTACAGGTCACGAACCCAGTCATTGATAACTATAGGTTCATTCCCTGCAGACCCTCAGTCCACACCTCACACCGAACAATTCCCATTCCAACGTTGGAGGCCCCATCCCTGATCATGAAAACCCCCCAGCAAGATCAACTAGTTTTCACAAAGTCATCAGTCACAGCACGTGAAAGTCGTGCAAAACGATTCCACCCACATTCCCGGGTTGGCACTTGCCACCAAGTGGCAACCCAGGAATGCGGGTGGAATCGCACCTGAGGCACTAGGGGGAGAAGAATTTGACCTTGTACCCTCGGCAACAAGTACCACCGGCTGTGTGGATAACGTTCATGACGTCAATGTAGGTCGGGGTTTGTGTCTAGGGAGACCAACTGAAACGCTAGCGTCAGCACTTTTACAGTCACAACTCACAACAAACCGTTAGGCAGCAACGTGCTGGCTGCCCTTCACGGGTGGCAGCATATTCATGGATAATGTGTGGTAGTGTGCGCATGCTTAGAAATACGCTCATTCAGGTTCCACATTATGTAATGGGCCTGTAACTCTTTCCCCTAGGGTGAGTAGCACAGAAGCGTAACGTACAGGGCGTAACGTTCCGGGCGTAACAACCCTGTTGCGTTTGAAAGAGACAGAACGAGAGCATATTTCTCTCACGTACACGTGCCTAAACCCGCGGTTGGTTGTCAAGGCAACGAAACGATGCGCAGCGAGCGTGCTTTGCGTGATGGCATTGGACTGCACGAGTGGACAACTTTTTTCAGGCTGTTTTTACCATGATATTTACCATGTTTACTGTCTGTTTCGACTTCCCGATATATCGGTGCTCGTGCCGTGGTCATGGTCACATGGTGCTTGCAACATCGCCAAAATATCGGCCCGAAAATTCGAAACAGTAAACATGGTAAATATCCCGATGTCAGTGCTAATGATAATGTTAGTGACCATGTCAGATACAATATAAGTTTTTATAACAAATTAAGCACCATGATCACAGGATAAAAAGAGTCTCAAAAATGTTGTCCACTCGAAACAAACAGTAAACGTGGTAAATATCCCGATTTCAGTGTTTTCAGACTTGATTCCTCTAAGCACACACCTGAAGGATTAATTCAGGTCTATCGGTTTAGGAGATGTATTGAGGTTATATTTCGCTATGGATGACCTGAAACTCTTTGCCTCGAACAGTTTCCAACTCATGGAGCTCCTGATGGTAACTAAAACATTCAGAGTTGCGCCATCGCCATCAAGATGGAATTAGGTTTGAACAAATTTGCGGTCATGGACGTGAAGTGAGGAAAGATTGTGGAACACGTGGGTAACTCTCAAATTCCTCCACAACCGAACTTGAACCAACAGTATGTCAGCGTTGGGTAGCGATGTTACTAACGTAAAACAATCATTGAGAGAGCGCTTCTTGGCCCGCCTGAATAATATATCAGTCTGTGATTGAACCGATTTGTGTGTAATACCTATGTATCCCGTCGGGGCCGCGGATTTTAGTCCCTTCGGGGCCGCGGATTTCAGTACTAGGTGACGTGACCTCGGCACAAGGGCAAAGAAGGAACATGGGTTCGGTTTTTAGTCAGTAGAAGTCTGACACTCCCCTTCGCTCTGCCCAAGAGCGGGGGGGGGGTCATTTGATGATTTTCCACCCACCAAAAAAAAAAAGGTAGCTATGTAACAAAGTTGCCAAAGAATAAATGGATGTTTTTGTAAGCGGAAACCAGGTACAGACCTTCAACGATTGAATAGTGCCTGTTTTGAAGTACTCTTTAGGTATACTCAAACGTAACTTGAAGTCCTGATGGAGTTTACGTGTGCCAACGTGGGAATTCATTGAGCTGTGGCTGCGGTAGGCAGGGGTGGTGACTAAGGCCCTTGGCTAAACAGAACTATAGAACTAGCGCTGTAGTACCTACTTGACACTTACGAGCGTAAAGCAAATATATTGCAAATTTGCAAAGTAAGGAAGTTCACGGACACTTTGTAACGCCCGTAGTCTAGCAACGCTTCAGTGACTACGACAAAAACCGAAAGATTTGTCTGTGCAGATATCGTGCCCTTACTTCAAAACCCAACTAACTGCACAAAATGCTGACAAAATGTAGTTTCGAGAAAATCGTGTTTAAAGGTTCGAATCGTAAAAATGTTATTAAAATACTTGATAAAGAGGCGAGTACGTGTATTTTGATTTCTTATTGTATTCATTATTCGGGTGGTGAAGGAAAACTAGCTTAATTCTCAAACAAGTAGGAAAAATTAAGGATTGGCTTGATAAATGCTACAGATTAGTGGTTTTTCCTGTAGTCGCAATGTTTTCTTATGTTTTGAAGAATAGAGTTTAGACGGGTGCGCCAAAGTTCACCTAAAATTTCAACTCCGATAATTGGAAATCCGAAAATGTTCTTCCTAACATTTTTCATCCTAACGATCGCAATTCCTAAAGTCTCTGTCTCTAATGTTTTAATTCCGAAGCATTCAACTTCATAATGTCAGTAGCAATAAACATCTATTACACTATTATTTGTTTTCCTATATTTTCTCAACATAACCATCTTTTACACTATTATTCAAAGTCATATCTTTTTTGTTTATATTACTTTTTATTCATAATAATCAGTATTATAAAAGGTCCCATTAAAATAGGTGGACAAAATTTTAGAAATCATTTAGACCGCTAAAATAAGGACAATATTAAAAAAATATATAAGAAAAAGACATTAAAATACCTACTTTTATAGGATGAGTTTGTTCTAGAGTGCCGGCAATTTATTATTTTAAGTCAAAATAAAATCACTTTATACAGTGTTTTTTTTTTGTTTAGGTGTCTTTAGTTAGGCTTACTAAACGCTGTGTTAAAATTTGTCCACCTATTGGGATCTTATATACTATGCAAAGATATCCATAGGTTAGGTTAGGTTAGGTTAGAACTTAGAACTGTGACCAACTACCTGGAAATTGGTCGCGAAATTTTTCTAAGTATTTATTTCATAGTGCCCCCAAGACGACAGAATTTAATAATTTAATTTAATTTTTTTAATTTAATTTAACGACCTGAATTTCATTCATTTATTTCATTTCAAGACAAAAATCAGTGAAACGACCTTTAATCATTCTAAACAGTTGTATGAGTGAAAATATTATGGTAAATATGTTTAGGGATAAAAACGTTAGGATAAAAAACAGTAGGAGTTGAAATATGTTTACAATAACGATATTATGAATTAAAATTTTCGGCGATTTTTTTTTTCCTGGCGAGAAAAATTGCTTACAGTGCAAAAACATTGCTTTAACCGACACTTACTGGGTTTTGTCTGTTCTTTATTTAAAAAATCTCCTGATAAGCTACCTTAGCTAAAAGCTAAATCCAGAACGGAGCGTCACCTCGGAAAACGGGTTTTACCAGTATGTAGATCTTGAAAAGGAGATTCTAACGGTATTTGTAACTCATTTTTGCACATAAGTGACTTTAGTTGGTTTCCGCTTTAAGGGCACGATATGGATGAAGCTATCATAAGCAAGTAAATCAAGTATCCTGAACTGGCTTCACGGCTCTCGGAGTTATCGTCATGTGGGGGGGTGTGGACTCGATAACAGAATCGTTGTGCCGATAGCCAACGGCTTAATTGCTAAGTCTTATTTTTTTTTCTTGGGAAATCGTTAAATGACTCCTTCCACTCTGGGCAGAGCGGTCAGAAGTGTCAGAATTCTACTGACTAAAAACCACTCACGTTCCTCATTAGCCCTTTTGCCGAGGCCGCCGTATCTCTTTCGAACAACCCGCAGCCCCGAATTGCCAAGAGCCTCAACCAACACTTGAAGAGGTTATCGTTAGTCAGCTGGATCAAGGGCCTGATTAAGAAAGCGATACCTCTGGACACGCAGCATTTTGGACGAGATGTCTCAAAATTTGTTTACTTATACGAGTATCGTCATTACATAACACAGATTGTTTTATTATTAATATTGAAAACGGGATATTTACCATGTTAACTTTTAGTTCCGAGTTCCCCCATGATCACGGATAAAGTGAAGTCATTGTAGTTGGAAGTTTATGAGCAGACAAATCGATCTACCCTCCACTACCATTATCACTCACTACTATTGTTTTGTTTTGTCACCCACAGAATTGTTGTGATAGCCGCTTATAATTTAGTTGGTAGCCGACTGCACGCAGCAGCAGCAGACGACATGTCGTCGCTTCATAAGCACGCATTACACATGGCATGTAATGATCTATAACCGGCATCAATACAAGCTCAGAACAAATTGATCTGAAATACAAGCATGTTTTGAATTAGAGAAAATCTTGTAAAGCGACAATCTTCTTAGATAACAAGAACGTTAGTATCTTCACCATCAACATAACGTATAGCGTATATTTCGGAAACGCGAAGCTTTAGAAGATCCTGCCATATAAACCTTGTTTGTACTGACAGCTATTGATTGATACGGGCTTATAGGTACTTTTTTATATGATATGGGTGTACAGGTGACCTTATCTTGCCCCAGGGGCAGAGATGAGGTCGACGATGTAACGAGCTAACCCAGAAGAAGCCTATTTACTCGAGGCTTAAATAGATTGGGCTTATATGAACTCAGGAAAACCGACGCAGGCCAGGGAGTTCCACTCTTTGGCTGTGCGCATAATAAAAGATTAGACAAAGCGTTTCGACAAGGTATAGGTGATAACCTGCGGTACGTTTAGTCTCTCGATGGAAGAAAGGAGATGGCGGTATCAAACATGCAACTTTGCGGCGGTGAGCCAGGCTATGTAGCTCGGCAACTATAGCTTATCGTCACCTATTAGCCTCTAGCTCTGCGCTCTACTGAGTCAAGTGTGGCAAGTTGGTATTTGGCTGAGCCATCCCAATGGTGGCAGCAATACTCCATGCCGGACCGGACTTGAGCTTTTAATACTGAAAGCTGTCCAGGCTTGAAGTATCGCTTAACCTTGTTTAGGATACCCAGCTTTTTTGCCGCAGTTTGAGCTTTCGACTCAATGTAGGCGCCAAAGTATCGGTTCGCGCGCAACTTACTTGTGGCTAATAAAATTAAAGTTATATATGACGCTGCCATTAGTGAAAAGATTCTAACTTTGATAGCTATTACCGCGGAATAGTGACGTTTTAGAAGACTTTGCCGCATACAAACATAGTTTGTATTGATATCTGCTAATGCCTAAAACTAGTTTTATGCGTTTTCAAAAATCATTCACAAATGTTGCCAACTCGCTACCTCAAAAAGCTTTGCATTTTCGTTTCTTTAGTTTTATTATTTATAGGTCCGTTTTAGTGAAGCTTATAACTGAGGTTAGTGAATCAATATTTATATTGGTGGTGTTCAATTTTGGTAACAGTTTCATGATATTTAGTTTGACAGTATTTATTAAATAGTATAAAAATATTAACTAGTATTACCACTGTGTTGTATATTAGTCGCGCCGCGACCATAATAAACCAGTGTGCATCGAGCCGTTGTCTGATTTGGTCCCCTCGTTACGCCTATCTAACACTGGCGACAAGTACCCACGCGTTGCATTTTATAAGTGTTACGTTGTGATAATGGCGAATTTAGGAATTTTATCGGTTTTTGACCACAATTCACAAACGTGGAAAACGTATAAAAATCGCCTCGGCCAATTTTTCATCGCGAACGACATCGAGGACGACGTGAAGAAACGTGCTATTTTATTGAGCGCACTCAGCGATAGTACCCACAAGCTCGCATCGGATTTAGCCTTGCCTAAGGAGCTTGAAAAAGTACCGTACGACGACATCATCGCATTATTGGATGAACACTTTACACCAAAAAGTACAGGGTTCAGCGACCGTTATAAATTCTACGTAGCAGCACAAAATGACGGAGAAACCTTCACTCAGTTCGCAGCACGATTGCGAGGTCTCACTGCTCACTGTCAATTTCTTAATGTGGAGGAAACTTTACGAGATCGTTTCTTCATGGGAATATTGCCAGGACCAGAGAAGGAGAAGTTGTTTGCGTCTAACTACCGAGATCTGACGTTGGCAAAAGCGGCGGAGCTAGCTGATAGCGTGCGCAGCGCGCGCGCCGTGTCGGCCGCAGCCGCGGCGGCGGCGCGCCCCGAGCCGGCGATGGTGGCCGGCGCCGACCAAGTTTTCAAGATCGCGAAAAACGACGAAAGGAAGGCGGCAAATGAAGTGCCGTGTTCAGTGTGTGGTTACAAAAATCACAGTTCGTCTCAGTGTCGATTTGCTAATTATAGATGCAAAAAGTGCAATGTGAAAGGTCATTTGCGCCGTGTGTGCAAAAAAATAAATTACATAGAAGAGGGAAGTAACGGTGACGACGGTGAGTTATTTAATATACGTTCTTTTAACGGTGAACCAATGACGGAAGTAATTTCGGTAAATGGAGTGCACATTAAATTTCAAATTGATAGTGGGTCGGCAGTCACTGCGATATCGGAAAGTTTATACAAAAAACATTTTTTGAAGGTACCCCTTATATCCACTAACAAACGCTTGTTAACATATACAGGAGACCGTATAGATTGTTTAGGCACGACGCTGTTGTCCTTTTTCTATTCAGAACAAATTTGTGATTTGAAAGTATTTATTGTCCGTAACGGAGGACCTCCGCTTCTAGGACGTGATTTTATTTCCGCATTCAAACTTGAAATGTTACCTATTCAGTATGTGGGTCAAAAAGAAATCAGCTGTATTGATAATCTCCAAAAACAATATCCACAAGTGTTTTCGGAAGAGCTTGGTAGGTTTAATAAATACAGGGTAAGGCTGCAGTTAATAGAGAATTCGAAACCTATTTTTTTCAAAGCACGCCCTATAGCTTACGCATTACGAGATAAGGTTGATAGGGAGCTCGACCGTCTAGTGAAAATAGGTATTTTAAAACCGGTCGAGTACTCGGAGCGCGCATCTCCAGTCGTGCCTGTGTTAAAACGAAACGGCGATATTAGGTTATGTGCCGACTACTCCGTTACAATAAATAAGCAGTTAAAGATAGAACAGTATCCATTGCCGACTGCACGAGAACTTTTTACAAAACTGCACGGCGGACAAAAGTTTAAAAATTAGATCTAACTCAAGCCTACTAAAGATAGAACAGTATCCATTGCCGACTGCACGAGAACTTTTTACAAAACTGCACGGCGGACAAAAGTTTAAAAATTAGATCTAACTCAAGCCTACGCGCAGTTTGAATTAGATGACGAATCGCAAAAATATACTTGTATTAACACTCAACGGGGATTATTTCAATACACTCGTTTGGTGTTCGGTCTCGCGAGCGCGCCGGCGATTTTTCAACGCGCCATGCAGTGCGTGCTGTCGGGATTGGACGGAGTGCTGTGCATGCTTGATGACGTGTTGATAACAGGCGAAAATGATTCACAGCACGTAGAACGGCTACATTTAGTTTTGCAAAGACTACAAGACGCCGGGTTAACACTACAAAAAGACAAGTGTGAATTTTTTAAAGAAGAAGTAGATTATTTAGGTTACACGGTCGATAAACACGGGTTAAAGAAATCATCGCAAAAAGTAAGGGCTATTGTAACTGCACCGGCACCCGCTAACGTTAGCCAATTGCAATCCTTTTTAGGCTTGGTTAATTATTATCGTAATTTCGTGCCGGCCGCCTCTTCACTACTTAGCCCATTATATAATCTGCTTCAAAAGGGAAGTAAATGGAACTGGGGTGAGGAACATAACAATGCTTTCAATACCATTAAAAATGCCCTCGCTTCGGATCAAGTTTTGGCTCATTTTGATGGTAGTGCACAGATCATTTTGACTGTCGACGCGTCACCCACGGGGCTAGGGGCCGTTTTATCACAGGTAGGTAAAGATAACATCGAAAGGCCGGTCTCCTTCGCCGCAGTATGCGCCGGTATGCGCAGATTCAAAAGGAGGCAACTGCTATTATTTTCGGAGTGCGGCGGTTCCACCAATATTTATACGGAAGGTCTGTACCGTTTGTTTTACGCACTGACCACAAACCTTTGTTATCCATTTTTGGCGGGAGCCGTGGCATTCCGGAGGTAACAGCGAACCGCCTACAGCGGTATGCTATGTACTTGAGTGCATACAATTTCACTATTGAGTACATAAAAAGCGCGGAAAATAGTGCAGACTTTCTGTCTCGGTTTAGCTTACCTGGGTCTGGGTCAGATAATGAGTCATCACGCAGCGGCGGCGCTAGCTCGGGGGCGCATGACAGTCACGGTGTATCAGACATCGAAGAAGATCGCGCCTCATACATTAATTTCGTCATAGATGGAATTATGCCCATTACTTTTCAGGAATTACAGCAAGAAACGTACAAAGATCCGATATTAACTCAAGTGATATATTACATTAATAACGGATGGCCATTAAAGATTAAAGACGACAGTCATAAACCATATCATTTATGTAAAAATGAATTATCTTTTGAAAGTGGATGTGTTATGCGCGGTCATAAAATAGTGATTCCTGAAAAGTTATGTGCCAAAGTTGTATCCGAACTTCATGGCTCACACCTGGGAATAGTTAAAACAAAGGCTGAAGCTCGCAGTAGGTTCTGGTTTCCAGGTGTGGACAAGGCTATTGAAACAATGATAGCGAGTTGCGAGGTGTGTCGTAACCTGAGGCAAGCACCAGCCCGAGCGCCGCTCGCAGTGTGGCCATACCCTAAAAATCCATTTCAAAGAATACATATAGATTTTTTGGGACCGATTAATAATAATACTTACTTAGTGATTGTAGACGCGCATTCCAAGTGGGTAGAAGTGTATCTAATGGGTAATGTGTCTAGTAAAAATGTTGTTATAAAACTGCAAGATTTCATGTCTCGGTTTGGCATTCCACAGACAATAGTTAGTGACAACGGCACTGCATTCATTTCACGAGAATACCAATCGTTTTGTAGTCTGAATGGAATCTCGCACGTGACGTCACCCACTTATCATCCAGCTAGCAATGGTCAGGCTGAGAGCTTTGTAAAGATAATAAAAAAGGGCATTAAATCAAGCATAATGACCAGTACGAATCAGAGTGAAATAAGTGCAAAATTACAAAAATATTTATTCGACTACAGAAACTCCGTAAATTCCACCACTGGTACTTCACCCGCGGAGCTGGTTTTCGGTAAGAAACTTCGTTCACGTTTAGACTTGCTAACTGAACCAGTGATACCATCCTCAACACCGTCACTTCCCCTTAATGATCATGTGCAACGGAAACAGTACTCGCAGAGTAAGGCGTATGGAGGTACAAATACCCAATACTTTGATGTAGGAAATAAAGTTATATATAAAAATGGAAACAAACCAAATTCATGGAACACAGGCATAATAGTCGAACGTAAAGGAAAGGTAATTTACATAATAAAGGACTGTGTAACACAGAAAATGATTAAAAAACATAAAAATCAATTGATGTTGTATAAAGGAACGGATACCACCCCGCCTAACACTTGGGATTCGCCAATTGAATTGGAAGACGTCGCAAGCGCAACCAAACCAAACTCGCCTGTAATTGTGAACACGCCAACAGCCCCATCACCTCCTCTACCGCATGAAGATAGACCACTCCAATCACCACGCCCAATTGAAGCTGAGGCAGACAGGTCGTTAGAAGAGTTCTACGACACCGCGGCGGGCGAAGGAAGTGAGGTTCAAGTTGAACAGGAAAGTGAGAAGGAGCCAGCTGTTGAAGAAGCGGGAACTGCACAGAATGTGCAAAAGAGGGCGTACCGTTCCGTACCTAGAGTTAATTATAAACAATTCTTTTAGACGTAAGTTAAGAGGCCTTGTACAGACAAGACTTGCGGAACTTTAGGCAATTTCGGTGCGATGCTATGTTTGTGTGCAGCGATAACACCGATGAACGCACACACGGGCATTTCGAGCGTTGAACTATGGTTGAAAAATTTGATCATTTAGACGATTATTATTTTAAGTGACATAATTTTATAGTAAGTAAGTACACTTTGAAAAATAGTCTGGAATGTGTGTTGTGTATAGGTACAGTATATCAATCAACATAAAAATGGTTCAATTTGGTGTTAGATGCAATAATATTCATTTACTTAATAAATCAAAAATTATGATATCTATTTTAATCACAGATTTAAATTTTGTTGTAAATTGGTTGCTTATGCACTACAACACGTCAAAAATAAATAATGTTTCCGTCTCTTTTTAACCGACTCCTAAAAAGGAAGTAGGTTCTCTATTCGTATGTTTTTTTTATGTGGTCCGCGCATATCTCCGACAATTGTGGACCGATTTTCAAAATTATTTTTTTGTTTGAAAAGGTATACTCACAAGGTGGTCCCATTGTCACCAAGTCAGTTACTGATGATGGGAACTCTGAGAAATTGAGGGCAACCCTCGAATATCATAGGTGCACATAACGTTTTCCATACATTTTCAGAAGCTGTTCAAGTATTTGCGTCTGATAATCATAATTTCATGTGGCGGCGCTGCGCTGATGACGGAAGGTGCAACTCCTCAACGGTCAGGACTTGAAAGAAAATTCCTTCAAAATTATACGTACTTATGGATCGATAGTTGTATTCTTTCAGGCTATTAGGTTGAACTGATTATAGACGGTAAATCTCATTAACCGACTTAATAAAAAGGAGGTTCTCAATTCGTCGGCTAGGAAAATTTTAGGTTTTTCCGTCATGGGTGTCGTTTTCATGGTTTTTGGGGTCGCTGATTACGAAAATGAAGTCAAAATGAAAATCAAGATGGCGCCAACGAAAATTTTTGGGTTTTCCGTCATGGGTGTCGTTTTCATGGCTATAGGGGTCGCTGATTACGAAAATGAGGTCAAAATGAAAATCCAAGGTGGCGGTCAGAAATTTTTTAATTTTTTCCGTCATGGGTGTCGTTGTCATGGTTTTTGGGGTAGCTGATTACGAAAATGAGGTCAAAATGAAAATCCAAGATGGCAGCCTGGATTTTTTTTGGTTTTTCCGTCATGGGTGTCGTTTTGATGGTTTTTGGGGTCGCTGATTACGAAAATGAGACCAAAATTAAAATCCAAGATGGCGGCTAGCAAAATTTTAGGTTTTTCCGTCATGGGTGTCGTTTTCATGGTTTTCGGGGGTCAAAATTTAGAAATACATAAAATGGGTTTGTTAAACATGAAATCGAAATAAATATTAATAAGTTATACTAGACAAAATGTAAAATAACATGAACAGGAAAAAAATGGAATTATAGGCATTGTCATTCAAATAGTCCGTTAGCCGTTATCACGTTTCCAACGGGCACCACGTGGAGGTGGACCGACACCTAGCGTTTTTTTTTTGTTGTTTATTTTCATTGATTTTATACACAATGTGATGAAGGAAAAAAAAAACATTTGATTTTTTGTTAGGTTTTGTGCTTTCGAGGTCAAGAATGTCGATAACGCCTGAAGGAATGCTGGCTTATTTTGTAAAAAAAAAGGTCATTGGCCGTATGCAGTATGTAGACTTTGACCCTAGATAGATATAATTATTTATTTTAAATTTGTATGCTTTTTAGGTTTAATCATTTTGTGTTTCGTTTTTTTTATGTATTTTTTTAATCATATTTGTTGAAATTCAAAATTATGAGCATTGGCCCGTAAGTTATCTGGGAGTGGTCTCTCCCCAAATGATTCAACTAAATCTTTCAATCTTGCCGATGTTTGCCTATATCTTGGCCGACTAGTTGTGTGTGATCCACGAGACAAAATTTTCTCCAGTTTCAGTTCTGTCAGGCTTTGCTGCCGACGAAGTTCATCCAAAAACTTCCATATAGATGGGTGATGAGATGAGCCGATAGAAGTGACTAGAATCCCCTGTGAAAGCCTTCAACGAAGTTGTTCGTTCGGGGAATTTCCTGAAGAACTGCATCAAAAGTATTCCACAGATCAATAGGAAATCTAGGAGCTCGCCTGCCCCGTCTTTCCAACCTTCCGATCCAGTTATCTTCAAAATAATCAATGCCTTGTCGGAGGAGGCCAGAATGCACAATATAAAACAGATTCGAGCAGTTCGTCAAAAGCGTTGATAACTGGTTCTGATGGAACATACGCTAAAGCACATAATTTATTTATTTATTAATAACCAACTTATATTTACAGTGACACCACACATACAAGTTATAGGTTGAACAAAAAACAAAAAACTTAGAAATAAAAAATAATAATAACAAAACTAAGAAAAAAAAAACATTATTACAATAAAAATTAACAAAACATTCTAGTGGCAAAAGTTGAAATCAAATAAAAATTACCAAAAAAATTGTTAAACCCGAGGAGATAGTACTGGGAGTGGCAATGGACTCCAGGTATCGAGAAGCAGTGTTAAGGAGACTTAGTTCCGTACTTGCAAAAATATCTAATGACTCGTCATACATTAAAATGTTTATGTGGGTAAGGGCTAGAAATAGTGGGCTAGTCTTAAGAGTTACGGTGCTTGTTTGAGGAATCGAAAAAAGAGGACGTTGGCGTGGGCGAAGAGAGTGCCGGATAGGTAGTGGGATGTTAAAAGAGATGTACTGTAACAGCAGGGAATTAAAATGGTAACCACGAACTAAGCAGATGACATATTTAACTAGAGCAAGATTTCTCCTGACTTCTAAGCTCTGGTATGTCACCATACCTAGCACGAATGGCGTAGGGTAAATTATATGTGTAAAAGCCAAATAATTTGAGTTAGAGGTAGCGAATAAAAGTCTTCTGGACCTTTTCAATGACTAGTTTATAGATTTTTTCATGAGGGTTCCAGATTACACTATTGGTTTCGAGTAAACTGCGTACGAAGGAGTTGTAGATGAGGTTTATGGCTGGTCAATTATTAAAAAAAAAAACTAAATGTGGCACTCGGAGACTGCCGCGGTAAAGCTATTGCATGGCATATTTTTTTACAACAGCAAATAATTAATTATTTAATTTGACAACCTCAGTTGATAACCTTGTTTTTTTCCGTAACCATAGCAACCTGGTTGAATACTGAATCTTGAATATTTTCGTTCGTTATTTCTGAATTCGCTCTCCACTAGTCTCCACGCTCAAGGCCCGCGATAGAAGCTATGCAATAGCTTAAAAATTAACTTGTCGTAAAACAAAACCTAAGTTTTTGCGGGACTTGTTGCATATTTGTATTATATTACTATGTTGGTTAAATGTGAGGTGTGGGTCAAAATTAGTACCAATATCGCGTACGGCATTAACTCGTTTCAGGGGCTCATTGTTTAATGTGTAAATATTGAGGATAGGTTGTGTGACTTTAGAAAAGGTCATGATCGCACATTTGCTAATATTCAAGTTGAGGTTGTTTATAGTGCTCCAATGGTGGATGCTGTCTATGTCTTGTTGAAGTGTGACTGTATCGCTAAGATTAGATATGGGAAGCGCAACTTTGACATCATCGGCATACATTAAAACTGTGGAGTGCTTTACACACTTGGGCAGGTCATTTACAACAATAAGAAAATACAGGGGACTTAGGTTAGTACTAGGCCAAGGTACTAACCTCCAAGCATTCCGAATTGGCATTTTCAAAAATAACATATTGTTTGCGATTGTATAGGTAATTTGAGAAGAATTTAAGTGTTGCCGCAGAGAAACCAGCCAAAGCCAATTTACTCAAAAGTATATCATTGTCAACCCGGTCAAAAGCCTTCTGAAAATCAAAATAAGTGACATCCACCTGCTTTCTGTCGTCAATATTTTTGGCTAAGAATGTCGTAACGTTGAGTAAATTAGACGTGGTTGAACGATTTGGAAGAAATCCGTGCTGTTCCTCCGATTTTTCAAATCTTTCCTACGTGTACTCTCCCTGACTAGTCTTTCCTCATGCGTCTCATATTCATGTATGTACTTTTTTAAATTAATCAGAAGTACAAGAATGTAGAGACTGGGAACTGTAAGAATTTTTAAGTCTAAGAAATGCGGACGACAACTCTCTCTTTGTGAGATACGGACAATGGTACGTATAGCTCTTTTCTGAAGGACAAAAGCTCGTTTACAGTTATAATTATAGCTGTTTCCCCAGAATTGTATATTCTATTGTATAATCTTAATTTGGATTCAATTAGTGCGTGGTTTACGATTTTTAAGTGTTCAATGTCAATTTCGTCTCTATATAAGGGTTCTTAAAGCATAACATGTGGATGATATAGATATGCATCAATGGCGGCTAATTATTTTTCCAGTTTAATGGGTCATCTATGTGCACTCCCAGGAATTTAGTTTCTTTCACGAGTTCAATATTACCATCATTTAGTAGTATTGTCATAGTGTCATTATTTCGGGCAGTTGTTTTAAATAAAATTACCTTAGTCTTTGCACTTTGCAATTGGCGAATATGCAATGCGAAATCAGGGGTGTAGTGTGTACTCAGTTTACCCAAAAACCATGAAAACGACACCCATGACGGACGAACCTAAAATTTTCCTAGCCACCACCTTGGATTTTAATTTTGGTCTCATTTTCGTAATCAGCGACCCCAAAAACCATGAAAACGACACCCATGACGGAAAAATCAGAAATTTTCGTCGGCGCCATCTTGGATTTTTATTTTGGCTTAATTTTCGTAATCAGCGACCCCAAAAACCATGAAAACGACACCCATGACGGCAAACCCAAAAATTTTCCTGGCCGCCATCTTGGATTTTCCTTTTGGCTTCATTTTCGTAATCAGCGACCCCGGAAACCATGAAAACGACACCCATGACGGAATAACCAAAATTTTTGTCGGCGCCATCTTGATTTTCATTTTGACCTCATTTTCGTAATCAGCGACACCAAAAACCATGAAAACGACACCCATGACGGCAAACCCAAAAATTTTCCTGGCCGCCATCTTGGATTTTCCTTTTGGCTTCATTTTCGTAATCAGCGACACCAAAAACCATGAAAACGACACCCATGACGGAAAAACCAAAAATTTTCCTGGCCGCCATCTTGGATTTTCATTTTGGCTTCATTTTCGTAATCAGCGACCCCGAAAACCATCAAAACGACACCCATGACGGAAAACCAAAAAAAATTCCTGGCTGACATCTTGGATTTTCATTTTGAACTCATTTTCGTAATCAGCGACCCCACAAACCATGAAAACGACACCCATGACGGAAAAACCAAAAATTTTTCTGGCCGCCATCTTGATTTTCATTTTGACCTCATTTTCGTAATCAGCGACCCCAAAAACCATCAAAACGACACCCATGACGGAAAACCCAAAAAACCTGCCTGCCATCTTGGATTTTCATTTTGACCTCATTTTCGTAATCAGCGACCCCAATAACCTTGAAAACGACACCCATGACGGAAGAACTAAAAATTTTCTAGCAGACGAATTGAGAACCTCCTTTTTTTAAGTCGGTTAATGAGATTTACCGTCTATCATCAGTTCAACCTAATAGCCTGAAAGAATACAACTATCGATCCATAAGTACGTATAATTTTGAAGGAATTTTCTTTCAAGGAAGGTGCAACTCCTCAACGGTCAGGCCGTTGAGGAGTTGCACCTTCCGTCATCAGCGCAGCGCCGCCACATGAAATTATGATTATCAGACGCAAATACTTGAACAGCTTCTGAAAATGTATGGAAAACGTTATGTGCGCCTATGATATTCGAGGGTTGCCCTCAATTTCTCAGAGTTCCCATCATCAGAAACTGACTTGGTGCAATGGGACCGCCTCGGGAGTATACCCTTTCCAAAACAAAAAGAATTTTGAAAATCAGTCCACAATTGACGGAGATATTCGCGGACATACAAACACGAATAGAGAACCTCCTCTTTTTTGGAGGTCGGTTAAAAATATATATCGAAGTACAATCGACAACAACAAACGATCGTGAAATTCGACTTCGATCTGAAGATGAAAAAAAATTTAGCAATCTTTACAAACTAGCAAAATAAACATGTTTGATCAAAATTAATAAGTGTATCAAATTGTGGTAATCGGTGTACAATCTCGAAAATATATGCACGAAAAACACGGGAGCGTTAGTGACACAAAGCGATACGTCCGTCCTCTGGCAGTGGCCGATTCGTACTGGCGAGATAGAGTTTGCGCGGTCGATAATATAGTTAACTTTAGATTCAATTTACGAAATGAAATTATAGTTTATTGATAAAATAAAAATACGATTCTATTAGAAGGTTACCTTAAAATTAATACGTAGTTTTTAAATTTTCTTTAACGTGATTCTAAGGTATAGAAAAAAAATCTTATTTGTCGAGACATTTTGTAAAAATTGCGATGTTTTAACATTTTTTTTCTGCTATATTTTGTATTGAAGTCGAAAATGTGGCAAACTGGTCCCCTAGTAGACCATACGGTGATGTTATTTATATTTTTTTTAATGTTTAAAATCGTTTGTAGTGTTATGTTCGGCTAAGCCAAACGTAACTCGATCGGTATTTGTGCGGAAAAGGGCTTTTGAATACGGGTGATTGTCATTAATATAAACATTATTTTGAAAATTCTTCAAACCCATCCACCTGCAAAAGAACTCGTCTCTTATAATAGCCAAAAGGAAGCTTCAAATTCTTCATAGATTTCCCACACCAAGCGATCAAAATTGATCAAAATGAGATGATTTTGTGGAAGGAGCCTTAATACTAAGAGGGAGGAATGTTGTATATTAGTCGCGCCGCGACCATAATAAACCAGTGTGCATCGAGCCGTTGTCTGATTTGGTCCCCTCGTTACGCCTATCTAACACACTGTTTTCATTTATTGTATCGACAATTAATGAAATCAACACAAACACACGCATACAGTGGCATAGGCCACCGTGTATGCTGTACGACATGTTCAAATGTGTCATGTTGATGATGATGATGATTTATCTAACTGGTATAATTGGGGAAAATAAGACGTCAAAACTCACAAGCACTTATGCAAATGTAGTTTTTGCGAATTGATCACTATCTAATACTGATATTGCTAATTTACTTATACGTGCTATGTCAAATCAAACAACCGCAACAACAGAGTTCGATTAATCTTTGCGTAGTTCAATAACTGATGATTTACTAATTTATTGATAAAACTGAGGCTCTTCCACATCCGGATACTTAATAAGGAAACCTGTCAGAAACTTACTTTACTTAACGTCGTGGGTTTAATTAATTTTAATAAACGTATGTCTACTATATTCTTTTCACTGTTATTATGCTTTTGAATTCTTTTTTCTCATATCATAACCACACTAGTACTATTTGCTCACACACACACACAAAAGCACACTCGCGCACAAACACACACCACATACACACACAAAAATTGTCTAGTTTAATTTTTTTTTTTTTGTTTTAAAATGTATGCACATAAATATGGAAGAGAAGAAGAAGAAGAAGACCTCCGTCTTCGTTACTTATAGTAACACTATTAGAACGGGATATTTGCCATGTTCACTATTTGTTACGAGTTCGGAGTTCCCGATATTTCGGCGCTGTTGCTCGCACCACGATGACGGATAAACTGTTGTACCTTATCGTAAATAGAAGCTGAGCGTAACGGAATTGGAAACTGTGGACGGAGGAAATAGAAACCGGTTCTATCAGGATATTTTCAGCATGTAAAAAAGGTACCAGGACAAATTGTTAGTAAAAGTTGAACGCGAAATGTACAAAAATCGTTACCATATTGTATAAAAAGTTTTATTAAAATTTCGTGTAAGTTTGTCTCAACAAAAAAAACCCTTAAGAGGAAATGCGAGTGCTGTCTCTTTCTACTATCGCTGTCTCTCTCCGTCCTCCTGCCCTCAAATTCGTGCGATAAGGACAACTGTAGAAAAAAGTTAGAATTCGAGGTTTGGCTCTTGCCTATTTCCTCCTCCAATATTGAACCAATTTAAAAGATATTTTAGACAATGAATAAGGAGGTTATTATAAAACGCCGCTATGTTTTCCTTTTTTCGTTAATAGTTGTCAAATTTGTACACTAGGACTCTGTTAACAGCGATCTAAACAAGCAATTTTGAGCATTTTTTGAGGGTTCTAGTGCTTATAAAAATAATTTATCACCAAAAAGGAAAACATAGGGGCATAGAAATAGTTAATATTTATTAAGGACCGACCGAAGGTTCGGTTTCGGTTTCGGTTTCGGCTAGTTTCGGCCAAAAAATCTAGGTTCGGCCATAGTTTCGGTTTCGGCCAATTATTGGCCGAACCTTTCGGCCCCGCCGAAACAAGGTATACGTGAATTGTCGTGCATCATTCAGCTAACTTCGAGTGCCAGTTGAGTTCGGTAGCCGGCGCGATCGTGATGATTTGAGGTTGTGAGATTTTTCTCGCTCAAAAATTAGGTATTTGTTTTTACTTATGATTAATGATGATGTATTTTTATGGCATTCATTAGGTTCTTGTGCTACAGTGTAAAATAAATAGTTTGTAAGTAGGTGTGTATAGAAAAAAATTCAATAGATATCTTACTTGGTTCTGTTGAGTTATTCCCTAGAACTTATAAAATATGAATTTATGTAGAAATTAATTTAACACTTAACAGATGTGTGAAGCTACGTGTGATGTTTGATTCAAACATTACTATATTTGTTTGTAATTGTTGATGAATTAAATTTTGTACCCGTATTCGAACCGCCCCGTAGTTCCGATACACAACTATCTCCAGTGATTTAGGCGCTTTGCACATGGAGCAACTTAAGTTGAGGCAACTTAAGCAACTTTAAAAGTTTCCTGTAACTAGTTGATAGTTGCTACAACGTTTACGGTTGCAGCAGTTTTATGGCAATCTGTGAGCAACTTTCATGACCGAGTTGCTCAATCTACGCAGCGAACAGCGTTCAGTGTGACGATGAATATCGAAGAAGCAGCAATTGTTCTAATTTTATTACGTCGTCGCCGTCTACGTTAACTTTAAAAATCGGTATAATATTTAACAGTTGCCAGTTGCGGCAATTAGCAACTAACTCGGTCATCGATTGCAGCAACTGAAAACTGTTGACGATTGCCGGAACTCGAAACTCGAGTTGCTATGTCTGCGCAATCCAATTGAAATATATGTAAACAGCTTGTTGCCAGTTGCTGCAATAGTTGCCCCATGTGCAAAGCGCCTAAAACCTTAACTAATTAATATAATTTAAAAAGTTCGTAATGAAAATTATTTCTTAAAACACCATCTTTGAAAATGATATGAGTACTTTTTTTTTTAAATAATTAGAAAAAAAGTTATATCGACCAATAGAATTTTTTTACTAAAAAGTTTCATATAATTATTTTCTATTAGCGTGAATGGCCTGCAGTGCTATTAGTCATGTTGCATTTTTCCCTTTAGTATGCGAGGTGCTTAGTTTTGTTTTTATTTTTTGGAAATTATTAAAAAATATAGTAATATTAAAAATGTAGTGCTATTTTTTTTTTAATTTGACAAATCTGTTGATTGTATTTTTTTTTAAATCACAGTATTAATTTTACAAATAAAGACCTATTTTTGTTACCTGATTACCTACTTTAATTGTTGCATTTTTTCACACGTGTTAACTGTGTATTTAAGCGTAAAAATAAAATAGATTTTACATTTCATAAATATTTAATAAGTTTCGGTTTCGGTTACGGTTTCGGCCGAAACTGGGACCAAAGCCGAAGGTTCGGTTACGGTTTCGGTTTCGGCTGAAAATCGTGTTTCGGTCGGACACTAATATTTATTATTCTGTAAAAAAACCATTGCTCTAGGGTCATTAACCAAAAAGAAAACAGGCGAGAGCGTTTGTATGGAGAAAAGACCACTCGCGTTTCCTCTTAAGTGGTGATATAAGAAACACGTGCCATGTGTTTGTTATAGGTACATGTACCGTTTTACCTCCTAAGTGGATCAGAATAAAGTCAAAATAGCTAAAAATGTTCTTGCAAAAAAAAAAAACTTAATTTTTGTCGAATAGTTTGACCTGACCCTGATAGCTTGGACAGTTACAGGCATAACCTATCAGAGTCAGGTCCAACTGCTCCTGATACCGATGTGCTAATGTGTTTTTATTCAAATATTTAAAAACGGAAAAGTTAATGGATCAAGAAGTTAATTTTTATCAACAAAAAATTATATTACAAAATAATTCTAAAAAATAATGTTTTTTACTACACTACTCACAGTAGTATGCTGTACGATCCATTACTATGTTAGAGACATATTATGCATGCTACATGTATACAAAGTGGAAGGGGCATTGATGAACATACGATTACCACGACAACATGAAAATGTTTAACAAGAAAATTGATATAGAAGTATGTTATTATGTATATAGATTTTGAATACAAATAGCTACCGTTTGTGTATTTTTTTTTGTATCTTTATGTTCTATCCTATTTTATTTTTGAAGTACACAGTGAGTATAGTTTCCATACTATGGTACCTCATGAACGTTCAGGTATTTTTTTTCTGATTAGGTGTGAAAAGTCATTAAGTATTAATATTCACTGACGCATTCATTGGCTCTATTTCCATGTCAGGTGCGCTGCATTTCCGCGTTGCGCATTCAAAAGGGATCGATAGTTTGACTACTAGCGCGCAAACGCGCCCTAGGTACCCTACCTACGCCCTTAGTTATTAAAGATAATTAATTTATAATATTATTCTTAGAATTAATAACGATATTTGTTTTCTATACTTGATGAATTAAGCTTTTATAAATACATAATAATATACTGACACCCATCGTGATCATGTTGATGATAAGACTTTTTTTAATTTTAACATTCAACATAAGTATGTGTCTCATTAAAAATGGTATTAGGATAGTAGTGTTTACGACTGAACAATCTTACGGCGCATTCGTAAGATTTTTCGCGAGAACGCACGCTCGCGTTAGCCCCAAGTCCCATGTCACATCCTCCCAATAAATCTTGTGCAATTTGACCTTACTAAAAAGTGGAAGTAAATTCCACCCCAACGTCCCCAGTGGGACATTGGCCCTTGCCAACTGTGCCAAGTTCTGGAGCACGAGCGAGCATACTTACTATAATTTATGACCAGCCAGCCATTCGAACTCCCAACCCCCTAGTGGGGCTACGAGCAACTCAACTTGAATGGACTTGAACGATACACGTTCAAGTTGGGGGGTTTATGATAATGTCTTCGACTGTAGGTCAGGGATGTGTACACGTCTTGTGAGAAGTAACTTCTTTACGGGCACCGTATTTTACAGTGACGCAACATCACGTCTGTAATACCCGAAGGGATAGGCAATGGTGAACCTAAAGTAGAGTCATATTTTCGCTAGTTACGTTTAAGTGACACAGGGTCCGCGCCTAAGAAATTTTTGATGTCTTAAGGACGCATTACGATTGATAAGTCAAATCATTACTTATTTAAACAAAAGTATGTTTATTAAATACAATGCTTTGTATTTTTAAAATGTTTTTGCTACTTATTGTAGGTAGATGTGCAAGGTACAATTCTTAACTATAAATATAATTTTAGATATGTCCAGTTTCTCAATAAATGTACCGAAGTAAAAAATTTTCACTTCGGTACATTTATTGAGAAACTGGACATATCTAAAATTATATTTATAGTTAAGAATTGTACCTTGCACATCTACCTACAATAAGTAGCAAAAACAGTAATGATTTGACTTATCAATCGTAAATGCGTCCTTTAACTTATTACTTCTCATATTATATGACAATGACATCTCCTTTGCATTTGGAAATGTCAAAACATATTAATTATGAAAGAGTTTATTTTAATTATCGAAGTAACATCGTGCATCGGTAGTAATATTGGGTGTGGCAGCTAGGTGTGGCGCATGGAAAGCTCTCGAACTGCGTACAAAAGTTCTTGGAAACAGGAATACGACGCAATATGATTTTGCCACCCTACCCCAACCCTATTGTATTCAGCGCGAGGGAACGGGTAGGGTGGTTTAACCCGTCGGGGGCTAGGGTGCACACTCACTACACTGTAGTGTGTTTGTGTGTGTCTGTGTTACAGCACCCATGTTTATCCGAAGTACATAGAGGTGCATGTTGTCACAATGTTGTTGTGTTAACAAAGCGGGGGTCGGCCCGGGCTCGCAGAAAAGTGATTGTCATATCACGCAATAAAATGACGAATTTATTTATTTATCTGTAGTATTCTAGGTTAAAATAAATGTAACATTACGTATGATGCACTTCATTCTGTTAATTCCTTCACCAGGTCATCGGTCCAGCCAGAGGGAGGCCTTTTTTTGTAGGGTGAGAAATCATCAAATGTCTCCTCCCGCTCTGGGCAGAGCGGTAAGTCTAAGTAGTGTCAGACTTCTACGGACTAAAAACCACCAATGTTCTTTCTTAGCCCTTTGTGTCGAGGCCGCGGTATCTCTTTCGAACAACCCGCAGCCCCGATGGGCGTCGGCCCTTGTGGGCCCCTTCCATGTTACTGACATCTCAATGAGGCGCGCGCGGAACGCGAACGCGCCGTCGACACGGCCTGTCGTCGTCATAAGACGGACGGAGGATAAGCTACCCCATTACTCACCATCCACAGGCCCGCGCCTACGGTGGCCAAAAGCCATCACGTGGCCCTCGACGCCCGGAGCGTCTTTCGCGGCGGCTAGGACGAGAGGTTCTCTTCCTCTCACGTTCCGCCACCTCCATCGCTAGCATCACTGCTTCGCAGAAGGAGGCGACGGCGTTCCATTCCCTCTCACCCCGGACCATGGCTTGCACCAGGGCCGGACGCGAGATGTCTCCGCCTCCAATCGCTACGAGAATACGGCGCGGCGAGGCTCCGCCCAAGCCGGAAAGACCTCCACGTTGTGCTAGTGGGAGGCCTTTACACAACGCAAGATCTTCCAGTTTGCGGTCGCAACTTCAGAACTTTTCGGGCCCATCGGCCATCCGTTCTGCGAGCAATGCGCCCTGCCCACTGTCACTTAAGTTTGGCAATTATTCGGGCTACGTCGGAACCAGTCGGAACGGTCGGAAAACTTGGATTTCTTCGAAAAAAAATTTGCACTGATATGCAAAGATTTTTGTTTTTTAATTTCAATTAATTGTTTATTTCTTTTGCAATTTCCGCAAGCTTCACTTGATTTTTTTCAAAAAATACCTACTCACAATTCCGAGTCGAATGACACCTCGTTCATATAATACTCGTATTTATCACAGGCGGAGAAAAAATATTGAACCAAAAGGCACTTGTTGACTAGACTACTTGATCTTAATACACCAGTGGAAATATATCTGAATTGTTTTACTGTAACTTCATCCTAGTTGCGAAAGTGAGTTCTACAGTAGTGTCGGTGTTCAGTGGAGTGGTGACGTGAACGGGTTGTTCATAGAACAATGTGGTGAAGCTGTCAACAGCCTCGGACACCAAGGCCTGTCCTGCAGTCAAAGTGCGGGCCGTTTTGCGCGACACGTGAACATAAACGACATCATCCGACGAGCTCTTGTTACCGTCGTCGTCCCAGCTCTCTTAGAGCCAAATGGCTTGGCACGCGACAAAGGCAAAAGACCGGACGGCATGTCGTTGTTTCCTTAGAAGATGGGTAGGCCTTTAGTGTGGGACGCAACTTGCGTCGATACTCTTGCGCCATCGCATCTTCCAAGCTCTTCCTGTTGTGCTGGCGCTGCCGCTGCGGCTGCGGAGCTCACCTCAAGCGGCGTAAATATAGTAACCTCTGTGGAAACTATATTTTCGAGCCGTTTGGGGTTGAAACTTTAGAGCCGTGGGGTCCTAGTGCCCACAGCCTTTTTAAGGATATTTCCAAACGCCTTGTTGACGCTTCCTCCGACCCAAGGGCTGGCTTTTTCTTTGGCCAGAGGCTAAGTGTTGCCATACAACGCGGCAACGCTGCCAGTCTCTTGGGTACTTTACCTGCTGACAGCGTTGAGGAGGAGTTTTTCGATGCCCTTTTATAGTTAGTTTGTTTTTAGGTTAGTTTAGTTTATATATTTAGTATAGTCTAACTTTAATGTTTAATTAATATCTAGACTACTAGGATAATGAAAAAAAATGCCCATTTTCTATTAATAAAACTGAATAGCGAAATACACATTCACCATTTTTCATCACCTTTCAAAACAAAAATTATAGAGTAATTTTGTTTATTTACGTGATATGAGAATCCTGTGTGAGAATCACTCTGTGATGCTACTCTAGTGTGTCTGTGTGCGCCGCTGTAGTGTTACTGTTTCCATGTATGTATCTCAGATCAAGTAGGTATATTCAAAGGATATACAGATGCATATTGCTGTGTTAACTTGCCACCCTGTCGGCCCGGGCAGAGGTCCTATATAAACTATTGCGTCGTTGTAATGCTACAGCATCTAATGTGCATATTTCACCCTCTACCCTTTTTAAAATATTGATTTTATTGAAATGCTGTAAAGGACAATTTTAATCTACATTAAATGCACAACATATCCAAAATATCGTTTAGTTTGATAAAAACAATACTATATTGTTTAAAATAGCTTCGTAAATAAACCTTTGTTTTTTTTTAAATATTTTGTTAAAGATAAAAATGGGTTATAATTAGGAGATAGACTTTATGCCATCGCGGACTTTATTTTTAATTCTCTCCAACGCACGGTGCCAAATCGACTACCGGTACATCGAGGTGTTGAAGTGTTTGTACAAAAACGCCAAAATGTCAGTCCGACTTCAGGACCAGACCTCGGAACCTATCCTTCTGCAGCGCGGTGTGAGACAGGGAGACGTCATATCTCCGAAACTGTTCACCGCTGCATTGGAGGATGTCTTCAAGGTTCTGGATTGGAAAGGACTTGGAATCAATGTCAACGGCGAGTACATCACTCACCTTCGGTTTGCCGACGATATAGTGGTCATGGCTGAGACCATGGAAGACCTCAGTAAAATGCTCGATGACCTCAGTAGAGCTTCCGAAAGAGTGGGTCTTAAAATGAACATGGACAAAACCAAGGTTATGTCGAATGTTCATGTAACACCCACTCCTATCAAGATCGGAGACTCTACGCTCGAAGTTGTGGACGATTATGTTTACCTGGGACAAACGGCCCAGTTGGGTAGATGTAACTTCGAGAAAGAGGTCAATCGTAGAATCCGACTCGGCTGGGCAGCGTTCGGGAAGTTGCGCGGTATCTTCTCGTCCAACTTACCCCAGTGTCTCAAGACGAAAGTCTATTATTTATTATAATTTTTTTTATTATTATTATAACTAAAATATATTTAAAATTTGCAAGTAGTGATAATTCTCTACCAGTGTTGCCAGTGATTACATATAAGGGACCGAAACGTGGTCACTCACAATGGGCCTTACCAGAAAGCTCAAAGTCACCCAAAGGGCAATGGAGAGGGCTATGCTCGGAGTTTCCTTGCGTGATCGAATCAGAAATGAGGACATACGCATGAGAACCAAGGTTACCGACGTAGCCGGAAGAATCGCCAGACTTAAGTGGCAATGGGCAGGGCACATTGCTCGCAGAACCAAGGTCATGTTGAATATTCATGTAACACCCACTCCTATAAGATCGGAGACACTACATTCGAAGTTGTGGACGATTATGTCTACCTGGGACTAACGGTCCAGTTGGGTAGATCTAACTTCGAGAAATAGGTCAATCGTCGAATCCGACTCGGCTGGGCATGGGCAACGTTCAGGGGCCGTATTTTTGAATCAATAGAATTCCAAATCGTGTACGAAATCGCAGAATTCGTATGCGAATCCCTAAAATTGCTATTTTTGAATATTCATACCCGAGAATTTGGCAACGAGTGGTCCGACCCACTCGTTTCCGATATTCTACCAGTAGAAATGACGGAAATCCTTTGAGAACTTCCCACTTCTTAGTATGGGTTTGCTGCTCAATAAATCGATTAGTTTAGGTTTTTGGGCTATAGAAAGGTGCCCTACTGATTTCCTATTCTTTTTAGGGGAAAAATATGTGAAAGCTAGAGAAAAAAATATCGAAATCCCAATGACAGACGTCAGACAATGACATTAAAACTTTTTAATTTACGTTCCGTTCCACAGTAACTCACTATCGGTTTTTAAAATCAACGAGTTATGGGCTTATGGCTTTCCGGTTTTTATTTTTCTGCGTGAAATGAAAAATGTTATAAGATTCGAGTTTTAGGGCAACACTCATTTCTATTACTTCAAAAATACGTAAAATTTGGAGCAATCGAAATTCATTTCGTATACGTTTTGCTTTCGTGCATGAATTTAAGATTCACTTCGAGTGATTCAAAAATACGGCCCCAGGAAGCTGCGCGGTATATCTTCTCGTCCAACTTACCACAGTGTTTCAAGACGAAAGTCTATGACCAGTGTGTGTTGCCAGTGATTAGAAACGGGACCGAAACGTGGTCACTCACAATGGGCCTTATCAGAAAGGTCAAAGTCACCCAAAGGGCAATGGAGAGCTAGGGCTATGCTCGGAGTTTCCTTGCGTGATCGAATCAGAAACAAGGACATCCGCTTGAGAACCTAGGTTACCGACGTAGCCCGAAGAATCGCCAGACTTAAGTGGTAATGGGCAGGGCACATTGCTCGCAGAACGGATGGCCGATGGGGCCGAAAAGTTCTGGAATGGCGACCGCGAACCGGAAGACGTTGCGTTGGATTGGAAGGCCTCCCACTAGGTGGACCGACGACCTGGTCAAGGTTGAGGGGACCCGCTGGATGAGAGACGCACGGGACCGGTCAATGTGGCTACACCTGGGGGAGGCCTATATCCAGCAGTGGCCGTCTTTTGGCTGAAATGATGATGATGATGATGGTGATGAACGACCAACCATCAAGTCCGAACACGTTCCGCTTCCTATATACAGACGACCTTGCCCTCACCTCCCAAACCTCACCTTTTAGGAAGTCGAGGTTCGCGTGCCAGACGCTCTTGGTGAATTAGTCACTACTACCTACATCGCCATGCAATTAACTCAAACCCGAAGTTACTGTGTTTGACTCAAACCGAGTCAAACACAGTCCTGCATTTTCGACCTCCAAAACTGAGAGGCTGAGCGTATCGTTTGTGGTGAGTTGTCTATCAAACACAGTAACTTTCGAAAGTATCTATGGTTCTCTGGACAGAACATTAACTTTCAGCAAAAACTGCAATACCATCAAACAGAAGATGCACAGTCACACTCACAACAGTCGACTCGTCTCTCCAAAGTGGGGTGCGTCACCTCATGTCGTGAGGACTAATGCGCTGGCGCAGCTAAAGAATTAGCGTGCCCCGTGGCGTGTGAATGGCACCAGCCATTCACAGCACATGTACAGTGAGTGGATACGGCTCTGAATGAAATGCCCTGATTATCACTGATTTGCGTTAAATTAACTCCGGTACACATGCTGTTGTCGAGGATGACAAATATTTGCAACCTCTTCCATGAGGAAGAGGAAGGAAGAGGAATATGGGGAGAAAAGTTAGTGTACACTCGCTTGTGGCCTTACTCATGTAGTAGTGTACCTACCCCACATGGGGTGCACTTATTTTGCAAGTGAATGTGCATTTCACCCCCGCAGCTGCATGGAACGGCGCACTATTGGCGCAGCGCCAACTGACGCCAAGTTCTCGGGCACACTACGCTGTGGGTGTGCTTAGCATAATCTACTACGTACTCATGAACACCCGGCTTCCCCTTTTATAGTATAAAGAACCTTGAACTTGTTTCGCAACAAGTTTGTTGGTGAACGCTCTTAGGGGAACGAAAAAGTAAATTCTCGAACTCTTAAAAGATTCAAATTTAAAGACGGATAGTGGCTAAATAATAATAGACGCACGGGACAATTGATGGTTAAGCAACGGGTAAGTACGTGCCAAGGACGACCATTTATTATAAATCGAGTCCCCTCCGTGTCTTAGAATACGCGGTCGTTAAATCGTTGCTGACCTTTTGAGGATAACAGGCGTAATGACATGTGCATTTTGACATTTTCACTTTGTCTCTACGAATAGACAAAGAGCGTAGAGCGTATGCTACCTCAGATTAGCAACCCTATTTGTGGTGGTTAAAACTTCGCTTGAAATACTGTTAGAATAAAGTTCTAATCAGCTTGCACTACAAAGCGGTTGTTACGTCTTTCGCTGCGGCCGAAAGCGAAATTAGTGGTATTTTGCGATTTACAAAAAACTATTGATTGGACTAAAAAAGTAAAACACTATCCGCCTTATTACAAAAGGTAGTTAAACCTGGTTTAACTTAGACCTGGTTTATCTCGCATGCTGTCACTTTCTTTTGAATTATACTTTTACGCATTATAAAACTCGCGTTTGAGGTAGTAGAAGCTCTAGTAAACGTTGGACACGTAAATAAAGATCTTATGATGGACTGCCTCGTTGGTCTAGTGGTTGCAATCGTGACTGCTGAGAATGAGGTCCTGGGTTCGATTCCCGAGTCGGGCAAATCGTCATCAGGAATTTCTCAGTAGCAGCCGCGGAGTCTGGCTTTGTGCCCGGTCAATAGGCTGGCCCCCTATTGCATGGGACTTAAACATAGCTAGCGAAATGTGAGTGTGCTATATAGGCATACTTTCACCTAATCCTTTGGGAATAACAGGCGTGATGTTATGACTGATGTTAGTGAATATCGCAGTACATAAGGAAACAACAAACATGCGACGGCGGTGCATGAAGGGTCCGCAGGGTACAGCGTGGGTTGCGTCCCAGGGTGCGTTGCGGGGCGCAGGGCGGGATGCGGCAATGCGACACGGGGTACGTAGGGCCCGGTGTGCAGCGCATTGGGGAGATCATGGAATGTTCTGGAACGGGGAGGGAGGGAATCCTGCCTCCCTCAGGTGGGAATGAGGACGTGGGGAACTTTGACGCATCTATTGATATAACTATTACATCAGCATTTATCTGCTCGCCCGGACAGGGCTTCAGAGCTCGGTAAAGTAATAAATATTAGCAAAGCAAAAGTAATAAAAAACGGTACTTCTGCCTAACCCTTCGGGGATTGTAAGGCGTGATGGAAAAACGTAATTTAAAAAAAAATTGGTATAAGACGAATTTTCGTTAACAAGATGTGGTGTTATAAAACAGGTCAGTATCAAAAAATGCCGCAAGTGGGAGGTTAATTTCTTAGATAATAAATTTTCCAAAGAAAAATTCAGAGAATATGATTTAAATTATGACCCTTTGGTGATTACGGCGTGATATTATGTAAAATTTTGTTGGGCCTTTCCCTAAGGTATTTCTGACTAACATAGTAACATGTTAATTTAATTTTTATATGTTGGTTCTAGAGACGGAAGATACAGAGTACAGAAGCGAAGTGAGTGTGAGTGTACTGTTGACCTCTGCCCATCCCTACGGATAATACAAGCGTCATGATTTGTAAGTTCTAGACAATCTAGACTGTAAGCACAGATTACCAAGAACTATTTTAAAAAACACCTAACGACACGTAGGCATGATGGTTGCCTCTGCCGAACCCTTCGTATAACACAAGCGTGATATTATATTATGATCGTAGAGGATAGGTACAGACTACTGAAAACGTTCTATCAATGCAATAGGCAGTAGGCTTGCCCTCTATAAGGCTGTGGTTCCACTGAGGCGGAGCGGAGCAGAGCGGAGACGACCTGTGGCGCGATTCAGCAATCACATGGCTTGAAATCCACAACTCTTAGCAGCTATGTGGATTTCAAGCCATGGTGAATCGCGGCACAGCTCGTCTCCGTTCCGCCTCAGTGGAACCGCAGCCTAACACATAAATATAACTGGCGGAATGTGAGCGTACTGGTCAACTCTACCCTCCCCATCTTGTAATTTAGGTTTGAAGTTAAGGTGTTCATAGAGGATAAGTAAGGACTAATTAATACGCACCTCGTCGGGGCTGCGGGTTGTTCGAAAGTGATACCGCAGCCTCGGCACAAAGGGCTAAGAAGGAACATGGGTGGTTTTTAGTCAGTGGAAGTCTGACACTCCCGGGAGGAGTCATTTGATAATTTCCAACACACCAAAACAAAAAAAAACAAAATAGTGGTAGGACTACTCCTATGGCCTTAAACCTGCTTAGCACCGTTCTATTCGTGCCACACCCTTGTTGCGTCATCAGCTTGGCACAGGCCGCGACGCGCAAGCGCAAGCCCAGTTCTCGGAAATCAGGGAGTCTAGAATATGTTGCCCTATTTTGTTTGATCCGCCGCGCTTGCGCAATGCACACGGGCGCAGGGAGCAACTCCTACCACAAAGAGTGGTAGATAGCCCGGGTTCAGAGCTCAAAAATTCTCAGAACTTCATCGAAGCTTGCCCACCCGCCTCCTCGATTTGTTTTGTTGAACGGAGATTTACTATGTTTGATACTTGAACCTCTGATTGCAATATTTTTTGAGATTTTACGATAACTCAGGGTCAGATCAATTGATTTTTTACATAACATTGCGCCAAAGAAGGCAAGACCGAAAGGCATGATATTCGTAGTCGTGTGGTAGAAGGACCCAGAAAAACGCTTGTATTTGTGCGATTTCAGACCATGCACATTTTAAGTCAGCGATAAAAATCAAAACACATTTTTACATCTTAATTAGTGAGCTAAATATTTGATTCTAATCAAATTGGTAGAGTAATTTACTTTTTTAGAAAAATTATACGTGTAACGTATAATTTATCGAAAAACTTTTTATACTAATTGCGATATTTGTATGGGAAGTCTAGTTGTGTTGTTTTCATCCGATGTTCCTACAGGTGTGTTGCCCAGTTTGATGATCTGAACAACCACATTAGGAGCCCTTTTTCTATTACCCCTCGTAAAATATTATAAAAACATTGACAACAGATGATACGTTAAAATAGTAGCGTTACTGGATTATTGTCTGGTGACGAAGTTAAATAATGACGACGATATGATGTAACTGGAGAAGAGAATTTAAACTTACAAATCCTGTTTGTCCTTCCTGTTTTTTAGGTTGTTTAGATTTTATTTTTGTAGATTAATTGGTAAGAAACGTGTATTTTTAGGTTTATTGAGTGCCATACTAACGAATTAGGTTAAGGCCTGTAATGTTAGTTGTTAGTTGAAAGTAAATAAATAAATAATAATAAATAAATAAATATTTTACAGAATACAGTTTATTGGTATAATTATATTAGGGTAGTATTTAAACGAGTGACTGTAAATGAAAATTTTAAGTTACAAAAATAATTAATTTAGGTCACAGAATTACTAAGTGAGCGACTGACTGTGAGCGACAAGAAATCAACAGAACGGCAATTTATAAACATTAATTTGAACTACTTAAAATACAAAATGAGTAGCTTCATAATTTTTGAGCGACCGAATATTTGTATGAGTGACAACGTTACGTCCTGCATTTTTTTCAATATTTGGCAAATGATTTATTTATACTGAACGGCATTTTATCTTAAATGAAGTGTTTCGATTAGAAAAATCACTTTGAAAATTACTATAATGAGTAGAGTAATGACCACAGTTTTTTTTTTGAAAATGTTCGTATGAAATAACTATTTGAAGAAACACTTTTAGCTAAGAAATTTAATTATTTAAGGGTAGGTTGCATGTATTCCGAAAAAATAAAGCAATATGTATTTACTTAAATCAAATGAAGGGTTCTCTATTGTGTCACCTAACTTTTTTATCTATAATTTAAAATGCCATAACTTTTTTTGTCCTAATCATCATTTGTCCGAATGATAACTTACCCGAACTAAATATCACATGCCATAAAATTGAAATCCCTAAATATAATATGACCTAAATCCATTTGTCTTAGATATTACAATAATATACGAAAGACATAAAAAGTTTTCCATAAAAGTTTTAAGTCCTAAATTAAAATCACATAATGTTTATTTATCATAATAATATTATTAGAACAAAGTATAACAAAGCTTTTGGTCACGTCACTCATACATGCAACGCATGTACTCCATGACGCGCGCTTGCTTCGCTCGCATATTATATAACACTAATATCTTCTGTCCCCGAAGTGCCGGGCCTCCGCCGGCCTCCTTCGTCGGCCTACGGCCCGGTGCCCATGCCGCCCATAAAGGATACTGTCGCGAGACGGTGATTCATCCACTTAGCGGACGACTAGCAACAAACAATCTGTAGTTTTCATTTAAAAAAGTTATCAAAATAATAAACATAAGACCTCAAATAGAATATCAGTAACCATTAATCATTAATAAAGCAGTAATAAAACGTTGCTCAATCTGAACTTTTTAGTAGTATAATACGTAAAACCTCAATTGGAAAAATCGTCTCTATCTTAATATTTAAGTTACCCTTTGTGTATTTCTAGTCGCTCACTTAGTAATTTTGTCGCTCAGTTAGTAATTTTAATATCTGAAATGGATTTATCACAAACCACTTTTTGTAAGCTCGTTCCGGATTTTATTATTAATCAATATTTGTCGTTAGTTTAGTTTATTTTTCGCTTACTCAAATTCATACCGCTCAAGTTATAAAAACAGTATATCATCATCAGTCGCTCAGTTATTTTTTATTCGCTCGTTTTATAATTCCCCATTATATTATGAGAGATACAGTTTTTTTTAAATACTACAGGAATAAACAGGTCTTTAAGTGGTTCCTCCTAAAGGTCTATCTAATAATAATTGTTGTCATTATGTAAACTTACGATGCCGGACAAATGTTAAACCACGGACCAGATGGCCTCCGGACACATTTCAAATAAAATCAATTCCGGAAAAAGCCGGAGAGCTGGCACCGCTAAGTAAAGTGGCAGCCAGGCCAGCACAAGAAAAGTGTACATAAGTGCCACTAACATAGTTTTAAGTCTTGTTTATTAACACAAGTTTTTATTTACTTTAAGTATATATAAGTATTTGTTTACAGGCTATATATCTTCGGGCCGTCGTAGCCCGAAATACATGATGTTGTTGTTAATAGGCTTCCACGTTTACCTGGAAGTAAATGAAAAACATATAATAAATGGGATGTTTTTCAGTAAAATCGACTGACCTACTGGGAAAATGCTACTTTTTAACTTGTTTCATGGTTATAATTATGGGACTAGCTTTTGCCAGCGGCTTCGCCCGCGTGAAAATGTCGATTCTCCATACAAACTTTCATCCCCTATTTAAAACCCTTAGGGATTGAATTTCGAAAAATCCTTCCTTATTCCTTGTCTACTTTATAAAGGGAACCTCTGTGCAAAATTTCAGCTTTCTAGGTCCAAGGGTTTGGGCTGGGCGTTGATGAGTCAGTCAGTCAGTCAGGACTTCTCTTTTTATTTATATATAGAATTATAGATTATTATAGATTATTTGTCACTATTTTGTATTGAACAGCAGATAAAAGTAAAAAAAAAAGCGGTTTTTGTCCTCTATAGACGTCGGTGGCGTATTGGACACGTTTTCATTTGTCGTCTATACTTGACTGTCGCGGTCAAGTTTAAACAAAAGGTTAAAGAAATGAATAATGTTGAAATATTTAACTGGTTTAATTTTTAAAGATAGCAAGCTAGCACCAATCCACAGATCACTCCAATTTCAGCATCTTAAAAGCTTATGGAGATTAAAATCCAACCGTTCGTTTATCACGCCTGTAATTATCCATAATCCACACTTCGCAAGTTTAATAGAGACCAAGCTTAATGGTCCACAGAGAACAAATCCAGACTCGTGACTTTTTATCATGATAACAAATAACAAATCAAAGATCAAAATTGCTCGCGCGCAGTATAGGTAGGTACTCGACGGATTAAGTTACAGTTAGGCACACTATGGCATGTTGATGATGTGTGCGCTAGGGGTGCAGTCCTTGATAACCCCTGTCCAAAATGTACTTTCAGGGGGGTACGGCCCACGACCTTTGCATGTTTGTGTACGTATCAAACAACCCTCATAAATCACCCTCTACCCTGGTTAAAATATTGATCTGATACTCAGGTGAGAGTGAGACTCTATCGTCTGGATCTGGACTAAAATATATCTGGAGAAAAAAAATCTACACTATAATATTATAACAAGGAAAGATTTATTTTAAGAAGTATTATTCCTTTATTTCTTTCTTCTTCACAAACCTAATACATTTTTAAATATTATTTAATAAAAGATATTTAAATATAAAAAAAATATAGCCCACCCCGGTATTGGGAGCAGGTCCAAGCTACCTAAGTGCTCCAGAGAAAGGACCCTCCAAACAATACGAGCCGTGTCCAGGAATACCGCTTCCTGTATCAAGCCCTTGATCCAGCTGCCTCCTCAGCCAACCTCCTCAGGTGTTGGTCGAGGCTCTTGGCAATTAAGCCATTGGCTGACGGCTGAGTCCACATTCCACATGTCACGCGCGAGCGCTCGCGAGCCAAGTCAAGACACTTACATGAACTTACTTGATACTTTGCTTCGGGGCCAGCATCAGGCAACAACTTTCTTTACATAGCGCTGTTATTTACACTCACAGTTTTTCAACTGGACAAATTACTCCGAAACCTATGTGCACATTAAGTGGCGCCTTAATCTAAACCCCTTTATTGACCCTATCCATTTTTTGTCAGACTCATCATCTTCACAATACAAAAACATTTCATAACAAGTATATGCTATATTTTGTAAAGACTTCTCACAGCCAAAAAGAGTAACGTGGAATTATTCAGAATCTGGACACGGAAAAGGCGCTCCTGAGGGATTTGGAGCTAGTCTAAAAAGGACTGACTGCGGATCGTATAGTAACTTTTGGGAAATATATAGGCACTTTTAAACAATTTTACGATTTGATTAAAACTTAAATAGAAAATGACAACTTTAATACATATAATAGTGAAAAAAAAATTGAAAGAGAGGATATCTTATTTAGAGACAGCTTAATTGCAAAAAAATTAAACCATTTAGGGGCACCTTTTCTGTGTACCAAGTTCTTTGGGAGAAATCTACATCGAAAAAAACCGTATGCAATAACAATAATTGTAACATCTATTAAACGATAATATAAAAAAATTGGTCTGAAGTTAACTTTAAAGGCGTTTATAAATCTAACTTTATGGCATAGAATAAAAAGGAAAATAGGTTCATTTCTACAATTCTTGCAGGTATTTTGATTTTTTTTGGTACCTAGTAATAGGTTCTTTTTTGGTAGGCCTTTAAACACAATCCGTTTTATATAAGAAGACTTAAAACCAGCACTTTGTGAGAAAAATTTCAAGGAATTTCGAAGGTTGAACTGCCCACTGATGATTTTTCTTCCCTCATGATATATTTGAAATATACAATTAAAATAATAACAAGTTATAGTTGTTAAATTATTTTCTAATACAGTTGCTCAAAAAGTGGCGTATTGCAGGTTGCAGGGACGTATAGCGTTCGGGATGTGGGCTATTACATACTCGTGCTTTTTCTGTTTTTTGATGTCCATCAAAAAAAAAAAACCAACCACGAAGTTTTTACTAAAAAAAAATCATAGAAGTTTTTATGATTCATGCAAATATTTCTAAAGAAGCTACTAATTTGTTTCAATATCAGATTTAATTATTTGATTCAATGAGTTTGGTTAGGTTTCATTCCATTTCATCTCATTAAAATTCATTTTCATTTCTTATCAATAAAAAAAATCTACTGAAGACTTGGCTGTATCAGCTGTATGGGCATAGTTCCCTTTGCCTACCCAGAATGGGTGAAGAAAACAAAAGAAAAAAAAATCTGCTAAAATTATTTTACGGTTAGCGCCATTTTCCAAAAATGTACTTAATTAAATTCCTTAATTTTTTCGCAACTGTATTAAAAATAGTTGTTCAGTACACGTGCGGAACCGTCATTGCAAAGAGTTCTGACAAATGTCTACCCGAGCCGAGGCGCAATAATGAAATATATAATTTACTATTGCACATACTGGATAAACAATAAACATCTATACAGAACGAACGAAAGAACCAAGTCAGGTCACATCTATTGAACCTCTAATGAAGAAAGCTCCACAGACGGATATCATTAAAAACCTTGTTATGGATAAGTTAAATATAAAGTAAAAAATGTATTATTGCAGCGCCAGAAGAGGCGGTAGGTATATTAAGATTAACAGTCTTAGATCATATTTAAACGAACTTAAGAAAAAGTGTACAAACTTGGAAGTAAAAGAAAGTATATAGGTAAGTTAATAATTTAAAGTAACATACATTCACATAATTATTAAAACATAACTGTTTTCTTCTATTCACAGAAAGCTTACGAATTTACACAAGTTTACCACATTTGTCAACATGTTCAAAATAATACGTGTTTTCTAGGCCATTTTATAGTTAGAATTGAAATTGTACAAAATAGAGGAGAGGCGGTTTGGATTAACGATATTCTACAAATAAGAACCATTGATTGTCAGTAGTAGTTCATCAACTCTGGTTTACAATTTTGTTACTACGAGTATCCCCAAATTGGCATGGATTTTGGTTTTTACCCAGCAAGGCTTGGTGATGACAGGTGGAGTAAAGTTGTGACCGAGTGGTGTCCAGGGACTGGAAAGAGACGTGTTGGTCATCCGGCGGCGAGATGGGCAGACGACATTGTTGCCATCGCGAGAGTATCCTCGATCAGGCTGGCACAAGGACGTGGAGCTTGGCACAAGGACGTGGAGCTTGGCACAAGGACGTGGAGCTTGGCACAAGGACGTGGAGCTTGGCACAAGGACGTGGAGCTTGGCACAAGGACGTGGGTGAAGTCGGGCTGTGGATGGTGATGAACTAATTACTCAATATCATTACGATTAAAGTAAGACTTCATAAAAGTAAGAAAAATAATTACTTCGCTTCGGGTCTGCTTAAATTGGTTTAAGGTAATTAAAAACCATGACCACAATACATCAGTTTCGCCAAATATAATTGAAACCCATTTATACCGCACAGTGTAAGGTTCCGTAGAATAGGACAACAAGGAACCCATATACTTTCGACATGTCCGTCTGTCTGTCCATGCTTAGTCCAGTGACAGCTATAATTTAGCATGAATATAAAGATCAGAAAAACCGATCAAGTGGAAAAATAAAATCTCGAAAAGTATTTTTTAGGGTATCTCCTGAACATGTATTGGGAATGTTTTTTTTTCCTCAAGTAAGCCATAGTGTGGGATGTCGTTGAGTGGGTCTTTTAAATATATTAAGAGTTTGTTGAAATACTATCTCGATTATAGGATTCGTTTATGAAATATTAGGGTTAAAGTGCTAATTTTTGTTTAGGGGACGGGACACTCAAGTGTCAAGGACTACGGAACCCTGCAGGTTCCGTAGTTGCGCACAATGTATTGTGCGTAGCCCGACACGCTCGTAGCCGGTTTGTTTTATTTATTATATATGTATGTATAGCTATAACATAAATATAGTTTTTTATAGTAACTATTGTAACTCTAATTAAGACATTATTTAAGAAAATATTTGCTGACGGTATGTGAACCTAAGAACGTTCAAAGAAGGGAATTTGTGGGTGGAAATCATTAGATCCTACTTGATAGTAGGAAGGTAATTGAACACCTACCTACCTTAGCTGACATGGGAATGTCAGCAGAAGAGCTGTAGCGTATTCTGGGTTCAAAGCTCTTGAAGATCGCACAGCACACGTTAGTCCACTAACACTAGATGCTAGAACGTCTAGCTTGGAGACACCATCACAAACAGAGAGGACGAAACGTTCATCCAGCTCAGGGGAGTAAAATCGTACTTCGCGTCTCGGGTAGACATCGCCGTGAAGTAGGTCGGAAGCAAGCTCGGTGATGATTTATATAAACTTTATACGGTTCACAGCTTCAGACATAATTGGACTTAGCGATTCATCAGTCTATAACTTTTTCAAGACCATTCTTAACAACGCGATGCCCTGCATTGATTGAAGTGAGGTATTAAATTATGACGCCCAATTGGCAATTTATTTCACTGACTGCCAATAGAGCTATCCCCAGCTCAATTGGCGACATCCTTATCATCCCAGCCAACACCGAGTTTCTAAATATCTTGCATTTTGCACTTTGCGACAAAAGTATAACGATAACACCTCCCAACTAATTCGAAGATACTCGCGAGTAGTTTTAAAACGGAAAGCTTTAGTTTGTTTAGCGTCAGTTAAACTATAATTAAAGAGAATACAGTCACCAAAAGAGAGTTAGTTACCAAAGGTAACCATGTTTTATTTTTTCAAAGGTTTTACCCGTCTTGGGGTATAAAATCTCAAAGCAATGATACCATATTATGCATCATATTGAACTAAAGAAAAGCGACACACTGCGGCAAAAGTTTGATCTACTACATGGTTGCTTTCCGTTCCTAGTGGATCGGAATGCAACCATAAAGTAGTTCAAACTTTTGCCGCAGTGTGTCGCTTCTCTTTAGTTCAATATGTTGTGAGTGTCCCTTGAAACAGTTCACGTTGTTAAATACATGACACGATTGAATACTTCATTGCCCTTAATATAATTATTCAAATTCTCAATGATCAATGCAGGTATAGCATTGTATGAATGGTCTAAGATTTCTGTTGTAAATGAGTTCAAATGTGTTACAGAGAAAACTCGCCCTTACCTTTCGGGTACGAAGCCCGTAAAAAAACATCGGTATTAATAGTACATTACTGCAGAATCCAGTAAGTAAGCCTTCCTGGCCAAGTACGAGTTAACCGGACCGAACCGCAGGTGAGGTCTGGTTATATACGAGGCCAGGATGGCTTTCTTACTGGTTGAGGTTTGTATAATGCTTTTCTCAAAAATTAAAGAAAGTTTAACAACAAATTCGTTTAATTAATATTGAAGGTTACATTCATATGTGAAAAACACAATAGCACTTTTTGGCCGACCCGGGAATCGAACCCAGGACCTCACGCTCTGCAGTCGAGCTTGCGACCACTAGACCAACGAGGCAGTTTAGGAAACAACTTTAGAAAAAACTTTTTAATAAACTGAAATTACTAAATACAATCATAAAATCCCACACTATAAATGTCATACCAAAAAGAGAGATAGATATATATTTGGAACCTCCCTTCTATAACCATGTTATAATGGCTAAACTCTAATCTGTGTCTGGTACTATGTTTTTTTTTCTAAGCAGATCTAAAGAGGATGACCTAGTGTCCAGTAAGTAAATTACATACTTACTTACTGGACAGTAGGAGATTCCAAATTTAAAATCTCGCTTCTTACTGGACAGTTGTGAATAAGTCTCCGGTAAAGTTCACTTTCTGGATACTTTTTAGAGATGTTATGGCAACATTACATACCATTTTTGAGAAATAGTACATTACTGCAGAATCCAGTAAGTAAGCCTTCCTGGCCAAGTATGAGTTAACCGGACCGAACCGCAGGTGAGGTCTGGTTATAATATACGAGGCCAGGATGGCTTTCTTACTGGTTGAGGTTTGTATAATGCTTTTCTCAAAAATTAAAGACAACAAATTCGTTTAATTAATATTGAAGGTTACATTCATATGTGAAAAACACAATAGCACTTTTTGGCCGACCCGGGAATCGAACCCAGGACCTCACGCTCTGCAGTCGAGCTTGCGACCACTAGACCAACGAGGCAGTTTAGGAAACAACTTTAGAAAAAACTTTTTAATAAACTGAAATTACTAAATACAATCATAAAATCCCACACTATAAATGTCATACCAAAAAGAGAGATAGATATATATTTGGAACCTCCCTTCTATAACCATGTTATAATGGCTAAACTCTAATCTGTGTCTGGTACTATGTTTTTTTTTCTAAGCAGATCTAAAGAGGATGACCTAGTGTCCAGTAAGTAAATTACATACTTACTTACTGGACAGTAGGAGATTCCAAATTTAAAATCTCGCTTCTTACTGGACAGTTGTGAATAAGTCTCCGGTAAAGTTCACTTTCTGGATACTTTTTAGAGATGTTATGGCAACATTACATACCATTTTTAAAAAGTAAAAGTATTATACATCAATTCGTGTACTTAATTACGCGTTAAATTATACTTGGCTTCATTTCTTATCCTTCAAAAACAAGAGTCCGAAATTAGCAGAAAGTAAATGTTAGTTAGATATTCGGGAAAAAATTACAAACCAAATTACCAAATCTTTAAATAAAACTGGAAATCCATGTTTCTGAACCCAATGTAGAAATTATGAGAAAATACTTCGTTTAACACATTTAAAGTAAGTGAATAAAAAATAAAACGTAAGATTTTTTCAATTAAGTATATGTATGTTATGTTATGTGGGAGATGTATCATAGAACTATGACTAAGTATGTTGTGTAAGTTAGTCTAAGTCTATAATATATTAAATGATTTGGTAATAAAGATCAGTTTTATACATCAATAAGTGTACTCAATAACACCTATCCCCACAAACAATTTACGGAATGCTTGTCTGATTATGAACCAAAATCAGAATTTGTCTATAAATATATTAAAATTTTCAATATTCTTGTCGATTAAGACGAGTTCTAACATGGGAAGTCTTGGTCTAGACTCCACGAGCTCGAATTCGGAAATAAAAATCAGCAAAACTTTTAAATACTAGTTTACGACGACATTGGTGTTTTCATTTCATTCAAGTTCCTTTAAAAGAATTTTAACGATTAGACGAAAGTCTAATCGTCAAAGAAGTACCGTACTTTATCAAATATCAAGACGTCACAAGCATCAAACACATAAAGCACATTATTCTTTCGATGTGGGATCTGAAATATCCTTTGACATATCATAGGAAGTTTGTATTCGCTCAAACATGAATTAAACATTATTTGGCTTGGGAACCTAACAATGTTGTAAGTAGTATTTGTGGGTAGAATTCGTTTATTACTACTATCTCCAAGAAGGCAATTGAACGCCACCTACCTTGTCTCAACTCCAAAGACAGCAGTAGAGAGAGGAAAAAAAAACTTCCGAGTCTTGCGTAAATATTCCAAGTTTTTTAAGAGAAAACATTTTATGATTTCTTTTGAAATCGCTGCCTTAAGCCTTTCATTTGAAAATAAACCTCTTTTCAACTTACGCAAGTACAACGTGACTGTATATTTCTGCTGAAGACGTACGTAGGATGGAATTTTTTTGTGGCGGGCACGGGGACTGCTTTATAAATTGTCGTCAGTGTATTTATGTTTTCGTTTTGTTTATGTTGCCGTGCCCTAGCCGGGTTTCATGTTGGAACCAAATTCATTGTAACAACTTTTAAACACAATGTTCCCAGAATGTTCTTTTTGAGGAGTTCAAAGACGAAATAAACACACGTTGAGGTTCTTTCAGCAGCCAATACCTGGACACACTCTCAGTCGTAACTCTGTGCCTACTGATGCGTCCGCAGATGTGTGGACAGACGACGGGCGCCCGCGCTACAAACCTTTGATGTGGGACAAAACCGACAACAAACGGATTGGCGGCAGACTCATCCAACGTCCACGCCGACGTCCAATACCTGCCACAGATGACCAAATCACCCCCTCTACACATCGGCGGATGCGTCTACAGATTGACGTCTGCCGATGTGTAGAGGGGCCTTTATGCAGAGATGTGTAACTGTGTACCTAATATTATGTCCTATTAAATAGGGAGGCTATTGTCATCAATCGATGACAATATATCAATATAATCTTGATGTAAAAGTCCAATAAATATTCGTGTAAAGTAATATTCCGCCGAATATACCTTTATAATACTACCTTTGAACTTTCTGTACTTACCTACCATCAACCTAAATACTTTCTCGTAAAAAAACAAGCCTACTTATTTAATTAAGTATTCAAATATAAAGTAAAATAACATAACTTTACACCTGTAGTCCGGAAGAGTTAGGCGGAGATGTACCCCATGCTTAAAAGTACTGCTTGCGACCACTACAGTAACGAGGAAGTTACTTACATAACACTTGTAAAATAACAGGTACTTAATGTATTTCATACATTTTTGTCAATGAAGAAAATTGTTTTTCACAGAAAAGTATAAACAATTATTAATGGAAAGATAAGAATAATACTCTTGTGGCGACCGACTGCGACATCGCAACACATGAGAACTAATTGATAAATCCTACATCGCACTATCAAAGTTATCCGCGACATTAGCTCATATAAACACGACACAGGGAATCCTAGTGTGAGTTTCAGGAATCAACGCAACGATTGTAATTTTAAAACAATAAATAGTTCTTATTCTTATAGAAAATCCTGACTTACATAATAATGTTGGGCAGTTAGCCCACCAGACACAACACCCGTCTGGTCGGAGGATCCTCCCTTCTCTATGGGGGATGAGTAACTTTACACCCTGTTTCTCATATCCTCCAAACTCTAATGAAATCAGTCACACACAAATAGACCCGGCCCGCGTAGAGTTCATGGCCCTACGGGATCGACAGGTATGAAAAGTCCTACGTGGTAGTCCAGGTTATAAACTATCTGTGTGCTAAATTTCATCCAAATCCGTTCAATAGTTATTGCGGGAAAGAGTAACAAACATCCATCCATCCTCACAAAGTTTTGCATCTACGAGTATAATATTAGTAGGATGATGATATAACAAGGTCTTAGATCCAAACAAAAATTCATGTTTCATTACAGTATGGCATCATGAAAATCAATAGATATTTCAAGTATCTAGATCTGGCTCGCAAGGTTGTCGACATGTGGAACGTGACTACAGCAGTATAAACAATTTTTTTACAACTCAGGAATACATTTGAATAGACATTCGCAGCCCTCCCTCTTAAGCCCCTTTAAAATGACTGTCAGACTTTAGGGCTTCTATCTATTCGCAACAAAAATGAATTCACAAATGAATGTCGAGGGTTTAACGTCTTTTTTAAGATACAAAAGGATCTCGGTTTGTTAAGGACTGGGGTGACTCATCCAGACCCATCTCTGCAACCATACCTTGACCTTCGGGCACCCCTGTGTCTGTTATTACTTAGCAACTGGCCCCTAAAACTTGCTTCGATAAATGATTTCAATACGACAGATGTATTGTACCAAATTATCTCAACTGTAACGAATCTGCGACAAAAGAGACACCCTAATTTGAATATGTCCGAATCGAATAACATGACCAAAGCTTTCAACATGACTACAGTACATCCAATCTTTTTCATGCTTGTGCTATTATAATTCCAAAATAATGATATCATTTGAAGGGTTCAAAATGTTGGTTCATTATTTTGCTTGTACAGTCACCTGATGACCTGACCTCTCTTCGCATACCACTTGCTCTTTTCTTGGTCATACGAGGGAGGTAATGCTGGGCACTGATAGTACGTAGCAAGTTTCACCTTGAAACAAGATTAATTCGCCCCTGTCTGCGACGAGACAGGTACAACAAGTAGGGTCGTTTCGCCGGTTAGCGACCAGTTAGCTGAGTTGCCCACTTATGATGAAGAAAAAAAAATGTTGTCTACACGCAAAATAGTTTATGTTAATGTGAATTTGTCCCAAATATAGTCTAGTTTGGATACAAAAACATAAAATAAAGTACATTCATACAAAAATATTTATAAAATGCTGAAAAAGTGAAAATATAGCGAAAACGTCGGTTACCGACCACTTTAATCAGTTAGCGACCACCAATGTGTTGGTTTGCGACCACTATTTTAATATGAAAAAATGCCATTTAAACAATTATAATCGCTTTAAAAATGTATTAATTATTATATTATTCATTTTTACGGTCCCTTCCCTTCTTTTCGGATATCATCAAGAGCTTTTTTCAGGGCTTCTTCAGTGTACCGGACTGTATTTTTCTTTTTTTTCTTTGACTCTGAATTATATGGGAACTCCATCTAAAAAAAGTAATATAAAATAATTTAATTTTGTTTTTATCAAAAATTTAAAAAAAAAATATTCCGACGTTATTTCTCTCATACTAAATTATGGTGGTCGGAAACCAACGTCTTTATTTCGATTGTTTTGGTTTACGACCACCTGTTTAGCATCCCGTTTTTATAGTAATTTCAAAGAAAGTGGTGGTCGCTTACTAAATAACTACAAAGAAAAGCTTCTAAAATGTTACATTCAAAATTGTAACAGTCCTGTACAAAGCAATAGGGTCATATTGATAGAAAATAAATAATGCGATTCTCGTCGGTTTGCGACCACATGGTCGATTTAACGTTCTTGATAAATAAGCATTTCGGTTACCGACCACTTGATTTTATCTTAATAATAACTTAAAAAATAGCAAAATACAGCTAAATAATAACGAAAACTTATCGGTTGTTCAATTTAACATCTAACTTGTGTGTAAAACATGAAATAAGTAATGAAAATTACCTTTGAGCGCCGCGCGCCGTGCTATTTTTTTTCTAACTTGCGGTACGTTTTCTCACCACTGAATCAAAACGCGCCTTTATCAATATTTTTTCGGTTCTGGGTTAGCCCATTTGTTTCAAACTGTGTAAATTCTTATTTCATAATTATTTATAAAGCACGTTAGGTTTTTTATTTATTTGTGTTACCTCTACAAATACTATTATCTTGTTTTAAAGAAACTTAGTACGTCAAGTGGTCGCCTACTGAAGGTGGTCGCGAAACCGGCGAAACGACCCTACCTGGGCCAGACAGATGGGGAGCCGTTGCTACTCGACGGAATCAAAACAGTTTATTAAAATCTACCCCAACCTCCCCAACCACCCTGAAATCTCGTATGAAGGCCGGGAATCAAAGCAAAATGCTTATTAATTTCCCCGTCAAAATTGAAAACCCGTAGGAATACGAAGGGGAAGATAATTAAGTCAGAGTGGTTTGCGACGGTTTGTTTACAATTATGTACTTAGAAAAATCGTGATCTCGATCAAAATTAAATGTAATAACAATAAGGATTGCGATGGAAACGTTCTAGGCGTTTATTGAAGTACTAATAACGAAAAGTATAAATTTCTTAAGAAAAATCTATTCAGTATGTTACCAGGGACAGCTTAGCGCAAACGATACTAATAATAAAGAAATGTGAGGGCGTAAGTTACACGTGCCATCTCGATTCCTAACTAATTGGCTTCGATCTACCGTAGTCATGGTGATTTATTTGTGTCAGAGGAAAATAATAATTATGAGAAGCCTTTACGTATAATCGACAATAAGGTATCGAATTATGTTGTTTGTCAGAGATAATGATGTTTAGTTTTGTGATATTTGCTGGCGGCTTGTGAGCTCATGAATGTTGATAGTAGAGTATTTGTGGGTGGTTTGGTACTACTATCTCCAAGAACGCAATTAAACACCACTACGTTGTCTCAACTCCAGTTCAGCTAAAGAGCTGCAACGTGCACGGCCCGTCAGTCTAGGTGTATTCTGGGTTCAAAAGTCTTGAAAATCACACACCACACGATACTGAGTCCACAGACTACAGATGCTAGAACGTCTAGCTTGGAGACACCAATGACAAGGATGATAATTTACCAACTACGATATCAATTAAGATAATTAAGAAAAAGAGATTCAACGTGTTGTTGTTTTACAAATGTTTATTTAGATAATAATATGATCTGTAAGGTATTTACCATGGGCCAAAGTAGCCTGAAAATTTATAAATGTTATGTTATGTATAACAGACTTTGCGACTGCTAAGCCTTGTAAGAGTTATGTTGTTGTGCCAATGTTTCGACACGAACACATTTTAGTCAAAAATAAGACGACATCATCTTCTTCACGTCCTATTCAAAGTATTTTTTATTTCCTTGATTTACGTTTAAGGGTGAGTTGCACCGTAGGCTTAGTTATAGTTTTCGTCAAAGTTTACTTTAGCGGTAACAATAACGGTAACCATAGTATTTAAAAAAATATGGTTGCACCATGTGCACCATGAGTACCATGACGTTATTTGTCATCGTCAATGTTGACAGTTGACTTGAGACTTGACCATAACAATAGCAATAACCAGCCAAAATCGAGCAGTTAACATTAGCGTTAAGTTATGACGTCATTACAACCGTTGTTAAAATGGTACAACGCAAATATGTTGCTTAACCGGGGATTTGAGGGCTTGTTACCGTTTGGTTATTGTTATAGTAATATGGTGCAACTCACCCTAACTGTTCATACAATAAATTGTAATACGACATTTAATGCAAGGGTTATTTCAATCAATAAATACATTATTGGTTATACGAGGCGATTTATTAAAATATGATTGTATACTACTAAAAGGGACAGGAATGGGGAAAGATAGGGAATAAGAGTCTGCTGCAGTTAAGACGTTCCTGTAAAATCCTTGACATTGCGCTAATTTTTAAATCATTGTCAAATCTACTTGACGAAAACCCCAGGGTTTTTATCAATTCTCGTAATTATCTTAAAATTGCACACGTCCACGATTTTGGTTATAGCAACTAAAGTTATGAGGGTCATCATTATATGGCTAGACTTTTCACGATTATATGGGGGTCCAGTGTTGTACATGGAGCGACAGCCTATCTGGCCTCCAGAAACCATGATACCAATAGGTTTATGTAAAGTAGGTTAAAACGTCAATGCCTGGTAAAATCATCCCCGACATTCAACACGGTAATTTCAAAATAATGCAATTAGTTATCAATAATACGTACGTACCTGTAGAGAGAGCGTATAGACGCCAGCACATCAAGGTACTATAATAATCTGTCAACTCATAATAAATTTACAACTCTACGCTAAAACATTATTGGGTTCAATCAAGGTTGATTGGGAAAATTTGACAATTTTAGGTAGCTTGATTTGCTCGCGTCTCTACATTGATAATTAGGAAAATACGTTAACTGTAATTAATAAAAGGGTCCATCCGAAAAGAAAGAAAACAAGCAAAAAAATGGCAAAAGCAGGTAAGTAGCATTAACTATAATAAGGGTTCCATGTTGTCGACGGAATCCTAAAGATCACGCTATAGCCATTTCTATGTTTATTTTATAAATAAACATAGAAATACAGTTTTTTTGTTTAATATTATTTTAGTAGAAGGTATCAAAAAGGGCATGGCACCATGGGGAAATCTACGCAGATATAGATTTTTTTAAATAAAATATTGCCTCACACTAGGAATTTCTCTTTTCTGGGAATTGTAGATCTTCTAGTTTTTTTTTGTATTATTTTTTAAGGTTTTCTTTCGTCAAGTATCTAACATATCCGTCGCTGCTTGTTCGAAAGAGATACCGCGGCATCGACACAAAGGGCTAAGAAGGAACGTGGGTGGTTTTTAGTCAATAGAAGTCTTACACTACCGCTCTACTCAGAGCGTGAGGAGTGATTTGATGAATTCCCACCTTCCAAAAAAAAAGTAGGCATCTAACATATCAGGTGCGAGTATGAGATATGGGCATAGCGTGTTTAAAGTAAAAACTATCGCCATCGCCAATATTTGGCATGAGCATTTTGAGCATTAGGCTTGGGCGGTGTATTAAATATCCTAGCTCTTCTCTTTAAATTACCTATCAGTTTATACGTCCCGCTAAAAATGTACTTATTTACACATTATTAGCTACATAGTATGTTGTACTCTATATTCGTTTGAAAAGCCCTTGCTTTAAATGGTTTGCGGTAGGGAGTGTCAAACTTCTACTGACTAATAAGTATCTAACATAATATCAGGCGCAAGTTTGAGATATATGGGCTAAGCGTGTTCAAAGTATAAACTATCGCATATTATATTGGCATGAGCATTAGGCATGGGCTGGTTACTCGTATTACCTAAATAGGCTAGGTCTCCTTTTTATAAAATCAAATCAAAAGTCATTTATTCAAACTAGGTTGATTATCAGCACTTTTCGACCGTCAAAATTTACTTTATTTACAAAAGACAGTCCCCCAAAACGCCCACGCTTCGACACTTTCTAGTGTTTTAGCTGGAAAGAAGAAGTGGCGGAACAAACTCCCCAGCAACAGATCTACCTACATCCCGTTAAGAATGTACTTACATATTCTAACTACCTACATAGTATGTTGTAAGTACCTATATTTGTTTGAATCGTAAAAACCCTTGCTTTTACATTTTGTATCAAATCAAAACATAAAAGTACATTGTATTGTGGTGCCATGCCGCATGGGGAAATCTAAAGATAATTGTAGAACTACTTGTTTTTTTTTTGTATTTTTTTAAAAAGGTTTTCTTCAAAACATATACGTCGGGGCTATGGGTTGTTCAAAAAGAGATAGCGTGATCAAATTATAAACTATCGCCAATATTGGCATGAGCATTAGGCGTGGGCAGTATATTGAATAGTCTAACTGCGGTACTCCGAGATATTTTAATGATTACTTAAAGCCGCCACTTAGTAAAGATTTGACATACTTTTGTATGACAAAACTGTCAAAACCTTTACTAAGTGATGGCCTAAGTAATCATTAAAGCTCTCTGAGTGCGGCAGATAATCTCTTCTTTAGATTACCTATGTACGTCCCGCTAAAAATATATTTACACATTATTAGCTAGCTACATAGTATTTTTTTTTCTGTCGCCGCGCTTTTTCACAAAGCAAGAAAGTACGCCACCATGACTTAATTTCATGTCAATATTTCTATTGACCAATTTGTTAAGAACGTAACATAACATCACGCCTGTATCCCCCGAAGGGTTAGGCAGAGGTGTACCTTGTCGTACACCCACATTCCGTCAGTGATGATTAAGTCCCATGTAATAGGGGGTGATCCTATTACCATAAACCGGACACAAATCCAGACTCACGGGGTCTGGATTTGTGCTGCTACTGAGAATTTCCTAAAGGAAAAACCCAATAGCACTGCCCGCTTCGTCTTTAAGGACCCACCAAGCAGACCCACCGGTGGGTCTCCGAATACTGATGTGTCTCCCGACCTGGGATCGAACCCAGGACCCCATGCTCAGCAGTGGCGCTAGCAACCACTAGACCAACGAGGTAGTCTTGTGGACATAAACAAATAAACATTTTTCTTATTCTTCATAATAACACGACTATTTATGCACAGAGGCACGTCAGCACAAGCATCATGCTACTCGAAACTGTCAAAGTTTACCATTTATTACATTTTACCAATAATTAAATTTTACCATTAATTACATTTGACAGCTTTTAGTAACTTGATGTGCTCACGTGTACTTTCGCAACGTCAATTTAGAACAAAAAAAACCTCTACTACGTTCCTATTGGTTCCTTAGCCCAACTCCAATAATTTGACGGCACGGTTGGCGCAGTGGCTCAAGCAATGGATTGCTGCGCTGCGTGTCGCGGGTTCGATCCCCGCACGGAACAAATATTTGTATGACCTACAGATAGTTGTTCCGGGTCTGGGTACTTGTGTATGTGAGTTAAATGTTTGTGAACGTACCCACGATACAGGAGAAATTCCTAGTGTGGGGCAACGTTTTCAAAATTAAAAAAAAAAAACAAAATAAATACCCTACATAATAATAATACCTATAGGAAAGAGATTGCCCTTCATTATTTTTAATGCTAGCTTCTTTTTTAAACAGACCAGTATTAACCTTTTTTAGTAAATAGTTTTTTGAACAATTGTCATACGTATAGTTAATCTTTGAACAGTTATGAATGGACATATTATGGGAAAGCTGAACGTTTTTGTACTACAAGATGGACCCCTTTATTTTTTAATACCTTAACAATAGACCGAGTACAAAGAGTAAAGCCCGCAACAAAAGTTGTTGAATTCTTGTTAGAATGTAAATATTTTTAATGTGATGTTAACATCAGATTTTATTCTCTCAATCATATTTGTAACAAGAAAGTAAATTACCATTGCTTTCCAACAAGAATTTAAACATTATAGTGCCGAAACTATAAATATTGTATACTTATAGTTTCGGCACTATAATAATATATATTCACGAAATTATATATATAATACTACTACTACTTACTTACTTGATTGATTGTTTACTTTTCCAAATTGTTGGAAAGCTAGGAATAGTGTAAAATAATAATTCGCTTTCTATTTAAAAATACACATTGAAAGATTTATATGTAATTGTGCAAGAAAAACGCAACTCAAGAATTCAACAAAACACGGATGAATAGACATACTAGTCACAAGCAACAATATGTATACACTTGGCAAAGTTCAAACGTGAATTTCTTGTGAAATAACGATTGCAACTTTAAGATATATTATTATGATCTACGAAATGATTATCAACATCATTTTCCAGGGCCTGCAGTCTCTACTCTACACTAAATATCGTTAAAAATCTGTCGCAAAGTCGTATCGATGTCAAATTTCTCTAACCGATTTTCAGCTTTATTTCAACAGCATAAGGTTGAAAATGTATGAAAGAATTTTGACATCGATACGACTTTGCGACAGATTTTTAACGATATTTAGTGTAGAGACTGGCCCTGCACTTATCCCAATTTATTAGTGTCGGCGCAGCATGACTTCTTCCATACCTACTTCTCTATTACTCGACTTCTTCTTTTTATCGCGTGGGGCAGTAAGGTCTAACGACCCCACACACCCTAGTGTCAGAGTTTCAAAGCCGCCTCAAGGGCCTCTGACATGGTTTGACGACCGCCATTGGCGGCCAGGACCACAGGCTTATACGTGCCTTCCGAAGCACGGAATCCTCATTTTTATCAGAGAATTAGGTGATTCAAGCCTGAAATGTCCTAGCCAAACTGGAAACAACTTTACAAAGTATGCTTCCCGTGGGAATCGAACCACCGGATCAGGCAAACGCCTAAACCACTCGACCACAGAGGCAGCTATTACTCATTATCTTAGCAGTAACCTCCTTTCTAGCCATATCATCCTTCACACAGTCCATCCATCGTTTCTTTGGTCTTCATCTACTCTTGTAACCATCTGAATTCTTACACAACACTGTCCTCTTCTTACATCTACGTTATGATAATATGGTTTCATTAAGTAACATGAAAATAAAATCCACACTGTGGGCGATAATTGCTATTTAAACATTTCTAAGTTTATAATGAGCAGTGGTGGCCCAGTGGTGGCGGCCCCGACTTACGAACAGTTGGTCGTGGGTTCGAACCCAGGCAGGCGCATTACTTTGTGTAATTTATTTCATCACCACTGCTCTCAAAACGGTGAAGGAAAACATCGTGAGGAAACCGGCATGTCTTAGAACCAAAAATTCGAAGATATGCGACATCTACCAATCCGCACTGGGCCCGCGTGGTGGATTATAGCCCATCCCTCTCCTAGAGAGGAGGCCTGAGTCCCTGCAGTGGGAACAATTATAGGCTGATGATGATGATGAAGTTTATAATACATATTGGTGCTGCTGACTGTATACATGGGAACAAAACATTGAAAGGGTTTACAATGTTGAATTAAAATTGTTAAATGTTATTATGGCGACGCGTCTTCATTGGCAACTGTTCTACAAACATTGCTTTGAAATCAGAATTTTTATCCAAGATTGAGGGCCGCCTCATTGAATTGTGAAAATGGACATTGTATCCCTTTCAAATGTTGTCTGGGTTCCCATAAGACTTATACTTACTATTAGAAAAAGTTGATATGAGGCTGTTTAGAAGTAGATAAAGAATTATCTGCTAAGTAATTTTTAAGATATAACCAAGAATAAGGTATAAAGGTCTGTAATTCTATGGTCCCTTTAACAATTTAAAAGTTAAATACCCTTTGAGCCTGCTTGTCTAAAACTTTGTGATAATTTTATAGTTGCCAACTGCCCCGTATCAACTTTCCAATAATTTATCTGAATAAGGCTTACCTGAAATAGATTCTGTATTGTTATCAGGATTTTCTAATATATGGTAATCCGCACTGGTGTTCAAGCCATCAGCAATAGATTGCCACGCTTCCTTTGAATTATTGCTATTGTTACTGCTATGGTGTAAATTATCTACATCTCCATCTCCTATGCTTGATTCCCTTTTTAATTTTGGCCTCTTCTCTTCTCCTTCTTGGTTGTGTCGTCTTCTTCTCTTGTAAGGTGTGAATAACCGGACCGGTCCCATGGCTGGAAAGGAGATGTTGAGATTGCTGTTCAATATGGTTATTAGAGGTTTACTAGCATGCTATAGTGATTTGAATTAGATGAACAATTTCATGTTGCCTGTGCTACGTTCTACTAGTACACCGCGCGATACGTCGCCGCAACGCAAAGATTTCGGTGCGCACATAGTTACGGCGCAATCATTGCGGTGCGACGGCTCAATCTTTTCGTTACGGCGCCGCATCGTATCATGTGCTAAAGGCATCTCAATTAAAACGAAATCATAGGATTTCATTTGTTTCGTCAATAATGTGAGTGTACACATTTTAATCAAAACACATTTCACCTAATTCTGACCACTTCTAATTATTGTGTTTACTTAAATATAAAATGTTGGTTGAATAGTCAACAAGTTTGATAAGACCAAAAGTAAATAAAGAACCTATTTATGATTTGATAAACATAATATTGAATAATATGATATTCTCGGTCATATTATGACAACAACCGCCTACAATATTTATGTTACTTAAAAAGACAGCTCACTTTCTTCTACCTTATTTTCTTTTTCTTTCTTTTACTTTTCCAGTAAAAATATTAAAAACACAATGTTCTGTCTCACAACAAAGCAGATTGAATTGTCAGACGGTACCTACTAGTTCAATCAGCTTAGTTGTGTGGGATTCATGATTATTTTACTTTGTAAGAGCCTTACAAGATCTTTACTTACAATAGATCATTATAGGTAATATCTTTAGAGATATTGGCTTCTCAGAGTTCTCTCAGACTTCTTGGATTTTACAGTCAGCTAGCGTTAATTTTTTTGATTTGTTTTGGTATATCAGCCTTGACGGTTTTTATTCATACAGTTTATTTATATATTATGAAAAGGTGTTATTTACAAACTACAATTTACACAACTAAACTAAGTTTTACAAATTAATAAATGATTATCAAATGTAATAAGTAAATCAAATGTAATAATGTTTTTATTGAAGTGAAATATTATACAACAAAGCTTCATAAATATTGTACACATTAAAGGTATGTTACATTGTTAATAAAAATATAAATATATCTCTATCGACATGTAACAAACAATAAATGATTTGAATTATTTATTGTGGATATCAGATCCACAGCTGTAGTCATTACATTTTAAGTAGGAAAAAATCTTAAACATGCAATTTTCTATGAAATGCCATTTATTCCATGTGATTTTACTAAATACTTGTCAAGGTTATTCTATTACAGTGCTCATTAAAATTGTAATATCTACTGTTACTGTTAGCCTGTGTCATCCCACGGCTGGGCAAAGGCCTCACCTCATGATTTCCAAATTGGGCCAGTGGCATATAAATGGATATAATGGCATATACACGCCCTGCGTGTTCAGTACAATGACGCGCTGAGGGCAGTGTTGAGAAAACCCCGGTATTGCAGTGCTTCCGCAATGTTTGCGGATGCTTCCATCGATGATTTCTTCTGCATCATAAGAAAAAGAACTGCATCGATGATGAGCAGAGTCCGTGGTAGTACCAACACTGTCCTCAGAACGTTAGCGTATAAAATAGATAGTCCGTTTACTGTATACTGGGCAAGTGTACACCTGCACAGGAATAAGAAATAGGATTAGTTGTTTTTGTGTAATTTATTTTGTTTACTAACAGATTACTAACACCTTATCTTATGTTATTTCTGTGTACTACTAAAATCCCTACTAACTCTCTTTGTAATTTTCGTTGTAACATTTTGCTTTTATGGACCTTGGTCTGAAATAAAGATTATATTATTATTATTATTATTATAAATATCTAATATTTTTTTAATTATGTGAAGACTCTTGTAAGTTTATTCTTATTATATTTTGTGATTAATTAACTTATTATTAAAGATAGATTTAGAATATTTGAGTAATATAGATTTAGAGCGACCCCTGGGGGAGGCCTATGTTCAGCAGTGGACGTCTTTTGGCTGAAATGATGATGATGATAGATTTAGTTGCATACCATACTCCTTTCATTTATTTATGCAAAGTTTTGATAGTTATGTGATATATATTATAATACTGTATGTTGTTAATGTTATTGTTGGTTATGTTGGTATGTTTATGCCTGGCTAAATACTGACTTACTGTCTCAAAATAAAGTACTGTCACAGTCCCCACCTGACTGATCATCACAGCATGCCCCACAGGTGCAGCTAGTGGCATGAGGGGTGAGTATTCCCTCATCTATCAGGGCCTGGATACTTCGCCCACCAAACCTAATAGATCTCTTCCAGTCTTTACTAGAAGCCCTTCCACATAAGGCCTCAAATTCACTTGGCGTGTACCACTCCATTCCGTATTTTATACATCTGCCTCTGCCTCCAGAACCGAACCTCCCTTTATGCAGTTCAGCTGGCGTATTCTTGCATCGAATAGGTAATATGGGCATATTAGCCGTCTCGGCCCATGAGCGAGCGCTCGTATGTCGCGTATTGGGCGCATTTGAGCTACTCGCATCTGGCCTATTCCCAGGTGAAGGAGGATTCTGTATCACTATATGAGTCGGTTTTATGTCATCTGTCACGGGCCCACCCGATATAAAGCCATTATCAACACATATCATCGGCTTGAAATGCGGCAGTTGATCTGACGTTATCACGTTAAATGTTGTGCCTGTAATAAGTGTACCGACCGGCAAGGACACCGGAACCGTGACCACGCCATTAGAATCACTCGACAATCTTGTATTTTTAATTCCAGTCGACAAAACAGCCCCTCCAGCTGATCGGGCAGCATCGTGATCGGCCCCCGCCGACAGGGGATCGGCTTCGGTTACTTCGGTAATGTCCGGCATAACGACGTTGTCCGAACCTCTATTCTCCGCCATATCTTGTTTCCGCCCACATAGATAGATATACACCCTTACGGTGCGATGGATTTTAACTTTAGCATGGAGTACATGAACGATATACAACTTGTATTCACTCACATCACATTATTATGAACTTCGCTCACACAACAACTAAGGTCCGCCATAATTAAATCGAAAATTGAGAAAACATTTTACGTACGCTACTAAGGTTATGGCGGGAATTTTAAATCTAAAATTTGAATCAAAGTACCTAGACTAAATTAAAATGTACTGTCTAAACATTTACTAGCTTCTTCCTACAATGTTCGATTTTATTAAACAATTCACAAACAAGATGCAAAGTACGACTAATGTTTTTAACAAAAAAGTTTCGAGTTATGTTTTAACATTTTTGTTCGATAGTTTGCGTATTGCCAAACTCCTTTGCAAAACAAAATATATTGTCATTCAACCAAAAATAAATTGTTCATTTTATGAAATACAAGTACGTGTAGAACTTTGGAACTTCTTTCTTGCGTATTTTTGTTTTAATAACATTTGTCTCATTATTTACTTACCATAATACATTTTATAGGAACTTTCTCTAGAATTAAAACTTATTTAATTCATTGGTTTATCCACGAACAATGCATAAGTGAGGAATTTATTGATTTTATGATGCGCAGGCAACTCTGCAGTGTTTTTTGCCAATAAGGCGGGAATTAAAAAAAAAACTGAAACTTTTTGCAGTCGAAGACTGGACGGTTGTTGCACTTGAACAAGTTGAAAATACAACCCGGGGTAGCTTTCGAACTATTGCCATGCTTGGAAATAGTCGTGCAGTGTTGCCATATATACAGATTTCTCCGTATTTATACAGATTTTTGATGTGTAATACAGATTAGCACTGGATACAGATTTTTATACAGAGTTTTCTAACTCGATTAAATTACTATATTAATCAACTCAAAACAGAACGAAGCAATAAAAAGTACACACATCATTGCATGATTCTATTATTTATGGTTATTTTGCAACAACTAGACACAGAGTGGCGGTTTTTGCGTAATTATAAAGATCTAGCGCCTGATGATTCAGAAGAAACCTACCGGTGTAAAGTCACTGCAGCTCGTGATCCTGCTAACTACAGCAATCAATTAATCCTACACTGTCTAAATTTGTTTCTGCAATCTTAAGTCTACCTCATTCCAGTGCCGCCCGTAGAGAGGATCTTCTCTTCTATAAATTTAATAAAGACAAAAAAACGCAATAGACTTAATACAAATACTATTGAAGGTCTTTTTACATACATAGCAACTGATTGGTGCAAAACCTTGCTATAGCCTAGGTTGCTAATAAATTACTGTTGAAATTTAACAAAAATATGTATGACTGAAAATAATAAAGTAATTATTTCGTTTATTGCAAATGTTTGAGTTTTAGTGTGTTGTTAGTTTAAATTAATGTTTTTAATTTTACAGTATAATTATATAAGTACTTAAATAAATAGTCAATTTTATTAATTAGTGTATTGTTTTATATAATATACGATAATCAAACCATATCACGTTAGTTCTTCTTCGTTCTTTAAAAGAAGCAATCGATTTTGGTTTATTTGATTAAGTATACAGATTTTATACAGATTTTAAGTTAAAATAGCATACAGATTTTATACAGATTTTAGCAGTTTCTACTACAGATAAAAGGTCCAAGACATCTGGCAACACTGTAGTCGTGACACATTCGCAAGCCGATAAAATGATTCTAACATTGTCGCGCAAACGATATTTTATCTTTCTCAGAGAGCCCTCTCTCTTGTGATATCTCGAAGGATTAAAATTCGAAACGCCATCTAGATCTTTAAACGGAAACTAAGACTGTATTTTACTTTTATAAGACTGTATGTTTATAATTATTATAACATATAAGCTGGTGTATTCTATAAAGTAGGATTAGTAGGCCTAGGCTAGAATCTCGATTATCCGGATCAGAACATACCCCTGGTATATAATTATTTGAGAGATCATCACAGAGACATCTTTAGACAAATATGTAATTAGGTATCACTGCTATGTAAAGTATTGTAGATGGCAACTTTAATATGACTAGTTGTGTATCTTTTGTGGCAGATGGCGCTGGTAATGGTTACGGTCACAGAACAGAAAAAACAGGGCTATGGTAATGGTGTCCATTGATGTGTGTATTAATGATTAAAATTATAATAAATAAAACAGCTTACGCTAGAAAAGTAGGTAGTCGACACATTGCGAAATACAATTATTTGTCTAAATTATCATGCACTGTTATTTTTTTTGTAGGTCTACTTCTTAGGCGAGTAACTTAGTGCGAGCGAGTGTCATAAAATAATTCGAGCAACGCCTCGATTGCGTAAAATCAAGTTTACGTCAAACGCATCGACCATCGATAACTTGCAAGTGTGAGATAATATAAAAGAATAATAACATTTTTGTGTTAAAAAAAAACTAATAACATACTAGAGATGCCATCACTCGATCTTCGGAATCTTAATGGTTACGTACTACCTGAATCGATTTACGATTACTCGATCTCGGAAGAATGGATCGTAATTTTATAAAAATAATGAATGTGTGAAAAGCACAGTCTATTCCAAAGTGTGCCACGGACACCGTCGCGCGTAGTAGATGGCTATTATTGACAATCAAAAGTAATAGTTTACATCTAGACATTTCTACTATCAACATTTATTGTACTTTTCTAAAGTAATAGGCCATGTTCACTGAACAGATAAAACTCTTCCGTATTAGAATTTCAAAGAATGAAAGAAAAGAAGAAACTCATTCAATGTTTGTGTAAGTAATCTTACACCGTTGATTAAATTTTTCATTTCATAGGCACATGCATGCGATTCGATCTTGTTGTATCGATTAAAAGTATCGATAGATCTTCTGAAAAATCGATTCTATAAAACATACAACCCTAGAACGATTCGTCTTACGTTCTTAGGTTCGTTCACCGTGTGAAGTGTGAAGTGATATTCATTCATTCATTCACAGATTCACAGTGAAAGAACGATTTACGAAACAAACAACAAACCCTACCCAACCGTACGTAGTATCCCTAAGTAGTCTGTGAACCCAACAAACAACCGATTACCCCAAAGACTACAATATAAATATTAGCCGAGCTACAACGAAGTCACAAAAGTTTGCGTATAAATATTATTGTTAAATATGAGGACAAGTCCGTCCCAATTTGAAAGTCTGGTGACTTCTAAGGAGCTGTAAGTGTATTTTTAAAAATTTGGTTTACATCTCGTTTACATGAACTTGGTAAAAGCTGTGAACTTTGTAAAACTAAGTATGTTACATTTTAGGCATGGAGATTTATGTAAAACAATTAGTAATGCCCGAGCTAGGTATGTGAATTGGGAGGCATTGACTGAAATATTAAACAGTGATACTGGTGGTGGTGACACTAAAACTACAGAGAAATGGAAGAAGGTTAGTCAAAAAGTTTTTTACTTTTTTACCCAATTTGGTTTAAGCTGGGCTGGGTGTGGTGGTAAGAAATAAAGTTTTGGATTCTTTGTATGATTTAAGGTTTGGAGTGACTTTAAAAATAACATAAAAAAAAAGAATGCTCGTTTGGGTCGAGCAGCTACAGGCATAGCAGGCAGCAGGCCCGCAGGTCATGCCAAATTATCAGATTTAGACCAGAGAGTACTAAATCTGATGGGTTTGGAAGCAGCTACAGGCTTGGCAGTAGAAGAGTCAGGGTTGTCACAGGTATATTTTAAATTCTTAATGTACATTACATACATGGATATTATATTGCGGTACCTGCATTGATGTCATTTAAATTGTGCTCTCTTACAGAATGCTCTCAGTCAGTCTAGTCTGTGCAACAGTGATGATGAACAAAGCATAAGTAAGTAAGCGTAAGTACACTGCGATCAAATCTTGGCAGCTCCGAACTTCGTGCAGGTCATTTTGTTACAACGAATGTATAAAAGTGTTATGATATTTATTTTATTTGTATTTCTCACTGTTTAAATTAGATATTTTCTGATCGTTTAAGTATTGGTTTATCTGGAAATAACAGTTTTATTCCCAAGTTTACATGCGTAAAATTTCGCAAAGCCTATGTTCAGAGCTGCCAAGATAATTTGATCGCACTGTAAGTAGTAAGTAGTTGCGATCTAAGTTTTTTTTTCTTTATTGTATTTGTTTTACATAAGGCGTTTTTTTGTTTTGTGCTCATACCATAAATCATTGTATTATATTGCTATACGTGAGGACTTGTAATTGGCTTTCTGGTGACTATGGTTTCTTATTTTTGTTTGTTTTTATTGGCTGTAAGTCCTCCAAGTACTAAATAAATAAATAATAATAATACCTCTCCATCAGGTTGAAGAATGTAAGTTTCCTGCAATATTATCTTAATAAATTGGTACAGTAGCATCCCGATTATCCGAATCAATTAAAACCTCGGGTATTCCGTAATCTGCGTAATCAATTTCAAAGTAAAATCTATTACTTAGACCATATTTTTACAATATAAAAATATGATAATACGGCCATGAAGAATGAGTCTCGATAATCAGATAAGGGGTTTCTACTGTAATTTTTTTTTTTCCTTTTCCTAGTGTTCATCAAAACGATGGACCCTAACTTTATTGCAATCTAGCATTGTATAAGACTAATACGTAATTTAATTCTAACTTAAACTGATAGAATGTCCTTACGTATTAAGAATATTATTACGTCCATTTTCTCAGTGTCTTTATTAAGGCGAATACACTTTTTCTTGTGTTTATTTGGTAGCACTTGTGCTACATTACACTAGCGCTAAACACTAACTCTAACGGTTTTGTTCTTTTTAGTCTTTTGGATAACTTTATTAATGAACTTAATGTTAAGGTCCCGATGGAAGTAAAACGATGGACCCTAACTTTATTGCAATCTAGCATTGTATAAGACTAATACGTAATTTAATTCTAACTTAAACTGATAGAATGTCCTTACGTATTAAGAATATTATTACGTCCATTTTCTCAGTGTCTTTATTAAGGCGAATACACTTTTTCTTGTGTTTATTTGGTAGCACTTGTGCTACATTACACTAGCGCTAAACACTAACTCAAACGGTTTTTTTCTTTTTAGTCTTTTGGATAACTTTATTAATGAACTTAATGTTAAGGTCCCGATGGAAGTATTTTGTATCTACCACGGTGCACTATCAATTTATCGCACTACTTTGTTCTGGAATAGGTAATTGAATGATACATGCATTTGTCTGTTTGATGCGGGTTGCATAAGCTGAAAACCATAAGTCCAAACTGGCATCAAAACTTGTCTGTATAATAATAGTTTGTTTGGCATGGACAGCTCAGAGTTTCTTCCAAGCAGTCAATACATTCTTTTGAACCATAGGTCGAGTTCAACTTTTTTCTTCTTGACGTGAGCTTTCCAGCATAGCTTTGCATCAAGGGTCATACCAATATACTTGGCTGTATTCTCATTTAGGGATTTGGTTGTTATTGATATAAACTGGAAAATACTGCTGCTTTTTGTTGGTATCACACATTCACACTTCACACTAATATTATAAGGGCGAAAGTTTGAGTGTGTATGTTTGTTACTCTTTCACATAAAAACTACTGAACGCATTTGGATAAAAATTGGTACACAGATAGTTTATAACCTGGATTAACACATAGGATAGTTTTTATCCCAATTTTATGTTCACATGGGATAATTTTCGAGTTGTAGCGAGCGAAGCCGCTGGCAACAGCTAGTAGTCCATGTGCACGGATTTGGATTCATTTTTTGGTCCAGTCATAAACTTGATTAACAACTGTATCATCAGCATGGTATTGTTTCACTTTTCAGGATCAGAATTATCGCAAGTGTATAGTAGGTATAGGACCGGACCTAGCACACTAATGGGTGGAAATGGGTTTGTGTGATATTGTTTCGTGAGCCGGTTTCCCAGGCTTTACTATCATTATATCTTCACCAACTTTCCATAACTCTGGTACATAATACATATATTTAAGCCTCAGTGCGGCAATAGTAAGGGTTGTTAACTTAACCAGACCCTTTCTTGGTAAGTTTATGAAAGATTTCCCCTGTTATTAGATCGTAACCTGGTGATTTCCTTGGATTAATTTTCTGCTTTATTTCTCGTGCAACTTCCCTCGGTGTTACTAGTTTTATGGCATCTACGTGATGTGGCATGACATCACTATATTAACCAGAGTGTAGTCTTCAATGGTTTCCCCCTCATTTGGTTTAAATATATTTTCTAGGTGATCTGCAACTTTTTGCTCATTAGTAGGTACCTACGTGCCCATTGCCTGTTTTTACACTTAAAGGGAGGGATTTCGGCTATTGGAGCTTTTAGTTTTTAGTAGCCTTCCAAAGGGAGTAAGTTCGTCCTTTGGTCGTTACTTGGTTTCTTACAGGTAGGTTTTGGTTGAGTCGTTTTTGTAGTCTTGGATTAGTCTTACGTGATGGCTTCCGGCCACCGTAGACGCGGGCCTGTGGACGGTGAGTAATGGGCTAGCTTGCCGTCCGGCCGTCTTACGACGGCAACAGACCGTGTCGACGGCGCATTCGTGTTCCACGCGCGCCTCAAAGAGATGTCAGCAAGGAGAGGCCCGCAAAGGCCGACGCCCGTCGGGGCTGCGGATTATCGAAAAAGATGACTTGGCCTCGGCACAAGGGCGAAGAAGGAACATGAATTGGTTTTTAGTCAGTAGAAGTCTGACACTCCCTTCCGCTCTGCCCAAGAGCGTGGTGGGATATTTGATGATTCTCCACCCACCAAAAAAAAAAAGGCGGGTTTGGAACCATAATTATAGTGATCTTTTTTTATCATATTATATCGTGGTGGACAGTAGATGGCACTCATTGTTAAGGGGTATTTTTTGGTTTGTAGACAAATTGCCACTGCTTGGATATGTTTCTCTTCGTTCGTAGTGTCGTAAGTTCTATTTAGCAAAAAAAAATTTTTTCAAAAAAAAACAACCGTCTTCAAAAACACCAAAAAGAGAAAAATAAACTTAAGAAGAAAAATCACCTTCTGAAGTCGGTGACTTTTGTTTGTTTGACTTCATGTTTTTGCCACTGACTTCAGAAGCTGATTTTTCTTCTTAAGTTTATTTTTCTCTTTTTGGTGTTTTTGAAGTCGGTTGTTTTTTTATTTTTTTCATTTTTAGTTGTAATAAGTACCTATATATATATATATATACAACGTGGCGCAGCAATGGCGATATTATATATATATAATTATAATATATATATCCTATACAAATATTTACTATGCATTTAACATTCAACCAAGAAACCTAACCCTTAACCTTCAAGATTCAACTATTTTTGCTTTCAACTCTTAACTTAACCGTTGAGGAGTGGTACTACTCCTCAACGGTTAAGAGCATGAAGACAAGTGATGACTGCTAGATGCGAATACTTGAATAGCGTCAGAAAAAAAAAGCACGAAACACGTCATACGTGTCTATGTAATTCATTTAAAATAACTAAAAAAATGTGTATTATACACATCTACATACCCCCTCAGAGCATACAGGCGTGATGTTACGTCATGATAATGTATATTCAATAAACATCCAAGCGATTCCAGCAATTACGACAGATTTGCCGTCTATTTTTGAAGAGTTCCATTGTATATCTCCGAAGATCAGCACCAGATCTTCACCAAATTAAAATGGGACCACCTCAGGAGTATACTCTTTCAAATAAAAAAAGAATTTTGAGAATCGGTCCACAAATGGGGGAGAAATCAGGTAACATACTTACATTAAAAAAAAAAAAAAATACATAGGAACACACGAACATAATTATATAAGCTCCTCCTTTTTCGAAGTCGGTTAAAAACGTCACTTCAGTATTTTGCAGTATTGTCTGGGTGTAGTGAGTGATAGTATACTTTGTATCCTTTGAATTTAATATGACATTTCTTTGTGAAGTGCGTTTCTGATACAAGGCAAACATATTTTTTTCAATTTCTAATAAATTGCAATTCATTTTTTGTAACCCATTTAAATAGATAATAAATAAAATAAAAAATGTTTATTGCTTCATCTTAAATAACTTAAGCTAGTTACAATTGGGAGAATCCAATTAAGCAAATAGTATGCTTGTTTTAGGATGCTCCGCCCTTCCCCAGGTTTTGTAATTGTTATTTAAAATTTGAAGTTATACAAATAAAAATTAAAAAGGTAAGGAATAGAACGGTATTTTTAATGAAAATAACTAACGCGCTATGACGTGTGTTATGTGTGTGAGTGTATATGTGAGTAGTGTGTATGTTTGTGTGTGTGTGTGTAGTAGTGGTGAGAGTTAGTGTGTGAGCCAGGGATTGAGATTAGGGGATGCACCCGCACCTTATAATTACAGTTAGAGTTACTCAAAATATAATTTATATTACAGTCTCATTGATTGCACCATATTTTCCACTTCGTCATAGGTTTTTGACTTAATCCATTTAGACAAAGTGTTTTTGCATTTGCGGTAAGTTAGTGGGTATATGTCAAGTTCTTTATTAAGAAGATTGTATAAATTGGATGATTGCCTAGGGTATTGTCTTTTTGCGAATGTAGACTTTACTGATACATTTGGAGCAACCGTGTCTTTCCTTCTACCTTTGGTCTTCTGTGGGTTGAACGATAGAGTTTTATGCTTTGTCAGAATTATATTAATTATGTAAAGCTTTCTAACGGATAGGACATCTGAAATATGGTAAAGGTTCTCGGTTGAAAAGCGGAAGGGTTTAAAAAGCATAACTTTTAGTAGGGACCTCTGAGCCCTCTCGAGATCCAGAAATTTGATTTTGGTGGCGCCTCCCCAGACGGGAAGGCAATAAGCCAGGACGGACTGAGCCAGTGAAATGTAAATCTGTATTAGGAGTTTTTTCGAGATGACATGACGTAATGTTTTGAAAGTCCAGATTAGCTTCCGTACACGCTTCATTATTAGTTCAGTGTGGTTATGCCAGGATAAACGTTGATCAACCATAATGCCCAGGTATTTGATAGATTGAACTCTAGTAATTTCTGTGCAAGAACAAATTGTGTTAACAGGGAAATTGCATTTATGAATCTTAATTTTGAATACTGGAGGGGGTTGAGAGGTGTTGTACTTTGTGAAGCAGATGAAGTTGGTTTTGGTACTATTTAGGGTTAAAAGGTTAAGGTCAAGCCAGGCCGTTACCTGTGCCAGTCCACGCTCGGCTGTTATCCGGACATTGTCCCAGGTATCACCACTGAACACTATGGCAGTGTCATCTGCGTATGATAGAATATGTCCATCCACAAGTCTCATGCTGCACAAGGTATTTATGTATATAAGGAACAATGTCGGTCCGAGCACACTACCCTGACCAACTCCGAATTGGACGACCTCTTCAGAGCTAATGGTATTGCCGATCTTAACCTTTTGTTTGCGTTCACTCAAGTAGTCTTTAAACAGGGCGTGAGGAACACCTCTCACTCCAATTGATTCCAGCCTATCAAGCAGTGTAGAGACAGAAACTGTGTCGAAAGCCTTTTGGAGATCTAAGAAGACAGCAAGGCACTTTCCTCCGCTGTCCACTTGACTGGCTACAGCGGAGGCAAGCGCCAATACTGCATCCTCCGTTGAAATTTTTTGTCTAAAACCGTACTGCGATGGGGATAGTAAGTTGTTTATGTTCAGATAAGATAAGAGACGTGAATTTATTAACCTTTCCAGTACTTTAGATATTGATGGCAGTACAGATATAGGCCTATAGTTCGACGGATGAGCTTTGTCTCCACTCTTATGCACTGGTGTTATAAGAGCTAGTTTTAAGGCGTTCGGGTAAGTAGCGTGTTCAAAGCACAGGTTCGCTAAGTGGGTTATAATTGGGACGACAACAGCATGAGCGGTCTTCAGGAAGCTGACAGTTATGCCGTCCCATCCCGGGGCACTATCCGATTTCAGGGACATTAGAATGCGGTGAACTTCATCCTGGTCAGTGTTTAAAAGTACAAATGATGAGAGAGGTTGAACGTTAGGTGACGCAGTACTATGGTTTTGAGGGTATCCTGTGGTGGAGTTGGTAATTATTTCGTTCGCGAGAATTTTACCTATGTTAGAAAAATATTTATTCACAGTGTCAGCTGACTCTTTTGGAGTAGCCTTAAGCTCTAATAGATCCGTATTGGGCGTTTTGCTTGGCTTTCGGTGAGTAATGTTATTTATAGTTTCCCACATTTTTTTGGGATTTTTATGCGCTTTAGATAATTGGTCCCGGTCGTGTTTACGTTTTTGTTTTTTAATAATACAATTACAATAGTTTCTGTATCTTCTAAAGGTAATCTTTAGTATTTCGTTATGAGGTTCAGACTTTAATTTAAGTTGCATGGCATTGCGGTTACGTATGCAGCGCAGTAATCCAATTGTCATCCATGGTTTTAATAATCTACATTTTTGCGGAATTACTGTCGTTATGGTGTTATTTTTTAAACAAGATTGTATTGCAAGTATTAGTCGGTCACAGATTGTATTAGGGTCGGTAAAATTTAACAAATGATGTAAATTACTTTCAGCTAGGTTTTCTAATGCTTTATCGAAGTTAATCATTGTTTTAGTTTTAGGGATTTTACGTATAACTTTTTTGGTTGTCAATTTTAAGAAAATCATAAAATGATCTGTTACAGTCGTATTTAGTACAGCTACCGTCGCAGTAGTATTTGTGGGGTCAAGTTTAACCATGAAGTGGTCTAAGCAATTTTTGCCTCTAGTGGGTAGTGAATGCCCGGAAAGTAGGCCGTGCATCGCAAGCATGTTTAGATATGTTAGCCTGTTTGAACGATCATAAGAATGTTCGGCCTCATTATAAATCAAATTTATATTTATGTCTCCTGTGACTATTATATTTTTACTCGACGCAATACTGGTCAAGTGATCATTTAATGAATTTATAAAATCGTCAGCTTTTGGTTTTGAAGGCGACCGGTAGATAGCCAGGATAGTTAGGTCAGGGTGAATGTTAATTTGAAGGCAGGACGCATGTGTCAATTTTACTTCTTGTACTGAAGTCTTATGAGTATTTTTAACATAGACAACAACTCCATCGGCTTTGTTTAGGTGATTGGCAGTTTGATAGGATAGATAGTTTTGTATTTGTGGTATGGGTTTGGCGGTGTCGAGTCTACATTCGGTTAATGTTATTATGTCTATATCTGTTTTCAAACTATGCAGGTTAAGTAGCAGGTCGTCATGATTGGAATAAATGGTTCGTATGTTTTGTGACACGATGGTAATATCCACAGGATTTCGTTTTATTAATCGATTAAGATCCTCAGGGGAACAGCTAATGGTGCGTGCGGCTTCTGAACTGTCTATATTGTCTATAGCTTGTAATGTGTTACTCATATTGATATAAAATGGGTGCTAAATGATCCTTATCTAAATTCGTCATATTTTTGTAGTTGTGTGTTGATGGGTAGTAGCGGGTGAAAAGTGTAATTGTGTGTAATATGTCGAGTGTTATTCGTGTGAGTGTAGGTTTGAATGAAAGTATAGTTGAATGTTTGTGTATTGAGAGTGGGCGCGGTTGATTTACATCTTTAGGATTAAAAAATAGAAAATAAAAAGTAAAAAATTAAAATTATATCTAATCTTAGGGCCAACTGATTTTGAACAGTACTCAGAAACAACAGTATGTAATCGTGACAGGGAAATGCCTATGGCCAGTCACTTTTGTTGCATTAGATTATTCACTTGAGATTCGCTATTTAAGATTATGGTTGGCGCAGTTTCGTCCTTCTTCACAAAAACCTTTCCATAGGAGGTCCAGCAGAATTTATAGTCTCGTGACTTAGCTAAGTCGCGGGCTAGATAAAAGAGCCTCGCTCCTTTAGTGGTTAATTGTTCTGAGACGTAAATTGGGGTATATTCTTCTGTCTTGAAACCGAGGTGTTTTGCGCAGATTTTTTCTTTAGTCTTCCTATTAAAGTTTTTTGTCTTTTTAATAAAGTCTGTTTTAACTAATGTTGAATTTAGTTCGACCACAACTGTGCTGGTTTTGGTGTTGCTACGCTTGTTATGCACTCTGTATATGTCTGTAATATCTTTGACATCTATGGTACTATTTACAGCGTGGCATAATACTTACTATTTATTAGAATTAGCAGTTATGTTCCTATTTTTTTTCTTTTTTTTTATCTGTCGTCGAATGATGACATTAACTTTAAGATTTCAAGTACTTTACATAGTTTCTAATGAAACAGGCTTATTTGGCTTCATGGTTACATTTCATAGGCTCGAGCCACTAATAAAACCTGCAATAACTTTCATTTTGCAACTTTTTTACAACAAAAAGCAGTCATATTTGGCACAGCTTCGATCCTGGAGCGTTCTTTAACATCTGGAACCAATCCAGAAACTATTTTATAAGGTCCCATTAAAATAGGTGGACAAATTTTAACACGGCGTTCAGTAGGTCTAACAAAAGATATCTAAACAAAAAAAAAACATTAAAAAAGTGTTTTTTTTTTTACTTAAAATAATAAATTGCCGCCACTCTAGAACAAACTCATCCTATAAGAGTAGGTACTTAAATGCGTTTTTCTTAATATTTTTTTTACCATCGTTCTTATTTTGGTGGTCTGAATGATTTCTGAAATTTTGTCCACCTATTTTAATGGGACCTTATATAAGGTCCCATTAAAATAGGTGGACAAATTTTAACACAGCGTTCAGTAGGTCTAACCAAACATATCTGAACAAAAAAAAAACATTAAATAAACTGATTTTTTTTTAACTTAAAATAATAAATTGCCGGCACTGTAGAACAAACTCATCCTCTATGAGTAGGTACTTAAATGCGTTTTTCTTATTTTTTTTTTACCATCGTCCTTATTTTGGTGGTCTGAATGATTTCTGAAATTTTGTCCACCTATTTTAATGGGACCTTATATTTTCAGTTTTAGATACTCAGATTGTGATCCAAACTGAGGCTAATATTGCGTCATCACCTCAATCACCACCGCCACCGTTTTCACCACCGCCACCATCATCACCACTGCCACCATTATCACCATCGCCACCATCATCACCAGCGCCACCATCATCACCGCCGACATCACCACCGCCGCCGTCACGGGCTCTATCTTCTCCGTTTCTTAAGTTTTTGGAGCAAGAAGTTGAAAGTAAGATATGCACTGTACCATTTTTTTTACCTATATATGAAATTCGTAATAAAGCAGTACGTAAGCACAAATATGAATAAAGTTTTACTAAAAAATAAGTCAATTTGTTATTTGCTCCTAACAATTAAAATATTTTTGATTCATTATCAGCCCCTTTAATTTTTTTTATATTTTAGGTTCTGTACCAAATGAGCATGAGCCTGGGTCATCAAAAACCCGAGCACATTCACCACCTAAAACAAGACCGGCTCCATCACATATTCCATTAGTGGAACCACAAGACAAAGGTAAGTAACATTAACTTTTAAGAGAGAATATGAAAGCTTTTTGAAGATAACAAATTGATTATATTTACTTAATTACATTTATTATATTTTTATAGAGACGAGGTTGCCCTCCTCAACTAGGCCGACAACTCGAGTTCGAGTTGGGCACGGTCTTGCTGAATCTGTGCAAACCTCTTCTTTTCGTGCAAAGAGAACTCGAACTTCACATCGTAGACGAGCGAAGCCAGCACAAACAGACCAGACCAAGCATCACTTTCTCCAAGCTGATTCTTTTTGGAGAAATTTCAATGAACTGCAGCACCGAGATAGTATCGAATTGAGAAGAGAAGAGAACCGTATTAGGGAGTTAGAGATACAGGCTCAGAGGGGCTGGCAAGCTATAGGCGGAAGACTTGTCAATGTTTTGGATAAACTAGCTGATAAATATTGTAAAGATTAATTACAATAATTCATCTTTACAGTATTTATCTGTTAGGTTCCTGTGTATGTCTATCTGCTAGCCTTTAACATTATTTGTATTGTTATTAAACATTCCGATCGCCCAATAGTGTTTAGAGATAGAAAATATTATGTACTTACAAATCCAAAAGTGAAGATATTTGTTATAGTCCGTTGCATTTTAGGTAGTGTTTTTACGCCGATCGGTTGCCATCTTGTTCAATAGATCTCGAACGACTGAGAAGTGAACCAAGTCTCAGCTGACGCACCCGCGGTGGGTGTAGGATTGAAAGGTTACGGAAGTAGCGAAAACAACCCCACCGGAGTGTTCCCACGTTGCCGTCGTGTTGGGGCTTACGTGTCTCAATGACCCTTGGGGCTCTGCCGGTAGATATACTCATGCCGAAAAGGTCCAAGGCGAGAGACCAGACAAAGAGGGACACGCGGGGGGCGCGCCGCCCGGAGACGTGAACAGTGTTCGGGTCCTCGGGCGGCGCGCCTGTCGCAGGAGGAAACCCCTACTCGCTGCTCTCTGGTTCGCGTCTGCTCATCAGACGTGACTGTGAGAGCAGTGAGTAGGCGGAGGGAGAGACGATGGGTGGAGATAGGGACGTGTTCTCGTAACGGCGATCGGCGGCGGCGACCTCTCGCGTCCGGCCCTGGTGCAAGCCATGGTCCGGGGCGAGGAGGAATGGGACGCCGTCGCCTCCTTCTGCGAAGCAGTGATGCTAGCGAAGGAGGTGGCGGAACGAGAGAGGGAGAGAACCTCTGAATGTCCCAGCCGCCGCGCCGTTTCTTTTACAAGTTCATGCGACCGGCTGACGCATAATCCCCCCTCCACCATGCAGCTGAAGATTTTTTTTCAGCTCAGTATAATGTTAAACATTTATGAAAAAAGTTTCAGCCGGCGTACTATGACTTAATTTTTTTTTTCTTACCACTTCCGGAACCACCCACACCCGCACCCACCGCTACTTGAGCAGCTGACGGTTGGTTCACTTATTGGTCATATAAGATCAACCATCAATGAAAATATCAGCCGGCTTACTATGACTTTTTCATTTGCAACGCTACCTCCCGGACTATTAAATAGATATCCATACTAATCCATACTATACATACTTATATATAATATTATAAATGCGAAAGCAACTCTGTCTGTCTGTCTGTTACTCTTTCACGCCTAAACGGCTGAACGGATTTTGATGAAATTTGGTACAGACATAGTTTGTAACTTGAGAAAGGACATAGGATAGTTTTTTTTTTTTTTTTTCGCGAGATAAACCAAAAATCTGCCGGAAGTCACTATTCCACGCGAACGAAGTCGCGGGCAAAAGCTATCGTTTAATAAATGAGAGTCGAAATTTTGGATTTGTATGGTACATAATAGCTTCTATGTGCAAATACTACTGGGTGATCTGAAAGTTAAATAACTTATAAAAACGTCATTCAATGAAAAACTGTCGAAGTACAAAATATATCTTACTGACTAAGTCCCCAATCTCAAATCTTTCACATTACAGTGATTGTACTACATATTGTTTAATAATAATAATAATAATCATTTTATTTCAGGCATCTATAAGGCCCATACATAAAATACACACAATAATTTAAAACAATAATAACAAACTAATACATATAAAACAGTAAAACCATAACTAAAATTTTTAACTATAAACACGCAACGTCGTCGGCGTCGTGTTTCGCTGCGAGGTGTCGCGTAGCCGTCCTCGGAAACGACGGAAAACGACACCTTTCGGCCAAAAGTCTTCCTGCAAACAGGTCTGGAGATGTTGGGTTGGAACACGCACCACAAATGACTTGAAGTTGATGTTGTGGCGCGATTCCAACCTAAAAGAAAAGGGTTGTAGGGTTTGTTTAAAGTACTATTTGTACCCTAAACAAACCCTATTTGACGGCACGGTTGGCGCAGTGGCTGAGCGATTGGACTGCTGCGCTGCGTGTCACGGGTTCGATCCCCGGCCCCGCACGGAATAAATATATGTACTTATGGCCTACAGATAGTTGTTTCGGGTCTGGGTGTGTTTGTGTATGTGAGTTTAAATGTTTGTAAACGCACCCACGATACAGGAGAAATTTTTAGAGAGGGCAACGTTTTTTTTAAAAAAAAATAAAACCGTTTAAGAACAACAACACATTTGTACCTCAAAGGTAAAGGAACAATGTTAAGACGTACCTGGTCTCGCCATTTTGACGTGTTTGAAGCTCAAGTCCGATTGTAGAACCTATTGCTGTCTTTGGGGGATGACTCAGGCAAATACCAATTTGCCACACTTAGGTAACTCTGTTGAGCGCGGAGCAGCCACGGCTCATTGGTTACGATAAACGGGTGGCCAAGCTACATAATTATTCTGGCCGCTGCGCCGCAAAGATTCACGTCTGTTGGTCTTCTACAGACCGTACTTCGTAAGCCGTTCTTGAGAACAACACGTATCAAGAACAAAGTGTACTCTCAGAGAAATAATCTAAGTAATTATTGTTTTGTGATTTACCTGATCTCAATAAGTAATTTTTAATATTTTTATGCTATCTCCGTTCATTATGAAAATGTTAAGTCTGGTAGGGGAGAGTATGTAGTATGTAACGTAACACGTGATACGCATACCTAATTCTAAGGGCACTTTCAAATTAGCAGCAAAGTGCCGTGCTGCTTTGTAAATACCTACATATAAATAAAAACGCGCGGCAATTTGCGACTGCCCTAATATCGTATGATTTTTATTCAATGTTTAATTCAATTTTTTGATAAATTTATAAGCCTTGTTAATGAGTAATAATAAGTGAGAGAGATGACCAAATACCTACTTATGTTTAATTTGTTCCTAATAAAAGTGATTAAAAGACTGATATAATTATAAATCTTGTTTGATTTGAAAAAAACCACGAAAGTTCAGTTCCAGAATTTTGGAATTAGAGCTCAGTTCCGGAATTGAGAACTTGGCGATGCTGCATTTCCTATTTTGCATAGCAAAATGCATGATGTGCAAACGCGGTAAAGAGGTGCAGCTTGCACCTGAGTGATAACTTGCTCTTTGCTTACACACAGTAAAGGCAGCCCGGCTACGAGCTGCATTGATGCGTTTCTCGAAAGTGAGGTGTTAGAACTCTTAAGTTGCGTTTCCCAAGAGATCGTCTTACCGTAGGTACATAGTGATCGGTCTGGGAGCAGGGGTTTTATCGGGATCAACCCCGATCGTCCACTTCCTGAACCAAAATATAAATAATGATTTTCGATAGATAGTACGATGGTTCGATTGGACGACTGACAATCGAAGGGTTGTGAATAGCTATGCATGTGTCCTCCGTCATCCAAGAGCAAGAAAGCTATACGCCCTGTATACGAACGACACGGCCATCTACTACACCGGCTAATAGAAACCGAACGCCAATATACGCTCCAAACCTTTATCCGTTTTTTTTTGTTTTTGGAGGATGTGAAATCATCAAATGACTCCTCCCGCTCTGGGCAGAGCGGAAGAGTGTCAGACTTCTACCGACTAAAAACCACCCATGATGTTCTTCTTAGCACTTTGTGTCGAGCCGCGGTAACTCTTTCGAACAACCCGCAGCCCCGACGGGCGTCGGCAATAGGGGATCGGACAGGGTCAAAATAATATGATTCTGTTTAGTCCGTAAGTTAGATTATCGAAAAATATTGAATACGTGTTTTTTGTTTTATCAAATGAATAAAAAATTACGAAGATAAAACGTGTCAAAGATCTTGGAGTGGGGCTTGAAACGTCACTTGTGTCGTCAAAATGTACTATCATATGACGTCACACGAGTTTTCGAAGCACTGTATCGTCTTCATTTTAAGTTTACGAGAAAAAAGAAAAAATACGTGTCCAATAATTTTTGGAAGTCTATCTGACGGACTAATTAGTTTTTTTTTGTCCGATCCCCTATTGCGGGCCCCTTCAATGTTGCTGACATCTCTTTTAGGCGTGCGTGGAACACAAACGGCGGGCGGTGAGCTAGCCCATTACTCACGTCCACAGGCCCGAGCCTGCGATGGCCGGAAGCCATCACGTGGTCCCCGACGCCCGGAGCGTCTCCCGCGGTGGCTGGAACGAGAGGTTCTCTCCCTCTTACGTTCCGCCACCTCCTTCGCTAGCATCACTGCTTCGTAGAAGCAGGCGAACGGCGCGGGCGTCCCATTCCCTGTTGCACTGGACAATAGTCCATGCACCAGGGCTGGGCGCGTGAGGTTGCCGCGCTATCGCAACCCCTTGTGTCATATTTTTTGGCTGCTGCCTCGTGCGACATCCCCTGTGCCAGCACCAGCGTAGCAAACTACACACGCTGCTGTGAGGTCGGCGTGCAGCACCCAATTGTAACCGATGTTCCAAAGGGATGGGGCCCCAGAAACGATCCCTGTGGAACACCGCACGATATCTCTCGCAGTCTCGCCGGTTCTATTCTCCGCCGGGGCCGGAGTAGATAACAGCCCTGTATGTCAGATAGTCCCTGACCACACGGCGAATGTAGGCTGCATGGCCACGGCCACCCGGTGATACCAGAGTGCCTCCCTAATGCAGCTCCAAGGCATGGTGTTGAAGGCGACCACACCACATAAGACTTTCTGTAGGAATAGGCTTATTATATATCTATTTAATTAATAATTGTATTGTAAATTACGCTGCTAAATGTTATTGGTATGTTCTATAACTTCTCTTCACAGGTTCTCTTGATTACCCAACAAGTGGTAAACAAAATCTAGCCAATCCGAGGTATACTTAGAATAATGCTAACATATTTGAAGCTTCTAGATTTAATCAGTCAAATCAGTTTTTTACGCACCCTTCTGCCCTGACTTAAAAACTGGTGACGTCCTTATACGAACTTACTATGAAGAAAATAAATTAAATTGCGCGGGATAATCAGAAGCCGTTAACCTTCGGCCCGTCGCGCATCTTTTAATAACGCGGTAAGTCGCGTGGGGTCCCTCAAAACCTCAAGAATAAAACGCCTATAAAACCCCTTAAAACTTGTATCTTTCCAACTATTGTAGCAGTTTCTTATTTATTTATATAATGACAATAAAATCACAAAAAATATATCAAAAATAGTCATTTATTTACTGTTTAAACTTCCAATCTAAAATTAGGAACATACATTTCTCTCTTTGAGATCACATCACAGAAAAAATATTTTTATTCTAACTAAATCAATGAACTTTAATTTATATTATACCTATATGAGATCACATAAGAACAATCAACATTGTAACATAAAATTTGGCTCGCACCAACAAAAAAAAAATTTTTTCGCTTATTTTTTCGTTCGTCGCGTGGGGTCTTTTACGGCCCTCGCGCCAAAAACACGTCTGTATCTCACTGCGCTGGCGCGCGAACTGAAGTAAGCGGCGATGCACGCAAACTATAATCTAATTTCGGAGGGTACCTGAAGTACTAAAACTCCTGGATGGTTTTAAATGTGTTAATTTTACATTTTTCTAACACCTAGGCTTTCAAAGACCCCATGCGACGGGCCGAAGGTTAAAAATGCGCGAAACTACTGAGTTCTGCGCACAGAACACTAGTTCTGCGTGAAAGTATTGATTATCCGAACGCCATTTCTACGCAATATAAGACGGCCGAGTTGAAAAGCATCTTTCCTTCCTGTTCCCATTTCTTTCATTCCTGTTGACATTGACAGCAGTTGAATTACGTATAAAGGGATGGGTCGTCGACGTTTTCAACTAAAGTGGACGAAGTTTTTAATATATTTTTTCCACCCGTGCGAAGCCGGGGTGGGTCACTAGTTACATAATTATATAAACTTTGCGATGTTGTTTCATTCTGGTCATTCATAAATATGTAAATTTTGCACAATGTACATTTCAAAATCTTTACATGGGTTTTTTTACTATGTACCTACGAACGACTTAGAAAAAAGTTATTTTTTTTTATTTTTCGTTTATATAACTTTTTTATTTTTAGTTGTACGACTAAAAGTTGCTTGACAAAAGTTGTAGTTAATCTTATTTGCAACAAAAAATGGTATAGTCGACCAAGAAATTGGTTTACCACTTTTGATGACATCTCCCAGTAACATAATTATTCGCTAAGGATGACAGATTGACAGATTCTGACGTGAAAATAGCACTTGATGTTTTGTACGTGCAAATGATATTCAACCTTAGAGTGGTAAACCAATTTCTTGGTCGACTATACCTAACCAATTTTTGTTGCAAGACCTTTTCCTATAAACCATTAGAACCACCCATTTTGTCAAGATGGCGGCCGTGGGACAAGGGTTGCAACAGCACAAAGTTGGATTTACTAAAAACTGAGGGTCCCTTGAAATCTAAAAAATTAAAATTACGTCCTTTATTTAGTAACTTAATTTACAGTTTGAGTTTATGTAATCTGTGGTCGAGTGTCAAATTAACTAGCTCGTTCCATTCGTTCATTCAATCAACTGTCATCTCATGCTCATCTCTATTCGCACCATTCGCACTCCTAATTTTGGCAGTATTATCGTGGCTTACCGAATTCCGATTTGCGACGAAAACAAAGGGGCAAATATTTAAAATCAGTGTTGCCAACTTAGTGGATTTTCCACTAAATCTGGTGGTTTTGACTTACCTTTTAGCGGACAAATATCGGTTTTAGTGGCTAGTGGATTTTTCTAGAGGAATTATTTGGTACCAAACAGTCGTATCAGTCCGAGATTAACGATGATGATACGGACGGAAACGACTCATCTGAAGATAACTTAATAATATAATTTGATTGACCTCTTTTAAAAAATAGGTTTTATTAAGTATTTTGTTCTTCCACAAAAGCCATGAATTAATAGAGAGTTGAAGTTGAAGTATTTTGTTACATTATATGTAATTTTCATGTTATTGCTTTAATAAACGTTTCAAAAAAATATTATTTCCTTTAGTAAAGACCAAAAATCTGCCAGAAATAAAGTTAGTGGAAAATTTAGCGATTTTTTAAGAAGGTGCGATTTTTTTAGTGGATTTCTGGTGGTTTTAGAGGTCTATTCTGGTGGGGAGCTTGAAACTTCGATGGCAACACTGTTTAAAATAATGCCTGTTTTTATTTTTAATCAATTAAACATAAATTGAAATGTTAAAAATTATAATAACTTGCTCGTTTTTGGGCAAAATGTGAATCTGTTTCGTAGTTTCCTAGAACAAAATTAATATTTGAGTGTAGGTTACTCGAGTGTTTATTGTGTATTTTCCGATTTTATGACATGGAGGAGTTACGGTCTAAACACAAATCGCTGCAAAATGCGGCTCACCACATTGCCCTGGAATGTATTCACCCACAGGTACGTATCATACATAAAATTTATATAATTAGCTAATTGTTTGGTCAGTGGGTCGTCTTAGGTTTCTCGCGTTTAGATTGTTTGGAAAGCAGTTGGTCTGTAGTAGTTTAAATTGAGTACGTAGATCCTTCAAAACGTTGAGCGTATCCCAACAAATAAACCACATTGGTTAGACATCTCCTTATAAATAACTCTTATACTGGGTTCTTTGTGGTAGGTAGCAAAAATGAACATGACTAACAGAAAATAGGGCCAGTGGGTCATCTTAGGGGCGGATTTATAGTTGTATTCAATAAATTTACTGAGGTAGGTCAATGGCACAAGTGACAAACAAAGCACTTTCCAAACCAGTAGATGTAAGTTTACAAGCATTTTATTTTCTTACTGTGGCAGTATAATATCTGTGCCGTAGCCGACTTGGCAATCTCTAAACCTACTTCAAAACCAAGTCGGCCAGAACAAAGACAATCTCTGCAGATAGGGTTCACGGATGGCTCAGACAACAAGTATGTATGCGGCGTCTGCCCACAATGGCTGACCTTCCATTTTACACCGCAAGCCCTATCAGATGTAGTAGATAGATCATCACATGCGCAGGCACTTGATCATCTATCTACTACATCAGTGAGCGGGGTTCTAGTAGCTGAAATTAACCGATATACATCTGAACTTTTTTGCCATCAATATGTTATGAAGAAGATGAAATCTATATAAATAAAAAGAGAAGTCCTAACTTTTTATTTTGCACAGAGGTTCCCTTTATAATGTAGACAAGGAATAAGGACGGATTTTTCGAAATTCAACCCCTAAGGGAGTTAAATAGGGGATGAAAGTTTGTATGGAAAATCATCATTTTTGTAGAAATCGTCATTTTTGTAGTTAAACCAACATCCAAGCGGGCAACGCGTGCGCTACGCGCACGCAAGCTTTGGGCAAAAGCTAGTCTTAAATATATTTATGTGTAGAACAGTTCAACACTCATCTCAAGAATGTCAGCAGAACAGTACCAAGCACTTCGATACCTTTATTTTAAGCGCAAGGAGCGTATTTCCCTGGCTATGTTGATATTCTCAAGTTCATATGACACCAATCTATATCAGTGGCTTGTTAATATAGTTCTTTTGGGTTAGCTTGTTCCATCATAGACTGCATCGTTGTCCTCAGGACAACTTTGATGACAGTAGTAGAGCCATTTATTATATTATACTAGCTGATGCTCGCGGCTTGTCCTGCGTGGATGTTGGTGTTGGTTGGTGGATCTTGTAAAATACTAAAACTTTCCCCGGGAATCACTCTATCCATTAATGAAAACAGCATGAAAATAAATGCAGGGTTTTGAGATCATCGTGAATAGACATACAAATGTGGCGGAGGACTTTCTTTTATAATAATTATTATGTAGTGATATATTTGCACTGACCAGTGACTAGAGCTGTGCCTACAACTTTTCAATATTGGTTTGACTGAAGTTTTTAGCAGGAGTTGAAATTAGACTGGTTTTATTTATTTATAATGTAAGTTTTATTCCATTTTCAGATGTGAAATAGCATTTAAGTCAGTTTTAGCTACCATGAAGAGCCGGATTCGCTGGGGCCTCAGCTATAACGGCTATCAGCCTGACCACAACAAAGTACTACAGTTTAATAAAATGCACTTTGTCCACAATGTACATTAAAAGATTAAGGCACCATCCATTATATAAATACATTTTACACCACTGCTATAGAAGCAACAGTAATTGAGGCAAGCAAGAGACAACTAACACAGTTTTCTTAACATAACACTAACAATGTATTTGAGCAGTGGGTAATACAGCTTGTTTCTTTATAGCTTGTGTCTTGCTTCCATCAATGAGCTACAGATATTATTGATGCCGGAAAAGTCAAAATGATAAAAAACCATCATTGTACAAGCCACAATATTTCTGTGATTCTTTCATCATGGTATTTAGATAGATTAGGGTTATACTGGAAACCTGCTTCAACATGGTTGGGAAACGGTTCAGCAGATGATGAATTGTTATTCCACGAAAGGAATGTACCTTCAAGACTATTGGCTGAATAACATGATTCTTGCATTTAAAATGAAAGAACATTTTTGAATCGGTCTCTGCATACACATACAATGATTCACTTTAGGGACTAAGTGCAGAAACCGAATCCATTAACAAAGAGGGGTCTTAAGAGTATCATTGTGACCTGCGTCTTAAGAGTATCGATATAGTATTTTGACTTTTGAGACATCATAAATATATCTTGTGTGATATTTACAGTGTGGAAGCACAAGTTGGCATAGCTAGTCTTGCATTATGACTTGAAGTATTTTAATAACTTTAACATAACATTACATAATAGATTTAATATAGGATTATAATTATTGCAACACACCTATATTAAGTGGAGATGTATAGATAGTGTACATGCAATTCACAATCTTTTTTTTTATGGTTAATTCAGTTGATCCAGCGGAAACTCTTAACAATGGAGGTCCAGGTCATTGGCGCTACTGTATACTACAAGAAATATGTAAAACCTAAGCTATGCCAACTCAGCACGGTTGACTATGCCATCTCAGCACGGTTGTTCACAGCAGTATTTGTCCACCCATGTCTGTGCATTGGACCTAGCAGGCGGCACACGGGTCACCGTATCACGTGCACCCGTCCCCCTCCCCAGTTCGGCTCCAGCATGCCTTCCAGAACATTCAACACAGCCCTAAGATGTTCCATCCGAAGGGGCTCAAACCGCACCTTGTAAGTACACGCTTAGCTGCCTAACTTTTTGTAGGACGAGGTTAGATCAGCAGTTTGTTGTTAATACATATATCAAAATGGTGATGGATAATATTCTGAGACCTTTCTTCTCAAGCTGAGAAAGTCATGACATTCTTAATTTTTTTTAATTTTCAAAGTAATCAATTCTTTTTCCACCTAACCTTTCGATTTCCCCAACTTCTGTGTCATAACTCATAAGATCTCTATTTTAATTAATTTTAATTGTTGTTGATACTAAATGTAAACTACGTTGTATGTTGATACTAAGTCTAACCTCTGTCTTATTTCTAATGCAGTTTCATAACGTAAACTATAGCAAGCAGAGTTATTCCAGAGTCTGATTTCATCAACTCACGTATGTAAGCATAGACATTATACAGAAGAGAGCAACAAGCGTTTAGCACTGCCAGTGTGTCCACACCGCTATTGTATGCCTGTGTGTTTGTATGGAGTGAATTCACTTGTGAATATAGCCTTAAATAAGTCGCACTTATTTAATTTTGTACTGAAACCCCAAACATTCAGGCACTGTATAAAAATAAACTTAACTATAAGTAAGGCATAATCTCCCTGCCCTTGTCCTATTCTACTTGAGGTCGGCGCAACACGTTACGTCTTCCATTCTCCCCTGTCAGACGTCAAGGCATCACCATTTACTCCCTTCTCTTTCATTAAAGAAAAGATGCATGGATTGTGTGACGAATGATTCGTCACACAATCCATGCATCTTTTCTTTGGCCTTTATCTCCCACTCCACCCATCAGCATTGATATCGATAAGTAAGTAGTAAGTACAAATAAGTTATTAGTCTCGTCTCAATAGTTTATTTTTATAGTCACTTTTGCATGGTTCCTAATTTTCCAGGATCCCCGCGCATATATAACTCCGAACGACAGCCCTATCCTTGGCCGGGCGCTATGCCTCACGCCTCGAGGAAGTCCGGTCCCTGGCAGGGTGTCCCACCTCAACGATAAGTTCCAAGACTCCTTGACTTTAACAGCAGACACCGATGCACTCGTAGCGAAGATAAGTGCCATGTTCCCGACGGTCAGCGAAACGCATATCAAGATATTATTGAAGAAGTAAGTGGATTTTAACCAGAAACTTTATCAACCGCAACCTAAAAAACTTAGAAGGCGATTCCTATCATACCGCTTTTGAATAAATCGTCGTTTCGTTCGTCGTCTAACCTAACCTATCTTTAAACATTTTTAATAAGTATTAGCAACTTTACGCACACAACTACTAATATTTCTGCTATAGCGATTTGATACATCATAACTCACAATCTTTTCCTCAGATACTACAACAGAGAGGCTGTCGTCATATCAGCGCTGCAAGTGGAGAAGCACCCTATAACGACCCCGGGCCCGCTCACCATGTCCCCATCAGCTGTCCGGCTACAGAAGGGCGCTCCAGGGCTCCACTCGGCCTTGCAGCTGGCTAAGGGCATGTCCGGGTCTATACCAGGGTCCAGTCACTACACACCGATTAGTGGTACGCCTCACGGTGAGGAACAATTTAATCTCTCTCTTAATTTTAAAAAGATAACATAACGTCACACTTGTAAGGCTACAAAATGGGCATAAGTAAACCAGAAGCTTTTTTCATGGTATAAATCTGTGGTATAAATAGTCTTTTCATTTTATTATTTGCCTTTTCCGTCCTACTGCTGGGCAAAGGCCTCCCCCATTATTTTCCAACTCTCCCGGTGTTTTGTCTAGTATTTAATTGCCTCTGCATAGTATTACCTACCTGCTTATATTTATAATTATCTTTTCAAAACTTGTTTATAGGGTCCCCATCATTACTGCGGCCAGCATCTGGTGCTTCCAGCTACTACGGCGCGAGATCAGTGGATTATCAGCCCTCGAGACACCAGCAGTCTCCAAAGATGAAACTTAAGTAAGTTAATACATGCCTTAGTCATCACCTGCCTAGCTTTTTCCCAATAGTAGGGGAGCCCGCGATGCTAAATGAGGATTTGCTCGAGCGTCATAGAGACCTATTGGTTGATAACCTATTATAAACCCAGCTTGGGCTCCCCTACTACAACTATGTTGGGAATTGCTTCCAGTCTCTAAACGGATGTAGCTGAATACTGAAAATACTGGTAACCAATATTTTATAGCATTTATAGTAATAGCTGAATACCAATATATTACTGACTGCCACATGCCTATCTCTCCTCTATACCCTTTGGTAAGACAAGTAGTCAGACTTTTGAGCCACTGACTACCTATAACGACTGTCAGAGATCCACAAATTACAGCCGGAAGCAACGGCTTAAAATGCTCTCCGAGGCAAGGATGTAACTCGGTATGTAATGAGATTCCCGTCCATAAACCAACGTAGGCAAGCTCCTCTAAACCTAAAGATTAGTCAGAACAAATGTTTTTATCTAGTCAAAAGCTCACCTGGAGTCTGAGAGGCAGTCACTCCATGTAAAATATTTACCCCTTTAACTGCAAGCTGACCCCAACACAACAGGTTGGGCAGACGTTGATAAGCTGGTCTGCGGTAGCGAGGTCTTTCAGGTGTTACAGTTGCTGCTAGTTAAGATCGCGGTCAAGACATGAATAAGCCTGTTCATGTCTTGAATCGTCATCTATCGTGATCTTAAACATTTTTTCTAATGGTTTGTACGAAGAGATATTAGGGAACGGCCAATTACCGCTATTGCGACTTTTATTGGCAACAACGACAGACACAGTCACGAGGGATGAAATGTATACACGCAGCAACTTTTATAAGTGATTTCCTCCTAAGGTAATAATTAACGTTTTACATTGTCATAAAAGTAATATTCTGGAAGCCATACTATTAGGAAATAGGTCTAAACACAACTTCGAAAGCGTTATTTCGCGAAAAATCGCTTTTGAAATTTGCTATGTGTATACATTTTAACTGGTCGCGTACGTCTTGTATCCAGCGGATCCTCGCAACCATCGCCAGATGGTTGATGCGAGATGCACGGGACACTTGGGGGAGGCCTATGTCCAACAGTGGACGTCTTTCGGCTGAAATAATGATGATGATGATACATTTTATTGCCTGTGACTATATTATTTCTACTACGATTCATATCATATGTATTGAGTTATCTATCAATCATCATATCCGTGTTCTCTTGTCATGACTCAAAGATTTGAAACGTTATCAATGTAATCCAGAATGTTATTGACATTATCAACAAATAAGTACATACTTCAAATATTTTGTCTATCTCATTATGTGTTTGTTCTTAAACATTTGAGGTTGACTACTTATAAATTATCGATATTATTTAAATTGTGTTGAAAGACATCTAAGTATAGTAAATGTTACTATTTTGATATGTGATACTAAGGTTTAAATTGTAAAAAATTAACATGTTGGAATTGATAGGAAGAAAACTGTCGTTTAAGCGTTTTTTAAAAGTACGTCGTGGCCCTGAAATATTGAAACTAATGCCGTCTTGTGTTAGTGGAAGTGCGGATCGTAAAAAGACTCCTTCGGAATCTTCAGATGAAGCTTATATGAAATTTGATTTTGATGCTTTTCTAAACAGGTCAGCTTGATAACCATTTTTATGAATGTGCATGAAATAATTAATAAGGTTTCATATTTATATGCGCGCGCCATAAGTAAACAGTTGCACTGCCTATCTGACCTCCACAGACCAGTTAATACTGGGTAATACGATACCCTTTGGTAAGACTGGTTGCCAGACGGTCGCTGACTAGTCAAAGATCTTTGGGGGTATGAGAAACAGGGTGTAAAGTTCCTCATCATCCATAGAAAAGGGAGGATCCTCCGACCAGCCGGGTGTTGTGTCTGGTGGGCTAAATGCCCAACATATGTAAGTCGGGATTTTCTTTAAAGGCTAATGTCGCGGATAACTTAAATAGCGCAATGTAGGAATTATCATTAGTTTGCATGTGTTGCGATAGATGACGCTGTCGCCACAGATCTATATATGGCCAACAGTATAACGTGCTTTCCGAGGCACAGAGGAAACTACGTATGTAACGTGTGGTCACCCATCCACAGACCTACCTAGGCAATCGTGGCTTAACCTAAAGATCAACCCGAGAGGCAGTTATTATTAAGCCACGAGCTAAACACACTATTAATTAAAAATTACAGATACCTCAAAAGCATATTCCCAAAAGCGGAGGAAACGCTGATCTTGGACGTGCTACTGAACAAAGACAACAATGTACAGAAGGCCAGCGAAGAGCTGATCGGCATGGGGTTTCCTAAGAAGGAGACCCTCGTCACGCAGAAGAAGGAAGCGACGCCGTTGCCGCAGAAGAAAGTTGTTACCATCATGCTGACTAGAGAACAGAAGAATGAGTGTAAGTATTTATCTTACTCTTAGCCTCTGCCATCCATCATCCATCTGGGCAAAGGCCTTCTCCCGTGACCTCCAAATATTTCGATCTAGAGCCAATGTGGGTCACTGGTCTTTGGTTCAGTCCTGCAAGGTCTACCTCTTGGCCCAGAGCTCATCGATCATACCGCAGACTGAATACTGGGAACCATTTGTGCGTCGGTGTCCCTTCCACCTTGTATGTATACCTTTAACAGACACCCGTGTTTGTTATTTATTTTATTTTTTACCCCTATTTCAAGCCATCATCATCATCATTTTAGCCGAAAGACGTCTACTGCTGGACATAGGCCTCCCCTAAGTGTCGCCACATTGACCGGTCCCGTGCGTCTCGCATCCAGCGGGTTCCCGCAACCTTGACCAGGTCATCGGTCCACATAGTGGGAGGCCGCGCAACGCAACGTCTTCCGGTTCTCGGTCGCCACTCCAGAACTTTCCGGCCCCATCGGCCATCCGTTCTGCGAGCAATGTGCCCTGCCCACTGCCACTTAAGTTTGGCAATTCTTCGGGCTATGTCGGTAACCTTGTTTCTCATGCGGATTTGTCCTCATTTCTGATTCGATCGCGCAAGGAAACTCCGAGCATAGCCCTCTCCATTGCCCTTTGGGTGACTTTAAGCCTTCTGATGAGGCCCATTGTGAGCGACCACGTTTCGGTCCCGTATGTAATCACTGGCAACACACACTGGTCATAGACTTTCGTCTTGAGACACTGGGGTAAGTTGGACGAGAAGATACTTCTCAGCTTTCCAAACGCTGCCCAGCCGAGTCGGATTCGGCGATTGACCTCTTTCTCAAAGTTGGACCTACCTAACTGGACTGTTTGTCCCAGGTAGACATAATCGTCTACAACTTCGAGTGTAGAATCTCCGAGTGTTCAAGCCATACAATGCCTAAAATGTATCTAAAAATCGCTTACATTTAAGAACTCGGTACACAACCTTAAGGGTAAAAAAATGTTCTTGTATTTGCTTTGTTTTCTTTCCTTGTATATAATACAATACCCAACTATTCCAGTGAAAGAAAAACTTCAAAAGAAATACACCAGTATAGCAGAACGGGTCATATCACTCGCGCTAGAAAGCGTTGCCTTCAACGAGGAGAGAGCGGAGAAAATGCTGAATGCTGTGCTGCTGGAGGAAAAGGCTCCGAAAGTCGTGAAGGTCGAGGTCAAGGAGATGCCTCGACCTGTCGCTGTGGAACTGAAGAAGGGGTAAGATGCATGGGCTGTTTGATGTTAGGAAATACCAGAGGTTTAGAAGGGAGGCGGGTTAGTAAGATAGTTTTCAAACTAGTTTGGAATAAAGTACTAGGTTAAAAGAAAAGAGACGTCTGCTAAGTTAGATTTGATTTGGTACTTAAAATTAGATAAATGTTCATAAAAGTCACCTTTGCAGACAGTTATGAAAATCGGTGAGATCTTACAAAACATAACATGTCTGTATTCTAGGTAAACTATTGAACTAGAATCTTATTGATTTCAAACGAGTCTCTCAGTAAGGAGATTTGAACTTACATACTTATTTTGATGATTATATTGCTGTAAAACACATTTTTACGGTCATAAATCATATTAGAATCTGATTGCGAGCTACAAATTGCAAAAAAAAGTCAAGAAAATGGAATATCGCGCAAAATAAGTCAGTTAAATAATGAGATACCGTCACCGCCACATCTATACCCAGACTGGCGTTCATAGGATTTTGGTTCATAGACTCATATGTGTTAAGGCACATTATTCATATCAAGACAAATGCAAGCTCTAAGATTAAGCCAGAAATTTGTTTGACACGTATCTTACTATCCTAACTTACCTTCTAGAACTGTCTCGGTTAAAACGGTGATTATTTATGTTGACACACCTAATATGAAATAATCACTGCTTTGAAAATAAACTTGAGCTAAATCTATTGTAAATTAAACAGTTAGGGTATGTTAATATGGCCCATCAGCTTTTGAAATATGTTCGAACATGTATAGCGTTGTCTCTGTCACTGATTCAAGTGTGGCCTCTTTCTTACACCTGTTTTATTGACACTTTTGGAACACCTAAATTCATGCCATAAGACTGGCACCATAACATAGATTAGCTCAAGGTTTTCTTTCACACAACTTATTTATGTTTTCTTCAACTACTATACTATTGCATAATGTACACGATCTTTTCCAATGATCCCAATACCCTGACACTACTCGTATTAACACAGATTCCTTGTGTACTTGACTGCCTACAGTACAGGCAAAGCAAGGTGAAAAGAATATGTCGCCTGTGATTGATTGTCAAACAATGAAATAATGTGGGGAGTCGAGTACCTGTATATGAAATGTCTGTCTTTCTAAGAAAAAGTTTTAAAAATGCTATTAATATTACTTACATACTTTGGAAATGCGCCAACTAGATTTTTCAACTAGTTTACCATAACTATAGTGCGCGCGGAACTAGTTGGCCGCGCCTTAGGCAAGTTTTTGTTTTTTATTTAAGTATTCTTTTCAATAAATTGAACAATTATTGTTCACGATATCTCGAGATTGGTCATCACTGTCTAATTATAGTCTCCTGTGCATTGCGAGCTGTAGGCAACCCGCCCCCTCACCCCTGACGCCACCTAAGGAGCGGCCAACTAGTTCCGCGCGCACTATAAACTAAAATAATGGTATTCAAAGACCGATGCACTACTTATAATATAATGTAGATTCAAGTTGTACATAATGCAAAGCACTTACGATACATCAGCGAACATGTACAGTAAAAAGAGAAAAGATTTCACTCACTTACTCACCTCTTCAAATCGGTTTTCTTAGTACGACAGATGTGTAGTACAAAATCTGTGTCCACTTTCTTAATCCACCTTTAATCCTGACGCTTTTTAGCTTCTCACACTACCAGTGTTGCTTAAATATCTAAATTATAAACCTTCTCAGTGATGGTAAAAAAATATGATAATGGATCTGTATTAACTGGCTATTTTACGCTAACACTATTAAACTTAAATAGGTAAGTAAGATTAATATTATTAATTATTTATAATTTACCATTAATACAAGCAAGTACATGACATCACTTTAGCACTACATGTACTAATCATAAATAAAATATACACTACATTGATCATCCGGCGATATTTTTGCAACACTTTAACATACATAAGAAAATTATTTTAATTCGGCGGAGATGATGAGTATTAAGAAAACCTTAATTTAATAACCTTCACCACCAAACTATAGAAAACATCAAAGTATCCATTTTGTATACAACAATTATGTTCAACTTTATAATCCTCTCCTCGGTCAAACTGGTTTTTATTTTAAACGTAATCAAAAAACTCGATTTTCCTTATTGCCCTTAACTTTTCAATTGTTACTATATTTCATTAAATACGTAATGAAATTGTATAAAAACAACTAAGTCTAAATTTCACTTACAACAGGGCGATACCTAAATGACTTTTAAAATAAAAGCTAGCTAAAGGATTTCCGACGCTCAGATCAGCGTCGAAAGTCGAAAATCACGCTGCGCTTTTATTTTGTGTCTTCTACTGTAAGCGCAAATTCTCTACAATATTGCTCATAAATACAAATAGCGAAAAACCCATAGGAAACGAGATATTTGCAAAAAATCGATTTTTGTGACCATTACCTTAGATTTTTAATAGATGCGTACACCCTACCATGTGAATTTTGAGGCAACTTTGAGGATGTCAAAATACAACTCTAAACGAGTTTGTAGCTGGGTATCTGAAATAGGGTAGTTGACAAAAAAAAAAAAACTAATTAGTCCGTCAGAAGTCGTGAAACGTCACAGGTTGGTCCATTTTTACCAGACTATGACGTCAAAAGCCCCTCTCCATGGTCTTTGACAAGCTTTATTTTCGTAATTTTTTATTAATTTGATAAAACAAAAAAACACGTATCCATTATTTTTCGATAATCTAACTGACGGACTAAACAGAATCATATTTTTTTTAGTCAGTCAACTACCCTATTCCGAGGTGAAATCCTAATTTGACTGGACTCGTTGTCTTGTTTAAAAGGTAGGGAAACGGTGGTAATATGGAACAAACCATGCGGTTTACAATTCATTAATAATGTTACTTTCATAAATATTTCTTGTTTCTTATTTTACAGTCTAGACTAGGATACTATACCTTTTACGGGTCAGACAGGGTTTTATTTTTAAACAGTTTATGTACTGTAGCATACTTTACTGGAACGATACCATCCGCCAATTAAACAATGTAAAGTGACGGGTATCGTAACTTCTAATAACGTACGGTAACTCATAATTTCATGTACTTACTACTCAGGCATTGACGCTGTAATAAATCGTTAATAGTAATTTTAAATACCCACTATAGAATAGATAAATTAACACGACTAACCGAGTTGAGCCATAGAGTGAATTAGTGACGCCTCACGTTTAAATTGCCATACAAAATCTATTGGAGGAATCGCGTTTTGACAGCTCTTAAAAAAACAACATATACTGTCTATTTTCACGTCACTTCTGGCAAATAGAAGTTTTTACTTCCTTTATTTATTTATTTCTGTTTTTTTTTCTACCTTTCCCTCCCATACCTTGACCAAACAACGTACATGCTCATCGCCTCCGCCCCCGCGTCTCATACTCCCGCGCGTACACCAGTGACGACACGGAGGCGCGCCCCCTGAGCCCGCCCCCCGCGCCCTCCGCCTCGCGCCGCATCAAGACTTGGACCGAGCACCTGAAGTATGTTACGAACGCTTGTTCGAATGCTGGCTCTTCTTCGTTTAGAGTCCATTTTCATGTGCACGTTGGGCTGACTTTCCACGCAAACTTTGCTAGTGAACTTTCCACCAAACTTCTTTGTACTACTGGCACGATGAAACCTAAAAAGAGGTTTTAATATTGTGGCCAGCCTTACTTTCCGCCATTTTATTATATTTTGTATATAGCAGCCATGAATTAAATCTGTATTAATTGATAGCTGGCATCAATACAAACAAGTATTGGAATAGACAAAAGCTTCTAAAGCGTCATGCTTCCGAAATATAAACTTCTAAGGAAAAAATTGCGTCTTTAGTTCAAAAATTTTAGAAGCCATGCATAAAACATGTATTAAGACGATGACAATAGCTATTGACTTCTGATGTTTCAGTATTTTTGGTCACGCCCACAATTTTTCCGATACCCTAGCGCCATACTACCAAGTAAGAAACAAATAGTCCAGGATCCGCGGTCCATTTTTGCACTTGATTACTATCAAGCTAATTTTGATGAGACGGCGAGACGCCTAAGAATTTCCTGCACGAAAACTCTCGAATTCTCGATTGTGGTAAGTAATAGGGGTAGCAGGGATAAAATATGTTGGTTTGATGATTCTCAAAAGTGTTAGTACAAACACTTTTGAGAATCATCAGCTGGGTTTTTTTTTGATAAATCTGATGATAATTATCTAAATTATTTGAAAAAATATTTGTCCTACAAAATGTAGGTATGGTTTGATCAAAGAGTCCCCTTCCTTCCTTCCAATATGTATCGATAACGAAGTCATTAAAAATGATTACTAACTGGGTTTTGGGGATTGGATATTTTCTATTAAACCCACTCTTTACAAGTTACCTACAAAATTCCTAAAATTATAATAAGTGTTTGACACTTACTCCACGCACCATCAATACTCCTGTACATCATAAACAACAGGCTAATACACTTTCTGGAGCCACAAATTCCAGAAGAGCAAGCAGGTTTTGTTAAAGGCAAAGGCACCCGGGAACAAATCCTGAACGTTCGCCAAATTATAGAGAAAAGCCGGGAATTTAACAGCCCTGTATTGATATGTTTCATCATACATTATACGAAAGCATTTGATTGCGTGGAGTGGGGCAAGCTGTGGGGGGTTCTTAAAGGCAATGGGAACGCCTCAACATCTTATTGACCTAGTCCGATGCCTCTACATCAACAACCGCTCTTTCGTCAAAATCGACACCGACTGCTCAAATGCGTTAGGCAGGGATGCATCCTCTCACCTCTGCTCTTCAATGTGTATGAAGAGTAATATCATTCAAGACTCTTGAGGGCTGGGACAAGGGGTTTACTGTTGGTGGAAAGTGGATTTCCAATCTGAGGTACACTGACGACACCGTTCTCCTTGCTACAACTTTTAGCAACATGAAAGAGATACTGCACAGATTGGAAGTAGAAAGTGGCAAAGTAAGGTTTGCAATCAATAGGCAGAAAAAAAAACTTATGGTGGTAGATCGTGCAGGAAAGCTATCGGGCGCCTATAACATCTAAGGCATCTATACTGTGGACAGCTTCGATTAACTGGGCTCCAATATAAGTAATGAAGGTAGCTGCGTCCCAGAAATAAAACGGCTGATAGCTATGGCTAAAGATGCTATATTACGCCCCCAGAACATCTGGGAAAAACGTGGTGTAAGTTTTAAAACGAAGGCCCGTTTGGTCAGACCACTAGTTTTCCTGATTTTCCTCACAACACTCTCACAACAATCCAAACAAGAGTAAGACAGAGGATAGATGCATTCGAAATGTGGTGTTTTAGGCGGATTCTCCGAATTCCATGGACGGCCAAACGCAGAAATGTGTCTATCCTTTACCAACTCGATATCAAGACTCGATTGTCAACAGTTTGCCTACAGCGTATTTTGTCTTATTTCGGCCACATAATGCAAAGAGGAGATAGCAGTCTTGAAAAGCTGGTCATTGTTGGCAATACCGAAGGCAAGCGACCGCGAGGCCGGTCGCCATTTTACCAATTTTGAAGTGTCTGTCTTTCAAACGATTGGCTTTGAGAAAAAATTGTTTGTGGAACCTCAATGTCATTTTTAAAGACCTGTCTATGTCTATAGACACCCCACGCGTAGGTATAGGTTTGTTGAAAATAAAAATAGTTTCAGTTCCATTTATGACCCCATAAATCCTTTTTTTATTTTTGTATAAAAATCGTAAAGCAGTTCACAGAATACATCTACCTACCGAGTTTCAACTGTGTAGTCTCAATAGTTTCCGAATGAAGTGGCTGTGACATACGGGTGGACAGACGGACAAACAGACATGACGAATCTATAAGGGTTGCGTTTTTTGCCATTCGGCTACAGACCCCTAAAAAACAGCTGGTTTGTAATAATTTTTGATGAGCTCGTTATCAATACATGTTGGATTTAGATTTAGATAATGATCATCAGATTTAACAAAAAAAAAATGTTAGTAATCGATTTTTGAAAATCATCAAATAAATATATTTATAATCAATATATATTATATTTTATCCCTGCTGTCCCTATTACCTACCACAATCGAGATTTTTCGTATAGGGTAATGTTGGCGTCTCATCAAAATGCAGCTGCTCACGGAAAATTAGCAGTAATCAAGTGAAAAAATGTACCGTGGATCCTGGACTAACATTGTGACGCGGTCAATAATAATTTATAGATGAACGGATAGCTGTCAGTGGGGCGCAAAGTGACATACGTCCGTCTAGCACCGCGCCTAAGCGCTCACTGTCGGATTGCATACGTAAGAAAGAGAGCGCGATGACGCAACGCTCGAACTTCTTAAAAACCATATAATGATTAATTACTTATAAATAATTTATTACATAATCAAAAATTAAAAACAACGAAATTTTGTATTTAAATATGATACGATACTGTTATAAATTTTACCAACGTACGTTGATCAATAATACAGATATTTTTGTTGGAAGATCATTATAAGAGGTTAGTTTACCATTTTTTTGTATCGAGAAAACTTTTCAAAAACTTGTTTTGAATACAACGAAATTATTAGAAATATCTTCAAGATTAACATATATTTTTTCCGCCGTGTCAAACTGTATAGATTTGGCTAAAAAATTGTTCAATACAAGCCTATTTGGCTCTTGTCAGCGCCTTAATCTATACAAACAAGTATTGAATGGGACAAAAACTTAATAATTAATGGCGGTTTTCTCAAACAAGTTAACAGAAAATTTCGACCATCCTATGGCGACGTCGGAATTCTACATATGGAAGTGTTCGTTCCATTTTAAATGAAATAATTCCACTGGTGATTCCAGTGCATCGCACGGTTCTTGTGGGGAGCCAACCTAGCTAAGATCGGTCGGCACGTGCGATGGCTTTCTCTATGAGCACAGAGTCTTATTACTTGCTGTCAGCAACCAGTTATCTGGCTGTATGAGCGCATAAAAAGAACTTGCGTGACTGAAAGGTTTTTCATGCACAAGGTTTATGAAGAGGAATATCAGCTACAATCTATTGAGCTTTAACATGAATTTGGAATTTATGCAACGTGAGAATCTCCACTAATGTTACAAATAAGATTTCCAACAAAAAAGAAATATAATGGTTTGCTCGCATATACAAATATATAAGATAGAATGTATAGTTTTGTGACTCATGTTTAATTACAAAGAAACACTGAATGTATTGTAAGTACCTAAAGCAAGTTAAAGAACTTTATCAGGTTATTCACTTGAACACAAATTATTAGACAAAAATAAGCCACCAATGTCTTCTCATATCAATACTTGAAGTCCAATAGCTAAGTACTACTTTGCTTTCTAAACTTTAAATAACGTTTTTTCTTTCTAATTTGTATTGACTTGTAACTCTATTACAAATGTAACGTTTGTTAAAATTCAATTAACTGGACAGTGTAAATAAATTAAATATTAGTGGAGTTTGTACGTTAAAATACGAATAAGACCCAGCATCGACCCTTGCAGTGCACCAAATTGTGATGGTACAAATTAAAATGTGTGTGTTGATGAAATAATATTAATTGTATCGAATGTCTCGTGGATGTCCCTTGTGACTGTTAAGTTTAGTTAGAAGTGTGAAATGTGTGTTTTTAAAAGAGTTTTACTCAGCATGGTGTGTGTATGTTAGTCGAAGGCTTTTGTTGAGTTGTCTGGCGTAAAAGCTTATTTTTTTTATCAATGAAGTAAAATTTTTACTGCAAATAAAACAAAATTTTTATATTCCGTGAACAATTATTTCTGAGAAAATGTATAGTTAATTTAAATTATAAAATAAATGCAAAATATAGGCATGCTGCCACTGAAATGGATTTTTTTGTTAGATTAGTATAAAATGTCACGAAATAGTAGATTATGCTCGAGTGAATCGCTTTTGAAGTACTAATAACAGAATTGCAATTAGTGTGTTTAGTGGATAGCTTTACAGATGTTTCCCTTACGAGTACTGTTTTAGTAAAATTAAAGTTAGATTTTGTTTATTGTATAATATGTTCCTTAGAATAAAATCAATCCTTAGTTGTTTAATGCCATAGATAGACTGATAACCATCTTTGTATAATTTTTGAAGTCAAAGATTTTATAGTCTAGTTACATTAAATTAAACTTAGAAGATCAAGACATAGAAGAAAGGAATGAGACTGGTTTTCTATTATAAAAATGTTGGCGAATAGATCATCATTTCTAGATCTCGCTAGTATGTAACCATCACATTCATGACCATTTTATTATTATTTAGCTTCCTCAGAGTCATTCTTTATCATCGACTTCAGAAGCACAATAGTTTCAACATTTCCTTAGAATAATAACAATAATAAATAGTTTTTAGGAGTATTGCATGCCGTGTTATGTGTTCAAGTGGTCTACCATATCCTTTTATGGCAGTATTGTTTTTATCGTATGCAGTGTGAGAAACATCTTTTACCCACACTGAAATGGCGTTAAATTATTCTGCTTTAAGAGGGACTGGTACGGTCCCATTTCTTTTAGTTAGTATCAAATATTAGTTCAAACGTTTGTGGACTGCAAATGTTCCAGGCCAATATTGAAGACAAGTAGCAGCGTGCAGTCGAAATTCAAGTCACAGTATAGTTCGCCGACGAAAGGTCCTAATTCGACGCTGCGAATGGGACCTAAGGACAGTTTGTTACTGTATGTATTTAGATGAGCGTTATACATAGTTTATATTCATTAGAGTTGTCATCATCCATTTTAAAACCCGTGAATGATTTAATAGAAATGGAATTCAACAGGATCGGAAGAGATTATTTGTCTGGAGGCTAATACGACGATAACACTTTGTCGTGCTGCTGTCGATCTACGGCTAAGAAGTATTCGCTATTTCGCGTGTTACTCTTCGTAAAGTTTAACGCACTTGTGCACTGTGCAGTGTTCTCACTAGCAAGTTTGCCTCGCATCTAAACGAAGCTTAAAAGTGCGTGTCCTCAAACACCAGCTTTTGTATGTCTCTTCATAAAGTGTGTTTTTCGGCACCGCGCCTCTTACTTCATGTGGTGTCCTTTGCTTTTCAAACACTACTAAATGTTCCTTTTCTAAACTTATTTCCTTGTGGTAATAACGTCACTACTTCAACACGCTTGGGAGTAGCCTTTTATCTGTTATTCGATTTGCATTTGTTTTTATGTGATTTGTGTGGTTACCATGATGCCTTAAAGTAGGATTGCTTTAGTCTTATTCCAGTGTGGGAAAGTGATAGAGCTATACAGGTTGTCTAGCGCCATCTCTTTTCCACACGTGCATGAGATTAAACAATCCTGGTTTAATACGTGACGGTAGGCCACCTGGACTTGTGGTAAGCATTCACCTGTAATGTAACAGTTTACATTCAAGCATTACATCGGTGAACGTTGAGTTCTGAGCGTTACAGAGCGGAACCTGCAACTTTAAAATTTGTAACATACACTTTTTTCTGAACAAAATCGAATCTTTTTACATTACAGACGAATCCTGGTGAGAAATTGTCTATTTGTACAAGATACTTGTATTTGATACATACAGTCAGCAGCACTAATATGTATTCATTTAGCAACTCTTAGAAGCAACTAGCTGATGCCCGCGTCTTCGCCAAGGTGGATATCGGAAACCTTCCTCGAGAACCACTATCCATTGGTGAAAACAGCATGAAAATCGGTGCAGTCGTTTTTGAGTTTATCGCGAACAGACAGACAGGCGCGGCGGAGGACTTTATTTTATAATATGTAGTGATTCTCGCTTCTGTATTGATTTACCACCTACTTTATGAAGTAGGTAATGGTATCTCAAAGTTGCAATCGTTTTTTCACAAGAATTCGTGTTTGAAACTTTGCCAAATGTATACATATTATTGCTCATGACTGCTATATTTCACCGACTTTCAAAAAGGAGGAGGTTCTCAATTCGATTGGTATTTTATACACCTTTTATTAAAATGGAGTAGAATATTATATCTATTTATCTTACGTTTCCAGACTGGATTATATGCCTTGGACCGGGCCTGACCCAGATCTCCGCAGTGGCCAAGCCGTCAAGCCTGAAGGGCCAGAGCCTCGTGAAAGGCCCTCACCGCTAGCACGAGGCCCATCTGGCCTCGCTAAAGGTCCTTCCGGAATCGCCAAAGGATCACTATATCAGAAAATCAACAAGAAGTCTGCTCAAATGTGAGTTTATTTCGTTTGAGTCTTGTTTTTCATAGTTCTCATTATTAACGAACTGCCTCGATGGTTGAGTGGTTGCTAACGCGACTGCTGAGCATATAGTCCCGGGTTTGATTTTTCGGCAAAGTGTTGTGGGGGTTTTCTGACAGAAATTACTCAGCGGCAGTCTAGATTTGTGCCCGATAGATGGCAGTAGGCTCGCCGCATGGGACCAAAAACATAACTGGTAAATTGGTGTACAACTAGGTATATAAGGTCCTATTAAAATAGGTGGACAAAATTTCAGGAATCATTCAGACCACCAAAATAAGGACGATGGTAAAAAAAACCGGCCAAGTGCGAGTCGGACTCGCGCACCGAGGGTTCCGTAAAAAAAATATATTATGTGATGTAACTAAAAATTTATAGTTTTCGTAATTATTCCTTTATCTATGCTATAAGACGTTGCTTCGTACCAAATTTCAAGATTCTGAGTTCACGGGAAGTACCCTGTAGGTTTTGATTCCCTTGCGAGTGTCGAAAATTTGCGGCATAAACGGGAGTATCTTGATGTAACTAAAAATTTATGGTTTTCGTAATTATTCCTTTATCTATGCTATAAGACGTTGCTTCGTACCAAATTTCAAGATTCTGAGTTCACGGGAAGTACCCTGTAGGTTTTGATTCCCTTGCGAGTGTCGAAAATTTGCGGCATAAACGGGAGTATCTTGATGTAACTAAAAATTTATGGTTTTCGTAATTATTCCTTTATCTATGCTATAAGACGTTGCTTCGTACCAAATTTCAAGATTCTGAGTTCACGGGAAGTACCCTGTAGGTTTTGATTCCCTTGCGAGTGTCGAAAATTTGCGGCATAAACGGGAGTATCTTTTGATCGCGTTGACTTAGAAGTTTGATTTTTTCACAGCTCCAAGAGACCATAGACTTGAGTATTTGATATGAATTTCAGCTTGATACCTCCACGCGTTCCTGAGAAAAAAGGTCTTGACAGACAGACAGACGGACAACAAAGTGATCCTATAAGGGTTCCGTTTTTTCCTTTTGAGGTACGGAACCCTAAAAAATAACAAAAACGCATTTAAGTACCTACTCATACAGGAAGAGTTTGTTCTAGAGAGCCGGCAATTTGTTATTTTAAATAAAAAAAAATCACTTTTTTTTTTTTTGTTTAGATATCTTTGGTTAGACCTACTGAACGCTGTGTTAAAATTTGTCCACGTATTTTAATGGACCTTATATAGGTACATACATCTCTGGCTTTTCCTTCAGAACTCGCAGGCGTAATGTTGTCTATTTACAACTGTAGAAGGGTTGTTTTGCTAACATTGGCATTTGGTTTTTCAGTAACTTTCGCAAAACAGTTTCAAAAATGTGTCCTTTGGGCCAAAATATCCTTCAGTGGAACATCTTTAGAAATAAAAAGAGAAGTCCTGACTGACTGACTCATCAACACCCAGCCCAAACCCTTGGACCTAGAAAGCTGAAATTTTGCACAGAGGTTCCCTTTATAATGTAGACAAGGAATAAGGAAGGATTTTTCGAAATTCAACCCCTAAGGTACCTAGTTAAATAGGGGATGAAAGTTTGTAGGAAAAATCGTCATTTTTAGGGTTCCGTACCTCAAAAGGAAAAAACGGAACCCTTATAGGATCACTTTGTTGTCCGTCTGTCCGTCCGTCCGTCCGTCTGTCAAGACCCTTTTTCTCAGGAACGCGTGGAGGTATGAAGCTAAAATTTATATCAATTACTCAGGTCTACTGTCCCTTGAAGCTGTGAAAAAATCAAACTTCTAAGCCAACGCAATCAAAAGATACAGCCGTTTATGCCGCAAATTTTCGACACTTGCAAGGGAATCAAAACCTACAGGGTGCTTCCCGTGAACTCAGAATCTTGAAATTTGGTACGAAGCAACGTCTTATAGCATAGATAAAGGAAAAATTACGAAAACCATAAATTTTTAGTTACATCACAAAATATTTTTTTTTTACGGAACCCTCGGTGCGCGAGTCCGACTCGCACTTGGCCGGTTTTTTATTTATATTTTCCGACATCCACGCGGACGAAGCCGCTGGCAAAAGCTAGTAACATATAAATGTAACATAACGCCTGTAATCCCCGAAGGATTAGACAGAGGTACTCACTTTTTTTTTTTTTTTAATTTATTTAAAAATTTTCGAGGGAGGCCTAGAAAACGCTGGCGTGACGACTTAGAGGCTTTTGCGCGAGATTGGCCGGAGAAAACCGCACAGAGAGAAGAGTGGAAGACTATGGGGGAGGCCTTTGCTCAGCAGTGGGACAATATGGGCTAATAAAAAAAATAAAAAAAAAAAAAAAAATATTTAAGGGCTTTGTAGGTAGGTACTCACATTTCACCAGGGATATTAAGTCCCATGTAATAGGGGGCGAGTCTATTGCCATTAACCGGGCACAAATTATTGTTTCCCTCAAATTAAGTACCTAAAAAAAGCGTGTTATAAAACATTTTTCGCTGTGATTGTTCTTTGTATAATAATTGGAGAATATAATATTTTGCGAATGTAATAATATGAGAACAAAGGATTCATACTCCGTGGCTCTTACTGTGACATACTTGATGGAAATACCCAGTAACACTTGTTACCCGTCCTGGGAGTCGAGCCCAGAACCTCAAGCACCCCGTCGGGGCTGCGGATTGTTCGAAAGAGATGTCGCGGCCTCGGCACAAGGGCGAAGAAGGAACATGGGTGGTTTTTAGTCAGTAGAACTCTGACACTCCCTTCCGCTATGCCCAAGATTGGGGGGGAGGTTATTTTTAATGATTTACCACCGACCATAAAAAAGAACCATAAGCACAGCATTTACTAGACCAACGAAGCAGTTGAGTGTGTATCCTATTAATAATATACTGTCTGCTTGCTTACTAGACACCATGGGGGTTTCTTGACTTTAACCTCTCGTAGGCCGTGTAATTAGACACAATTAAAAAGCCATTGTGTCTCGCGTAGATCTACGCTACGGCATACGAAGGGTTAAAGGTCAAGGTTATTTAGCATCCCGTCGGGACTGTGGATTATCGAAAGGATAACGCGGCTCTGACACAAGGGCGAAGAAGGAACATGGGTGGTTTAACTCGACAGGCATAAGGTACTTTTTGGCTTGTCATCAATCAACCATTATGAGATCAATGATCGACCATTCTGACACTATTGAATAGCAGACTCGGGGCCCTGATTGAGGTGTCTGGGTTAATATTCTATGATCGGTTTTGTAGGGCTTAGTTTATAAGTTTTTGGAAATCTTTGGAACCTTTTTGGAATAAAGATAAATTAATACGAGTATTATAAACGCGAAGTATGGATGGATGGATGGATGTTAGTTACTCTTTCACGCAAAAACTACTGAACGTATTTGGATAAAATTTGGTACACAGATAGTTTATAACCTGGATTAACACATAGGATATCATATAGGATATTTTTATCCCGATTTTATTTTCCCGTGGGATAATTTACGAATTGTAGCGGGCGAAGCCGCTGGCAACACCTAGTAAATAATAATAATAAGTTCATCTGTCAAAAGTCAAAGCGTAATTAACGGAAACCTTTGTATCTTTCAGCATCGGCTAAATTGGAGAGAGCTCACACCAGGATCCGTCTCCGTCGAATATTCGACATGAATGGGAAAGGTGTACAAAACGATCCCTCTAAGGGAAGATGTATGCTGTAGCCAAAATATTGAAGTTATCTGTAATTATAAAAGTAGTTTTGGTTAATTTATTTATCTGGTTTCGTAATGGCGTACCCTTTTTTTTAGATTTATGTGTCTTTTTTAAGTTATTTAATGTTTCTCAGAAGTTTACTAAAGGATCATTTTGAACACATAGGTGTCCAAAATGATCCCAAGGGGACAGAAAACTGTTTACTGGCCGTTTTAAAGGGCATTCCCTCTTTCACAGCGTCTAGTGCCTTCAGCATGACATCCTCACTCCAGTTTTGGCGAGTTGTTTTCCGAATGTAACCACGCGGCATGATCTGCAATAAAAAAAAGTAGTGGGTAAAATGATCCCTGGGCTCATTTTATTCACAATGAAAGGGATCGTTTGACCCCAAGTGCAATATTTGCACACATCGCTCAAAAACTAACCTAAAACATCACTTTATGAATAACAAAATATACTTAAAAACGTTATCAAACGTATCTAGAAACCATGAGTAAGACCGTCATTTAAAAATAGTTAGTAAAAAGGAAATAATCTTACACTGAAAAGTTACTTACCGTAGATAAAAAGCACCGATTTTATATTTTTGATCATGGAACAACGCACTGCACTCACACCGCCATGACACTTCACTGGGCGACTGATCGGGTGTCGGGAGGGACATTTACAAGTAAATCCGATAGATGGTGCTAGTAGTTCATTGAGAACTGCGGGGAATCATTTTACCTCGAGGGATCATTATGTACACCTTTCCCCTAAACGTACTAGCGTAATTATGAAACAGGTTTCATTTTGGTAGCATGTTTGGTACGAAAGACATTTTAGACTCACCAATACATCTGAACTGTTGAACAAAATATCATTTTGATGCAAGATCGGATATTCAGTGCAATTTAAATCAATAAATAAGCGAATGTATTTGCAAAAACAGCTCAAACAGTTATATTAACTGACCAAACCTGCTGCCAAATGAAACTTCATTTGCATTTAAGTTATAAAGAAAATGATCTCATTATTTTTTAAAACATTTCTGATAAAAACTCTTGCTCAAACAAAAATATATCGATATTAAATATAGGGGGCACTCTATGTTAACTAAAATTAAATTTCGTCTAACCTAGGGATTCTTAAAAACTTACTTTTTTATAAACTGTACCAACTACTGTATCCGATTTTATACAAAATTGTTATTTCATGTATTTGAATATTGTAAATTTAAATAACTGGCTAAGTTTTATCGAAGGATTTTTATACTTAATTACAACTCACTTACTTAGTATATCTACTCGTAGTACCACTGTTGTGTAATTGAACCACTAACAACCAGACAAAATAACCTGTGCAATATCTTTGTGGAATTATCTACTTTATAGCCTAAGACATTCATCATCTCCCTAGCCTTTTCCCAATTATGTTGGAGCCAGCTTCCAATCTAACGGGATGCAGTTGAATACCAGTATTTTACATGGAGCGACTGCCTATCAGACCTCCACAACCCAGTTAATACTGGGTAATACGATACCCTTTGATAAGACTGGTTGTCAGACTTTCAGGTCACTGACTACTTGTAGCAACTGCCAAAGATCTCTATATATGGCAGCCGGGACCAACAGCATAACGTGCTTTCATGTCAACATGTCACTACGCGTTAGGTTTGCTCTCAAAAATTGTCAGTAACAAAAGAAGTGACACGTAAAAATAAATCTTATTACAATGATTCAAAACTCTGTTTTAAACGCTACAAAAAAATCTGCTTTCCTCTCCGAGCCGGTGACAGGACCCTTAGCTTTCTACTCTTACTGACACGCAAACTACATCTATTGCGTGTTATTGCACAGACTATTCGAAAGCCAGTGTCTTGTGTCCTTCGATAAAACTAGTCCACTTCTTTGTATTCAGATATTAGTACAACTTAGGATAGAGAATGATCATTGCCAAAATGTATATCTTGTTGTGGTTTATTAATTTTATTCGTTTTTCATCTGACAAGTAATATTTATGTGTAGGAACATGGTGGTCAAATAAGGCTAAATCATAATACTGATCAAAGAGTCATCATCTGCCTAGCCATTTCCCAACTTCGTTGGGTAGGCTTCCAGTCTAACCGGATGCAGCTGAATACTAGTATTTTACATGGAGCGACTGCCTATCTGACCTCCACACAACCCAGTGAATACTGGGTAATACGATACCCTTTGGTAAGACTGGTTGTCAGTCTTTTAGGTCACTGACTACATGTAACGACTACCAAAGATTTATATACATCAATTACTAATTTTAAATGTTAATAGTACTATGTATTTGCCTGTGAGCCCGCTGTTGGCCAATCAAAAAGCAGAAATAAATAAAATAAAATTTATAATCCACAAACAAAACTCGATAGACTTGCGCTGTGCCCAGCTCTTCCGATCTCGTATTATTTTAAGAAAAAATAAATTAGTAATTATAATTACTATATCAGGGACTTTGTATCCGGCCAAAGATGAGTGTTAAAAAATTGTAAAAATGAATGTGAGGAAATTACGAAATATTTTGCGAGAAATGTGAGTGTTTTGCTGGCGTTTCAGATGTCACTAGCGCTTTTACTCACCTTATACGATGCTTATTATAACGTCAAGTCATGAATTTTTGAAGACACCATGTATTGGTAAAATGTGTTTAGCGAATCGCAAATAAAAAAATTGTATTGGTCAAATCCCTGTTAGAATGGAAGAAATAATTTGATATAGTGTCACAAACCTAGTGTTTGTCGACGTCAACGTGTGAGTAAAGCTCGTTATAGCGAATTTGACTTTACTCAATCTAAGTGCGGTAGTATACAAAAATTGACCTTACCTATAAAACGTTAATGTTCATATTTGTACTTATAGCTTGTTTCAGTCGCTTGTAGGAATATGCACATAAAATAAATACGAACTAGGTTTATTTTCGGATGAATCGCTACAGTAGTTAGTTTGAGGTAAGTCTGACTTCGCTCTGTAGATTTCTGGCTTAGCACTGAAAACTGGAATTATATCAGCAGGTTCAATGTCTTTTACGATATTTAAAAAGGTCCACCGTGAAGTATCTAGGCGTAAATATAGCTCATCAATTTTTTTTTTAATCCATTCTTGCCATCGAGCCTGAGATCTATGGAGCGACTAAGACTTGGCTCAGTCGCGTTTAATCCGAAAATAACCCTTAATATGTGTATTATCCTGCCCACAACTGTGATCAAACGTATCACACGAATAAGAGCATTAAACAACTGCAAGTAAGGTTCAATTCTGATGAAACGCGACTCAGGTAAGTCTAAGAACGATATATAGATTTGCCTATACGTGTCGCTAATTAGTATAGGTAATAAATTACTTTTGTATATAAACGCATTGTTTTAGTGTGGTTAGGTATTAAGATGTCTGTGCAATATCATTGCCTATGGGCTTATGAACTTTTAGGTAAGTAGGAACATTATTTTAACTTTTAGGTAAGTAGGAACATTCTTGCAGAGAGCGCTTATTTTTTATAAAAGTAGACGTTTCATAAGGAAGCTAAAAATCGCGCCAGTTACTAAAAAGTTGAAAGGGAATCTACTGTCTTGTTCACATGTCAGTAGTGAGTTAATATCTTCTTTTTTCTATATAAGAACATTCAACTATTATAAAGATTTATATCATTGTAAACAACAACAGTAAACGAATGTCGTATTGTAAACTAAAGTTCTATTTTCATACTTTCGTCGTAGCTGTATATCCGTCTCTTAGAAAATTAATATCAAATCCAATAGCCAAATTTTACGTATTATCTTATTGTAAGTCAGTATGATTGTTTTAAAGTATTACAGAGATAATTTGTACCAATTTTTACCAATCAAACGTCTTGATGTTGTGTATTTTAGTGTAATAACTGTACCTGCAACTTAACAAAACATCGAACTCTTCTTCCATATTTGTTTGTAGACAGAATAGACAGATTTGAATAAGCTATATTATATTAGTGTTCTGGACTATGACTTTCTGAACAATTATTATTTATTTTCAAAGTTTAAAGGCGTGAGACTTAATTAGGTAGTGTGCGAATTCATTCAAAACTTTATTACTGTGCAAACAATCTAGTCGTATTGTACTTATAGCTAAACAAAACCTACTAAATTAATTAACTAAAAATTGTAGTCCAAATTAAAGTAAAGAGCACGTCTTCAGATAGTTTTATTATTATGACAAAAATGTAGTATTAAGTGTTGAATCAAATTTAGACTTTGGCCATAATGACATATCTTTTGAGGCTCAGTCTCTCCTAAATCTAGTTCAGAATCTAGTCAATTAGGTTAATATAGTATTGTAGCGATCACACTTTATTTTTGTGAATATTTGTCTGAATAAAACTGTTGGTTTTGTCCGAAAAGTGTTTTTTTTTTATTTCTATTGGTCCCAATAATTCTTCTTTCCTAGTAAGTAAAGCTATTCTGCAATGGGCTACGAAATTCAAAGTCCTAATAGGTACACATGTAATTGGACAGCCTCGTTGGTCTAGTCCTAGTGGTTGAAAGTGTGACTGCATAAGCTCCGGCCGAGGTTCGATTGATAATTAGAATTTAACCTTTACGCCCTGTTCTTCATATATGATGAAGAACAGGGGAACTCTGATGTGGTCACCGTTCATGCGTCGATGTCCCGATACGCGACTTTGGCGGTGTCTGGTTTCCTGTGTTCTACTATATCAATCTGTCAAAAAAAAAAATGTGTTTATTTCTGTTCTTTCATTTAATGTTTTTTTTTGTTTAGATATGTTTGGTTAGACCTACTGAACGCTGTGTTAAAATTTGCCCACCTATTTTAATGGAACCCTATATATAAAAGCGAAAGGTCACTCACTCATCACGAAATCTCGAAAACCACTGGACGCATAAAGATGATTTTTGGCAGGGAGGTAGTTTATAGTTAGTAAACGTCCGCTAAGAACGGATTTTGCGACAGGGCCGGATTAGGGTGGTCTAAGGGCCGTCGAAAATCCTTCATTTTTGTGCTACAATCTTGATTTTCGGTAGAGACGTAGTTTATAGTCAGTAGACGGCTGTTATGAATTAATTTTGCGACAGGGCCGAATTAGGGATGTCTATGTGCCCTCGCAAGTTTGTATGAAAGTCCTTCATTTTTTGTGCTACAATTTTGATTTTTGGCAGGGACGTAGTTTATAGTCAGTAGACGTTTGCTATGAACGGATTTTGCGACAGGGTCGGATTAGGGAGGTCTAAAGGCAGGTTTTTTTAGAAGAAAATTGATAGAGACTAGAGAGATAGAATATAATAGTTAAGACAAATGTATGTGGGAACAGATTTTACGACAGGGCCAGTGTATGGGAATATATTCACTTCGATTGGCATAGTACATCCAGAGGCAGTTACACCCATACCTACATACAATTTCAACGCGAACGAAGTCGCTGGCAACAGCTAGTTGCTTATATGCTCCTGGGGAACTTTATACTCTAGGAGCACTCGTCAATCTCTGCATTGTTATTTTATTCCGAGGAACTTTTGGGAACTTTATAAACCTTGTAGGTTACTAACCTTTTAATCGACACGCTAAGAACAAGGAACTTTCATCATTATAAATATTAGGCATTAATTGGTTAAAAAAAATAAAAGTCAAACATTACTTTCACACCAATTTATTCAAAAATACAATTATTAACGTATTAATTTTGCAAGCAACACTTGTGTTTTTACACAAGTATTCAATCGTTAAGTGCTCATAACGTGATAGTAGTTTAAAAAAAACATTATAGTACCTACCTACCACTGAAGACGAGATATTTACATGTTTAATTTTTTTTTGAGTTCCCGATATTTCAACGCTGCTGCACCACAATCATCAGGAATGAGCTGAAGTTATTACGGGTTTATGAACTAACAATTCGGTCTCAGCTCTTTCTTGTTCGTTTTTTTTGCGCTCGGTACCGCTACCAATGTCACTCACAACTCGATTCTGTTCCCAACACACGAAAACTCACTGTATTGTATCCACTTGCGAACTTTTTCTGTTTTTACACAGTTAGGCACACACGGCTACACATCAAGCTATACATTTCCAGTATAAGTTGATCTCGCAATGTAATTAAGGATTTCTGTACAGTGCAAGATCAGCGTAAACTGGAAATGTATAGCTTGATGTGTAGCCGTGTGTACATAACTTCAGTTTATCCGCGATCATGGCGCTTGCAACAGCGCCGAAATATCTAAAACTCAAAACAAATAGTATTCATGGTATGTTCTGTTTTCTGTGTTAATCGTAATGTGATATATTAGTCCCGTCATTTTAGGCATTTTACACCCCAATCTGCGGAAAAATTCCTAGTGGGCTGAATTTTTCTAGATAATGCCGTAATAAAGGTAAAGATAAAACCTAAAATGACTGGACTATATTGTTAGACGCTAAATATCAATAGTTCACGGAAGTCAAACATAACAACCTATTCGTCTGTCTTATTATTACAGGATTTGGGCCGAACAATCGTTTTTCATGCGAAGCCAATAGGTAGTGTTCATTACACGTATTCGTATTGTAGTCACCGTCATAAACGAATAAAGACTTAGTTTTTCGACCATGCTACTAACTTGCTTATTCCGCAGTATCATGTAGTCGCTTGAGCGTGCTATTCGAGCGTGACCAAGTTAAACGTGTATCCTTACTATCATAAGCGACACATGCGTTAAATCCCTTGTCTGGAGTCCAACTTAGCTGGCATGTTGAACCTAACACCCGACTACCGAAAAATCTGGCTCTAAAAAGTTTCGTCATTTCTGCAGCCAATTCATTTGGGGTCGGCAAAGCATGTCTTCTTCTTTCATAGGTACTTCTCTATTACTCCTCATTTCATCAGACACCTCTTTCTTGCTATATACCCTTTATACAGGCCTTACATCGTTTCTTTGGTCTTCCTCTATACAAAAGCCATCTCAAGACATATTATTTTCCAACACTCTAAAAAGTATCTATGAAAATGATGATGATTGTCAACTGAAATAGCCATGGTCATAATTATGCCACTTTTCCCTAATGCTTATGATCGGTTTCTTCTGTGAGATTGTATAATTTTGTTAGGGTAGGTGAAAACGATGCTTTACCATGGCATGTAAAAAAAACTAGCTTTTTTCATGTCTACGCAAAGAGCGCGCCATATTTAATATGACATAGCCTACAACTAGAGGAAAATCCAAACGCTTCCCACAATATCTTATTTGTAAAATTACGTTTAGAAGTGGGAATGCAATAAGGTGAATCCTCCAACCAGCCCGCGAAATTCAAATTTTCTTACGTTTTTTGCAATAATTTGAATTTCGCGGGCTACCCTGGAACATCAACCTTAAGATGAAGATACATACCAAATCATAACCCTCCTTTGAGCTTCACCGGAGTCGGGTAAAAATGAGATAGAGAAGCCCAACACTGACTTGCACCTGGATGCAAACAATGGAACTCGGTCTATTTGTAAATATATTGAAGTTCAAAATCGACGACCCGATTTCCAAGTTCAAAATCGATAGCCCCAGACGGCATTTAAATAGTATCCAACAAAATTAACTTAGCGGCAGCCAGAGCTAAATACGAGTATAGAACAGACGGGTAGAGTCGATCTCGATAGCAGAAAATGGCTGGTTTCACTAGCCGACTTCTTCGAATGAAGTTAGGTAATTTACCTGCTCAATTACTTAATAAAATTATAATAGGTATCATGATTATTTCTACACTTCCAAAATGTATAAAAGTATCTAAAATAACATTAGTTAAGGAAATTGCCATGTTACAACTCCGAAAGAAGGTTTACGTAGAATTTCTTGCTGAGTAGTAACAGTAAGTTTTTAGGCCCAAAATAACTTATTCATAAATGTATATGTAAGGATTGCTTTCAACCAAAGCTATGTCTTTTTCCAACTGCCTCAGTTCTGATTCCATTTTGGTCTTGCGAAGGATCTTGGGCATTGTATCGGTAAGCATCGGTAGTTGAAGGAAAGCCTTCTGCATCAGCGACCAGTTGTGCTTCAGAGCCTGGAAAAGAATAGGTCAATGGTTATTTGTACTTCTACCAACTGCAACTACAAGAACATCTTTCCTCGAATTGGCACAAGCCCTCTGCATGAACGGCCAAAACATCGAAACGCAACTGTCACTCCTGTGCCTGAGAAATTGCGTTCCCCTCAGTTTATTAAATAATCATCATCATCGTTTCAGCTGAAAGACGTCCACTGCTGGACATAGGCTTGCCCCAAGTGTCGCCACATTGCCTAGCCCCGTGCGTCTTGTATTCTTGTATCCAGCGGAACCCAGTAACCGTCACCAGGTCAACGGTCCACCTACTGGGTGGAACCAGCCCGGCGACGCTAACGCCCCGCGCCGTCTGTGGAATCGTTGTGGTCACAGCCCTCAAAGCTTTGTTGCTACTTGCCAACATTGCCAAGGTTAAAACCACTACCGACACGTCAGTATTGGTCAGAAGCCTGTGTTGGTCAATAACGCAGAAGCCTGGGAAGAAAGCGTGCTGCGTCATCTGCTGTAATATCATGGCATTAATGTTCTAGGCATGCGTAAGATGATGGCATTCTCTCAGGAGAGAAAGTTTTCAAACGCCTGTTTAGCCTTTTACAACACTGTTGAGGTTTGTATCCAGCCTACCTGGATGCAAAAAAATATATGCCAATCTGACTTCCATAATCCACTGACTTTTAAAACTGGTTGCTGGACTTTTGGGCTTCTGGTTATTTGCAAGAAAGTCTACTATCAAATACGTGACATAAAAAACAACTTACAGTCAGGAGCTTCGTGCGATCCTCTTCGCTAATCAGCTTGCACAGGCTGGGCCTGTTGTCCTCCGCTTGTTGCAGTTTTTCTGCAGCCTTCTGGAGCCTTCTGTTTCTCTTCGTCAGGTACGCTGGCATCTGACCGAAGTCTAGCCTGAGGCAGTATTCTGGAACCTCACCAGAACCCTTGATCTTCTTTATGTGGCCGTCTCTCGTGTCGACTAGCCTAGAAAAGACGGTTAATATTGTTGCGATAAATAGGTAGTTCGGTTCTTCCTGAAGCAGCCGGCAGTTTAAGGCTAAATAGGTTTTTAGACTAATGAAAGATATTTTAAATCGACTGTAATCATGATGGACAGGGCACTGCGCAGTTTTCCCTGAGAGCTAGGGATTGGACGCTTATGATGTGATGTAAGTCGCGCCAGGATCAGCATAATTTTACCTTGGTTCCACCGGTTTGCCTTTTATCTTGATAGCTTTCTTTATGTTAACAACTCTGAAGTTAACTTTTGGCTTCTCGGGTTTCTTCCCCGGCGGGGGGCGTTTTGGAACTGGCGGAAGGTGACCGGAGACAAAACATTTATGATCACTGTTCTTGACAGGTTGACCTATTCCTTCTCCTTTTTTTAAGAAGTCGGTAGGTGCTTTGACTGGTGTTTCAGCGTATCCAAATGTGCGTCGTAGTTGCGGTATTTTGGCTAATCTCAATTCCTTTTCTAGTTTGGATTCGTATCTGTAATAAAAATCTCATATAATTATGGTGGACTTTTCCTCTTAGTGAAACAAACGAAAAGAAGAACTCCAATTAAAATTGACCACCTACCTAAGTTCAATGACTACCTAATACACCCTGAACACCTTATGAGGGAATATGTGTTGGCAATGTATCTAATGCACCGAACCATTCGTTGACAACATGTTATACAACCTTACCTTCCACAGCCCTGTGTCGATTTGCGTAGGTACTCGTATGGGAAATTCGAATATCAAAGTTGGCAAATGTGTAAATAACGTCATATAATGTGATGAGATTGGAAAACTCCTAGGTCATTTGTCAACAGATGAATATCAGGGACATTTATTGATAAACAACTTTATGGTAGGATGCTATGTAGTACTTTTATGTAAAAAAATTATAAGTTTGGATTTAGGGGGTAATCTTGAGAACTTCTGATCGGATTCCGAAAATTCTTTGTTTAACTGGAAGCTACATTATCACCGAGTGTTATAGGCTACATTTAAAACTTGCATCCGCGAATTACAGCCGCGAATACAAATGTTCATCAACATACCACCTACCAGTGATGACATCACTGGCCTGCAAATTGCAAAAAACTTAAGAAAATTTGAATTTCGCGGGCTGGTTGGTGTTAAGAAAACGGCCGGTTTATAGCTCTCTAGATCGACGGTTTTCTTAAATATTTTAACGTCTACAGAATGACTATCTCATTTTATAGACGTTGAGAAACCCATTAAAACCATTACCGAGGTGTGAGTTTCCAGATGTAACGAAAAGTACTAAAGTAGTGTTAAAGCATTGTTTGAATCGGGTATGGTCTGTTTAAACATCACACCCTGTGAAAAACTAATTTTAAAACTTATATAAGTATAGCAAATTGTTTTCAATAAACATGTTACCTAGTGCTTATACAGTTCTGTTACACTAACACAAGGGTTTCCAATATTGATGAGGTTTTTAAACTTTTAGGGCATATTTCATCTACTAAGTAATTTTATCCTATAAATGCAATGCTAAATTTCTGTCTTGATGAAACATTAATTAAAAAATTAGCACTACTACGGAATCCAGAACGCCTCTTTATTGTTTAACGGGCTGATGTCTTCATCTCCAAAGCGTGTTATAACTTCGTGCACTGATGAGTTCGGTTTAAAGATTTTCGAAAAGAGAAGAAGAGATAAGATAAGCGGCATACGGCATACCCAAGTTTACAACATTATTTATTGAAACTGCTTGCTGCTGCTGTTTTTACAAAGTTTCGGAATCGGAAATAGGTAGCAACGCACGTACCTACAATGCTACCTATTTCCGATACGGTAGCCGGCTTTTCACTATGTGATGTAATAATACCTTCAAATGACCTCTAAATATCGCTCACCATACATTTTGTACGTGACCGTTCACACTGCGCTTGAAATATACATTGTTATACATCTTACAGTTAGACCGGGAGATGGTGACAGTTGACACCAAAGTCATTTGTACCAGTATCTTCAGGGGTCCAATTACGCAATGACAAAAACGAAAATGAGGGTAGCAAAAAAATACTCCCATAAAAAAATACTGCTTTGTGGTGGTATGGCGGCCATTGTGAGCCGTGGGAAAAGTATGGCAAGTGACGACGATTAGCTGCGCAAAAATTAGCCTAATGGTTGAATTGTTTTTTTAAAATTAATGTGCAGTATATAATTATTGGTACTACTACTACGGTGAGTACATCACTCACCTTCGGTTTGCCGACGATATAGTGGTCATGCTGAGACCATGGAAGACCTCAGTACAATGCTCGATGACCTCAGTAGAGCTTCCGAAAGAGTGGGTCTTAAAATGAACATGGACAAAACCTTGGTTATGTTGAATGTTCATGTAACACCGACTCCTATCAAGATCGGAGACTCTACGCTCGAAGTTGTGGACGATTTTGTCTACCTGGGACAAACGGTCCAGTTGGGTAGATCTAACCTCGAGAAAGAGGTCAATCGTCGAATCCGACTCGGCTGGGCAGCGTTCGGGAAGTTGCGCGGTATCTTCTCGTCCAACTTACCCCAGTGTCTCAAGACGAAAGTCTATGACCAGTGTGTGTTGCCAGTGATTACATACGGGACCGAAACGTGGTCGCTCACAATGGGCCTCATCAGAAAGCTCAAAGTCACCCAAAGGGCAATGGAGAGGGCTATACTCGGAGTTTCCTTGCGTGATCGAATCAGAAATGAGGACATCCGCATGAGAACCAAGGTTACCGACGTAGCCCGAAGAATCGCCAGACTTAAGTGGCAATGGGCAGGGCACATTGCTCGCGGAACGGATGGCCGATGGGGCCGAAAAGTTCTGGAATGGCGACCACGAACCGGAAGACGTTGCGTTGGAAGGGAGAACCGTCATACTGGTACAAACTTTTTAATATCATTGGGTACAAATGACCTAGTATTTTGTGTCACCATCTCTCGGTCTCAGCAATCGCGGGATGTAATACATAATTCAGAATATTCAGAATCCGGTGATGAGCATGATCCTTAAACCGCCTTTTGACTATGGGATGTAATATAATATTACATCCCATAGTCAAAAGGCGGTTTAAGGATCATGCTCATCACCGGATTCTGAATATTCTGATATAGACGTAACATATTACAGTAAGTAGGTATGAAGGTAGGTACGTTTAATAATATGCCTATTGGTGCTATGGTGTGGCCAAAACAATTTGGGCGAAAAACACAAAACATGGTGAGTGAGCAGGTGCGGAAAATACTACAATATGAGGTTTCATTAAAGTTGGTACCTAGGAGTTTTGGGTGGCTCTGGTGGAGGTTTGTCCAATATGGTATAGATGACTTCATCGTGATTGATTATTTTAACCAACGACATATTTGTTAAAACAGTAAAGGTAGGCAAAAAACTAGAACTTAACAAACACAAAAATTATAAAAACTGTGTGGTCGCTGCTGTTCCGAAGGTCGCTATAGAAACGACACTGTTTCAAAATCTATGGAAATCAATGATGGAAATATTTATTTTTATGAGATTTTTGTTTTATCGATAACCTATTCTAAAAAGTAACCGTAGAGCAAGGCTAAAGTCTTTTTTGTTTTGGTTTGTTTGCTAAAGTCTTTGTTGCATTTGAACTTAAATACTAAAAAGCGCGCGATGAATATATTAGACAAAAAGACAGACTTCGAATTCCAAACAACCCATAACCATCGTTAGAAATAGCCACAATAAAATCTATAGAGTCTGTCAAGCGAGTCGTGTCCCATGAAAAAGGCGGCAAATTCAAAAATCACTGATATAAAACACTGTTATAGCACGCTGAAAACTTATGGATAGAAGTCTGTCAAGCGAGTCGAGTCCACAACCCTTTTACTTTAAAATTCAAATATCAATAAGTTTTCTGCGTGCTATATCAGTGTTTTATATCAGTGATTTTTGAATTTGCCGCCTTTTTCATGGGACTAGACTCGCTTGACAGACTCTAACTACTATAATATCACTTTAGAAGCGGGAGCAGTTTGTTGTTCCAGACATATCGCTTCCATACCTCGAGTCGAAAGGTGGTACAGAAGTTTTAACTATGTGGAGTGTGTGGAAGTGTTTAATTTGTTATGTCGTCATCTTGACCATATTGATTATCATTTTCTGTAACTTTATTTGCAACGGCAACACTGACACTGAAAAACCCTACTGTCAAGCTTACGTCAAAACAAAGAAGATAGCTATTTTTCGTTGATTATTTTTAGATTCTTGTGGCTCTTTGTAGATGTAATATTTATTCAGTTTTCTTTTTTTCTTTTATTTTATTTATTTTCACTTATGCGTAAATATAAAACATGTTAACAAGAGGTTTCCGGGGGGTGAAGAGGTACAATGCACATAAATGTATAGGTATAGTGTGTAGGGAGTTTTCGAGTCGATTGGATGCGCTAGACCATGAAGAAAGGTTAAAGGGGTGCTTGTCGGCGTTGCCCCCGAAGGCAACGGTGGTGATATGTGGTGGAGGGATGATGGGAGCAGCCGTGGCGTATCACCTCTCGCGCCGCGGCTGGGGCGACAAAACCATCGTCATCGAGAAAGAGAAGTAAGTTCATACATTATTTAAGCTTTGTTTCCGACCGGCTATTCAGCTATGGCGGCCATAGTTGGCGCGTTTCTGTTTCACGCCGTGTTCTCAGTCCAAAAATGCCTGTTTATTGTTAAAAATAAGTTGGTATGCGTCATTTTTACTCATTTCATACACATTTTGAGTCAAGGGATGCCTTTGCGTGTTTAAAATGGACTGTCAGAGGGTAATCAAAAGTTAGGGGCTGAGAATGTGAGCATTCTTGTATAATGTTATTGAAAAAGTTGAAGAATCTTTGGTTTTATTTCTTGGCAAGAAAAAGAAAGATTGCTAGTTAAACTTCAAATACAATTTTAAAATTTTCTATCTTATATTGATTGTTTGTTTTCTACCATGCCTATAAAATCATGTCAAAAAACTATTGGTTTAAAATGACTCAATTAGAATAACCTGAATAAATGCTTCCAAAACTATTCTCTCTCTGTAATAATAGCTTAATTTAAAGAAATTAAGTAAGTTTTGTTTGGGTTGGAAAGTATCATTTAAAATTGGTCTAATAAATAAAAAAAATGCCCTAATGTTTATTTGTTAGGTGAATAAACCCTCACAGTGTTATTACAAAAAGCGGTTTAACTAAAAACCCTGGTTTAAACTTCTATAAACTATGGTTTAAGCAAAAATGATATTACAAATCGTGGTTTTGCGATAAACCATCGACCAAACCATGGTCTAACGCTAAACCTCGGCGACCCCTAGTTTAACAATGCAAACCATGGCCTAAATCGTATCTATCAAAGTTTCTCTTGTAAGACTTGTTACAGCTAGCATCTTTTTCATTGTGTTGTGTTGTTTTAAGCCGAAAATGGAAATTAACATAGATGCCCTGTGTCTCCCAAAATAAAAGACGAATTTCAAGTTCATTGAAGTAATTGTTTAGGTACACTTACTTTTTCCCCTGAACTTCAATTCTCAGAACGTTTTTTTATGTGTTGGTCCATCACAATAATATATAAGTATTATTAAAATTACTAAAAAAAGGTACACAAAGAAGCAATTGTTCTTGAGACAAAAATTACAAAGCTTAATAAACCAACCAAACCTAACCAAACCACGGTTTTGTTGTTATGGTTTCGCGCGAGGATGTTACGTTTCGTTACGAGTACTTAGATGTATTATTAGAAATTAATACGATATTAAGTAATGTGATTACTGCAATCGACGAAATAACTAAATAATGTTCATATACATGCAAAATAACAATGTCACAATATTTTTAACACTCCTAAACATCATTTAATAATTTAGCGTATTATCAAAAGTTTTCTTTTCTGTGCAAACGGAACGTTGCAATAGAATGACATTCTGCAATGACGTTCTGCAGATAAACCTGGACTTGATAGTTCAGGTTTAAACCAATGTTTATTTAGTTTTTTGTAATAAGACCGCCTGTCTTTAAAGCACTCCCTTACTTAGAGTAGAGCTTTAGTCTGTAATGTTCAAGTACTTCAAATGTGAGCATTACCCAGTTGTCCTTCGCCAGTCTTAAAATAAGAAGGTAAAGTGGATTATACCTAAAATTCATTGATCCACGCACATTTTCTGTGATAAACGCAAGTGTGGCGAGACTTTTCCGATTTATTTGTTTTTTTTGTTCATATTTTTATTAGTATCATGTAAGCATATTGCGGGTTTCAATATGTATTGTCCCTCGTTTAAAATAACATACTGTACAAGGTCCCATTAAAATGGGTGGACAAATTTTTAGATATCATTCAGCCCATGTAAAATAAGGCCACGGTACAAAAATAAATAAGAAAAACGCATAAGATACCTAACAAAATACACTAAAAATGTTGACAATTTATTATTTTAGGTCAAAATAAAATCACTATAATCAGTGTGGTTTTTGCTTGGATATCTTTAGTTTGACGTACTGAACGCTGTGTTAAAATTTATCCATTTATTTTATTGAGATCATAAATCATCAAAGCCAATCAAGCTGTGAAGTAGAAGTGGCATTCTAAGCAGATATGTCTACTGTTAATAGTAGACTTCTTTAAGAAGTTATAAGATTAATAATAATTAATTGATTAATTGTATTACACAGTCCAGGCTTGTCAACTATCTTCATAATACAATTTGTGTCACTGGTTGAATTATAGGCTTCACTTTTATCTATTCTGTGGGCTTCACCAACAGAAAAGATGGTGATCAGAAAAGTATCTGTTGAACACCCTGATTGGCGTAGATTTGTTACAGTCAGCTTTTTATACGTTTTTATACTGACGTGGTCACTAAAATTATTATAAATACTTGTAACGGGGTATTTAGGGTATTGTCGGCGCGCCGGATGATTCACGGATAAACAGCCCCCCTATTGCGTGTCTTTTTAACGTCAGTGGCTATCAGAAATGTCCATAGATTAACTGTAAATTGGTTATGCTTTGGTACATTTTTTTTTTCTTAAAAACTCACCATTTGACAGTTATTTGATAGATATTATAAGTTATCCACTGTCATTATAAGATACGCAATAGCCCTGCTGATGTTATTGCGGTAGTAGTAGAGCCTCGTTCGGGAAGGGTTCATAGCTGAATTCTGTGCCTAATACGGGGTTACTGGCATCTCGACGTATTCTTTTAAATTTTTTATTATTTGTTTTTTGATTTAGTACCTACCCTACTATGACGTCCAGCAAACAATGGCTTCGTCGAATTACCTTACCTTTATTAGTAACCCTGTATATTAAATGAAAAGCTATCGACACGCTAAGAAGAACTAACACCGATGCTATACGAGACGACTACACTATACATTTCATAGTAACAAACATAATCATCACACCTATTACAGGCTTGAATGGTTAAGCAAAAGTATGTCTCAGTAGCAACATCCATCTCTTCAGTTATGCAGATATTATCTAAACACGACAATAGAGGTAATCCAGCCCTCCCTACCAATAGACTCGTGTTTGTGGAAGAGATACCAACCATTGTTCCGCGAACGGAGCGATTTTACCGTCGCGTCGCTTACTAAAAGCCTATGTACTCGATGCTCGGATGCGGCCCGGCGCAGCATTATCTCACCGCATTGGTGCGGTGCGGCGCAGCGTCGCGTCGCGGCGTTTCCACGGCGCCGGTTTCATGCTTTTAGTTTTCCATTCTAACATTGTACGGAGTTCGTGGTTAAAACTTAACAGCTCGACAGTCGGTCTTCAGGTTTAAGCTTGCGGATGGTTGAAAGACGATGGTTAGCTGGTACCGTGGTAAATACTGCCTTCTATGTGATATCGTTGGCACTTATTGATGTATTGTTGACCCCTATGATGTTTGATTACATAATTACCCATTCATTACATGAAAGTTTCCTCCGTGTCTCGGAAAGCACTTAAAGCCGTTGGTTGCGGCTGCTTTGTAGGGCTTTGACAGTCGTTACAGGTAGTCTGTGGCCCGATAACCTGATCACCAGTCTTAGCAAGGGGTAACGTATCATCATCATCATATCAGCCCGGAATCACCCACTGCTGGGTATAGGCCTCCCCTTTTTTCCGCCACGCGTCCCGATCCTGTGCGTCTCTCATCCAGGTGTTTCCCGCAACCTTAACGATGTCGTCAACCCAACGAGCTTTAGGACGGCCCTGGTTTCTATGGCCTAACCTTGGCCACCACTCAGTCAATGCCTTGCTCCATCGGCCATCTCCGCGTCTAGCAAGATGTCCTGCCCAGGTCCACTTGAGGCGCACCGCCCGGTCCCCGACATCGTAGACTTTCGTCCGACGGCGGTGTTCGGTGTTACGCACTCGATCCAATAAGGTATATATATATATATATACCCTATTGGATCGACTATACTTATCCCTATACTTATATATATATAGGGTAACGTAACGTAGGGGTAACGTATACCGAGTACTAATTAGGTTGTGGAGGTCAATATAAAAAAGGAATGGTCGTTGGGTTCAGCTTCCAGCCTAACCGGATGCAGCTAAACACCACTATTTTATATGGAGCTACTGTCTATCTGACCTCCACCACACAGTTAGTACTAGATAATATAGGATAGCCCTTGGTAAGACTAGACAATCGGGCCACAGACTTCGAACCTGTAACGATTACACAAAGATCTACAAATGACCGGATGGCCGGGACCAAGGCCAGAGTCACGTAGGTAACTCGGTATGTAATGGCTAGTCACCAATCTGCGGATCGACCTTGCCAAGTGGTGCTTGACCTAGAACCGATCGAAAAGGACAAGCCCGCTGGCCAGATACCTTAGGTAATAAATGTACCGGACGTGCATCGGGGTCTCCTATGCAATAATTGATCGTAGACAATTTAACAAGCGGCTGAACAGCGGCAAAGTCGGCCCGCGCATTAGACTTGATTAGACTATGCTATGATTACTTAGGAGGACGGACTGGCCGCTGTGATTTTATATGATGTTTCTTTGATTTTCATCAGAAATCAGTGTGCTGACTCTTCGTATGCGCTTATTACACGAATTTAACGAGTCAATAGTCGCTGACGAGCACTATTATAATAACTCGTGGAAACTTTCTATACATTTTTGGAAAATTCTATGAAGCCTGATCGGCCTGTTCTGTTCCATTTTATTTTATATGTTAAAAAGAGCGGTTACTCTTAGAACCTACATTAATATCGATAGCTGGCATCAATACAAGAAAGTTTTGTAAGAGGCAAAATGTTCAAAAGTTTCACGTTTCCGAGATATAAGCCGTCTTCAAGTCCATTCACTGACAGAATATTAAACTTTGTTAGCCCAACTTTGAAAAATATTGGCGATTACAAACCCCTTTCTCTTACTTACAATCTTAAACCGGTATCTATAAACAAGTCATAGTGATTACTTGAGTAAAAGTCATTGTTTAAGATACGATTTCTTTTTCTCTGTAGTTTAGTAATTCTTTGATGTTAGAACTATCAAAAGTTACAATTCTTAAATAGGTTTGCTTTCTTTGACGGTTCTAACTTCGTTTAAACTCTTGTCCATTGCATAAAAATGTATGCATAAGTAATTACTTAAGTTCAAGTACTTAATTACTTTAACTACTATAGATACGGATGTTACTTGGTATTCCATGAAGTCACTTTTGTTTTTTTAAAAGCTTTTATTTAACTTGCAATGTTTATATATGTAGTAGCCCGTGAATTAACTGGCAAAACTTTCGATAATTATGCAAAGATAAGTTCTCATCCGACAACCCGAGTTCTCGTTCGTGTCGAGACAAGCTAAATGAACTTATGTAGTATAAACTAGAATCGATCGCCTTTTTGGTCAGCCTCATAGGGATGAAAATACTGACAATAATTTATTTGATCGTCTACAATAGGGATGTTTACTGATTTAAAAAAATATGATTCTAATTAGTCCGTCTGTTAGATTATCGAAAAATATTAGATACGTATTTTTTGTTTTATCAAATCAATAAAAATTGACGAAGATAAAACGCGTCAAAGATTTGAGTGGGAGGTTGTGACGTCACTGCTCGCTAAGAAATGTCATACTAATGTCTTAGAATATGACGTCACACGAGTCAAAGCACTGTATCGTCTTCATTGTTTGTTTAAGTGAAACAAGAAAAAATATGTGTCCAATATTTTTTGGAAATCTATCTGACGGACTAATTAGATTTTTTTTGTTAACATCCCTATTTGTGGTTCATAATATTGTGATAATATTTAGCATCAATAAAAAAAAAAAGACGATCTACGAATAAATAAAATGTCCATCTTCTTCTTTTTGTCGTAACGATTTTACTTCCATATTACCCACACAAAGTTTGTAGACGATGAAATGAATTTTGTTCGATGTATGCATCTGTTTGCGGCTGTCTGTGCCTGTGTAGTTGTTTAAAGCGCAATATTGATCAAAAGCCATGCCACACACGGGGGGTGTATGAAGGGTGCAGGCTTTGTCTGGCCAGCGTATTCAGGCTTTTGATTAAACCAAACTATATACCTGAGGGAATCCTGTCTGTGCTTTATTTGACTATGTACGATGATGCTTAATATGTCAAAAAGTGTGTAAAGTATAAAAGTAGAACTTTTAAAGGCAAACCATAATGTTTTAGTAAAGGGTATCGTTTCAGGTCGTATTTATGATGATAAAAACATTTTGATCGTCAGTTTACTTTAAATAAATGGCGGTTGAATTATATTTGATTTTGATGTATGTATTGTCGAAAACTAAAAATGTTAATGACTGATAGACGCCAGGAAAGTAAACCGATAATAATTGATTGATTGTATATAGGGCATAGGTGAAGAGCAGTGGTGGCTCAGTGGTAGCGGCCCCGACTTACGAACAGTGAGTCGTGGGTTCGAACCCAGTCAGGCGCATTACTTTGTGTAATTTATTTCATCACCACTGCTCTCAAAACGGTGAAGGAAAACATCGTGAGGAAACCGGCATATCTTAGAAAAAAAAAACGAAGACATGTGACATCTACCAATCCGCACTGGGCCCGCGAGGTAGATCATAGCCCATCCCTCTCCTAGAGAGGAGGCCTGAGTCCCTGCAGTGGGAACATTAAAGGCTGATGACGATATAGGGCTGGTAATCACAACTCTACGTTGAAAGCGCGTATATTTGTATTTGCGGCTGCCCACGAAAGGCACGAGAAGATGCTAACTCCTTCAGTTTATCCTAGAAGTCCTAGAACTCCCTAACACACTCCTAACCTAGTATTTTCGTCTACAGAGTCGGTACGGGCAGCCGCTGGCACTCCTCGGGTCTCGTCGGCGCCTTCAAACCTACCCTAGCACAAGTTCGACTGACCCAGTCTTCCATTAGACTCCTGCAAGAACTGGAAGCTAAAGGCAGGGACACTGGCTGGAAACAATGCGGGTCCTTACTGCTGGCAAGGAACCGGGATCGGATGACGGTGTACAGGAGAATGAAGAGCCAATCGGTGTAAGTATTCTTGTATAAAACTGTATTTTTGACTAGCATTTAATTTTATCCACCACCTGGTCGAGTTATGGTAGGAGTATTCCACGGGAGCCTTTGTTATAATTAGCACACAACATTAGGGAATACGCGCACATTATATGTATGCAGGTGTCCAGGTGTAAGGTTATTATAAAGGCCAGGAGATGTGAGATAGTTTCAGGGTCAGTCTATATCTACATTATGTAAGTATAGGCTTTTACTGAAAATATAACATTAATAAAAATTGTTCCTGATACAACGTAGATGAATCCCTAAAGGGATTTAAAATAAGGGAACATGTAAGTTTGAATGCAAGTTGGTAATTTTTGCCGATGTGAAATAGCATCGAGCGCACGAATTATACAAAATGTTAGTTCCGGTATATAATTTGCGCCATTTGCAAACCCGAACTCAAAACCACAAATACAATTGACTTGCAGTGCAGCAGTTTCTTTTAAACTCACTGTTTCTAATTAAAATACATATTACATTTCTGCGGCATGTCGAAAACAGACTATATAACAACGTTTTGCTCAAAGTAACGTAGGGGAAGCTCAAATTTAATTGAAACGGGAACTGCAACGCCTAATTACACTTAGGGTTGGTCCGCCAGCATAATGGATTCAGTACTGTGACTGTGAGTATAGGGATATAGCATTGGCCGTGTAGGCTAGAAAATCAATAGCATGTCGCTTTCAATGATGGCTGTCTGCGTCCAGAGAAGGGGTGCATATTCTTTTTTTTTTTTTTTTTTTTTTTTTTTTTTATTATAAATGGGCTTGCTCTTGACTTCAATCTTGCCCTAAGGGCATAGATGATGTCGACGATGGAACGAGCTTACCCAGTAGAAGCCTGTTTACTCGCGACTTAAACAGATTAGGGTTATATGAACTCGGAAAAACCGACGCAGGCAGGGAATTCCACTCCTTGGCTGTGCGCATAATAAAGGACCCAGCAAAGCGCTTCGTTCGAATGTGTGGAATGTCGACTAGGTATCGGTGGTACCCTGCAGTACGTCTAGTCTCCCGATGGAAGAAGGGAGATGGTGGGATCAGCTCGTGGAGCTCTTGCGCACACTCCCCGAAGTACAGCCTGTAGAAGACCGACAGACATGCGACTTTGCGACGGTGGGCCAGGCTATGTAGCTTGTTAACCAGCTTTTCGTCACCAATTAGCCTCCTGGCTCTGCGCTCTACAGAGTCAAGTGTGGCAAGCTGGTATTTGGCTGAGCCATCCCAAAGGTGACAGCAATACTCCATGCCAGACCGGACTTGAGCTTTATATAATACTGAAAGCTGTCCAGGCTTGAAGTACCGCTTAACCTTGTTTAGGATGCCCAGCTTTTTCGCCGCAGTTTGAGCTTTCGACTCGATGTAGGCGCCGAAGTTCAGGTTCGCGCTCAACTTCGTGCCAAGAAGCTCGAGACTGTCAGTAACTTGTACAGACGCACTCCGGAAAGTAGGGGCCAGATTAAATGGACTCCTTTTGGCGGTGAACAGACACACTTGCGTTTTGGTGGCGTTGAAATCTACCAGATTCTCGTCACCCCACTCGGAGACAAGTCTTAAGGCTGAATTCGTTCGCTCTACCATGGCCTCTCTTAATGAACGTACTTCATCACCACTGGCTTTTGCGCTGGATGTATAACTCTCCATGACAGTGCTGTCATCTGCGTACCCAACAATACCAGGGACAAGGAGGTCATTGATGTGCAGCAGAAAAAGTGTCGCGGAGAGAACAGACCCCTGAGGAACTCCGGCATCGATAGCCATAAGGTCAGAGGAGCAGCCATCAATGACCACTCGGATCGACCGTTCACTCAGGAAGTCAGAAATCCAGCAGCAAAAGTCAGCGGGAATGCCGTATGCCGGAAGTTTGCTCAACAAACTTGCGTGCCAAACCCTGTCGAAAGCCTTCGAGATGTCCAGCGACACGGCAAGGGCCTCGCCGTGTTTCTCGATGGCCTCGCCCCAGCAGTGCGTAGCTAACACCAGAAGATCCCCAGTTGACCGTCCCCGGCGAAAACCATACTGACGGTCGCTGAGTAGGTCGTTCGCTTCAAGGTGCGCCAGCAGCTTACCGTTGAGTACCCTTTCCATTACTTTACACAGTATGGAGGTGATGGCGATTGGTCGATAATTACAGGGGTCGGCACGACTACCCTTCTTGGGCACTGGTTGTACATTAGCAACCTTCCAGGAGTTCGGCACCGTTCTGGTTTTGAGAGAGAGGCGGTACAAGCGTGTCAACACAGGAGACAACTCAGGCGCACAGTTCTTTAAGACCCTTGCTGGTATACCGTCCGGACCGCTAGCTTTATTCACGTCCAGGCACTGAAGTACTTTACGAACCTCTTTCATGTGTATTGTGATCTCCGGCATCGAAGAATCACAGCGAGGAATCGTTGGTGGCTGTTTAGACCCAGTATCTAGACGCGAATTGCTCGCAAACAGAGATGCAAATAAATTTGCCTTCTCGGTAGCGGAGTGAGCCAGCGACCCATCCGGTTTTTGCAGGGGGGGTAGTGAGGACCGGCAGAAGTTAGATTCGACCGATTTTGATAGGGACCAAAACTGTTTACTGCCAGAAGGGTAGGACGCCAGTTTGGCCCCTATGCGACTGACGTGGTCGAAACGCGCCTTTCGGATCACCCGCTTACAGGACTTTGCGGCAGAATTGAAAGCTCTTTTCTTCGCGCGAACCCGACGCGCTCGAACTTTACGGTCACGAGCTTGCACCCAGGCTTGGTATGCAGACTGTTTTCGGGCCTCAGCACGAGCACAGTCCGCATTAAACCATGGACGGGCCTTGTGACCGAGCGGTATGTCGGAGAATGGAATATAGTATTCCATTCCCTGCCGTATCACGGCCGCAACCGCCTCAGCTGAGCAAGTGGGGTCGCGCGCAGAAAAGCAAACTGACTGCCAAGGGAAGGACGCAAAGAAGTGCCGCATCTCATCCCAGTCTGCTGACTCGTATCGCCAAACTCGCCGCTCGCCTTTAGGGCTATCATCTGGAGGGGAGCTGACAGATATAGACTTCACCAGACAGTGGTCAGATGTTCCCAGTGGGGCTGATACCGATACTGAGTGCCTGTCCGGGTCAGTGGTCAGCAGCAAGTCTAAGCAATTAGGTGTGTGTCCATCAACATCCGGCACCCGCGTAGCTTCATTCACCAGCTGAGTGAGATCTAGCGACAATGCAAATCTGCGCGCCTCTCTCCCAGCATGGTCAGTTTTCTGGAACGGGAACAACCACTCATCGTGGTGGGCATTAAAGTCCCCCAGAAAAAGAAGCTCCGCCGTTGGGTACCGTTGCTGAGCACAATCCGCCTTTTCCATCAGGTGTTCAAAAAGCCTGGTCGTCTCCTGGTCACCGCTGTGCGACCGGTAGACACCGACGTAGAGAGATTTCTCGACCCCGGTGTCCACCAGTATCCAAATTGTAGATAACCCTGAATCCTCAAAGCAACGGAGACGCCGACAGCAAACGTCATCGCGGACGTACACACAGACCCCAGCTCGCTTTACGAACCTATGTTCAAGCGAGTAACCTGGGTAGTTGAGGTACGCCACGTCTGACGGAGTCGCTATCTGCGTCTCCGTTAAAAAGAATAGGTGCGGCTTCTCGGTCTCGAGGTGGTGGTGGACCGGATCGAGATTTGAGTGCAACCCCCTGATGTTAGTGAGGTGCACTTTAAGTGGGAGGAAGTGCAGCCGCTTAAAAACCGTTTTCTTTTTGAGCTTCTTCATGTAATTGGAGTATGTTTGTGGGGAAACAGAAGATGATCGAGACACGACTCGGTTACCCAACGGGACTCTTCAGCTCGTCCGAACTGTGGAAGACTCATCTGGAGACTGCGGGGACGCCCGAGCCCCCCCGAAATGGCCACTGGGTCCTCCCGTCCAGTCGCCAACTGGCACAGTGGAGCATTTCGGGATTTTTCGCGAGTTGGCGGGGCAGCCTTTCCCACGTGGCTGGCGCAGTACTTGGGCCCCCTACTAACTACTAATTCGTTGCAAAGAGCAGTTATACATGGCCGGTATGTTGTTATTCCAGGGGTGAGTTTATTCCGATAGACGGGCATATATTTCGACTTTCGGCTGCGTACTGATAAATGAAATGGATAAAGTAAGGAATTACAGTGAAACTTGGTTAACTGGGACCTGGATAAGTGAGAAACCTCTATAACTGAAACTCATACTGGGGTCCCATGAGACAGATTTGGATATCTGAGACACTGGGTAAGTGGAATACCTCTATATGCGAGACAAATTTTCAGGTCCCTTGAGGTCTCACTTAACCAGGTTTCACTGTAGTATATTGGAGGCCTTCGATCAATACGAAGTTGGAGGCAGTTTGAAAGTGGTGCATGTTACAGAAAAGTTGAAAGAAAATTGTACGGACATGTATAAGGAGGAGGAATGAAACGTGGCTAAAAAAGAGATGGGTATTAATGTTGATGAATGGAGAGGGAGAGAAAGGCCAAAGAATAGACGAATGGATTGTGTGAGGAATGATATGAAAGAAATAGAGTAAATGATAGCGTGATGATTGACAGGGGAGAATGAAAGAAAGAAAACGTGTTGCGCCGACCTCTAATCGAAGGGTACAAGGGCAGGATGATGAAGATGACTGACAAATTCGTAATACAAAAATTATTAATATTTATGACTAGCTTTTGCCAGCGGCTTCGCCCGCGTGAAAAAGACGATTTTCCATACAAACTTTCATCCCCTATTTAACTCCCTTAGGGGTTGAATTTCGAAAAATCCTTCCTTATTCCTTGTCTACATAATAAAGGGAACCTCTGTGCAAAATTTCAGCTTTCTAGGTCCAAGGGTTTGGGCTGGGCGTTGATGAGTCAGTCAGTCAGTCAGGACTTCTCTCTTTATTTATTAGACTAACTGAAGATGTCGTACGTAATGATGTAGGCTAGTAAATGTGTCGTTGAAATTAAGACTCTAATAATTCAAATTGCTACTACTACGTCGCTTTGGTATTGGTGCACTCATAAAGGTGAAAATAAGTCTATCTCGGTAACGTCTCATAATTTGTGTATAGAGATTAGACACGTGTCCTAGAAAACTTGTTGTTCAGCATAACTTTAATCTAGGACATGCATACTCCCGTTGGGACTGCGGGTCCCGTTGGGGCTGCGGATCCCGTCGGGGCTGCGGGTTGTTCGAAAGAGATACCGCGGTCTCGGCAGAAAGGGCTAAGAAATAACATTGGTGGTTTTTAGTAAGTAGAAGTCTGACACTCCCTACCGCTCTGCCCAGAGCGGGAGGAGTCATTTGATGACTTCCCTCCCGCCCAAAAAAAAAGGACATGCAAACTGCTTAAGCACTATAGTGCGCGCGGAACTAGTTGGCCGCGCCTTAGGCATGTTTTTGTTTTTTATTTAAGTATTCTTTTCAATAAATTGAACAGTTATTGTTCACGATATCTCGAGAGTGGTCATCACTGTCTAATTATAGTCTCCTGTGCATTGCGAGCTGTAGGCAACCCGCCCCCTCACCCCTTTCGCCACCTAAGGCGCGGCCAACTAGTTCCGCGCGCACTATAGTACTCATTTTCAAGACACAGAAACGATGTCTTAAACAGGGTGGCGATTATGTCATCTGCATCCTTCACTGTTGGCGTCACCTAGATCCACAAGGAAACTCTTGGAACACTAAGATCCTTGCGGATGTCCTGAGATGACTGCGAAGTTTAGTCTGCTTCTGTAGGGAGGTGGGCTGGTTGGAGTTGCGGCCACCATGGCTCACGTACAATAGTACACTTTTAGGACTAAGTGCAGAAACAAATTCCCTAACATAGAACCCGTCTTCCTAAACAACTTGTGTAAAGATTTGTTAAAAAAAAAACATACGGTGTAGTGCATCTACTTTTGTGTAGAACTGTAGAACATTGTTTTCTTTTAACGAATCGTGTTGTTCTCACAGCGAAGATTGTTTAAAAGGACGGGTAGATTCAGGGGGTCTCAAATGGTCACTTTGGCAGATTATAAGGAGCATAATATGAATTGCGTTAAAATTCGTAAAATGAATCAGTCATAATAGTAACTGCGTCTGTGACCAATTTACGAATTGTTTAAATTAAATGATTATGTTCCTATAATGATCTACCATTTCAGACCTGCAGCTCCTTGACGGGTGCAAGTTAGTTAATGGCCAGCCCGCCACTCGGTATAACTAAGTGCTTGGCCAGACTGGCAGCGCGGTGCGGGGAGCGGCGCGGGTGCGGGAACGCGCGCGTTTGTGCTGTCTGCAGTGGACTGCGGCTTGGCTCCGAATGTTGTATTGTCCAGTGTTTGTCAAACTATAATATGGATGAAGAAGACGTGTTTTTACTGGAAAATTCTTACTTTAAATGGCAAATGATAAAAGTGAAAAAATAAAATTAATACGTTTAAGTTTGTCGCGCCGCGCCCGCCCCGCGCCCGCGTTTGCAGTCTGATCAAGCACTAATTGTATTATACTATTTATACTGTTGCATTTCTACCCTCTCGTGCCGCTAAACCGAGCAGTGGCAGCTTTCAGTTAGCCTGTCAACTAGTCTCTAGTGGTAAACGAACACTAAAATAACATCTAAAACCTTTTCCATGTTGGCGAAGCTCTGGGGTACACATTTAGAAATGCCTCTCGACTCTTTTATTAGCATACTGCGCCGCAAAGTTCTCTGCTTTGCGGTCTTAGATAACAATGGAATTAGGCCAAGCTGACTTCTATAAATAATGCTCAGCATTTGTTTCATATTATCTATCGTTCGTTCTGGAGAAGCTTTAAGGTGGTGCACTTCTACTACCAGACTTCTGACATCATGTAATTTTAAGACTGTCAATCTCGACGGGGTTGCGCTGCGTAGTGGATTATGATTACTTCTTTGTTAGAAGACATGCTGGTTTGCCAGCAGTAACATCATTACGGACTGATTATTATTGTCTGTATTTATATGATGGAATATTGTTTCGCAACGCGCGGCGCACAAACTTTTAAAAAGTTTCAATAGGCGGTATAATTCCTACTATGGCTTCGACGTTTCGAAACGGGCGACGCACAAGTTTACAAAAATAACTTAAAAAGTTTGTGTGTAATTAGTCTCAGTAGGCTGTCTGATTACTATGGCTTCTTGGTTTCGCAAGGCACGACGCACAAGTTGTAAAAATAACTTTTAAAAAATTCACTGAAAGTTTCAGTAATCGTTCTAATTTTCATGGCTTCGACTTTAAAAACACAAACAGAACCTTAATAATCCCCGTCGGGGCTGCGGGTTGTTCGAAAGAGATACCGCGGCCTCGGAACAAGGGCTAAGAAGGAACATGGGTGGTTTTCAGTGAGTAGAAGTCTGACACTCCCTTATGGGGAGGAGACATTTAATTTTGATGATTTACCAACCCGCAAAAAAAACCAAATTAATCTCTCATATTTCTGTGTGTCAGAGGTTTTTTTCGGTAGTACACCTGACACCAGCTCACCACCGTGTAGAACACAACAAAACAGACGCGTTCGTACAGCGTGCAGCGAGCGGTACAAACCGCGTCTGTGATTTGTCACGGGAAACCCTTTCTCAAGGGTTATGTTTAGGTGTCGAAACTCGAAGTAATTATGCACATCACGTGCAGGGGTTGTTGCGGCGAACTGGACGGTGCAGGATCGAACTTGGATTTAACACTTTTGAGTATGAAAGAGGATGGCTGCTGAAATGACGGATAATAGACGTATTTATTTTTTTAATTATTTATTTACTTAAAAATTACAATGTTCTTATACATAGACAAAACACATAAATAGACCTCTGGGGTCTGTCTTAGCATGCCATGGCCTGAGATTTGATCAACGCGCTGTTAAGGACGCATTCCCGATTGATAAGTCAAATCATTACTTTTTTAAACAAAAGTATGTTTATTAAATACAATGCTTTGTATTTTTAAAATGTTTTTGCTGCTTATTGTAGATAGATGTGCAAGGTACAATTCTTAACTATAAATATAATTTTAGATATGTCCAGTTTTTCAATAAATGTACCGAAGTAAATTTTTACTTCGGTACATTTATTGAAAAACTATTAGCACTCGCATCGGTACGTTCCATAAACAAACGGGCGCGCGAGTGAGGATTTGTCTATGGGCTCGCGCTTGCCTGCTCTATACTTCCAACGCGGCTAACGTCACCTAGCTTTTTTGACATTAGGAAAATTGGTCCGGATCAGAGCGGTCACACGTCTCACCTGATTTTAATTTACATCAGTGATTTCACACGCGTCTTAACTCGCCATTATCCGGTCCTACAACAGCTAATTACCTAATCAACCAAATTCTCTGCCATCGAGCATTTAAATTCGGTGTCCTGGATCCCCGCATATAGGGTAAGCGTCTGATAGCACGATCATGTGTATATTTTGTGTTCTTTGTCTTTCTAGGTTAACTTGGCATGTATGCTTGTTTTATCTGACTTTGTTCTACGCTAATTTCATGTATTTTCAATTATAATCGCCTTCAGCTAGTAAACATTTTGATAGTGTTTCGATGACACATCAAAATGTGCCATCATGCCTAAATTCTCATTTTCATATTGTAAACTCCGTCTGATTGTGACAATCCACCAGCACTTTCATTAGCGCACTGTTATTGCTGCTCGCTTTGCTTGGCTTGGTGTCGCAATCAGCGGGGTTGACCTTTGGTCATCTCGTGACACGCTGGACGTCATGTTCCAGGGTCCAAAGTTCCGGTTGGAGGAACTCTCACCAACTCTCTGAGCGCCTGCACAACAAGGGCCCGTATTGGTACCTGTCGTGCGCGCCGTAACGGACTTCCCACGTCGGCCATTCTTGCCACGTGGGCCTCGCCGAGCAGATCACCGGGTCGACGCGACCACCTGTCGACCTTCACCCCTGTCATCCAGCGTGGCACCTCGCTGCGGTCATCGCCACGCCAGCTAACAGGGCAGTAACGTGCACCCCACAGGAAAGCCTACTGAGTGTGTGATTAGTGAACGTACACCACCCCATTTAATTCTCTAAATATATTTTTATGTTGACAAGGTTACGTGGTTTTATTATATAACCTGCGCCACGCAACCCGCTATCGTCACATTGGCCAATGTGACAGAAAAGGTTTGCGTGGCGCAGGTTATATAAAATAAGACCACGAAACTTGTCAACATAATATAATTATAATCAATAAATAAAGTCACCGACTATGGGTGTGGGTAGGTTCATGGCGCACCCTATTGCGTTTCACTTGTGAGGTGCACGTTACTGCCCTGATAGCTGGCGTGGCGATGACCGCAGCGAGGTGCCACGCTGGATGCCAGGGGTGTAGGCCGACAGGTGATCGCGTCGACCCGGAGAGAAGCTCGGCGAGGCCCACGTGGCAAATATGGCCAACGTGGGAAGTCCGTGCCGAACTTTATGGCGCGCACGACATAGCCAATACGGGCCCTGAGGTGTAGGCGCGCAGTGAGCGGGTGTAGGTCATTCCAACCCGAACTTGATGTTGAAGGTGTTCCTCCAGCAGGAACCTGGGACGATGGTGCCAATGTGGTAGCCAATGTGACGATAATGGGTTACGTGGCGCAGGTTATACTATAATAAAACCACGTAATCCTTGTCAACATAAAAATATATATTTAAAAGATAGGGGTGGTGTACGTTCACTGATCACACACTCAGTAGGCTTTCCTGTGGGGTGCACGTTACTGCCCTGTTAGCTGGCGTGGCGATGACCGCAGCGAGGTGCCACGCTGGATGACAGGGGTGAAGGTCGACAGGTGGTCGCGTCGACCCGGTGATCTGCTCGGCGAGGCCCACGTGGCAAGAATGGCCGACGTGGGAAGTCCGTTACGGCGCGCACGACAGGTACCAATACGGGCCCTTGTTGTGCAGGCGCTCAGAGAGTTGGTGGGAGTTCCTCCAACCGGAACTTTGGACCCCTATATGCGGGGATCCAGGACACCGAATTTAAATGCTCGATGGCAGAGAATTTGGTTGATTAGGTAATTAGCTGTTGTAGGACCGGATAATGGCGAGTTAAGACGCGTGTGAAATCACTGATGTAAATTAAAATCAGGTGAGACGTGTGACCGCTCTGATCCGGACCAATTTTCCTAATCAACCAAATTCTCTGCCATCGAGCATCGTCGTTTATGGAGCGTAACCGAAGTAAATTTTTACTTCGGTACATTTATTGAAAAACTGGACATATCTAAAATTATATTTATAGTTAAGAATTGTACCTTGCACATCTATCTACAATAAGCAGCAAAAACATTTTAAAAATACAAAGCATTGTATTTAATAAACATACTTTTGTTTAAAAAAGTAATGATTTGACTTATCAATCGGGAATGCGTCCTTAACAGTTAGGTTATATCTAATATAAGTACAGTTAGCAAAAAAGTGATTTAATATTATGATCAACAATTACATGAATTTATTTATTAGTACGGGTACAAAAAATAAAGGGTAATTTTATTGGGTTACATACAATACAATCAATCATGTTGATGGTACAAAGTTCAAATTTAAGAACAAATTTTATTTGTAAGTACTATAATTATTTTGAACTTTGTACTAGGGTGTCATGATTCAGTTGAAGATTAGCTACAGGGTGACCATCTGAAAGAAATTATTAATCTCCTAATAACTTATGATACACTAGTACTACGTAACACATTACATTAGCCCTGTTAACTCCTGTATTTGGTGACAGCCCGAAAGAAATGATTAGGGCCGGTTTCACCGGTTACGGATAAAGTGTCAGATAGTTATCTGACAGATAATGCTATCAAAAGTTGTAGTTTATCTGGCAGATAAGTTCCTGATAGGCTATCAGGGACTTTATCAGCAAGTGGTGAAACCGGCCCTTAATCTCCTATTAACTTAGTAGGTAAGTAAGTACAGTCAGCATCAAAAGTAGCTGAACATTTCGGAATTTAAATTCTTTTATGTACAGGACTCTAGCTATTATGTTTAATGTTTCAGAAGATTATTCGTTTAAATAGTCCTTGTTACACTCCAATAACATGTAGTAACGAGTAATATTTAACTAGTTTTATTAAAAAATAGCTTCGAAACTTCGAGTAATGTTAATATACTTCTGATGCTGACTGTACTAGGGTATCAACCCTAGTACTTCATAACACATTACATTAACCGCCTTATTCATAAAAATAGTTAAGAGTTGTTTAACTTAGGGCCGGTTTCACCACTTGCTGATAAGTCCCTGATAGCCTATCCGGAACTTATCTGCCAGATAAACTACAACTTTTGATAGCAATAACTGTCAGATAACTGTCAGATAACTATCTGACACTTTATCCGTAACCGGTGAAACTGGCCCTTAAGCTTGGTTTATCTCGCATGCCGTCTCACTTCAATAATATTCAAATGAAAGTGACGGCATGCGAGATAAACCAAGCTTAAGTTAAACAACTCTTAACTATTTTTATCTCCGCCTTATTCATAAAAATAGTTAAGAGTTGTTTAACTTAAGCTTGGTTTATCTCGCATGCCGTCTCACTTCAATAATATTCAAATGAAAGTGACGGCATGCGAGATAAACCAAGCTTAAGTTAAACAACTCTTAACTATTTTTATCTCCGCCTTATTCATAAAAATAGTTAAGAGTTGTTTAACTTAAGCTTGGTTTATCTCGCATGCCGTCTCACTTCAATAATATTCAAATGAAAGTGACGGCATGCGAGATAAACCAAGCTTAAGTTAAACAACTCTTAACTATTTTTATCTCCGCCTTATTCATAAAAACTTTTTTACAAAAAATAAAACCGACTTCGACAAAAATAAAACACAAAAAAGTGAAAAATAAAAAATCAGCTTCTGAAGTCGGTGACTTTTGTTTGTTTGATTTCATGTTTTTGCCACCGACTTCTGAAGCTGATTTTTTATTTTTCACTTTTTTGTGTTTTATTTTTGTCGAAGTCGGTTTTATTTTTTGTAAAAAAGTTTTTATTTCTCACTTTTTAGTGGTTCACATGTGCTTACCCCTTCACAACGTACCGGCGTGATGTTATGTTATGAACTGGTGTAAGCAATAGACAGACATGAGATTTCAGCAATCCCAGTCCATTTGCTATCGTTTGTTGAGGAGTTCCGTTGCCTATCTCCGAAGTTCTTCATCAGATCTTCACTAAATTGAAATGGAACCACTCCGAGAAAGTACTCTTCCAAAAACTACTCAAATCACTGCAAGTGTGCCTATAAAATTTGAAGAGTTCTCTCTATTTCTCCAGGATCCCATCATCAGATCCTGACTTGGTGATCATGGGACCACTTGGGAAGTATATCCTTTCCAACAAAAAAAGAAATTTTCAAATCGGTTAGCAAGCGACGGAGTTATGAGGTAACAAACATAAAAAAAAAAAAAAAAAAAAAAAAAAAAAAAAAAAAAAAAAAATACAGTCGAATTGATAACCTCCTCCTTTTTTTGAAGTCGGTTAAAAATAGTTAAGAGTTGTTTAACTTAAGCTTGGTTTATCTCGCATGCCGTCTCACTTCAATAATATTCAAATGAAAGTGACGGCATGCGAGATAAACCAAGCTTAAGTTAAACAACTCTTAACTATTTTTATGAATAAGGCGGTAAGTATTTATAAGTTTGGTTTAACGTCTGTCTTTAGTCAGGCATTTGATAATAGTTCAAGGTACAAGTGTGTAACGTTGGTGATTACCGCTGAGGCGCCATTGAGACCCGAGCCGTCAGGTGAGGGTCTTAAGAGAGCCGAGGACGGTAATCATCTATCTTTCTTTAACTTAGAAAAAAAAAGGTAAAAGTCTTACTGCCGTACTCAGAGATATTATTATTTAATGACTACTTAAGCCGCCACTTAGTAAAGATTTGACATACGAAACCTTCACAACAGCGTCAAAATCTTTACTAAATAATGGCGTAAGTAGTCATTAAATGTCTGAGAGCGGCAGTTAGATATACTAATTCAAAAATATATGCCAACTATACCTGGCTAACTGGATGCTGCCATTTAAATACTTTATTCTCTTAACCCTTTGCCCTGTTTCCTTGCAATCGACAGGTAATTTGGACGTCTAAACCATAATCATTACTCTATTTTTAAGAAAATTTCCGTTGGGGTAGACTTCATATTCTAATGATAATGTAATAAGATCACTACCTGGCTGGGCTTCGTTTGCACAAAGCCGGTAACTGGGCCCGGACATGTCAATATTATAATATATTACTCACAAAATAAGGGTTGCTGTTATCCGACTACTTTACATTATAAAAGAAGACGGGTTCTTTAGTGCAATCTCTGAGAACGAGACCATAATAATTAGGGAGAATTATTTACTTGAACACATGCACAATAAAACAGATGCAGGGAAATAAATTGAGGGATTTATATTTGGTCAGAGACCCGCGCAGCATCGTCTGCGTTTCATAGAGATTTATCGGTGCTACTTCTTAAGGCGACATTACCTGCCCGCGACCTTGAGCGCGCGCTTAACTTATCGCCTAAACAAATAAGGTTGAAAATGGCGATGCGTTTGATTCTCGTGACTGCCAAAATGAACGATAGTTCGCAGATTTAATTTATTAAAAAAAAAAATACGCTGTAATGTTAAAATATTTTTACATATGTCTTTAGTTGGTTAAATTTCCTTTCTGATAGTAAAAAAAAATATAACAGTTGTCACTCAAAATATTGAGCATTTCGAGACGAAAAAGTTTTTTCGTGTGATTTTTTTGTGATTTTGTGATTTTTTTTTTCGAGGTTCTTGATTACTTTTAGAAAATATTTTTGCATAAGTCTTTTACCTATACATTTGACTATACACTGTATTTTTTTTGGAATTGTAATAAGTAGCAATACGGCTAACTCTGCGACGAAAAACAGGTCGTTTTTACGGTGCCCCTTTGACTGCGCCTTAAGATATTCATTATAATCAAAATTAAATGATGTAACCGACGTATTTAATTTTTTCTGAACTTAGTAAGAAATGCGTCGTTGTTGCGTAACCTGTACCGTATACGCACTCACCTATATCAATAAAAAAAGAAGTACTGACTGACTGAGTCATCAACGCCCAGCCCAAACCCTTGGACCTAGAAAGCTGAAATTTTGCACAGAGGTTCCCTATATAATGTGGACAAGGAATAAGAAAGGATTTTTCGAAATTCAACCCCTAAGGGAGTTAAATAGGGGATGAAAATTTGTATCGAAAATCGTCATTTTTCGCGGGCGAAGCCGCTGGCAAAAGCTAGTGAAACATGTAGCAAAAAAGGGAGTTTTGAAAACTCCCGTTCTTGCTACATTTTTCACCAATGATCCGCTCTTTTTTGCTGTTAGCATTTTGTTATAATAATAGCGTAGCCTATGGCTTTCCTCGATAAATGGGCTGTTTAACACTAAAACATTTCTTGATTTCGAACCAGTTTTTCCTGAGATTAGCGCGTTCAGCCAACCAAAAAAACCTTTCAACTTTATAATATAAGTATAGATGTAGGGAAATAATTGAGGAGATGTATATTAGGTATATAGTCGGAAACGTGTATGTATCTCACTAGTTGCAGAGTGTGGTGAGCTTCATACGCCAAAGTTTAACAAACTGTCTTCAACTTACCTAACTGGGTTGTGATTTGTGAAACTCAAATAGGCATTAGCTCCATTGAAAATTGGCTTTTAGCTGTATTGAGCTAGACTGGAAGTTGGCTAGGGACGTCTAACTAGTCCTCTATATAATATCCACTAGCGGACGTCCCGCGGTTTCACCCGCGTAGATCCCGTTCCCGTGGGAATACAGGGATAAGAAGATAGCCTATGACACTCAGCAATAATGTGGCTTTCTATTGGTGAAAGAATTTTTAAAATCGGTTCAGTAGATCCCGAGATTACCCCTAACAATTTAACAAATATACAAACACACAAACTTTACCTCTTTATAATATTAGTATAGAATTAGTATAGATTACTGTCCATTTTAACTTGATTAAATATGGCTATATCACTGACTATATTTCATCACGTTGAAAAGTTACAATTCACATTTTGCCCTATGACAATAAAAATAAGCATCTCTTTCCAACAGTTCTTGGGGCATACCTTGCGAGCTGGTCACGCCGAAGAAGTGCCAGGAGCTGTGGCCGCTGCTGAATGTGGATGATGTGTTAGGAGGCCTGTGGATACCTGGGGATGGCGTCGGGGACCCTCACTTACTGTGCATGGCTCTGATGAGAGAATGCGTGGAAAATGGTACGTAGTAACTCCTGAGTCTGCTATGCCTTATTATTTCTTCAGGGTGGAAATGTCGCCCGTCGGGACTGCGGGCTGTTCGCAAGAAATACCGCGGCCTCGATATATAGGACTAAGAAAGAACATGGGTGGTGGATGGTTTAGTCAGTAGAAGTCTGACACTCCCTTTCGCTCTGCCCGAGAGCCGGAGGGGTTATTTGATGATTTTCCACCCAAAATAAAAACAAAAAAAAGATGGAAATGACCAATCACATAGGTGTTGTGTTATCTATGCATTCTGTACATTAAAGTATGGAATATTTTACATAAGTATTTGATGGGATAACTGATTTTGGGCGTGAAAAACCGAAAATAATCGTGCTTAGCATTGGTTTATGCAATGCAGTCGAGTATTTAAAGTTGGGTTAGAAAAATTAAATAATTATTATTTGTTTGCATTTTAATATTGATTCTAAGGACTCTTTGATTCACCCTCATACTTATATCATGTTGGCCGGAAATGTTCTCTTTCAATAAATATTACTTACATACAAACAAACATAAGCTCACGCCTTTTTCCTGAGGGGGTAAGCAGATTGCACAGAACGCCATCAGCTCCGATATTTACATACTCCTTTTAAATATTACTGAACTAAATAATAAAGTACCATTCTGTTTTACTCTAAAATATTGATTTAATCAACTTTTAGAATGCCCTTCTTACATAAAAAGTTATCAACTTCTATCCTTCAAATACTTTTGATCCTTGTGCTACCAATAAACTAATAACGTCGCGTCTTTAATAACTAAATTAAAAGTCTATTCCACAGACTAATCCATTTAGCAAAGCGTCGGGCTTTCAACAAACAATCCGTATCAAAGGATACAAAGTCAGACACATCGTGTCTGCGTAAAATAAAATAACCTTTAGAAACTCAGACTCCGGGCCTGCACTAGCTCCCCTGTGCAAATACATATGCAGCCGAGTCTATGTAGTCTATGTTCTAGTACATAACGGGTCAGCCGACGGTATATAATGTGAGGATTTAGTCTCCCCTTGCTTAGACGGTTATGAGGACTGACTAGGAACGCACGTCTGGTTTCACAGTCTGGTTTAACTCTGAAACGGTTTTTTAGAATCCTCTGTTCGTTCGTTTGCGGGAAATTATGTTTTCTGGTTATAAATTGATGATACAGTGAGTGTTATTTTAACAAACAGTTTTTAAGTAGTTTTAAATGGTGTGATGTTAATTCCTTTGTGGTTTCCAGGCGTAGGCGTGATGGAAGACTGCTCTGTGACCGCTGTGCTTTCGAAGAACGATCGAGTGTGCGGAGTGGAGACGAACCACGGAGCAATAGAGTGCGATTACTTCGTCAATTGCGCTGGCTTCTGGGCAAGGCAGGCAAGTTATTCTTTTCCTAGTTAATTTCGATTCTCGGCTCAAGCAAGTGTCGTGTTTTTTATTAAGAACTGTATTTCAGGATCGTTTTCGATGCAGCTTATTTTTGAACCGGCTTCTCAAAAAAGTGGAGCTTCATTCATCGGTTGTATTTGTTTTAATTTTTTTAAATATTTTTGTTTAATTTTTCTAAAAGATTATGATAGGTACCTACTTACTTCGAAATATCATAATACTTTTCTTTTTTTTTACCTTTGTTCTAAATAAAAAAAAAATGTTGAACATTGTACTAAATAAAAATACAAAATGTTGAACATTAATTGAAAAAAAGGATAAAATAACATAAAACACCCACCTTAAAAAAACCGAAGAATGTCCGTCGGGGGGGCTGCCATTAAATGAACTAGTTTTACGACTGTTAAAAAATTAATTTTTAACAGTCGTGGGTTTTTCCAACATTTTAAATTTTGCTTTTTATTTTATACTTTTTACTTTTTTTAATCTAAAAACATGCACCAATCAAACCTAATAGAGAGATTCTTCAAATTTTATAGGCTCACTTAAAGCGATTTGGATAGTTTTTGGAATAGAACTTTCTCGGAGTGGTCCCATTTCAACTTAGTGAAGATCTGATGTAGAACTTCAGAGATAGGCAACGGAACTCCTCAATAAATGATAGCAAATGGACTGGGATTACTGAAATCTCATGTCTGTCTATTGTTTACATTTTATTTTTTGTTGAAATCGGAAAAGTTTTAGTACGTCAATTTGCCTTTGCGCGTCACCCTGCAATGCGAAATTTTGTAATTTACAACATAATTTTACTTGAATATTTGTGCATAATTGTGTTGGGTGTGACTAAAAGAGTCATATTTAATATAAATGTTGATGGATGGAGAGGGAAATGAAGACCAAGAAAACGATAAATGGATTTTGTGAGACATGATATGAAAGAAAATGGAGTAAACGATAGCGCAGCATGACGGTTGACAGAGGGGAATGGAAGATAAAAACGTGTTGTGCTAACCCCAGGATATTGGGACAAGGGTAGGAGGATGATGACGAATAGGGTAGTTGACCGACTAAAAAAAATATGATTCTGTTTAGTCTGTCAGTTAGATTATCGAAAAATATTGGATACGTGTTTTTGGTTTTATCAAATTAATAAAAATTGACCAACCTGTGACGTTTCACGACTTTTCGAAGCACCGTATCGTCTTCATTTTTTTGTTAAAAAAGAAAAAATACGTGTACAATATTTTTTGGAAATCTATCTGACAGACTAATTGGTTTTTTTTGTCAATTACTCTATTGTGTTAGCTTAGGTGTTTAAAGATTCCTGAGTTCATCCATGTCGCTTCGTTTTTATGGTACACAGTATGGTACATTATATTAGCTTCGTTGTACTGTGTACGAACTTAATTCAGCATGTCATTTGTTTTTTGTCATTGCAATTTCTCATAGCTCTTATTGCACAGAGCACAGAGACGCCTTTGCGACCACTGCTGAAAGCGCCGTTGTCAACATGTTCGTTCCATACATCTCACTCGATCTACGACAACAATCATTTCGGCACAAAACCGAAGCAACGAAGTTGTACGCTCAATGTACTTCGTACTTGGGCGTCACGAATGCCATGTGATTAGCACCCTGTCTCTCAACGCTGCCGGCTGAATTTCTGCCCCTCGTGACTTCTACTTTTAGCGGTCGCTGTGAACGTCTGGTCCGAGATTCAATTACCAACGCCTCTATTACCAGTTGTTATTCTTAGATTGGATGGATTCTTAGTAACATTCTGGAGTTTTCAAATAATCTATATAGATTTATTACATTAGCTGGCGAAATTACATTAGCTGGCGAAATAAACGGCAACCTATCACATATTGAGTTTCAATCAGCAAACTCTTAGTCAATCCTGCTCGCGTAGCATGGCGATTCTATCTCTATTCTACCTAGAACAAACACAGCTCTTTCTGTAATTTTCGATTCTTTCGTTGTCAAAATCCATTTCTACTGTGGTCATGCTACGCGTTGTGTAGTCTTGAACTATTACATAAGCGGGTACCGTCAATGATCATCTAAAGTTCCCCGGTGGGGACCCGAGTGCTATCACGTGCTCGGATGTGTGCATCGTGTGATGCAGATTGCGCAGTGTCACTCACAACTCCTGCAATTTTCCTATTTATGCCCACTTGAACTGTATCACGGATGTTGTGACCAATTGGTGTCGCTGATACTAGCGTCCGAACAATTTATTATATACCTTCGTTCATGGTCAGCGCTCGTTCGAATACGAACCTAATGCACACAGTGGCTACCCCCTTTGTTTACTCAGTTATTTTAAAGATCTTGACTTTCAGTTATGACGCAATAGGGTTATTTATCATTTCATGAGTTAGGATCGAGGGGTATTTAAGCTTCGGTCTAGGTTAGGATGTCTTAGTGCTAAGTCGGCCTCGATCTTGGAAACACCTACTTTGGAAGTTATTGTGTACTTATTTGTTTTTCATCTTCTCAAGATATGAGTCTTTGATCTCTTAAACGCTAACTTTAGATTAACAGTTTCCTTTTGCGAATTTCTCAAGTCTGTGGTTGTCTACTGCAAGTCATACTAGACTTAAACCAACATGTTTGGCATCTGCGCCTAGTGCGATTTCTAATTTTTCCATTGTTAATGGTAAACGTAACAATGTTTAGATTATGGTGTCTCATTTTCCTTGTTTTGAGCATACAGGTTATGCTCCTGTTCTTCTTTTTGGAGTTATTTCGTGCTTTGTCCATTATATTTGGCGAAAACAGCGATTTTATATAAATGTGGGTGTCACTTTCAAATAAGCTAAAAATCTTCGATAATCCACACCTTCACAACTTTTTCACTTCCTTGTTCACTCCATATAAAAACTTAATTGATGTCTTACAAATATGATGGTGGGGTTATTTAGAATGGACAGGTGCGTAGTACACGAGTACTTGGTAACCGGTGTACGTGTATGAACAGATGTATGAACGTGGACGAGGCAAAAAGAGTATGTAAGGGTCGTAGCAGGTAGCATTCTGTGTTTTCTGCCTACCCTCATGTGAAGAAGGCGTGAGTTTATGTATGTATGTATGATTGTGTGTGCGTGTCTGAGCGGTTTTGATATTAACAAGGGCACTATTAGCTTTGTACGTACTATTAGACTATATCTTATAGGTACAGTCACCCGCAAAATTGCATGGATACTTTAGTGTTTATTTTCCTGTTAACGTTTATTAGTTTCTTTTCACACGATTTACGCTTCACACGATATTAGTTCTGAATTGTCCATCCAATTTTTTAGGTGACTGTACAAAACAGATTCATCAATGATTTCAGGTCAGTTCATCATTTTGGGAAGCTGTCTTTGATTTTTTTTATTTATTTTTTTCAGGTTGGCCAACTCGCGCGACCTCAAGTTAAAGTGCCGCTCCTGCCCTGCGAACACTACTACCTTCACACCAAACCTATAGAAAACCTAGACCCTATGACCCCTGGTATGTATTATTAAAACTATACATACTCGTATTGAGAATTGGATATTTGACTACTGTTAAAAAGTTCCGAAAATGTTATGTTATTTCAAATAACTAACAGAAATAACACGATGTGTGAAAAAAGGAATAAAATCGATCAAAAAATGGCTTAGTAATGACAAAGACAGCGCGACAAACGTCATATTTCATACCGCCATAGTTACGTAGTATACAAATAGCCGTGTCGCGCAACAACGATGGAAAGTACCCCCACTAAAAACTTCTAAAGCATCTAACTACTCCATTTTTTTATCGATTTTATTTCTTTTTTCATACATTACAGGATGTATTACATTTCTGTTAAATCTTTGAAATAACATTACATTTTTATGACGGTTTAACAGTAGTCAAGTAGGCAATTTGAAAAAAAATGTTGGACCGAAAACTGTGTAGCTTCCTTACATAGTATAAAACAAAGTCGCTATTTTTGTCTGTTTGTCTTTATGCTTAAATCTTTAAAACTACGCAACGGATTTTGATGCTGTTTTTTTTAATAGATAGAGTGATTCAAGAGGAAGGTTTTAGTATATAATTTGAACGACATCCACGCGGGTGAAGCCGCGGGCTTCAGCTAGTACATTATAAAAGTGCATCATAACTTGACCAGTTCAGAGTTTAAATTCACCATTCCATAATGTTGCTTCTTCCAGTTATCCGCGACCCTGATGGCTATATCTACCTGCGAGAGAGAGACGGCTGTATCCTAGCTGGTGGCTTCGAGCCCATCGCGAAACCTGTGTACGAAGAGGAAAGTAAGTTCTGGGGCACAGGGCCTGGCCTATTAATATCCTACTTAATATTATAAATGCGAAAGTTTGTGAGGATGTTTGTTGCTCTTTTACGCAAAAACTACTGAACGGATGAAATTTAGAACAAAGATAGTTTACAACCTGGATTAACACATAGGTTCCCGGTACTTATTATCCCGGTAGTATGATCCCGTGGTACAATTATCGAACTTCATCGGCACAAGCTAGTTAATAATAATACAACACAACACGTCAGACAGTTAGTTATTGTTTCTTTCTTTCAGTTAAGTATTGGACTTCGTCGAGGGTCATTGTCTCGGCGCTAGTGGTCACTTCTGTTGATTTTGTCTTTCAGGAGGTGCAGTGGCTTAGGAATAGTGAAAATTGCAATTAAATCATAAACACAACACAAAAAATAAGAATATCATCTATAAAGAACCATTGTATCTTTGAATTGTCGGTTAATGGCTTATCTACATCATTGTAACACGTCCTTTCCCACTCACAGTAACATCGATGTCCCAACGCTGCGTCCCTGAAGACTGGGACCATTTCCACGTGCTCCTGCAACAGCTGCTCAAGCGTGTGCCAAGTCTTAGCCAAGCGGTACTGCATAAGCTCTGCAACGGACTGGAGGCGTTCTCACCTGACTGCAAGTGGATTGTCGGAGAGGCTCCCGAGGTAAGTCACTTGATGGAAAGGAACCTAGGCTCTAAAAAATATCTCCTTCACAATAAAAAAATAATCATCAAAATTGGTTCATAAACGACGAAGTTATTCGCGAAAAATGTTGATAAATTAAGAAAAATCTTCACAAAATGAAAAGTACTGGACCAAACTATACTAAATTTTTATGGGACCAAATGGTAACTATTCCGCATCAAACTATAAAAGAATCACGTAAATTGGATCATAAATCGCAGCGTAATCGGTGTACATACATAGAAGAAAAAAAACATACCGATCGAATTGAGAACCTCCTCCTTTTTGGGAAGTCGGTTAAATAGCCACTCTAGCAGTTCATAATAATTGGATAAGGAGTAAATTCGTAAAATTGACCATTCATAATAGTAACTTCGTCTGTGACCATTTTACGAATTTGAACGCAATTCATATTATTTTCGTATTGTAACGTCATCTAGTACGAAAACAAACCAAGCTTAGTACGGTCAGCAACGGAAGCTTAACACTACTCAAAGGTGCAAAGCCGGTTTTTTTTTTTAGTAAAAACTCGTTACTAACAAATTATTGAAGAGTAATTATTAATATTTTAACCAATAATCTTCTGAAACATTAACAATAATAGCTGGAGTCTTGTACATCAAGTTATTAAAACTGAAATGTTGAGCTGCTTCTGTTGGTGACCGTACCAATACACTCAAGGACAAGTTTCCAGCTAGTAACGCCATGACAGAGCTAATTTGTCAATTTTATTCCACACTAGCTGAACCCGCGCATGCCTTGCAATGCGTTTTTCCTACCTACCTAAAAAAAAAAAAGTATCATATGTCCTTCTCCTGGTTCTTAGCTACCTCCCTACCAATTTTCAGCTAAATCCGTCCAGCCGTTCTTGAGGTATAAATGGAGTAACTAACACGACTTTCTTTTTATAATATAGATTACTAGCTGAACCCGCGCATGCGTTGCAATGCGTCATTTAGGGGGATGAAAAATAGATGTTGGCCGATTCTCATAGATTTTGGGCTGGCAACACTGCCCCAGTGACATGTAAAAATTTTGCTCCGTATTTAAAAATTAATTTTAATTAGTAATTAAGTTATAATAAGGTGTAATTATTTGTGTAAACGTCTTAGAAATACGTAAATACTCAGGAAAATTGTTTTCCTGATAAATAATAAAGATTTCGGTTACAAAACGTCACCGGTAACCTAAAAACAACAGCTGATGTTCTAGTTACGGAGTGTTTATCGGATAATTCAGGGGAAGTATTGTTAAGTTTTATATAATATCAACACACAAACGCAAATTTTAACTTTAAAACACATCCAAGCCATTTTTTTGCTGATTTATTACCCTTTATAGGTTCTAAATCGCTTTGTTGACAACTGGTCGTAATAAGTAACAAAACTGAGAATTAATTCATAGCTCTGTTTGTTCGATCGGTCTTTACAAAATTAAATCGTTTTATGATCATTATTGTGCATTATTGCTACTTATAAAGTAATAAGTTAAATTTTCTTTTTTTTTTCTCAAGCAAGCTACCCTCTTGTCAAAGTAAAGCAAATTGAATATTCAATCTAAATGAATTGAATTTACAGATTATCTTTTAAACCTTATTCAGCAGCCTACCTCAATTCTTTCATAACTGAAGGCTTTTCCCTGTTTTAGTTTTAGTTTTATTTCATGTTTTTTCCCCTCCCATCGCTAACTTTTCTTTAATCTATTCTATTAGTTCTCACCGTTTCCTTACTTCTTATTTCAGTTACCATTCCGGAGACCATGCCTGTTATGACTCGTAAGATGGATATGGAGCTAAAATTGAGAACGGCCCTCCAAGAACTCAAAGAATCAAATCTCCAAGTCCAACAACTGTTACTAGAGAGAGAAGAGAGTGAGGTGGAAGTCGTTGAGATTAATGGCAAAAATTCCAGCTTAAAACGGGAGTTAGTAGACCTACATCAGCAATACTTGGACGTTGTTGATGAACGGGATCAATTGAAGGTGGTCACGGATGGTTTTAATAATTGTAGTAACCTATATGAGGAGGCTTTATATAAAATTAGGGACTTAGAAGATGAAGTAATTCATGCCAATAGTCTTATTTTAAAATTACAACGAGAAAACGAATGTTCTCAGGTTAAAGAAACAAACCTCTTATATAACAAATTAGTAAACAATAATGGTAACCCCTCTTCCTTAATAACTATTGATCTGACTGAAGATTCCTTGGTAAAACATAATTATAAAGTTAGCAATAAGAAACTTAAAAAATATGCTAAACTGAATAGATTTATTAGGAAATGTAACCAATTTAAGAAACAGCATAAACTCTTTTCTAAATATATTCCACTGAGGAAAGAGCGTGTTGATTTAGTTAAAAAAGTAAATAATTATCAAATAAAATTAGAAGATAGCATAAAAATTTATGACATTGATACTCGGCATTTGCAGTCTGAAATACAGGTTCTTAGGGACAAACTCAGTTCCCTTTCCAGTAGGTATCTGAATTCTCAGAACCAAATTAAGGAGCATATCCTTGCTGCGAATGAGTTGGTAATGAGTCAATGTCGTTGTCAGTCAGATCCTATAAATGATACCGTCCAGCCTGAGGTAATGGAGGACCCATCCCAGGCCGTGAATTTATTTCAGGACAGTACACTTAAACAAGTAACAGCTGATATTACACAAAATTATTTACAAGTGGTTCAGCCTGAGAAATATCACAGTCAGGATTGTTTTAAATCAATAATGTTCTCAGATAGCATGGGAAGAGGTGTAGGTAAATTAATAAGTGTCCTGAGTAACCTGAGTTTTTCAAATCAAAACCATTGTATGCCAGGGGCTACATACAAACAGATTATGGCATCAGTTACTAGAAATGTTTATAATAAAAATACTGACATCACTATATTTGTAGGGAATAGTTCAAAAGTTAAAATAAAAGACATCACAAACTGTGTTACTGAATTGTTAGAGTTAAATTGTCGTAAAATAATATTGTGTGCCTTTCCATACCTTGCGAAATTGTCAGCCAAGAAAAACAATTATATTCACAGGCTGAATAGCCATGTTCAGTTCTTAGTAGGTCACTATAGTGACAGGCTTATATACTTTGACATCAACAGTTTTGTTGATAATCTTAAGTCGACACCAAGTAATGTGTGTCTACCTATTAGTTGTAGACACAAAATAGCTAGGCTATTAGTTTATAATATTCACTCAGACATAAATAGTATGTCGTTGTTTAGTACTATAATTGACACTGCCAATATTAGTAATTTTACTAATAATTCTTTTTATAATTTTTTAAATACAGAGGATACTTCAGTGGGGTCCACTGATGGTAGGATGACATTGCATAGTGACAGCATGGGCATCTTGGATCTCACTCCAGATGCTCATTTAAACTAGTTAGTAAGACAACAGAAGGTACCAGTAAAATTAATGTCACTTTAAACAATAATATTGTACCTTCTGGCTCTCGACAAGCTAGATGTAAAAAAGGGGCTAAGCAGAATTCGTTGCAATTATTTCATCAGAATATTCAAGGCCTCTCCTCAAAGCAACTTGAAATTGAATTATTTTTAGAGAAAACAAAATTTGAAATTGTCTGTTTCACTGAACATTGGTTGAGAAACTATGAAATGTTAATAAGTTATGCAAACTACAGCGTGGGCAGTTGCTTTAACCGAAAATGTAAGATTCGTGGGGGATCATTAATCTTAATTAAAAATTCTATTAAATTTAAGACCCGTGCTGATATTGTTAAACTATCGGTGGAACATATTATTGAGCTATCTTGTGTTGAGCTGGATAGGCATGTAATAGTGTGCGTTTACAGGCCCCCTAATTATCAAAACTACTCTACATTTGAGTCAGTAATGGAAGATGTTTTAGCAAAACTTGTAACTGGTAATAAATCAGTAGTTGTATGTGGGGACTTTAATGTTAATATTTTAGACAAAAATTCGAATAGTAGTAGATTTTTGCACCTTTTTAAATCATTTAATTTATTAAACGTGTTTTCGGAACCAACCCGAATTACTACAAATACTGCTACATGTCTGGATAATGTTTTTTGTTGCTGCAACTACTTGGATAAATTCATTGTAAATTACCTTCCTTCAGATCACAGCGGTCAAATCGTTGTGTTCGAATCCTACACACCAGTGCAAAAAATCGAAATAAAATCTAGACAGATAACACCCAGCAATTTAAATAAGTTTAATGATAATTTAATTATTAATTTAGGCATTCCAAGCCAGATTATTGACAACGTAAATCTATTTTATGAGGAATTCTTTTCGGTGATTCACACGGAGTTCAATAATACAATAAAAACGAAAACTAAATCTATTTGCCCTAAGTTTATGTTCAGTGACTGGGCAACAAAGGGCATTAGGAAAAGTAGGGAGCGATTGTTTGAGCTGTACGGTCTTAAGCCTTACATTAACTCTGAAACTTTTAATAAATATGTTGCAACTTACTCTAAAATCTTCAAAAACGCTTGCAAAGTAGCTAAAGCCTTATTCATTAGCAACAAGATTAAATCCGCCGATAATAAAATAAAGACGGTTTGGAAAATTATCAATAGTGAAACGAATAGAAATAAAAAAAATAATAATGATATCACTCTAGAGACTTCACGTGGCCTTTTAAATTCTAAAAACGAAGTTGCTCAAGAATTTGTAGATTTCTTCACTAGTATCCCACTTAAAACTACTGAAACCTTAAATTCATCACCCTTGCTTTCTATTGAGTTACTAAGAGCGAACGTTTCAGCCTGCCCGGTTGAGTTTCAATTTAAACATATAAACCCCATAGCAGTCATTAAAGCTTTTAAGGAAATTAAAGTCAAATTAACCGAAGATCTATGGGGACTGTCGATTAAAGTTTGTCAAGCTATTATTGAGACTGTAGCTCCGTATTTAGCCTTAATATTTAATTTGTGTGTGGACCAGGGAGTCTTCCCGGACCTTATGAAATACAGCAAGGTAATACCACTTTTCAAATCCGGTGACAGTAAAGACACTAATAACTATAGACCCGTATCCGTTTTGCCTGTTTTCAGCAAGGTGTTTGAAAAGGTTATGCTTAATCAAATGCTCATCCACTTTAACACAAATAAAATCTTACATGAGAAACAGTATGGTTTCACCAAAGGACGTTGTACGACTGACGCCGGTGTCACCTTATTAAAACATATATTTACTGCGTGGGAAGAGTCACAAGATGCCATAGGGATTTTCTGTGACCTCTCGAAAGCATTTGATTGCGTCAACCACGAAACCCTTCTCAGAAAGCTTGAACATTACGGTTTAGGGAAACTTGCGCTCAGTTTAATGAAATCGTATTTAAACGATAGACATCAGCAAGTACAAATAAATGGTGTCAATTCAACGGGCTTAAAAGTAAGTATGGGTGTACCACAAGGTTCGATATTAGGTCCCTTTCTCTTTTTGGTCTATATTAATGATCTACCCCATTTATTTAAAAACCAACCTGAAATGGTATTGTTTGCCGACGATACTTCTTTAATATTTAAGGTAAACAGACGTGCCACAAATCTTGATGACGTAAATAACGCCCTACTGCAGGTTCATAATTGGTTCACCGTCAATAATTTAGTCTTGAATGGGAAAAAAACTAAGTGCATAAGATTTGCTCTACCAAATGTCAAAAGTACTGATTGTGACATAGTATTGAATCAAGAGACACTAGAATTTGTCGATGAAACTGTTTTCTTGGGGATAACGATTGACTCGAGGCTACAGTGGGGTCCGCATTTAACATCTCTTGCAGGTCGGCTGAGTTCAGCAGCATATGCTGTTAGGAAAATCCGCCAATTTACTGACGTAGATACCGCGAGACTAGTCTATTTTAGCTATTTTCATAGTGTTATGTCATACGGTATTTTACTATGGGGACGGGCTGCAGACATCGAGTCTATATTTATTCTGCAGAAAAGAGCCATTAGAGCCATATATGGTCTACGAAGGCGCGATTCTCTGAGAGAGCTGTTTAAGGAAATTAACATCATGACAGTACCTTGTCAATACATCTATGAAAACATCATGTACGTTAGGAAAAATCTGCATTTGTTTAGCAAAAGAGGTGATAGACACCACTATAATACGAGGAATAGGGACCAACTAGTTCAGCCAGGTTTCAGGTTAGCTAAAGTAGACTCATCTTTCATGGGGTACTGTTTAAAATGTTACAATAAAATACCCCCTCACATTCTTCAACTGAGTGAGACGAAATTTAAAACTTGTGTAAAACGCACACTATGTAGGCAAGCATACTATAAGTTGGGGGATTACATTGATGATAAAAATGCTTGGCTCAATGCTGGTCCTGCTCCACAACCTTAGGGGCAAATACATCGATCATGTGAAGTTATTGTAGAGGCTGCAGAAGATTGTAAAAATATCTTTGCATTGTATAGATTCAATGTCTTAATATTGTATAATTGCATGGCACATGTGTGAGTACTATGTACTATAAAGCCACTTTTTACATTTAGTTATATTTTAGTGACGTTGCCCTGGTGGCTGGGAGAATGTCATGCTCACTCAAATGTCTCGCTGATGGTGGCGGGTGTGTCGGATCATTTGATTCCCTTCAAAATGGTTGAGTTAGATGGTGCTGATCCATGCGTCATGTTCGTGAACGGGCGCTGTCAGTGGAGACTGGTCATTTCTTAGCTGCCATGGTTTAGATATTTTTCTTTGATTTGTTTTTTATATCTTTTTACTCTGGACGCTCTTAACTTGCACGTCTTGCTACATAGTTCTCACATAATATACCATCTTAACATGAATGATGTAATGTACCAAGATTTTGTAACAAATACTGATTTAAAAGAGTGTCCATGGAGTTTCTTGCCCGTTCTTCTTCATGAGATCTACGTTAGGGAACTGGCAACTGCAGTACTTTCACAAGTTATTATGCCTTGTGATTGTGACTGTAGCGTAGGAGTGCAATGCGTCGTTTCGGGAGTTGCTGCGTCGGGCTGCGCGGCGCCGGATGTTACCGGCGGCGATTGCTGTGGGTGCGGGTGCGCGCGGCGGCGCGTGCCGTGGCGGCGGGTGTGCGGGGCTTCGGGTCGCGGGGCGGCGGTTGCACGTTGCGTCGTGCATTCGTTGTTCCGTGTTTCGGGGTCTCGAGCATTCGTTGTTGCGGTTTGCGTCGCTGCGTGCTTTCGTGCTCGCAGTGTTCGTTGTTGCGGGCATTCGGTGGCGTGTGGTTCGGCGTGGTGGCTTTCGGAATGACGTATTGCACTCGTAGTTTCGTTTTTCTTCCGTCCTTCTGACATTCAAAAGTGCCTGTAATGGCTTAATTGAAATAAAATATTTGAGTTTGAGTTTGAGTTTTTACCGGATAAGCACAAAAAATTTCATCAAAATCGGTCAAGCCGTTTCGGAGGAGTTTGGCATCGAAAACTGTGACACGAGAATTTTATATATTAGATTAGATTTAGGGTCTGGAAAATGTATCATAACTTTCTTGTTTTATTTATTTAATTATATTATTTTAAACGTTTTGAAAGTGATTTCCATTTCGGTTAATTCTTAGGTCGGGTTTAATCAGTACCCAAAATAATGTTATTTTCAATTGTAAACGTCTTTATTGTAAAAGGTGTTAGATAAAGCTCTGATAACTTTGCCGCCCACGGAATACTAATATTGAAACAAATTAAAGTTGTAACTAAATATAATGTTGGTATTCCATGTATTGTATATTTTTTGTTGTTAAATAAAACCTTACCATAAAACGTGATTTTTCATCCCAATAAAACGTAGGGTTCACCTACTTTGATGTACAGAATGCTTAGTTAACGGCAACGTGAAGGTTTCGTACACCATGATATTTGTTTGTATTTGTATGTAAGTAAGAAGAAACATGAAGACTCCTTTTTGTTGTTGTTGGGAAATCATCAAAAGACGCCTCCCGCTCTGGGAAGCGTTAGCGAGTGTCAGAGTACTACTGACTAAAAACCAACCATGTTCCTTCTTAGCCCTTGTACCGATGCCGCGGTATCTCTTTCTAACAACTCGCAGCCGAACATGAAGACTCCTTAGAAGAAGACGTTATCGCAATCGTATGCAGTAGCGGGTTGATATAGACAATGGTTTATGTCAACTCGGTTCTGTGATACTTACAGCAACAGTAGAAGACAGAAGATTCCCTTCTCTTCGGTGTCTTTGATTCCACGGATTGTAGCTGTTCTTAATAATGCTAAATTCGTGGAATCGAAGGTGTTGACGGGAATGGGCAAGCTACGTGTGACATGTGAGAGAAGAGAAGATAGAAGAGTCGGAGGAGTGAGGAGAATGTAGGTGTTTCTTTAGTTCATCATCATCAGCCTATAATGTTCCCACTGCAGGGACTCTGGCCTCCTCTCTAGGAGAGGGATGGGCTATAATCTACCACGCGGGCCCAGTGCGGGTTGGCAGATGTCACATGTCTTCGATTTTTTTGGTTCTAAGACATACCGGTTTCCTCACGATGTTTTCCTTCACCGTTTTGAGAGCAGCGGTTTTTTTTTTTTTTTTTTTTTTATCCTTTATTAAAAAGAACCAGGTTCTAAATAATTAATTACAATCTAGCCTACAAGACTAATAAGCAATTTTAATCTAACTTAACTTTTTACGTGGTAATTATTTTAAAACAGAATAGTGCTGATTGTATATAAACAAGTCCGTTCCACTTTCTTAGAGTCTAATATTATAATATAAACACTTTGTTCATGTGTTATATGAGTGTCATTGTCACCATTATTTCTACATTACACTTTACACTACACTAATTCAAAAGGTTTTGTTCGTTTTAGCCTTCGCACTATATTTGTCTGGTCTAGCAGCTGAATTGCCTCGATGTTCACATGTTGGTGGAGTCGGTGTTCATGGGCCTCAGCAAATTTTTGGATTATTTTGGTGACGGGTTCCACTTTTAGGTCACGATGGAGGTCGTCATTTCTTATATACCAGGGTGCATTAACAATACTCCTGAGTACCTTATTCTGGAATGTTTGTATAATTTTGATGTTGGTCGGTTTAGTACAGCCCCACAGTTGGATGCCATATGTCCATATTGGCATTAGAATATGCTTATATAATAATATTTTATTATGTATCGATAGGCAGGAATTTCGTCCAATCAACCAATACATGTTTTTAAATCGCATGTCCAGTTCCTGTCTTTTCTTTTTAACGTGCGCTTTCCAGCGCAATTTCGCATCAAGCGTTATGCCAAGATATTTCGCTGTATTTGCGTATGGCACTTGTTGGCCATTTATGAAAATTGGGTGGTAATCACAATTCCTGTTGGTAAAATCAATGTGAAGTGACTTTGATTCATTCAATTTGATTTTCCATTTTTGTGCCCAGTCATGAACTTCATTTACAGCAATTTGTACCTTTCTGATTGCTTCCGCATGGCATGACCCTGTAGCCATAATGGCAGTGTCGTCCGCAAAGGTAGCAATGGTATTATTTTCCAGCTCTGGTATATCATACGTGTACAATAGGTAGAGGATTGGACCTAGCACGCTTCCTTGAGGGACGCCAGCTTTAATATTTTTTAACTCAGAAAAGGCTCCCTCGTGCCTTACTCGAAACATTCTATCTGTAATATATGATTGCAAGATATCGGCAAAATCATTGGGCAGCATTAGTCTTAGCTTGTATATCAAACCCTTATGCCAAACTTTATCAAAAGCTTGTGCTACATCTAAAAAAACGGTGGAGCAGACTTTTTTATCTTCAAACGTTCTCTCGATGATGTTGGTAATTCTGTGTACTTGGTCTATTGTTGAGTGTTTCTCTCTGAAACCAAACTGATGGTCAGGGATCAGGTTTTTCTCGTTTATGATTGGTTTTAGGCGTTTTAAAAACAATTTTTCAAACAGCTTTGAAAGTATAGGCAACAGGGAAATGGGTCTGTATGATGATGCTTCGTGAGGTGGTTTACCAGGCTTTGCAATCATTATCACCTCAGCAACTTTCCATGGCTCAGGAACATGCTTAAGCACGAATGCAGCATTTATGAGCCTAGTAAGCTTAATTATGGCTTTACGCGGGAGCTGTTTCAGGATTTCTCCCGTAATAAGGTCATATCCTGGCGATTTCTTTAGGCTAATGATTTGAATTTCCTTTGCAACTTCTTTCGGGGTCACAAGCTTAATTCTTTGATCTTGCAGAATATTGGCAAACTGTAGGTTGTCCACAGACTCGTCATTTGGCTGAAAGGTTTCTTCCAAGTGATGTGCAAATCTTTGAGCTTTCTGTTCATTGCTTATGGCCCACTTTCCGTTATCATCTCTGATAGGGGGAATTGGTACAATTGGCCTTTTGAGTGACTTTGTCGCTTTCCAAAGAGAGTATTGGGTTGTATGGTCGCTGGTTAACTGACGCAGGTTAGTATCTAAAGCCTCATCTTGAAAGGTTTGTATCTTTCTCTTCAGTCTTTTGGTAAGGTTATTCAATACAGTTTTATCTTGCGGGAATCTAGTTTGCTGCCACCTTTTTCTTTGAGTCCTTTTTTCATATAATAGGTCTATTATTTCTTTTGGGTAGGTATTTCCTTTAAACTTCTTTATAAGCTGTGGTGTGTTGTTCCATGCACATTGTTGGATATTGATGTTAAACTGGTCTACTTCAAAATCGAGCTGATCTTTGCTTTTTAATGGAGTTTTTAGGTCAATAATATTTTGTAGCTCTAAGCTAAAACTTTCCCAATCTGTATACTTGTTAACTAACGTCAGGTGGTTTTCTCTTAGTAATATTTTGTGACTTAATTGTAATAATATCGGAGAGTGATCGGAGTTCATATGGTACCCCTCTTCCACATTCAGATAGTTGGTTGATATATTTTTGACTATGAAAAAGTCGATAAGGTCTGGTAGTTTCTGGTGGTCAGTCGGCCAGTAAGTAGGTTTTCCAGTACTTATGACCTCACAGTGCATGTCTTTCACTGCGCTTAGAAGCTGTCTGCCCTTAGTTGAAGTTAATCTCGATCCCCAATGAGTGTTCTTAGCGTTAAAGTCACCGCCTAGTATAAATCTCTGTCCGAGGAGTCTGAATAAGTGTATATATTGTTCTTTGTTTATCTTGTGTCTTGGGGGACAGTATACGGCCGCTACTGTTACATTAAATTTATTTGTTTTTACTGATATCGCCACAGCTTGCGTGTCTTGTTCCTCGTATTTACATTGTTCGTAGTGACAGATATTTTCTCTAATAATAACTGCGCTACCTCCTCGCGCCGTGTTGCTAGGGTGCAGCGAGTGATAAACCTTATAGCCTCTAAACTTTACAAAAGACTGTTTAGTGAAGTGCGTTTCAGAGATCAAACACACATCAATATTTTCTGTGTCTAGGACTACTTGCAACTCATGTTGTTGTTGCAGCAATCCGTTGGAATTCCACGCCATTATTTTTAGTGTGTTATTCATGACTGATTTGTATGGTGCTTGATTCTAATTTCTCTAGTCTCTTGTCAAATGAGGATATGCACTTCAAGATTTGGTTGAGCTTGTCTTCAAGACTTGATGGTTTCGTGCTTGGATTTACTGCTTGTGCGTATGAGACACTTTTGGATGTATGTGCATTTGCCACGGTTGTCTTTGCAAACGGTGCACTTTGTTTTGTTGCCTGTTTGTCGGTGTTTCTAACAATTTGCTTAGCGGCAGGGTTGTTAGGTGGACTATTTTTTGATTTTTTGTTCTTAATCATTTGCATCTCCTTGGCAACTAAACACCCCCTGTAGTTGGCTGGGTGAGGTAAGCCACAGTGAACACACTTAGGTTTTTCTTGCGCAGGTTTGCTGCAATCAGCTGTGAGGTGTTTACCTGTACATTTAACACACCTTGGCTCTTTTGAGCAATACTTTTGTGTATGACCATAAGCCTGGCATCTCTTACACTGGGGTATTATTTTTGACGTCTTAAGCGGGTTTATTTCAACTTTACACCCTAGAATATGTTTAATGCCGTATATTTTACTGACATCTTCATCATTCTTGAACGATAGAATAAACATGTTGAGCGGTTCTTTTGTTCTCCAGCTTAACTTGTTAATAGCATTTTCTATCTGAAATCCTTGCAAAGTTAAATCATCTTTAATCCGATCCGGTAGGCAGGAAGAATGCAATTTTTTCGCCACTACTCTTATTGGCCTGGTCTGCTTGTCCTCATATGAGTGCCATAAACAGTTATTTTCTGTTAAGCGACGAGCGATCACTCTGTAGGACTCTTCAGTTTTGGCATTTACTTTCACACTATTACCGCTCAACATTTTGGCGGTAAATGTTTCTACTGGCTGAGATTCAGTCAAAAAGTCGTAGAACGTTTGATAATTCTTAACACCGTCCACTACGATTGGAGGCGGTGCCAGAATTTTTTTAGTGGTTGCCTTCTCTTTGTTGTTGAGTTGCTGCTGCTGAATGCTAGTTGTAGCTTGTTGTGGTTGTGGTGGAGTAAGGGAAGTGTTCAACTTCCTTTTCTTCCTGTTTTTCACCCTAATCCACTCGGTCTCTTTGGCGAGTTCTTCCTCATCCGTGCAGTACTCAGCGTCACTTTTAGTAGCCTGAGCAGGTGTTATGGTCCCACTGGCCTGTTTATCTGAGGGTTCTTCTTTTTTTTGTACCTTTAAGCATTTTAATTGTCCTTGAAGATCTTGAACCTGTTCCTGCAAGCTTTGTATATGGCTGTTCAGTTGACGTACCATTTGTTGCAGGTTTTCTCTGTCCGATTTCTCCTGGATGTAACAGTCATACAACTGCTTCTCCAGATCAGTTTTGATTTTAATAGACTGTTGTGCAGCCATTATTTAGTTTTAAGGTGAGCGAGACACCTAAACAATTATAATAAACACTTCATGACGATTTCCGCACTTGTAACTGGGTCATCGCAGTGGCCCCGATAGATCGACGTACACCGCGACGACGGTGTTGTGATGCGTCTGCAAAATACTCTTAACTAGAGCACGCGCTCGCGATCGGTACGTCCGTTCACAGTAGCAGTGAAACACGCTATGAGAGAGCAGCGGTGATGAAATAAATTACACAAAGTAATGCACCTGCCTGGGTTCGAACCCATGACCTACTGTTTGAAGTCGGGGCCGACACCACTGGGCCACCGCTGCTCTCACTTTAGTGCTCTTTTCTTTAGTTAGCGTAAGGTAATGGTCAAATAAATATAAAATTGTAACGCTTTTTGCTCTTGAATTATGTAGTCCAAATTGTTGCTATTTTTATGTTTTAGTGTTGTTTCCATTTATACACTTAGGCGCTTTGCACATGGTGCAACTGGCAACTAGCCGGCAACTAGCTGTTTCCAATTGAAATCAATGCTACGCGCACATAGCAACTCGAAACAATTAAAAAACCTATTTGTAAACAGCTACTTGCCAGTTGCTGAAATAGTTGCTCCATGTGCAAAGCGCCTTACCGAAGCAGTATTAACCTTTTATATAAAACTAGCTGATGCCCGCGGCTTCGCCCGCGTGAAAGTCGGTTAAATTATATACTAAAAACCTTCCTCGAGAACTACTTTATCCATTGGTGAAAACAGCATGAAAATCGGTAAAGTAGTTTTTGAGTTTTTGAAGCGTACACAAACCAACATAACATTTTTATATTTAATAACATTTTTATATTTATATAGATTTGTGAGTTCGTATAGAAGCGACATTTATAAGATTTTATTTATCTAGCCTTGTTCGTTATAATTTATTGATAGTAAAATTTGTGAGTTCGTATAGAAGCGACATTTATTAGTTTTTATGTATCTAGCCTTGTTAGTTATAATTTATTGGTACTGCAAATGAACTTCAAACCAATTACCCTCTTTAACAAAAGAGTTTTAATAAAGCTCTTTATTCCTCCACCTCCTTCCATTTTTCAATCACCAGAATGATCACGACAACCTCGTTTAATTCCAGATGTTCAATTACCACGTGGCAGCTGGTATGAAGACGGTGGGCATCTCGGCCGCCGGTGGGGTGGCCGAGTCTACGGCCGACGAGATCGTGGATGGCTACTCCAAGTACGACATGCACGAGCTCGGCCTCAACCGGTTTCTTGGCCTCCACAACAATAAGCGCTTCCTTAGGGATCGGGTCAAGGAAGTTCCTGGTTAGTACTCGTTTACATAACGCCATCACTATTCTCTTGCCCTTTTTTTATTTTATTTTAAACTAGCTGACCCGCGCAACTTTGTCTGCGTCTCTATAATTATATAACTTATAACTTTCCTCGATAAATCAACTATCCAACCAAAATTATTAAGTTAAATCGTAACAAATAAATTTTTTTATCTTTCCTCTTTGTAATAATTAGTTAAGATTATACTAAAATGAGAATTACTATAAATATCTCTTACTGTTAAATATACGATGTCGATAACACCCTGTACTTGTAAACATTACTTTGTTTGAATTTGAATTTCCCGGAGGCCAGCCAGAATCCCCCGTACCTACATTGCGACGCAACCCGCGTAATTATTTTTCCGCGCGGGTATTTTTACATTGCGATATCTTCTAAGATATTTATTTAAACTGTATAGAGTAAAGCGCACAAATATTCTATATTAAATTTCCGTTCTAACGAACACATTTATTTAGATATAGAATAAAAAATAATTCTTTTTAACCTAACATTTTAATAGTAAAAAATGGTTACAGTGAGTCAATCTTAAAAGATAGACAGATGCTGTCGCAGACTTTTTCTTAGAACTTTTAAAGACGAATAATTACTTCATACATGATATTCTCGTAACTTAAACCGTTTTCGCAGCGCACGCAACGGAAGCTCTCAGAAAGGAATTTTCTTTTCCCGTTTTTGCAACATTTCTCATTTATGCTCCGCTCCTATTGGTATTAGCGTGATGTTATATAGCCTATAACCTTCCTCGATAAATGAACTATCCAACACAAAAAGAATTTTTCAAATCCAACCAGTAGTTCCAGAGTTTATCGCGTTCAAACAAACAAACAAACAAACAAACTCTTCAGCTTTATAATATTAGTATAGATGGGCTGGCTCTTGACTTCAATCTTGCCCTAAGGGCAGAGATGATGTCGACGATGGAACGAGCTTACCCAGAAGAAGCCTGTTTACTCGCGGCTTAAATAGATTAGGGTTATATGAACTCGGAAAAACCGACGCAGGCAGGGAATTCCAGTCCTTGGCTGTGCGCATAATAAAGGACTTAGCAAAGCACTTCGTTCGAATGTGTGGAACGTCGACTAGGTATCGGTGATAACCTGTACGTCTAGTCTCCCGATGGAAGAAGGGAGATGGTGGAATAAGCTCGTGGAGCTCTTGCGCACACTCTCCGAAGTACAGTCTGTAGAGGACCGACATACATGCGACTTTGCGACGGTGGGCCAGGCTATGCAGCTTTACAACCAGCTTATCGTCACCAATTAGCCTCCTTATAATTGTGGCGACAGTGACATCTATCGCAACACAGGGATACTAATTGACAAATCTTACATCGCGCTATCAGAGTTATACGTGACATTAGCTCATATATAAAATCCGACTTACATATGTTGGGCAGTTAGCCCACAAGACACAACACCCGTCTTGTCGGATAATCCTCCCTTCTCTATGGGGGATGAAGAACTGGCGGCAAGGTTGGCGCAGTGGCTTAGCGATTGGACTACTGCGCTGCGTGTCGCGGGTTCGATCCCCGCACGGAACAAATATTTTTATGGCCTACAGATAGTTGTTTCGGAACTGGGTATTTGTGTATGTGAGTTTAAATGTTTGTGAACGCACCCACGATACAGGAGAAATTCCTAGTGTGGTGCAACGTTTTTTTTAAAAAAAAAAAAAACTTTACACCCTGTTCCATATACCCCCCAAATACTAATATTATGGGGTTGGCGCAGCACGTCTTCTTCTTCCATACTTCTCTATGACTCGTCATCTCATGAGACACCTTCTTTCTTGACAGTCATAACATCACGATTTATACCACTTCTGTAATCACCAAAGGGTTACGCATACGCGTAGGTACAGTCAATTGTAAATTAGGTAGACGACAAAAAATCGAATTGATCCGTTAGATAGATTTACAAAAAATATTGGGTCGTTCGTCGTTTCGCACCACGAGCGGTTCGGACCGCGGTGTGAAACGCAGAAGAGCTCCTAAGAATGGGCTGTTTCGGACCGCGGTGTGAATCGACCATAGGAGAATTTGAATGGGTTTATTCGAACCGTGAATGAAACAAAAGTTTTCTTAATAATAATGCGTAAAGTACAGTCAGGCACAAAATAAAACAGCGATATAAGTTCTACGATCTATGGGTGTTACAAATTCGTAAAACCAGCGGGACTCAAGTTTCTCATTCATTCTATCACACAGTTTAGGGAATAACTACAGCACAAAATACCAGGAGAATAGAAGTAGGCAGGAGGTACATATTGAAAACATTTTTTTGGAGTTGAAAAAAAAGGACAGGTGTAAAGTCCTACAAACTACCAGGAGAATAGAAGTAGGCAGGAGGTATTGAAAACATTTATTTTGGAAATAAAAAAAGGAAAAAACGATAAAGGCAAATAATATTATATTAAGGAATAATTTAGATTTGATTTAAAGATTCCAATACCTCCTTCCTACTTCTATTCTCCTGGTAGTTTGTGCCGTAGTTGTACCCTAATCTGTGTGATAGAACGAATCAGAAACTTGAATCCCACTGGTTTGACGATTTTGTAACATCCTTTATCGTAGAACTAGTGGGAAAAAAAAATTAAAAAAAGTTCCCACTAGTTCTATCGTAGGATTTGCCTACGATAGAACTAGTGGGAACTAGGTAGGTCTGTGCAGTAGAACTAGTGGAAATGATCCGTTTTTTCTTTTCGACTGTACAAACAAACTTTGAAATTAGCTTGAATCTAAACATAGTGGTTCGAATCGTCCCATTCCTAAGAGCTGTTGGTCGATTCACACCACTCGGCGCTCCAAGAACCGCCGTGGTGCGAAACAGCCCATTCTTAAGAGCTCTTCTGCGTTTCACACCGCGGTCCGAACCGCTCGTGGTGCGAAACGACGAACGACCCAAAATATTGATCACTTTATTTTTTCTTTTTGACGTAAACAAAAAAAAAATATTACAAAAACAAAAAACCCGACTGCTTAAAAACAAAACTCAAAAGAATAAAATAAGCCTCAGAATTTAAAAGCAGAATAGAAGGATCAACATTCTGCTTTTAAATTCTGAGGCTTATTTTATTCTTTTGAGTTTTGTTTTTAAGCAGTCGGGTTTTTTGTTTTTGTAATATTTTTTTTTATTTAACACTTTTTAGTCAGTTTTCATTAACTTCGTTATTACTATTATATGACGGTGGTAGATTTCGATTCGATTTTATATCCATTCCGTACACGTAAAAAAATCCGGTTATAAGTAAGAAATACGAAATTGTTTGTTCTAATAACTTTAAATCGTTATATATCCTAAACGGTTTTATAAAATGAAAAATGATAAAGGAAACCTAAATTTCATTTTCAAATACCTATTCAACGATACCCCACTTGACGTGGTGCGTCGATTTTTTTTTTTTCATTTTGACAATATGGCGACTAGTTGTTACTATATTGAGTATTGTTTACTGTAATGTTTTTAGTGACACTCGCGAGGTCAAGACGAATCGATTGACGTACGGATCATCAAAATCGGCCAAGGCGTTTGGCCTCTACAGTGCCACATAGGAACAAACATACATACATACATACATAGACTGATAAACACATAACCCTTCTTTGCTTTGCGCAGTCGGGTAAAAAATGAAGACGATACAGTGCTTCGAAAACTCATGTGACGTCACATTTCACTACATTTACCTTACCTTAAGGTGAAGTCATGATTTTTGAAGAGTTTTATCTCATCATTTTTTTATTAATTTTATAAAACAAAAAACATGTATCCATCTGACGGACTAAACAGAATCATATGTTTTTTAGTCAGGCGACATCCCTTTAATATTGATAAGTTTTATATACTTATTACCAATAACAACAAATTTTAAACAGATTCGCTCAAATATTTTCCAAAATATAGTAAACTAGCTTTTGCCCGCGACTTCGTTCGCGTGGAATAGTGACTTCCGGAAGATTTTTGGTTTATCTCGAAGAAAAAAAAAAGCTATCCTATGTCCTTTCTCAAGTTCCAAACTATGTCTGTACCAAATTTCATCAAAATCCGTTCAGCCGTTTAGGCGTGAAAGAGTAACAGACAGACAGACAGAGTTACTTTCGCATTTATAATATTAGTGTGGAAGTATGGATCTAAACCAATCATTATTCGCAGGTGTACACTACGGGCTTCCGTATCCGTTCCACGAGTTTGAAACGGGTCGCAACCTGAGACTGTCGCCTCTGTACCCGACACTTCGCGACAACGGGGCCGTATTCGGGCAGGTCATGGGCTACGAGAGACCGACGTGGTTCGAAACGGTTGGTAAGTAGGAAAAGTGCAAAGCAAGACTGCCTCTATCGTTTAGTGGTCGATTTGGCCTCCCCTCATTATATGTATTATGTTCTTCACAAAAAAATATTTTTTCGAACCACTACTAATATTTTGCAGATCCCGCCGCCGACAAGCCCCGTCCGTTCAAGGTCGCATACACGAAGACGTTCAACAAACCTCATTGGTTCGAGACCGTGCAGCGAGAATACTGGGCTTGCCGCGAAAGAGTGGGATTAGCCGACTACTCATCCTTCACCAAGATTGATATACAGGTGAGTAACCCGCGAAATTCGAATTATCTTACGTTTTTTGCAATTTGCCGGTCAGTGTCAATTTGTCAAGTCGTATGTTAAATAAAATGGGATTTGCGGCAATAACAAATGTTTATTTACTGAGTAATAAAAATGACGCGCTGAGTAATAAGTAAAAAAATCACCAATTCATCTATACCAATAGAGATGTGGATTTAAACTGGAAGCGAAGACGCTGCCTTGGCTATTACAAAAACGTAGTAATAATTTAATTTCGTTACCCTATACAAAAATAGTTTATATATTGAAGTCAACTATTAAATAACACAAGGTTTAAAGCGTGGGCACAGCATGTTACGCAACGGTATAACATAAGGACCGCTGATATTACGATTCGGTATAAAACACGGACTGTGGACCTACGTGACACCGATATTGCGCATCGCAGCGCTTTACTTACACGAGTTGCCTACGCAGCACTTTCGCAACCGTGGGACCGGACATCGAATGCCTTCAACGTTTTCCACGCCTCGTCATTCTTGGTACATACATCGACCAATTGTCACCTACGTAATTTTAGAATTTTAATTGTAATTTCTTTTATTTTAATTAAATTAGTCTAAAGTAAATTGGTTTTTTTTGCATCCTCCGGCTCCAGCAAACATATTTGGCGCAGCCGGTAGGATACTCGCGGGCCGGTTCGCGAGATTAAAGTCATAGAATCAACTTAAAATCGCGACTCGCGAGTCACCCGGGTGGCTATCAAGCACCGTACGAGTATCCGGATCTTCAGAAGCTGTCGGCAGGAGGAGTATCCAGACATCGATACCGCAGAGGGACCAATTATGTTCATGTGAGTACTTTAGAATAGTTCTTGAGTTGCTCATCCTTGTCCTTAAGTGTTAATTATTAAAATCCAAGATTTTCCATCCCAGGCAATCGAGGACCCCTAGGCTAGATAGATCGTCCAGATCGTCATTATTAGATTCATTTAGGCAGTTAGAAAATAGAGATATAACCATAGAAATGGCGGCGATAGACGAAATTTACAAGGCCTTACGCGTAGTCCCCGAATTTGACGGGAACCCCAATGTCCTCACCAGATTCATCAAACTGTGTGACCAGTTAGTGCAGGCCTATGTATCACCTGAACCAGGGCGCGAATTAATAAACTTGACTCTTTTGAACGGGATTCTTAATAAGGTCACTGGACCCGCAGCTCGGTTAATTAACACCCACGGCGTACCAGAAACTTGGGTTGGCATACGTAATTCTTTAGTTAACAACTTCTCTGACCAACGCGATGAGACCTCGCTTTATAACGACTTGGCTCTATTAACTCAAGGCTCTTCCACACCACAGGAATTTTACGAAAAGTGCCAAACTCTATTTGCCACTATTATGACCTATGTGTCGCTACATGAAACCGTTCAAAGTACAATCGATTCTAAACGTTCTCTTTACCAAAAATTAACTTTGCAATCATACTTACGGGGCCTTCGTGACCCCTTAGGCTCACGCATTAGGTGCATGCGACCGGAGACGATTGAAAAAGCGCTTGAGTTTGTTCATGAGGAAATGAACACTCTCTACTTACAACAGCGAAACGAGCATATACCCGCTAAAAAGCCACAGCCTCAGGCACCGGCTGTCATGCCTAACATTCCCATGCCCATGCAGAGGCCGTTTAATTTTAATATGCCTGGCCCTTATCGACCAAATATAGCTATGCCACATCCACTGCAACGTCTACCGCAAATGTGGAGACCAGGCTTTAACCAACCGCAGCAAGTCCAACAACAAGGTCCATCGCGTACGCAGCAGATTTTCGGGGCACGTCCTTTTAACTATAATCCACAAAATAATAATAATTCATCTGCTAATAATCAATCTAAAGGGCCGAACTCAAATGATACACCAAGACCAATGAGCGGTGTATCTCATTTCGTACCGAGACCAATGCCATTCCGGGGTAACAATTGGATTAGGCAGGGGAACCCACCACCTTCCAATTATTTTAAGACTAGAGAGATGAATTTCAACGAATGCTTTGAATATCCATATATGTTTGAACCTTATTGTGATAATAATTTCGACAATTATTTGTATAATTCCTTTGAACAGCCCGACTATTCTTACTATGACGCTTGGAATGCATATATAAACCAGCAATTAGGTACCCCAATTGCAATTGCCCCAGAGGCAAGTCAAGCGACCACCGAGGAGAAATCTACCGACGAGTCAGCGTCTTCTAATCAGGGAAATTTTCAGGAGAGTCGGACTACAAACGAATTAAAATAGAGGTCAATCTACAAACCCAGCGTTACCTACCATATATAGTAATTTCAGACCCACCATTAAAATTATTAATAGACACGGGGGCGAACCAATCGTTTATTAGCCCTGAAGCTGTCCAGAGGTTTTACCCACATTTACCATGGAACTATGACCCTTTTGAGGTAACGAACGTGCATGCAACTAGCCGTAATGATTACTCCATTAACTTACCTTGTTTTCAGGAGATAAACGACAACAATGATTTAACATTCTACATATACAGGTTTCACGAATACTTTGACGGTCTTATCGGTTTAGATTTGTTGAATAAGTGGGAGTCAAATATTGATCTTAAAAATAATAAATTAATTACAAAAGTTGCAGTTAACCCAATAGTTATGTACAATTCACGCAATAGCAATTTATATGAAGATGTTGTACCAGCAAATTCTTCAAAGTTAGTCAGGGTCCCAGTTAATATAAAAGATGGAGATGCTCTAATTCCTGATCAGATAATTTCAAATTGCTGCATAAACGAATGTATTACGAGTGTCAAAAATAATCGCGGTTACCTAGAAATTTTCAATCCAACTAATAATGACTTAATTTTCTCCATGGACCAACCTATTAAAGCAGAAACATATAACTTAGAATGTACTCATCAACCACATAAAACCCGAGTAGAGGAAGTACTATCCCGGTTACGCACTGACCATCTAAACGAAGAAGAGCGCGCTAATCTGAAGTCTTTGGTTTCGCAATATGCCGATATATTTTATATAGAGGGAGAACCGCTTACCTTTACCAATAAAATAAAACACAGCATACGTACTTCAGATGAGGTACCAGTTTATACTAAAACTTATAGATACCCATTTATACACCGCGAAGAAGTACGCAGTCAAATTTCAAAAATGTTAGAACAGGGAATCATTCAACCCTCAGAATCGGCCTGGAGCTCACCCATTTGGGTAGTCCCAAAAAAACCTGATGCATCCGGTAAAGTCAAATGGCGAATTGTAGTGGATTTTAGGAAACTGAATGAAAAAACAATTGATGATAAGTACCCTATTCCGAACATAACTGATGTGTTAGATAAATTGGGCAATTGCCAATATTTCACAACTCTCGACCTCGCCAGTGGATTTTATCAGGTCGAGATGAACCCAAATGATATCCCAAAAACTGCATTTAACGTAGAACATGGCCATTTTGAGTTCCTACGCATGCCAATGGGTCTTAAAAACTCACCATCAACCTTCCAAAGGGTCATGGACAATGTGCTTAGGGACCTCCAAAATTCTATTTGCCTAGTATATTTAGACGACATCATCGTATTTAGCACTAGTTTACAGGAGCATATAATAAATTTGGAAAAAGTCTTTAAAAGACTCAGAGATTCTAATTTCAAAATACAGATGGATAAGTCGGAATTCTTAAAATTGGAAACAGCATATCTCGGACATATAATCAGTAAAGATGGTATTAAACCAAATCCCGATAAAATTACAGCTATCCAAAAATTCCCACTTCCCAAAACAGCCACGGAAATTAAAAGATTTTTAGGGTTACTGGGGTACTATAGGAAATTCATTCCCGACTTCGCTAAAATCACGAAACCAATGACCCAATGTTTAAAGAAGGGCTCAAAAATAACCTGCAATGATACCAACTATGTAAATTGCTTCGAAAAATGTAAAACATTACTTACTAACGATCCGATCTTACAATATCCCGATTTTAATAGAGATTTTCTACTCACGACAGACGCATCAAACTTAGCCATAGGAGCGATACTCTCACAGGGCTCTATTGGTTCGGACAAACCAATCGCCTATGCTTCGCGTACACTAAACACAAGCGAGATCAATTATAGCACGATAGAAAAGGAGCTTCTAGCTATTGTTTGGGCAACCAAGTATTTTCGGCCATATCTATTCGGACGCAAGTTCAAAATTATAACAGATCATAAACCGCTTCAATGGATCATGAACATAAAAGAACCCAGCTCGAGACTAACTCGCTGGAAACTCAAGCTCAGCGAATATAACTATTCGGTAGTTTATAAGCAGGGCAAAAACAACACAAATGCCGATGCTTTGTCGCGAATCGAAATTAATAACGAGGAAACGAGCTCCATCATAGTTAACGTATCTGAAAAGCCCCCATCCGTAGTGGGCTCATCCACCCTCACAGCTCACACTAGTGCCGAAAATCCAATATTAGAAATACCAATCTCAGATAACCCCTTAAATAAATTTAACAGACAAATATGTTTTACAGTGGTAGGCGATATAAAGAGACGCCCAGCAGTTTCTAAGCCATTTGAGACTCACACCCGTACCTCCATCCAACTCTCCGAATCAAATTTAGAGGAGGATGTAATAAATGCAATTAAAGAATTCGTAAACCCGAAAGTTAAAACTGGCATTATAATACATCCCCCATTAGCCATGTACAAAATAGTTCCAATAATCCAGGAAAAATTCAAGAGCTCCGCTATGAATCTTGTTTTAACTAAAACCGAATTAGACCGAAATCCCATAAAACAAAGATTCTGCATAGTACCACCACCAGCAAAACCGTTTGATGTAGTTCACCTAGATTTGTTTACGGCCCAAAACGAGAAGTACTTGACCATCATTGATGCTTTCTCTAAATACGCCCAGGCATACCATCTCAGAGATGGCACAGCAGTTAGTGTAGTACAAGCCCTTTTAAAGTTTTGCTCCCATCACGGCGTTCCAGTATCAATAGTCACGGACCAGGGACCCGAATTTACTAATCAGCTATTTACCGAATTTACGCGTGTCCATAAAATTCAACATCATAAAACCTTGGCTCATGCCCCCAATGATAATGGGATGGTGGAACGTTTACACTCCACTTTACTAGAACATTTGAGAATTCTAAAACTACAACACCATAGTGAAGCGATTGTCAACCTTATGACATACGCTTTGTTAGCATATAACAGTAGCATACACAGTTTTACAAAATGCAGACCACTTGAAGTAGTTACCGGTCATACGGACCCTCGCGATCCCTCAGATATAGACATATCCGTGCACTTGCTACAACAATACGTGCAAGAACACCGAGATAAGATGTCTAAAGTATACGAGGCTATTAATGAAACGTCCCTGCATAAACGCACAGAACTTATCGAACTTAGGAACAAAGATAGGGAGCCTGAAAAGGAATACGAGCCAGACCAACAGGTATTTGTTAAGAATCCACTAGCTAACAGACAGAAACTCGCACCTCGCTACACGCATGACACAGTGTTAGCTGACCTGCCCATTCATATTTACACAAAAAAGAAGCGTGGCCCCGTTGCCAAATCACGTCTTAAAAGAACACCTAACACGAAACAATTGTTGCAGAATACCACTGACGATATTGCTACACCTGGTCCGAGCAGAGGACATATTACTTGAACCACTAGAAGACGGACCCGGATTACTCCCTTTCAAATTGGGACCTACAAAAATCGTGTCTCATTATCATTCCTTCCTCTTACACATTGACTTAGAAGATATTCAGTCAAAGGTTGATTTAGTTATACTGCAATTAAATGAATTTAGGCCCGTAATTAACAATAAAACACTGTCACTCTTTGAACCCCACATAGGTTACCTTTGGGACAAACTCGAAAAGATATCCATGCAAATAAAAAGTTTTGAGCCTGGTCGTGTTAAAAGAGGACTCATTGACGGACTAGGATCAGTTATAAAAAGTATATCGGGAAATTTAGACTACACAGATGCAGTCAAATATAATAACGCCATCCAAGTCTTAGAAGGTAACGACAATAAACTAGAAACAGAATTTAACCGTCACATAAGTTTGACTAAAGAATGGATGTTAGAGCATTCTAATGTAATAAAAAATATAGTAGACAACCAGAACATTATTGCTAAAAAACTCAACCAAATCGTAAAACAAGACGCATACAAGCAGGCAGACCTAGTAACGTATGCCCATCTAGCACAGCACTTATTCATTTTAAACGATAATATAGAGGCATTATCCGATGAGTTAAATAAAATAGAACTTATGGTAGCTTTTACGCGTGCCTCCAGCACTACCCATTTTATGGTTAGTTTAGGTAATCTTAGAAATATGATAAGCAAATTAGGGTTACTATACTCAAAAGACGAAATCATTGACATCGATCTTCGAGAGTACTATAATATTTTAAAATTAGGATCATATTATATAGATAAGAAAATAGTTATAGTTATAAAGGTGCCGATTGCCTTACCGAGAACCTATATCCTATACAAGTTGTCCATAATTCCTAACAAAAATAATATGGCCCTTATCCCTACCTCACCTTTTATAGCAATTCATGAATCATATTCTATGTACATAGAGACAGAATGTCCGAAGCTTAACTCATGGTACCTCTGCGAAGAGAAAGTTGGTTTCAAAGTCATAGACAAGCCGGACTGCGTGCAGCAGCTCATCACTCAACAGCATCTCAACTCCTGTACACTAACGCCAGTCACTCTACACAAGCAAGCTCTGGAACAACTGGACGAAAAACATTACACACTAAGCTTCCCCACACCTGCAAAAGTTCAGACGTCATGTGGACAGGAACAATTCAGAACACTTCAAGGAAGTTATTTGGCCACAATACCGCAGGATTGCCTGATAAGAACCACCGAATTTACTATCGCTAACACCGACAACCGAATTAAAGGACATGTACTTAGAATACGAACACTATGGGAACAGAACACTATATCGAAAACTGAAGAATCATTGGTGCAGCTTAATTCAATCAACCTCGAGAATCTCCACGAAAGTTACAAGAAAGTTTCAGTACAGCCTCCAGTAAGACTCAACGAGATATCAGATGGAAGCCTCTACCATACTACCATACCTGTATACCTATTACTATTTAGTGCAGGTGTACTTGCCATTGCTCTTACATACCGGCATTGGATGAGAAATAAAGACAAGAAGGTCGTCCCTATATCTATGGAAATGAACGCAGATCAAGACATCTATGCTGAAGCAGAACCAAGAAGAAATATTCATCCAGCTGGGATCAAGATGGACCCCAGTCATCTTACAGCAACATTTTTAACAACAGTTAACAAATAGTCGCTGTTCTACGGGGGGAGATGTTACGCAACGGTATAACATAAGGACCGCTGATATTACGATTCGGTATAAAACACGGACTGTGGACCTACGTGACACCGATATTGCGCATCGCAGCGCTTTACTTACACGAGTTGCCTACGCAGCACTTTCGCAACCGTGGGACCGGACATCGAATGCCTTCAACGTTTTCCACGCCTCGTCATTCTTGGTACATACATCGACCAATTGTCACCTACGTAATTTTAGAATTTTAATTGTAATTTCTTTTATTTTAATTAAATTAGTCTAAAGTAAATTGGTTTTTTTTGCATCCTCCGGCTCCAGCAAACATATTTAGCATCAAAATAATGAAAATTGCAGCCAAATAATTAAAACCCCTTTGACCCCGTTTTTACGACAAGCATTATCTTTTCCAAATGTTTCATCGTAGTAACATGACTTATGATTCAGTCCCAGGGTCGCGAGGTGGTGGATCTCCTGCAGTACCTTTGCTCTAACGACGTGGACGTGCCAGTGGGCAGCATCATACACACGGGCATGCAGAACGAACGCGGCGGATACGAGAACGACTGCAGCCTCGCCAGGATATCTGATAACCTGTGAGTGACGCTTCTATACTTAAGACAAGGCAAGTTAAATGCACTGAGGATTCTATTCTAGTGCGTCACAAGTGAGTCTTCTGTAACTTATTGTTATACCAACCCGTATTGGGCCCGCGTGGTGGATTATAGCCTATCCCTCTCCTAGAGAGGTAGAGAGGAGGCCTGAGTCCCTGCAGTAGGAACATTATAGGCTGATAATGAATAATTGTTGCAGCTACATGATGATAGCGCCAACAATCCAGCAGACCCGCTGCAAGTCCTGGCTGAAGCGCCACCTCCCCGCCAACGGGTCCGTGACCCTATCCGATGTGACCTCCATGTACACGGCCATCTGCCTCATGGGACCGTTCACCAGGAACCTGCTGTCGGAACTGACGGACACTGATCTGAAGCCCTCGAACTTCCCCTTCTTCACTTTCAAGGAGATTGACGTGGGGCTCGCGAATGGGGTCAGAGCTATGAATTTGACGCATACTGGGGAGCTGGGCTATGTGCTGTATATACCTAATGAGGTGAGTATTTGAGGAAATCATGATATTGTCGGTTTAATTATCACAATTTAAAATATCTATATAAATAAAAAGAGAAGTCCTGACTGACTGACTGACTCATCAACGCCCAGCCCAAACCCTTGGACCTAGAAAGCTGTAATTTTGCACAGAGGTTCCCTTTATAATGTAGACAAGGAATAAGGAATGATTTTTCGAAATTCAACCCCTAAGGGAGTTAAATAGGGGTTGAAAGTTTTTAAGGAAAATTCACGCAGGCGAAGCCGCTGGCAAAAGCTACTTACAATATAAAAGTGCTGGTATGTAAGCCCATAATGTGCATACACAGCAAAAAAAAAAAAAGTAAGTAGTAGTTGTAAAATCTTACAGGAGCAACCAAAAACTGATTTTCTAACAACTTTTGAGAGGCTTTCAAAAGGTGTTCTATAGTATTTAAGTTTAGGAAGGGTGTAGATGGATATTTAAGAGGAAACGCGAGTGGTCTTTTCTCCATACAAACGCTCTCGCCTGTTTTCTTTTTGGTTAATGACCCTAGAGCAATGGTTTTTTACAGAATAATAAATATTAACTATTTCTATGCCCCTATGTTTTCCTTTTTGGTGATAAATTATTTTTATAAGCACTAGAACCCTCAAAAAATGCTCAAAATTGCTTGTTTAGATCGCTGTTAACAGAGTCCTAGTGTACAAATTTGACAACTATTAACGAAAAAAGAAAAACATAGCGGCGTAGTATATAACCTCCTTATTCATTGTCTAAAATATCTTTTAAATTGGTTCAATATTGGAGGAGGAAATAGGCGAGAGCCATACCTCGAATTCTAACTTTTTTCTACAGTTGTCCTTATCGCACGAATTTGGGGGCAGGAGGACGGAGAGAGACAGCGATAGTAGAAAGAGACAGCACTCGCATTTCCTCTAAACCGATATCTTTTTGAATTGCATAATGATGAATTGTCAAGTAATATAATAAGAATAATGAACGATGTGTTAAAACTGTCTATCTATTTGAATGGGACCTCATATATTAACGTTATTGAATTCCAGTTCGCGCTCCACGTGTACAACCGCTTGATAACGGCCGGCGAGAAGTACGGCATAGCACACGTGGGCTACTACGCGTCGCGAGCGCTCCGTGTCGAGAAGTTCTTCGCGTTCTGGGGTCAGGACCTCGACACCATGACCACGCCGCTCGAGTGTGGCCGCACCTGGCGCGTGAAGTTCGATGTGAGTATACATGCTGTACACCTGGTGAAGGTTGCGGGGTACCCAGGGGATCATCCATGTGGCGACACTTGAGGAAGGCCTATGTCCAGCAGTGGACGTCTTTTTTTAAATTTTTGGGTGATGGAATTTCATCAAATGACTCTCTGCTTTATACTAATATCACGCCATTATAAATGTTGCAGAAAGACACCAAGTTCATCGGTCGCGACGCCTTACTCCGTCAGCGCGACGAAGGCATACGTCGTCAGTACGTGCAGTTGCTCCTGACGGACCATGACCACGAGCTCGACATGTGGTCGTGGGGCGGCGAGCCTATCTACAGAGACGGGAACTACTGCGGCCAGACTACCACCACCAGCTATGGCTACACGTTTAAGAAACAGGTAAATGATGAATCCTTAGGTTGGCTAAGATACGAGGCTTTTTAGCCGGTCTAGTTACAGTAGTCTGGTTGACCGAACTAGTGCAACTTTCTTTTAGCAGTAGATAGGCTGAAATATAGCACCGAATTACTACTGCTCTTTAGTAGTAACAGTTCGGTGAGTAATATTAAGAATAAAATTGGACAATACACTTTCTTACTTTATCTGTTATTTGAACACGTAAACAACTGAGTTATTCATATAAAAGTGACTCTCTCATTTTTTATATGAATAACTCAGTTGAAATCAAGTTAATTGTGGTTAGGCATCTTCTAATGAAATCATCACTTTCAGTATGCTTCAAACTTCTTTTCGGTAATGTCTTCTTTTCGAATCTTCTGTACTGATTATTTTTTGATTGTATAACAATAAAGTAAGAAAAGGTATTGTACATTTTTAGAACTGTTGCTACTAAAGAGTATCGGTAGTTCGGTACTATATTTCATTCGAACTACTGCTACTGAAAAGCTGCCGGATTAATAACTGGACTTCTTTGCCGTGTATAAGGACCTGTTTAGTTGAATGTAGATACTTTATTTTCTTTTGTTGAGGAGGAGGGAGGCGCGGGTTTGTTGCCCTTGCGCCCTCTCTTCTTCCTCCGCCTAGAGGAGGGAGGTGGGGCTTCTCCCCTGTTTGTGGGCCCATTGGCCGGCGCCATAAGCGACACGCCTTGGACCTCATTGGCGTCCACATTTTTCTGCCTCTCGGTGACCTGTTGCGGTCAGCGTGAGGCGGTCGTGGCGGCGACTGTACCCGCTCGCCTGTGCCGTATTTCCTCTTGGAAGACGGAACACTTCACATTGTTGGCGGGGTGATCACCCCCGCAGTTGGCACACGTTGCCGGCTGCTCCCGTGGGTGATGTGTCCCTCTCCACAGCGGACACAGGCGAGCGGCCGGTGACAGTGGTGCGATGACTCAGTCTTACCAAAGTTTATCATATTACCTATTATTAACTAGCCTTTAGGACTCAAAAGCGCAGTCATACCATATTAAATACTGGTATGCAGGTCAATATCCGGTTAGACTGGAAGCCTACCCCAACATAGTTGGGACAAGGATAGGCATCTGCCTATCCTTGTAAAAGTCAAAATTCTTGTAAAAGTCGTGACGTCATCATCTGATGACGTCACGACTTTTAAAAATGATTTTCTCCTAATCTCTTGATTGCAATTTCATAGAGTTACGAACATACTATTTTGGTACCCATACAATTATGAAATAAGTCTTTAATTCCAGTTGCATTCGTTATTCTGGGAGAAAACTCTCGAATCTTCCTAAGGATTTACATATAATTAATCGATTATAGTCACGATTATTATTATGTATACCACTCATAATAATTCCATTGTAATGCAAAACTACCATTGATCGTTGTTTTTGTCCAGCTATTCCCGCCATGCAATTTTATTGACATAGAGAATAACCATATTAATTATTTTGTCATATTATTATTTGTCACGCTTACACGTAAGATGCATTTGTAAAGGTTAACCGACCCTTTTAATTGCTTTATCACTGATGTATACGTAAATTTTAAATCAGCTTTAAACAGCGACCCGATTTAGTCGACCAAATCGATGCATTACGCATTATGATAATTACATAAGGTGAATCAAACAAGGTAGCCAACGAAATTCGATTTTAACACAAAACCTGACACTGACTTCCAAATTCCAAAAAACGTAAAAAAAATTGAATTGGCGGGCTACCTTGGATGTTTCATCTTTTTTTTTCTTTTTTTTTTTTAAACGTTGACCCACACTAGGAATTTCTCCTGTATCGTGGGTGCGTTCACAAACATATAAACTCACATACACAAACACACCCAGACCCGAAACAACTATCTGTAGGCCATACAAATATTTGTTCCGTGCGGGGATCGAACCCGCGACACCCAGCGTAGCAGTCCAATCTCTCAGCCACTGCGCCAACCGTGCCGTCAGATCTAAAGCAGCAATATGTTTTATCTTGTTCACATAACGTGTTTATGTTACAGGTGTGCCTCGGTTTCGTCGAGCGACTGAACGAGAATGGTGTGCCTCAATCAATCACCACTGAATATGTTCTCAGCGGGCATTACGAGATCGATATTGGTGGTATAAGGTAAAATTACTTGATCCATTAAGTGCGAGCAGTACCTATCAACTACAGTACACTCACGAGTTATTATGCCTTGTGACTGGGACTGTAGCTTAGTTTATTTAGCTTAAGAGCTTATGGTACCTCAAACGCGAGTTTTATAATGCGTAAAAGTATATGATTCACTGCAGTAATCAACATCAGAAAAATATATGATATTCTTCAGGATATATGCTAGTGCCATAGTGTTGTGAAAACATAATACAACTAACTTTGCTCGATAGAAAAAAATCGCGAAGATACCTCTAAAAATTTCTTTTAACGAGTAAAAACCATACTAAAATACATGTCATCGTTCTGATTTTTTTGCCAAATAATTCTACAAGCAACAAACTAAAGTCATACCCCCTTATTAATAAAAAAAAGTTAAGCCTGGTTAAACTTACGCTTGGTTTATCTCGCATGCCGTCACTTTCTTTTGAATATTTTTGAAGTGAGACGGCATGCGAGATAAACCAAGCGTAAGTTAAACCAGGTTTAACTTTTTTTTATTAATAAGGCCGCTAGTGTTTTACTTTTTTAGTCCAATCAATAGATTTTTTGTAAATCGCAAAATACCACTAATTTCGCACTATTCGGCCGCAGCGAAAGACGTAACAACCACTTTGTAGTGCAAGCTGATTAGAACTTTATTCTAACAGTATTTCAAGCGAAGTTCGAACCACCACAAATAGGGTTGCTAATCTGAGGTAGCATACGCTCTTAATTAGTTTAATAGTTTACTGCCGCACTCGGAGAGCTTCAGTGGTTGCTTGGGCCGTCGCTTGGTAAAGGTTTTTGGCAGTTTTGTCATACAAAAGTATGTCGGACCTTTGCTGGGTGGCGGCTTGAGTAATCGTTGGATATCTCTAGGTGCCGCAGTTAGTTTAATTCGACTATTCAAAAGTGCCTGTAATTGGCCTAAGTACTTGAAATAAATGCTTTGATTTGATTTGATATCCGCTGGATGAACCATTATAGCTTGGCCCAACCTGACTTAAAATCATCATAAAACATCACAGCGGTAATCCCCAAAGGGTCAGGTAGAAGTGTACTTACCTAAAACTGAAAAATTCGTAATGGAAATACCAATAACAATTTGCCCGAAGTATGATTCGAAATTAGGACCTCAGGCTCAGAAGTCGCGGTTGCGACAAATCGTAGTTTTAATCTGATACGTCATGAAACTTGATTGCTAACTGCATGGAAATAAAAAAATCCTCTATTAACCTTTGACATTGTATAATAATGATTGCCTATCTGTGCCACGACAATTTAAACTTAGTCCAACTAAGGAGCATTCAAATATTACGTATCGCAATATTTGGAGTGTTTGCCCCCCCCATATAACGCGCCGTAACGTTTTTTGTAACACCCCTCTCCCCTAATGGAAGCTTTTTTTTTTTTTTTGGTGGGTGGAAAATCATCGAAAGTGTCAAAATCTTTAATTAGTGATGGCTTAAGTAATCATTAAACGTCTCTGGGTGCGGCAGTAATACTGGAATGCTCCCTAACCTGAACATTATATCCACAGATACGCTGCCAAATTGAACTTGCACTCGCCGAACTTGCCAACGAAATACCCGGACAAGGAGCGCGACGTGTACCAGGCGACCAGGAAACCCAACGAGCAGCAAGAGTTTCTAGGACGACACTACCAACCTTAGAAACACTAACAATACTACCACACCTACTTCATCTCTGACAACACCGAAACATACATCTTATTGTCACTGGATTATAGATCACATTCCATCTTATTATAAAAACTTGCGTAATACAAGGTTTAAACCAGAACTAAAAGGTCTAGGATTGTTACCGTACTAGCAAATCGTATTACAAATCGTTATAAATCGTAGACCTACAAAGGACTATTTAGTACCAAAGAACGTCCATAAACTAAACATTTTCATTCATTCATTCGTTCAGTGTTCTATGCGCCGTTCCATTTTACAAAATGTTGATACGAAATTAAAAGAAAAAATTGTTTTTTAAATTGATTTTTGTAGTGGTAAAATATAACATTGTGTTATTTAAAGGTATTTAAATATTGCGATTGGATTTCTTTGAATGCATGTTAACAATTCAATAATTATTGTACTGTTTTGTAACAACTATCGAGCTATCACGTATAACGGAGTGAACACGCGTAATACGAGTAATGTCATCGAAATGTTTATGTTACAACTTAATAATAAACTAATTATTAATTTAAAACAAGTTAAAGAACAGTATTCTTGGTGGTGAGATAGTGTGTGGTGTGTGCATTAAAATAAGAAAATGGAATAACCAAAGAAAAAAAGGAGTGTAAATAATTGGATTTCAGATTATAAGATTAGTGATAAATGATGTACACGCAGTATTTGATGCACTAAACTATGTACAAGTGGAAATTTACGCAATATAACCTACAGTTCGGCTCAAATACTAAGATAAATCGACGAAAACAATCGTTTTACAATTTAGTACGATAGTTAAACTAGGGGCCTCGATGGTTTAGTTTTGGTACCAGAGGTAGTTCTAGGACTAGCCTTAAACTTCTTTTTGTAATAACGTTTAGTCAAGGTCATGGATTAAAGCTTGTACTAAACCCGGTACTGGGTTTAGACCACGTTTTATAATAACACGGATTGAGTTTAGCAGAATTGGCAGTAGCAGCTATTTTATACAGTATGTTAGTTTAAACGAGGGACATATTGAACGCAATAGGGCATGCTTATAAAATATAAACAAAAAAAACAATGATAAATAACAGACAGAACCATACCAAATATTTCGGAAAAATCTCGCAACCTTTGCGCTTATCACAGAAAATATGCGCGGGCGAATGACTTTTTAGGTTAGATCCATTTTCCCTTAATATTTTAAAACTGGCGTAGGACAATGGCGAAAACGAAACGTCCAATAAAGTGAGATATGGAGAGCATGCGGGGCCATGGCAAAATTACGTCACAAATTAACCTTTTGAGCGCCACAGGCCACAGTCACGTATAGACGACAAGCCGAACAAGCAAAAAAGTGCCTTAAGTCTGTCGACTGAAGGTACTTTTTGGCTTGTCGAATCGAATACTGAATAGAGGGACACAATGAAGGAGGGCTGCAATGTGTCCGTCGTTTAACATAACACACTGTATTGATCACTGTATTAATTAATAGCCATGGCGGTGTTGACTCAGAGATAAATTAAATGTGGATGTTTTAAATACGCGAACAATGCCTCGAATCTGTCTCATATTTAACGTGCAATAAGAAAGGATGTAAATCAACCGCCATTTTGAAGATGGTTATTTAAAAAAAGCAAAACAGTTGGTTTTTAGTATGAGAAAAATACCTAAGAGCATGTGAGAGTCATAGTATCGTGTAATAACTAAAGTTGTTCGACTGTTATCGAGTTTAGAGATTACTGAACATAGATTTAAATGTTTATTTTAGAGAATTTATTAGTTGGTTTAAACACAAAAATAAAACCACCACTAGCCTAGTTGTTTTAAAGACTTACTGGACAATATATCCGTCAGTAAGCCCTTAGTTAGCTTTCAAAACTTTTATCTTTGTATTTGAATAACATAGCCAAGGTTTTAACAATCACATTTTCAATTATATCATTGAGTATATTTAAATCTGTATAGAATTCATATTCTCATAGTAAATCATAAATAGACAAGATTACTATGCTTAAAAAAAAACGTTCACATCGGCACGTCCAATTTTAAATTGTATTACAATTTATGTAAGGTTCTTTTTGCAATATTTATTCTATTGATTATATCTAGCTTTTAGGAACAGCTCAAATATATGTAAATACGGAATACTAAAGAGCTAAAAATCGAGGTAAGAAAAGTGATAATCGGAGCGGTATTAAAAATAATTACTTTGACATAATATTAAATTCATATCGGTCACTCACATAGAGAATATTGATGCCTCGGTGGCCATAGCTAGCGGCGACGTTATCAACACGTACCACGGGAACCATGTGCGTCACCGTTTACTCTCACAACGACACTAATAAACAAACAGTTTTGAAGTACGATCCGTGACATAGTTGAGTAGTGAGTGGTGCACCCATAGATATAATAAACAAGATTTCTGCGGGTCCACTGGACTTTCGGTGTTATCATGATCATCATCGAGCTCTCTGTAGTTTCACAATAACAATTCACTTAGGCTACATCACACACGCTTAGATTTTGTAAAAACGTCGCGTCGCATACGGCTAGTGTATACAGAGTCCTGTACCTAATTTATTGAAGTATCACACTTAAAGTGTAAGTTCATCATCATTGTCTTGCCGAACTCATTTAGTGTCGACCCAGCATGCCTTTTTCCTTACAGTGTAAGATACAATTCAATTTAAGTGTGTGGTTCATTTAAAAGTAACATAAATACAACTCTCTACCTCAAAACGAGTAGAGGACAGAAACATAGTTTTAAATTGCGATATCTTTTGATTCGTCACAGTTTTCAGCGATGGCACCGGTGCGCATTATACACATTATATTATGTGTTAAAATATCTTCGATATCATACCTACATAACACTGCACTGGTCTGCGTTACCGCTCTGGCGTCGCACCGCAGCTCTCGTCCCGCCTCTAGTCCGACGCAACCGTTGCGTCGCCCCACGTCATTTGACCGCATTCTGACACATCTATATATCTACCTATCTCTATTGTACAGTGCACAGTATTAGTATGTTCGGATTAGAAGACTGAAATAGCGGAATCTCGGTTGAGATCCATCCGCATGTAGGCACAACTCTAGTGCGATGGAATTGGCAATAATGTGGCTCGAAGTTTGGCTTTAATAATGTAAAAAAAAAACAAAATAAAGGCCCATAATAAAATTACTGGCCGATTTTTGGACAAGTGTTGTGAAGAAAAAGTTGTTACAAAATTCTTTTTGGAAGATATTGTTTTAGAAAAACCATCCACATTTTATCAAAGATATTATGTAAAAATAAATATTTATAATTAGCTACACGTAATAAACTTCCTTGTGTAATATATAGTTATAAAATAAGTGCAATATTTATCACAATGAATACGTTACATATGTTAATAGTTCTTTACATCTCTCATATTCGGTAAGTAGGTCCTTATTACCCCCAAATGGGGCTTGTAGGTGACCAATTAGCGCTCTAGGGTATTAATGTAGCAAGAAAAGCCCTAGGGCGGTAAGTAATTTAAAAAAAAACACTTCACTGTTTCAAAAAGTTCGCGTACATCATACTGGCAATAGACATCATGCATTCAGCCGAATGACAAAAGAGGTCGCTTCGCTATTCAGCCTTGTCTTTGAAACGCGCCTGTGTGGGGGAGGCTTAATAGTCATCAATTTTAAATATCGAACGGCGAAGCTCAATTTCGTTCTAGAAAAAAAAAAAAAAAAAGAGAGATGAAAAAGGCGGTACTAGAAAACGTTTACTTTAAATATTGTTTGTTTTTGGGTTTTTTTTTATAATTACGTGCTAATTAGGAAAAAAACATGAGTTCTGCAAGTGATGAAGATATAAGCTGCACTCCCGATTCAATGAAAATGGAAGCTGAAGCAGCAATTAAGGCGGGGTTGCAGTAATTTTAAGATTTTTGAACCTATAAAAATCGAACTAAATACGAGTTTTTTAATAAATAAAAATCATTACATAAAAATTGAACATACTCTCTAGTAAATCGTAAAGATAGAAACGCGATTTAGAATGATCGGCTCGATACTTTTTTTATCAAACATGACTCTAAATCACAATTTCAAACGTGTACTGCTAAGACATTTTATCATGAATTTATATGAAAGTTATATCAGTAGATAGAACTTTTTATTCTGAAGTAAATGGTGAAAACAGATTGTATAATTTCTTTATAGTTTTTCTCCAAGAAGCAAAAAACAGTCAAAATTTAGGCATTATATCGCTCGCGCGGCAGGGCGGGGGGCGAGGTCGTGCGTACATAAAAACAAAGTACTGCAACCTCGCCTTAACAATATTTTGCCTGAAAGTTCTAAAGAGAGATATTTGAAAACTTTATTCTTGTAATGCCGGTTTTTTTCTTCTTACCTCATAATCGAGATGTAAAGCAGAGTAGTTAGCTCGGGTGTAAGCATCAATTGCACCCTCGAACTATTGGCGCCCTCGCTGCGCTCGTGCGCCTAAATATCTCGGGCTGCAATTGATGCCTTACAGCCCTTGGCTACTAATCTACTATTAATATTTTCAAACGTTTTTTTTTCTATTTGTGTACACATTTTGTTGCAGTTTTTAATTCTTTGTTAAATTATTGAATACCGTTAGACGCCCATTTTATTTTGTTGTTGTTTATTATAATATGATATTTATATGATCTTCTGTAAATAAGGTTTGCCATTGCTGCAGATAGTAAATTCGCAATATCACTGCTTGATTAGGGTATCAGCAGCTATCAATTTTGTATCAGTTATAAAATAAGAGTAGGTACTGCATTAACTAAATAAAATTCTCCTAAGAGCTTTACCAGTCACTCTATTTAGTAGGTAGGTACTTAATTGGAAGGAATAGATATAAACTATTTATAAAAAATCCATTCAGAACATCATGGATTTCTCTCTTTGCCAACTAGTTCGTATATACAATGGTGTCCTAAAAGGGACGGTAACGTTGGCTTGTAACTTGTCCATAATATTGTAACGAACATGGATTGATTATCATAAATGTACACCACAACTATCTCCACCAAGTTGAATATATAAAGGACCGTCAAATAACCATTTACAGGCTTTGAACTATTTGACCGGCCTAACTTCCACCAAGATATTGCGACACGCATTAATCTCGTATTAAGGTTGATGCGACAAGGTAACCCGCGGAAATTCGATTTTTTTACTTTTTTTTATAATTTGCATGTCAGTATCAGGTTTTATGTTGATTAAAATATGATTCGCGAACGTAATGCGTATGTATATAGAGAGATAAAATCATGCATACAATCCTCTTGAGTTGATTTAATTCCATTGAGTGACTATTTGATGAATAAGGCCTTCAAGGAAGTTAAATGAACTGAGAGGGTTTTGTTGGTGATTTTAATTATTATTACTCAGTACACTCACATTTTTTATGGTCGCGAATCTTATTTTATAAGAAGTTATATCTTCTTCTAATATTATAAAGAAGTAAAGTTTGTGTGTTTGTATATTTGTTAAATTGTAAGGGGTAATCTCGGGATCTACTGAACCGATTTGAAAAATTCTTTCACCAATAGAAAGCCACATTATTGCTGAGTGTCATAGGCTACTTTTTATTCCTGTATTCCCACGGGAACGGGATCTACGCGGGTGAAACCGCGGGACGACCGCTAGTATAACTTGACACTGACCGGCAAATTGCAAAAAACGTAAGAAAAGTCGGATTTCGCGGGCTTCCCTGGATCATCAACTTTAAGATATTTGTCTTAAAAAAGACTAGTTGAGTAAGATGGAAATATAGACTGTAACTGAAATAAGTAGGCTATATAGTATAACTCTAAAATTAAGTCTAAACAATAAGTGGATTATCAGTTCAATATTCAGTTTCTTATGACAAAATTTAGCAAGTTTCTGTAAGTGACAGATCACATTTCGGTTGTTTCACGACAGGAAATAGAACCTCGCTATAGCTTATACAAGAAGCCTTGTGCTGCAATAACCTAGTCTAATTATAAACACATACACTAGTTATAGTTAAATCAGGTTTGTATAGTTTCCGTAATGTTTATAGTCATAAAATTCCTATCGTCCGCCTTATTAAGACAAGTACGATACAATTTACCAATGTAATATATTATCAGGTAAATAGCTCTGTTAAGTGTATAATCTTAACGTGTTAGATTCAAAGAGTTAACTGCTATATAACATACCTACTAATTATTCTTTCATTGTATTTGGTGTCTATTGTTATTGCGACTAGCAATTTTGAACTGTAATTATGATAATACCGACTTCGTAAATGTAAATCTGCCTCTGTAAGTGAGTGAAAAGTTTCCATTTGCCAAAGCTGTATGCAACTATATAACAATATTTATGTTCTTACCCTGCGTTTACATGGAGATATATGAAAATATATAACACTACTGGATACCCGACGTGTAGATATACCTCGATACACTAAAGAAACAAATAGGTACATTTCATATCGGAAAAGTCGAAAATCGATTTCATGAATGTACCTAATGCATTGTTTTAGTGGTCTAAAACCTTATTCGTGTTATTGCAACTACAAATAACAAAAAATAGTAAACAATATAAATGTTTGAAAATAATCAATACATGTGTATGTTACAACGTCAGACTATTGTAAACGCAGGGTTAGAACAAGATGCACATAAAATTTGTATAGTAATATAGTAAGCACAGTTTGAAAACATAGTCCGTTTAACATTTAAATCTTTTATTTATACTTATCAATCATTAGGAATATAATACGTAGCTTTAGGGGAATTTTAAAGTTTCTATATACCTACATAGTTAATGTGGTTTCCATAATCGAATGTTTAATTTTATTAGCAGTAGATTTAAGCATAACGTCTTGCCATACATGTATTTTGAGCAATTTTCTGTAGTTACTAAGCAAATTCTGAAGAAATAAAAATCGAGAGCTACGAATCAATGTTTTATTTTTAAATATCCCACTAAGTTAGATAGTATTTTTCAAGTAAAAGGGTACTAAACAGCAGGAAACGGCAAAGCGGCAGGTCTAGAAGATGGCGGGATGAATTTTCAATTTGGAGTCTTTTCGCAGGGATTGGCAATTACCAGCATTGGATAAGTGCAAAGGAGGAAGGGAGACCTTTGCCCTGTAGTGGGACACAAATGGATATTTCGGTAGTAATTATAACAGGAATAGCCTGCGTTGTTAATAGACACAAATACCCAACATAGATGACTCTGCCCTGAACTGCAAATGTGGTGTTACCCCACAATCGATGATACACTTGACATCGTGTCCTGCCTGTCCAGCTTCTTGCACATCACAGGAGCTAATGATTGGAACTGAAAATGCCAAACTCGTCGCTAAATTGTGGGCAGACTCAATTAAAATTGTCATCGACACGCTAAGAAGAAGAATACCCAACTGCTACCGCTAAGAGTATTACACTATTTGTTAGATCCGGCACAACATGCTCGCCGCTACCACCCCGTCACTGCTCTTCAACATTTCGACAGTCTGTCATACCGTGTAGCCTTTCCTACTTTTCATTTCCTCTTAGGCGTCAAACAGACGAGCAGCACTTCGCTATCGATAGAGCCAACTTCAGCTGTCGACAGAAGCAACTTCAGCTGTCGACAGAAGCAACTGAAGCTGTCGACAGAAGCTACTGCTACTGTCGACAAAAGCAACTGCTGCAGTATTCGACATGCCGACTGCTGCCCACCATGTCGACAGCATTGTTGTAGTGCGGCACCGCACCGCACCGTTAACACATCGTGTTTTTTTAATAAAGCTGATATTAAATCAATCCTACCATAGATAGGTTGTAATTATTAACTAAATTATTATTAGACTAATAATAGAGCTACGACTTCTAACTAGCGCAACCAAAAGTTAAAATCAAGGGAATGTGTTTCAGCCAATGGCTTAATTGCCAAGAGCCTCGACCCACACCTGAGGAAGCGTTAGGCCGCTGGATCAAGGGCTTGATACAGAAAGCGGTACTCCTGGACACAGCTCGTATTGTTAGGAGGTTCCTTTTTCTGGAGCCCTGACCGCCCCGGTAGCTTGGACTCTGTTCGCGATACCGGTCGGGTACAATTTAAGTTACAACTGTTGGCTCAAACTGCGATGAACACAGGCGACGACACCAATATTAATTTCAAGTCAATATCTTTCACCTATAGAAACTAATAGAAAACTATACTATGAAACATACGGTAGTTTATTTCCAAAACAATTAGAAAACCCAGTGACAGCGGAAATAGTGAAAATACAAAAAAAAATGGTCTGTATTGATTACAACCACACAGATTTAAGGCTTCGTAGCAATATGCTACGCTTACGCCTACGCCGTAGCCACAAGATATTGTCGTAGCTGCTGGCCCACTACGCTATCTCCGTCGGATTGCCGTCCTATCAGACTATGAGAGTAAGTTCAATGTCCTCATAATTGCCAGTCATCATTTTAGTATTTTTACTGCTTATCTGGGTTAGAACTTTAGAACCTTTATTTTTTGAATTGTACAGTTTACGTCGTACGCTATCACATACAACGTACAATACTGCGGGTCAACTAGGGACCAACCAAAAGAAAATAAACCGACCGGCAGATGGTGGTTCATCCAAATTACAGACATCTCCAACAAGTTATCTGGTGTGAAGACCCGTTGATTCAATTGCAAAAGTACCAGCTTAAACCTGCCGGCACTCCCTTCCTTGCAACGAGTTGTCTAACTGCCGTACTCTGATATATTTAATGATTACTTAATCCGTCACTTAGTAAAGATTTGACATACAAAACCTTAAATAAAATGTCAAAATCTTTACTAAGTGATGGCTTAAGTAATCATTAAACGTCTCTGAGTGCGGCAGTAAAACTGTTAAGTTTAGAGTGCATTGAAAGGTTTCCTAGTAATATTGTAATGACGCAAATACTATTCTCGTCCACCCTTTATGTTGGCCGTTCAAAAGAGTGCAAAACTTTTCATTATTTTGTAATACAATCAACCCCTCACGTGTTGAGACACGGAGGTTTCCAAAAATATTGCAATGACGCAAATACTATTCTCGTCTACCCCCTGTGCCCGACAGGGTCCATAATTGTGTCTAAAATTATTTTATACCACCTGTAAAAATGTAGGTACATTTTGTATTGCAATAAACGATTTGAATTTTGAATTATGTTGGCCGTACAAAAGCTCCCCAAACTTTTTTTTTTTTTTGTAATGTAACAATCAACCCGTCACGTGTTGAGGCACGAGGTTTCCAAAAATATTGCAAAGACGCAAATACTATTTTCGTCTACCCTTTATGTTGGCCGTACAAAGATATCAAAACTTTTAATATTTTGTAATACAATCAACCCGTTACGTGTTTAGGCACGGAGTTTCCAAAAGTATTGTGATGACGCAAATACTATTTTTAACCGACTTCAAAAAAGGAGGTTACTATGTTCGTGTGTATGTATTTTTTTTTTTTTTTTTTTTTTTTTATGTATGTTACCTGATTTCTCCCCCGTTTGTGGACCGATTCTCAAAATTCTTTTTTTATTTGAAAGAGTATACTCCTGAGGTGGTCCCATTTTTTTTGGTAAAGATCTGGTGCTGATCTTCGGAGATATACAATGGAACTCTTCAAAAATAGACGGCAAATCTGTCGTAATTGCTGGAATCGCTTGGATGTTTATTGAATATACCATTATCATGACGTAACATCACGCCTGTATGCTCTGAGGGGGTATGCAGATGTGTACAATACACATTTTTTTAGTTGTTATATGAATTTCATTCTGGCGCTATTCAAGTATTCGCATGTAGCAGTCATCACTTTTATTCATGTTGATGAGCTGATAATGGAAGGTATACTACTCCTCAACGGTTAAGAGTTGAAAGCAAAAATAGGGGAATTTTGAAGGTTAAGGGTTAGGTTTCTTAGTTAAATGTTAAATGCATAGTAAATATTTGTATAGGATATAATATAGGTACCTATTACAACTAAAAATGAAAAAATAAAAAAAAAACTTTTTTGCAAAAAAAACAACCGACTTCAAAAACACCAAAAAGAGAAAAATAAACTTCAGAAGAAAAATCAGCTTCTGAAGTCGGTGGCAAAAAAATAATATCAAACAAACAAATGTCACCGACTTCAGAAGCTGATTTTTCTTCTGAAGTTTATTTTTCTCTTTTTGGTGTTTTTGAAGTCGGTTGTTTTTTTTGCAAAAAAGTTTTCGTCTACCCTTTATGTTGGCCGTACAAAAGCTCTCAAAAGTTTTAATATTTTTTTAATACAATCATCCCGTCACGTGTTTAGGCACGGAGTTTCCAAAAGTATTGTGATGACGCAAATACTATTTTCGTCTACCCTTTATGTTGGCCGTACAAAAGCTCTCAAAAGTTTTAATATTTTGTAATACAACCAACCCGTCACGTGTTTAGGCACGGAGTTTCCAAAAATATTGTAATGACGCAAATACTATTCTCGTCTAGATCCTTTATGTTGACCATACAAAAGCGAAAAACTTTTCGTTATTTTGTAATACCATCAACCCCTCACGTGTTGAGACACGGAGGTTTCCAAAAATATTGCAATGACGCAAATGCTATTCTCGTCTACCCCTTATGTTGGCCGTACAAAAGCTCTCAAACTTTTCATTCTTTTGTAATGTAACAATCAAACCGTCAGGTGTTGAGACTCGGAGGTTTCCAATAATATTGCAATGACGCAAATACTATTCTCGTCTATTCTTTATGTTGACCGTACAAAAGCGAAAAACTTTTCATTATTTTGTAATACAAATACAAGCTTAAAGATATTCCAAAAATACTGTTATGACGTAGGTAAATACTATTCTCGTCTAAACCTTTATGTAAGGTTTGCCGTACAAGTGAACTTTTCCAAACTTTTTATTGGTTTCCTGATTCGTTTTGGTTACAAGTGTTTCATAACCATTTAGGCTGCGGTTCTACTGAGGCGGAGCGGAGACGAGCTGTGCCAATCACTTCAATCACATGATTTGAAATCCACATCTCTCTGCGCTCTGCTCCGCTCCACCTCAGTGGAACCACAGCCTTAAAACGTTTTTTATAGTCCACCCTAATCATGGGTACCTACTTGAGGGGCTTCCATAAATATTTTTCCTCAAATTAATTTTACCTTTTGGCCGCCACAGTCAAGTAAGACGACAAGCCAAAAAGTACCTTTTTTGCTTGTTCGGCTTGCTATTCACATCGACCCATGTCTTAACTTATTTTTCTTCTTTCGATGCCATTGCTCTATTTTGGGTTCTCCTAAGTTTAAACTAGAAGCCGACACTTACATAGTCGGGTAACGGCTAGGAATATGATGACCTAACTCTGTTATTGCATTGTCTATAGGCGATCACTTACGATACTTGTGAGCCGGCCTGATTGTCACTGTCGACAATTTACTGACGGGAGGAGATGATCTCAATGAGTGAGAGATGTGCGTCATAATGTAACGTTACTCTTACTTCTGCTAGAATGAACCTTGATGATGAATGAAGTAAGTGGAAGTCATATGCGTTTGGTGATTGATTCGCGAGACCGAGTGAAGATTGGGGACTTGAATATTGGCGGATCTGCGTCAGTTAAAAACCTTTGGTCTGACTCAACTTTGTTTTCCCATTAGTTAATCAATCATTGGTGGAATACCCAATTTATACCAAGCGTGACATGCTTTCGATCAGGGAACGTTCCCTGTGTGTATTGTGCGAAAATTGTAACACCGATGACTATACACCGAAGCCTTATTATGGCGACGTTTTATGTATTTATTTACAAATTCCCAGATTCCTTCTACAATTGTTTTAAGTGTACTACTAAATCCTAGGATATTCATTTTGCGGATTCCTTTTTGGCCCCTCAGTTCACACGCACATTTTCAAACAACCCGCAGCCCCGACGGGGTGTGTTTTGGAACCTGAACTTAGAATGCAACATGGATCTATTGACACATAGCTGACCCGTGCCCACTTCGTTGGGCATAATTAGTCGAAAGTAAGCTAATTACGTTTCGAAAAATTCTATTTCGGGGACGTCCGCTGCGTAAGGAGCCGACCACGCGACTGGGCCGCGCGGGTACCTACCTCTCAGATCAGATGTAAAAGGCCACGCCCCTTTCTCCCGAAGCGGGCACGAACGCGAACCGAATTAAACCCGAAACCATCCCGCGCCCGCCGCTGCTTTGCTTTTTTTCTCCGATTCACTTTGCAAAACGGACTACCACGTAAAAGCCTTTTTATTTTTCGGTTTTTTATATAGCCTATGACACTCAGCAATAATGTGGCTTTCTATTGGTGAAAGAATTTTTAAAATCGGTTCAGTAGATCCCGAGATTACCCCTTACAATTTAACAAATATACACACAAACTTTACCTCTTTATAATATTAGTATAGATAAGTGACATTGACAGGAGGCCGGTTAAACCAATGTGGCGGTGTCCTTGTACCAAATAAAACAATAAAATACGACTAAACCATTTATTACTCTAGTCTAACATATAGGTGTTACAACATAGTGACTAAACCGTTATCGGCATCAGAAAAAACATTTCAATAATCAGTAGTAGTAATAAAACCACATAAGCGGTGGCGCCTCTGTCGGCCAAATACAGTGCAATTGCTTGATATACATAATTATTGAGCATCAAATTGTCGGTTTGTCGGTTTTCCCCGTTAAGCACAAAAAGCCAGTGTCCATGTACCAAAAAATACGACAAAACTATTTTTTACTCTTACATAAAGGTGTTACAACATTCAGTGACTTCACTTAATAGGTATATTAAAGACACATATTAAAAGCAGTGGCGCCTCTGTCGACCAAATGTGGAACTAAAATAAATACAGTGCAATTGCTTGTACATCGTACTTTCAGAATAGTATGGACTTAACTCAAAAATCTAACAAATTGTGTTTATCTTCTTTAATATTTAGCTATATTATAAAAGTGCGTACCTTTAGTGACCCCAGTTAAGTCCATACTATTCTGAAGGTGCGACTTATTGAGCATCAAATCGTAAACTAGTGTCAAACATTTTAACATAACTCTAATCTTATGTTCTTCAAACGATTAACAAAAACAATTAAGTAACAATTCTCGTTAAGCACATAAAGCATTAAGCGTTTTTTTATTGCAGTGCAAGCCAGCCTCAGCTGTATTACTGAATACAGCTGAGGCTGGCTTGCACTTAATTATTATTAGCCAGCTATTTCAATAGTTTTACACAAAAACATTATACAATACTTAAATCTATAAACTCTTTGATATTATGCTAGTACAACACACAGAACACTAAACAATCATTGGTATCTATTACACCTACGAAATTGAACAAATTACCCTTTAACATGATGGATTACTTAGATGATATACCATTTATGTATTCTATGATATTATTAAGTTAGTACAACACAGAGAATAATTGGTATCTACTATTTCACCTACGAAATGTCGGATGCAACGGACATGGTCGCAGAAACGGTTATCAAGCTCATTATATCATTCTGAAATGGGAAGAGACTCATAAATCTGAAAGCTAATTTACATGATAAACCATTTATTAGTATTATTAAGTTAATACAACACGGAGAACACTGTACTTTCTACTAAATACATCTATGAAATGCGGGGGTGGAAGAAACATCGCCGCAGAAACGGTTATCAACTGTTCGTTATATCATTCTGAACTACACCCACATCGTTTTTTTTAAATTACAATATGATACGTAATTTACATAGTATCCATTTATATTAAATATATTATAAAGTTAGTTAAACAGAGAACACTGACAATATTTGATACTATCTACTAATACATCGACGAAATGCAGTATGGATGGGACATCGCCGCATAAATTAATAAGTGTTCATTGCATCATTCTCAACCCCACCTACATCGAAATTACTCATAAATCTGATAGGTAACGTGTAAGATATACCATCTTTATATACTATGATAACTTGACAATGTAACTTTCATGATATACCATCTATTCCTATGATATTATAAATTTAGTACAACAGAGAGAACACTGACAATTATAATTGGTATTAAGTAGACATCCAATAAATCACAAATATTTATTTTCATGCTCAGGGAAACGACCCCCAGTTGAATGTGGAGATAAATAAAGGTATGCGTCCTGAATAGCTCCATTACTTTGCCACACTAAACTAGGATTAAAATTAGATAATACTTTAGTTTTTTTTTTAGCTACTGATGAACTTCAGAACGTCTTCAATAAAATTAGGGTTTGACCAAAAATACGATTACAATTTCTAAATAAATTAACTTATGCACTAAAGATTCATTTAATAATCACATAATTTTACTAGTTACAAAAGTATGGCACTTGACCATGTTTTTGTTGAGATATTTTAATTTAGAAAATCTGCGATAACAGACAATATATAATTTAATCATACTTAAGTGAAGTACAGCCAACCAGAGATAAAGGAAGACAAGCATTTTTTTTTCCTACAGCGTGACAGCATTATTATCAAGTACAATGTTGCGAGGTGCAAGCTGCCTGCGCACATATCTTGCTGATTGTCTGTATTCACCTGATTCATTATTTGAATTTAAAATAATGTGCGTTTGAATTGCTTACGACATACATTCTTCAGCACAAGGTAACTAGAATAATGTTACTAAAACTGCATTCGGAATCTTAAATAAATTTTCATGTTTTGGAATCAAACTTAACGACTAACAATGTTTAGATCACATTGCATTCATATTTAAGGGACTAATAAAAGTTCACGGAAAAAACTAATCAGCGTACATAACGCTATAGTAGACAGTTGAGTAAGTAATTGATGTACTTTATGAAAGATTCTGAATGGCAGTTTACATGTTAAATAGTGACATTGGCGACACATCCACGGGTCGCGTGGTCCTGTGACTAGTCGTGTCGTGTCTTCACACTGCTTCCAAGGTGGGTCGACACCGCCCGCGTGTGGCGTTGCGACTCGTGATACTCTACCAAAGCTGTGTGCGGTGTACACTCGCGGGACGAAAACGTTACGCAGCTCAAGCGAGCTTCATTATCCATCTACATGTTGGCAGTGAGAAATAAGCATGGTGGAAGTGTTGACCTAAAAGTGCTTAACATTTTCGTTCCGAACGTGTACATGCTGTCGCACACCGGGTCACGCACGGCCACAACACACGCCCTTGCGGCGCCTCGCTTCGCTTGAACGCGCAAGCTGACCAGGCAGACATTATTCTTACAATCGTTTTGTGCCGATTGCAGAGAGGACCTATCTTATGCCTTGTAAGAGTTTCTTATATTTGGCAATGCGATGGGTCGAGAAAACAAAGAGAAGTTAACATGAATACAGTATCAAAGGCTTAATCAAGTACCAAAAGTTTAACAAAAAATAAATAGAACAAATTATTGCTTCCTCCAGAAAAACTGTAGAATAGTTCTGGTCAGAAGTCTTTAACATGCAGTGAGCAATTTTGGTACGCTGCACGCTGCCCAATGCTCTATTTCTCTCTGTCCTGTCCGGCATAACAATCATAGAGTTGATTGTATCAACCAGTCTAGTCGGCAAGGGCGTGGTTGCACGATACATCTACTTGTGGCGGAACTACTGCAAACTGCGATACATTGCTTTGGTAGAAATCACTGAAGCAAGTGTCGTGCGCGGGGACGTCCGGTAGACTTCATACACACTCATACATCACGCACGTGCTCATCCATTCTCACGCGTACAGTACAGGCCTAAGGTGTGCAGCATGAATTGAACTATAATAATAACTGTGAGACTCCGTTAGACATATCAAAGTAGAAAAGTGGAAAAGTCAACCTTAGTTTTGATTAGTAACTTTTATGCTGTTATTAGTGAAAAATAGTTGAATAAAAGTATTGAAGATACATCCGGCATGAAATTGACAGTAACATATCGTATCGTAAATAATATAAGTATCAATACCTGTAGAACTTATTTTTTTTTTTGTATTTTTTAAATTTTGTGTTTTTTTTTCTGTTAATCTACTTAAATTATATCAGGAGTTTCCCCAGCTTAAATAATGCAGGGTAATCGATAACCCAATAACAGTACCTCCTAATTATAATATAAATGACAAACATATTTACCGTAACTTGTGAACTGAGTCGGACGCGACAAATACGGCCAACTGTACGACGACCGCAGCCATTTGACAAATGACGCGTGCGGCCGTCACTTTGCTGTCATTTGAACTTCGTACGTTTCTTCTCGTAGATGTGCAGTCTCCGTAACAGGAGCGAGCTGGTCACACTACCGCGACCGCTCAAGCACTTCTCACGAGGAATCTCATTACCATCTTTCCCAAATATGGCGAAGTTGTTTTTAAAGAAGCAAGATTTAATAAATCTTTCTTCTTTAGGCTTTTTCTAAGTTTTGTCTTTTAGAACGGTGTCTTCTATGTTGACTAAATCAACTACTTTGGAAACTCTAAAGCGGCTGTTTTCTAAAATATGATCAGCATCACTGAAAGACTCATAAGCTTGCTCTTCTTTGGTATCCAAATTGCGCGGTTTTATGCTATCCCTATGACTATTAACATCGATTTCTTCAAACACTGAATCACTTAAGCTATCTTCAGAAAAAATAGCGTCAATTGTTGTGTCTTTGGTATGTTCGTCAACAACAGTACGCTTGGCATTTCTGCTCTTATAGACATCACTCCAGAACTGCTTCTTCTCATCGGCTAAATTGACATCGTTTATTTTGTCTGTGATGTCTTTAAGTTCCTCATCATAATCAAAAGGGTTCGGCTGATTCTCCGTTACTTTGTCTAAGAGATCATCTATAAGCTCGCTAACATTTTGCTCTTTACCAGCTACACTAACGTCATCGAGATCGTCGTAATCCGATTGTTTACTGTCCATTTCATCATCCGAAGATTTTTCACTATACTCGCTATACTCCGAATCATAAAGTTCCTCCCAATAATATTGTTTTTCAAAACTAAAATTAACAGCATCATTAACTAAAACGGATGTATTTTGATTTAAATTATCATCATGAACCACAGAAGATTGAAACAACTGGCTATCATCTGGGAAGTTCATGTCATTATTATGAGTAACACCGGTACCGCAAGCCTCACCGTAGCCGTAGTCATAAAAGGGGGGGAGATATCTAGTGCCTACGATAGCACGGTTATTATTGCCAGCCACACTTGTACTGTTATGCCTGTCCATTCTGGCGCAGCCACTGCCCGCGGCGACACTGCTCGCCAGGGACGGTGGCCGCACTAGAGGAGCCCTGCCTGCACTGGCGCGCCATACACTCGCACTGCCGGACGGCCCCGCGACGCCACGCGCGGCGGCGGTGGCGCCCGCCTAAGCGAACAGGAGGGAGGGGTCGGCGTCCCTGATCTCGCATGTGAACTGATCCTGCTCCAGGGGACGTTTGATCCAACGACCCAGCTTGGCTTTCTCGAACGCATCTATCAGGCGCTGCTTGGCGAGCTGTCGTAAACAAACATTTATACGTTCATCAGAAACAATTAATTTTTATTGTTCTTTCTCCACGAATCAGGGAGGCTGATCAACGTCAAGCTACATTATGCGAGGAGTACATTGAGATAAAGCGTACATTATCAAGTTGACAAAAAGAACACTAAAGAACTAAATGTCAACATTCAAAAGTGAGTTAAGACCATGTAAGCAAACCCGACTACTGCCACAACACTCGTCTGGTCGGAGAACCCTCCCTTTTTTATGGGGGATGAGGAACTTTACATTCTCCACACACACCCCTAAAAGCAAAAGTTGCCATAGTGACGAAGTTCATACACTTAAAAAAAAAAAAAAAAAAAAAATTTAAAACTTTTTATTTCCAAAACACTTCATAAATTTTGATTATACACACATCGCTTAATCTTAAATCTGAAAGATTATGTGCGAGTGAGGCGTCTCGCTTGTTTACATTAAAATTTCGGTTCGGTCTGCTTACTCTAGCTAGTACACAGATCACCACATGGCGTAGCTTGATGTTAATTATTATATAATGCTCGTGAGTGTCACTATATTGGTAATTTGGTACAGTACCTGATACGTGGGACACATCTGCTTAGCCTCGTTGTACAGCAGTGTGTCGAGATTGTCTGGTATCTCGGGCGCCTCTTCGCCAATCTCTACGTTCTGTGGGAGAGCCAGTGAACGCGGCATACACATTAGTATTCGAACATGCGATAACAATGTAGAAAGACCCCGCACGAAGCCATCAACAAAGCTTTCTGTACATCAAACTAATTATATCTAGGGAAACTACTTTTTAATTAGGGTGAAAACACACGGTTTACGGTAGGACCGAGTGTAACGCACACAAAATATTGTGTTGATGAATGCATTGAGCATATTTTACAGGGGTCATGCATGAAGGTATTTTAAGCAAAGTTATAATATTCTAAGCTTGTACTTATTTAGAAAAAAGTTTGGTCTCCAAAACTAGAAAGTTCCCAGTGATGGTCCAGAATAAAAAAAAACATCACAAAAACGAGGTTAACAAGCGCCTTCTGGATTCGTCGAGGGTCTTTTTACACACATTGTACTACATATTTGACCACTCTGAACGCAACAAGTGTATATTTAGCTGTCGTACGCCACTGTTATAGTAGAGTATAGCCGACAAATGTAAACGTGCCTAAGGCCCCTAGCATACGGCGTATTTTAAACGCGCCGACGACGCGCGTTTCTGAAACGCGCGTTGTCTACGGCGTAGATGCCGATTTTTGCGATTTAATAGATTCAATCGCGCATCTGGAGCGCTTTCGAAACTCGTTTGAAGCGCGTACAAAGACGCGTGTTTCACGATCGCCCCGTGTTAGGTTACAAGGTTGCGCTCAAATCTCATTTGAAGCGCGTAAACGCAAGTCATCTACGCGTCGTCGTCGCGTTTAAAATAAGCCGTGTGCGAGGGGCCTACCACGCCACCGTCGGATACAGTCGACAACAAATTGTATTTTTTAAATCTTTTTAATTGCTCTTCAATACAAAATAGTATCTAATAAAATAAATTATTTTATGTTACGAGTTAAATTTTCTTTAACAAAATACGACGGAAAAAAATAGCGTTCAAGCGAATTCGTCGCGAAACGTTTCGCGCGAATTCATTCGCGCGCTAGTGAGATACGAATAAATCGCGTCCACAAGCATCGCGCGAATTCAAAATACGCTAGTAAATCGCGTGCACAACGCCAGACTCTCGACTCGCGCGTATTGCGTGCTTTCTGAGTTCTGCCGTGCTTATGAAAAGTAAAGTAGGTTAACTACGACAAAAATGCGTTAAAAGATTTATTTTTGTTCTGTTAAGGACGTAGATATTGCAGTTAAGTTTAGTATTAAAACCGGCTACGTCATAGATACGTAAAAACTATCTGTAAATATTATATAGATCTCGTTCTGCAAATTCCGAATATGTTGTCACCTGCAAAAATGCATGGACAAGTCAGAAATAAAATCATGTGAAGCGAGAAATGACGCTACCTAACGTAAACTAGTTATCGACTAAAAACGTTCACAAGAAAATAGACATTAAAGTATCCATGCAATTTTGCAGGTGACTGTACTTAATTCAATTACTTAAAACAATTAAATAATTGTTAGCACGGCAGAGTTGCGTGTGTGTGTACCTGAGGCAGCAGCGGCAGTCTCTTGATGAGGTAGTTCCAGCGCGCGAACATGCTCTGCTTGCACAGAAGCGACGGCAGGCCATTCTCCAGCTTGCCCGTCGTCGCGTTGATTATCTCAGGCATCTGGAACCAACACCCAACACAATCAAATTACGTTCACAACTCTTATTTGCAGGTTTGAGTAGTCGAATAGTAGATTATTAACCAAGGGGATAAAGCAGGTTCTTCTGTCGCGGGTGACGATTTAAATCGCGAGCGTAACGAAGGACCCGAGGTTTACTCCCGAGCGTAGCGAGGGTGTTAAAAACCCTGAGTGTAGCGAGGGATTTAAGTTCACCCAAGACTAAGACAGCTTTATCACCGACGAAAATACTCTACTTTTCGTACCATTTGCGAAAAAATTAACACAATAATAATAATATGAGATAAGAATTTATTAAAAATAATGACAATTAAAAGTAAAAGTTAACATTCGAAACATAGGTCCAATTATTGATAAAAATCACATTCTCCCCCTAGCTAGAGGATGAATGAAATTCAGTACAATTTTCTTTCCCTGTTTTTAACAGACTAAAAATGACTATTGTTAAGTTACGAGCCGAAAGCGGATTCAAAGATTCGAGTATTAAATAAGATAAAAATAATAGTACATTATGGTACAAGTGTGTAACGTTGGTGATTACCGCTGAGGCGCCATTGAGACCCGAGCCGTACTTTTTGTGGCATGCTATGTCACTTTTTTGAGCAAGTGGTACGAAAAGGTTTTTTTTTCAGAAGAGTCATCGGAAAAGTATCAAATCAAAATCAAAAACATTTATTTTAAGTAGGTAGTTAGCCAGTTACAGACACTTTTGAATAGTCGAACGAATAAAAATAAACTAAGTTACAGTCCCAGTCACAAGGCATAATAACTGTGAGTTTACTGTCGTTGCCCATTCCCTAGCGTAAATCTATGGAGATGAACGGGCAAGAAACTCCACGGACACTCTTACTTGACCTACAATACAGGCTCAGCCTAGTTACAGCTAGTACTGCTGTAACTAGGCTGAGCCTGTATTGTAGGTCATAGTTCTCTTCCACAATTATGAGCGGAATAGGGTAGTTGACTGTCTGAAAAACATATGATTCTGTTTAGTCCGTCAGTTATATTATTGAAAAATATTGGTGTTTTTTGTTTTATCAAATTAATAAAAATACTTAGACGAAAATAAAACGTGTCAAAGATCGTGAGGGGGGCTGATGACGTCACTTTCTGGTAAAAATGTACGAAACTATGACGTCGCGCGACTTTTCGAAGCACTGTATCGTCTTAATTTTTTGTTTACGTGAAAAAAGAAAAAAATACGTGTCCAATATTTTTTGGATATCTGACGGAGTATTTAGATTATTTTTTTCAACTACCCTATTATTAATGATTGGACATTTCAGTTCATGTATATGCTGGTTGTATCCTGACCGGCTGCGTGACCGTCCAGCAGACACTGAAGCTAGGTGCGCGAGCCGGCGTCCGGGCCTCCGCACTGGCCGCGCGGGACATCATCGGCCGCTGCAGGTGGAACGGCGGCGGCAGCGATGAGATGTACCCCTCGAAACGCCCGCAAATAGCCCTGCAATCATACGTATCACGTGTCAAAAGAACAAAGACAAATACAAAACAAACATTTACACACAAACATTGTAGTGTTTGTGTGTAAATATTTACACACAAAATATTTATACACAAATATATATTTATTTAGCGACTTTGGAAGACTTGCAGCTAAATACAATAGTGATAAATAATAGTATGGTAATCAGACAGCCGATTACAAGTCTTCACGTCTAGAGCTTGTCTGGTATAAATACACAATAATATATATATAATTATATGACTTTCCTACTCCTCCGCCATTCTTTTCTGATTAATTTCGTTGCGGGATCCAAGAAAAAATCGTTTCTCTGGGACTCCCTCGGGTTTCATTGTCTCGGCGCTTTTCTTGTGGTCGCCACTGTTCATTCTGGCTTACAGGAGTTACAGTGGTTTAGGAATAGTGTGGCGGGCTTGTGTCAAAGGAACAACATTATTTATTTATTCCGCACAGACTAAACTAAATAAAACTTCTACACAGGCTATTGGAATACTGCTTTACTACGTGCCTCGGACACAAAGGGCTAAGAAGGAACATGGGTGGTTTTTATTCTGTAAAAGTGAATAATTCTCAGTTTTATGGACGGTGGTAAATCATCAAATGGCTCCCACTCTGGGCAGAGCGGTAGTGTCAGACTTCTACTGACTAAAAACCACCCATGTTCCTGCTTAGCCTTTTGGGTCGAGACCGCGGTATCTCTTCCGTACAACCCCCAGCCCTGACGGGTGCGGTCCTTCAGAAGGGCTACCTGTACATGTGGTGCGGGTGGAGCAGGGAGCCCAGCACCAGCGACTGCAGGTAGACGGGGCGCAGTATCCGCGACAGCAGCGCACCCTGGAGCCCGCACACGCTCCAGCGAGCCACCTTGTCGGAGCACGACATCGTCAGCAGACGCTCGCCCTAACACACACAGTTTAAAGATTAAGTTTTTGAGTTTTTCCCTCAAATTCCATATTTTTTCCCCCAAGTTTCCAAAATTCTATATTTTAACGCAAGATTCTATGATTTTTACCCAGTTTTCTATATTTTTCCCCGAAATGATAGACTACAATTTTATTCCCCATTCTATTGTCACATAACCCCTGTTATCCCCGAAGGGTTGGGTGGAGATTTCCCAAGTACCCCCACATTTTGCCAGTTTAGTTTTAGGTCCCATGTAATATGCTACAAATTCCCTTCATCAACATGTCCCGAAGAAAAGAAGAAAAGAAATCGTCAATGTACCAAGTTGAACACGGACGCCCCCCCCCCCTCCCCTTCAGTACACACCTGCATGACGCCGTCCCAGGTCTGCACAATGTTGACGCTATTCTTCACCGGGATGGTGCCCTCGCCGGACTCGATCTTAGTGCGCAGTTGACCACGCGCCAGCCTATGCGTCACACAAGAGTCAGGAAAAATCAATAAACTTATCATACAAAATTTAACGGTTTCCTGACACTAATTGCAATCAAAGCTGCGTTTGTCCTGTCCTGCGCCGGTTGGGGTTATATTTACCAATACATTACGCTGTCGTCTAATGTTTTGTGGTACTGGAACGTTCCAGACTCAGACGCTTTCCAGTACCACAAAAGAATAGACGCCAGTGCAACGTAGGTATATTAGGGGAAGTTTAAAAGTTGCACCAATTACAGAAAAGTTGAAAGAGAATCGATAAACGTTCATGGATTTTATGTTATGTTATGTTTTATTTAAAAGAAAGAGAAAGGCTAAACAAAAGATGGATGAAGTGTGTGAGGAATGATATTCACAAGGAAGACTGGAAGGAAGGAAAAACGTTGCGCCGTCCCTAAACAATATGGGGCAGTAAGGCGCTTTGCACATGGAGCAACTTACGCAACTTTAAAAGTATCCTGTAACTAGTTGATAGTTGCCACAACGTTTACGGTTGCCGCAATTTTATGGCAATCTGTGAGCAACTTTCATAACTTAGTTGCTCAATCTACGCAGCGAACAGCGTTCAGTCAGTGTGACGATGAAAATCGAAGAAGCAGCAATTGCTCTCATTTTATTAAGTCGTCGCCGTCGACGGTAACTTTAAAAATCGGTATAATATTTAACAGTTGCTAGTTGCGGCAATTAGAAACTAACTTAGTCATCGATTGCAGCAACTGAAAACTGTTGACGATCGCCGGAACTGGAAACTCGAGTTGCTATGTGTGCACAGTCCAATTGAAATCAATATGTAAACATCTAGTTGCCAGTTGCTGCAATAGTTGCTCCATGGGCAAAGCGCCTAAGATGATGATGCTTTGTTTACAATAATTAGTCAGAGTATAGTATAGTTCTGACCTGTTGGGATGCTTATCAGGCTCACTGTTGTACTGCTCGTGGGGCGAGAAGATGCGGCCGTCTCCGCAGGGTGCAGTGCTCACATACAGGTGGACACCCCGCGAAGGCTTCAGCTGGTACCCGCCGTACGGCAGCGGTTCCAGGTCGTTATCCTCGAGCGGCTGGCTAGGGTCTGAGCTCACGAGGACCGATCAAGCAGAATAGGGTATAAGTACAGGGTGGAAGGGTCAGCGAGGACAAACAGTTAACACGTATTCAGTACCGAACCACCCAAACATAGAAGTTGTTCGTTTACACAAACAAATAAAATTGAAGTGTCAGCTTGTGATATCAAAAACAGCTACTGCATGCAGATGAAAGATGATACTTATAACAAAAAACATTTAAAAAACAACTATCCGTTTGTCCCGAGACAAAAAAATGTCCAGCACTTCTTGTTTTTCATTTAACTTATGTAGTTAAGAGGCCTTGTACAGACAAGACTTGCGGAACTTTAGGCAATTTCGGTGCGATGCTATGTTTGTGTGCAGCGATAACACCGACGAACGCACACACGGGCATTTCGAGCGTTGAACTACGGTTGAAAAATTTGATCATTTAGACGATTATTATTTTAAGTGACATAATTTTATAGTAAGTAAGTACACTTTGAAAAATAGTCTGGAATGTGTGTTGTGTATAGACCGTACAGTATATCAATCAACATAAAAATGGTTCAATTTGGTGTTAGATGAAATAATATTCATATAATAAATCAAAAATTATGATATCTATTTTAATCACAGATTTAAATTTTGTTGTAAATTGGTTGCAAAAGCACTACAACACATCAAAAATAAATAATGTTTCCGTCTCTTTTTAACCGACTCCTAAAAAGGAAGTAGGTTCTCTATTCGTATGTTTTTTTTATGTGGTCCGCGCATATCTCCGACAATTGTGGACCGATTTTCAAAATTATTTTTTTGTTTGAAAAGGTATACTCCCAAGGTGGTCCCATTGTCACCAAGTCAGTTACTGATGATGGGAACTCTGAGAAATTGAGGGCAACCCTCGAATATCATAGGTGCACATAACGTTTTCCATACATTTTCAGAAGCTGTTCAAGTATTTGCGTCTGATAATCATAATTTCATGTGGCGGCGCTGCGCTGATGACGGAAGGTGCAACTCCTCAACGGTCAGGACTTGAAAGAAAATTCCTTCAAAATTATACGTACTTATGGATCGATAGTTGTATTCTTTCAGGCTATTAGGTTGAACTGATGATAGACGGTAAATCTCATTAACCGACTTAATAAAAAGGAGGTTCTCAATTCGTCGGCTAGGAAAATTTTAGGTTTTTCCGTCATGGGTGTCGTTTTCATGGTTTTTGGGGTCGCTGATTACGAAAATGAAGTCAAAATGAAAATCAAGATGGCGCCAACGAAAATTTTTGGGTTTTCCGTCATGGGTGTCGTTTTCATGGCTATAGGGGTCGCTGATTACGAAAATGAGGTCAAAATGAAAATCCAAGGTGGCGGTCAGAAAATTTTTAGGTAATTCCGTCATGGGTGTCGTTTTCATGGTTTTTGGGGTCGCTGATTACGAAAATGAGGTCAAAATGAAAATCCAAGATGGCAGTCTGGATTTTTTTTGGTTTTTCCGTCATGGGTGTCGTTTTAATGGTTTTTGGGGTCGCTGATTACGAATATGAGGTCAAAATGAAAATCAAGATGGCGCCAACGAAAATTTTTGGTTTTTCCGTCATGGGTGTCGTTTTCATGGTTTTTATGGTCGCTGATTACGAAAATGAGACCAAAATTAAAATCCAAGATGGCGGCTAGCAAAATTTTAGGTTTTTCCGTCATGGGTGTCGTTTTCATGGTTTTCGGGGGTCAAAATTTAGAAATACATAAAATGGGTTTGTTAAACATGAAATCGAAATAAATATTAATAAGTTATACTAGACAAAATGTAAAATAACATGAACAGGAAAAAAATGGAATTATAGGCATTGTCATTGAAATAGTCCGTTAGCCGTTATCACGTTTCCAACGGGCACCACGTGGAGGTGGACCGACACCTAGCGTTTTTTTTTTGGTTGTTTATTTTCATTGATTTTATACACAATGTTCAAATCAGATTTGAAGTATTATACGTGATGAAGGAAAAAAAAAACATTTGATTTTTTGTTAGGTTTTGTGCTTTCGAGGTCAAGAATGTCGATAACGCCTGAAGGAATGCTGGCTTATTTTGTAAAAAAAAAAAAGTTATTGGCCGTATGCAGTATGTAGACTTTGACCCTAGATAGATATAATTATTTATTTTAAATTTGTATGCTTTTTAGGTTTAATCATTTTGAGTTTCGTTTTTTTTTATGTATTTTTTTAATCATATTTGTTGAAATTCAAAATTATGAGCATTGGCCCGTAAGTTATCTGGGAGTGGTCTCTCCCCAAATGATTCAACTAAATCTTTCAATCTTGCCGTTGTTTGCCTATAACTTGGCCGACTAGTTGTGTGTGATCCACGAGACAAAATTTGCTCCAGTTTCAGTTCTGTCAGGCTTTGCTGCCGACGAAGTTCATCCAAAAACTTCCATATAGATGGGTGATGAGATGAGCCGATAGAAGTGACTAGAATCCCATGTGAAAGCCTTCAACGGAGTTGTTCGTTCGGGGAATTTCCTGAAGAACTGCATCAAAAGTATTCCACAGATCAATAGGAAATCTAGGAGCTCGCCTGCCCCGTCTTTCCAACCTTCCGATCCAGTTATCTTCAAAATAATCAATGCCTTGTCGGAGGAGGCCAGAATGCACAATATGAAACAGATTCGAGCAGTTCGTCAAAAGCGTTGATAACTGGTTGTCTGGTTCTGATGGAACATACGCTAAAGCACATAATTTATTTATCCTTACATAGTATAAAACAAAGTCGCGTCTGTTTGTTTGTTTGTTTGTTTGTCTGTATGCTTAAATCTTTAAAACTACGCAACGGATTTTGATGCGTTTTTTTTTAATAGATAGAGTGATTCAAGAGGAAGGTTTTAATACCTTTTATGTACCCGTGCGAAGCCGGGGCGGGTCACTAGTTTATTAATAACCAACTTATATTTACAGTGACACCACACATACAAGTTATAGGTTGAACAAAAAACAAAAAACTTAGAAATAAAAAATAATAATAACAAAACTAAGAAAAAAAAAAACATTATTACAATAAAAATTAACAAAACATTCTAGTGGCAAAAGTTGAAATCAAATAAAAATTACCAAAAAAATTGTTAAACCCGAGGAGATAGTACTGGGAGTGGCAATGGACTCCAGGTATCGAGATGCAGTGTTAAGGAGACTTAGTTCCGTACTTGCAAAAATATATAATGACTCGTCATACATTAAAATGTTTATGTGGGTAAGGGCTAGAAATAGTGGGCTAGTCTTAAGAGTTACGGTGCTTGTTTGAGGAATCGAAAAAAGAGGACGTTGGCGTGGGCGAAGAGAGTGCCGGATAGGTAGTGGGATGTTAAGGGCCAGCTTCGCGGACGCGCCGCGCGAAGTTTAGGTTTTTAGCGCTACACTCACAACGATCGAGGCTCGCGCACCGCACACGCACACATGTACGTATGCACAGTGGGTCGTCACGTCAGACTTTGACTCGCCAACTAAATTGTAACTTTATTGTCACTGATTTTGATATGTGGTCAAATATGTGATTATTAGTGATTATTAGATTTATTAGCATAGCGAGATTAATAATGTACATATATTAAATTGTACTATAGAATTTTATTATTTTAGATGCACAATACAAAATGAAATTGTTATTCCCAATTACAAAAATAATATATTGTACTGAAAACCGTGATCACATAAATCTTGCAATTGCTTAAAAACAAAGTCAACGTCGACCAATCTGCGGCCAACAACCAGTTCATGTTCATCAGGCTGCAGCTCCGGTTCCATGATTAGTGCCGGATATTCTTGATTCTGCAATAAATATAACATATCAGATACCTAATGAAATAAAATGAAGACAGACAAGCACACACACACACAATGTGCAGGGCTCCTCCACACGGCCGGACCTACAGGGCTACAACGATAAATGCCTACACTGTTATTCACAAATAAAATTTGATACGTTTAACCATAGTACCTATAAAAAAACCGGCCAAGAGCGTGTCGGGCCACGCTCAGTGTAGGGTTCCATAGTTTCCCGTCCGTCCGTCCGTAAAATATGTAAACGAAGTTAAAAAAAAATGCTTGCATATTATATACGATTATACTACAAACTTAGTCCAGAAATTTTTTTGTGCAACTTTTTGTCTTTTTTGTACAAAAACTGTTGTTTCCATCAAAGTTCAAAATTATTTTCCTAGAAAGTCCTTATAAAGTTCTACTTTTCAGTTTTTTTCATATTTTCTAAACTTATGGTTCAAAAGTTAGAGGGGGGGAGGGGGACACATTGTTTTTTACTTTTGGAGCGATTATTTCCGAAATTATTGACATTATCAAAAAATGATTTTAGTAAACCCCTATTCATTTTTAAATACCTTACCAACAATATATCGCACGTTAAGGTTGCACAAGGAAGTTATTCTTCCATACAAACGTAGTATGGTGATTACTCCTCTGGTTGACGGTGTAGGTTTAAAATTAAAAATTGTATCAACTAGTCTTGTCATTATCTAGGTCTCTATGGAAGCAGAATTGGAAAAAAAATATTGGTTTGAAAGTTATGAGCGTCGAAACTTTCATATTTTAGCACTAATTTTAACCATCTTTGGACGTAAATAAGTAACGTATATAGTACGAAAATTAAAAAAGTAAAACCATACAGACATAGATTAGTTATTAAAGAATTCAAATAATTCTATTTTGAACAGATACATTCAATGGATTTTTCATGGTATCCATACTACCAAAGGTCTGCATAGAAACAATCGCGCGCCCGTTTTAGTTGTGTCTCTTTCGCTCTATGCATTTCACTCGTGACGTCGGATGAAATAGCATGCATTTTAGCCCCGCCCACCAACTAGTTCGTGCCGCTGGCTTGTTTACCCTTAAGGTTGACTTACCTTAAAGGACCACTTTACATATAGGGGGGCTACCCTAATAAAACATTTTTTTCCAATTTTTATTTAACCGCTTTGTCGGCGTGATTGATACACATATTGGTACCAAATTTCAGCTTTCTAGTGTTAACGATCACAGAGATTAAGCGAGGACGGACAGACGGACGGACAGACAGACATGGCGAAACTTTAAGGGTTCCTAGTTGACTACGGAACTCTAAAAAGGGGGAAGTACGGTATCTTCATACATACAAACGCACCGCGCGCGGCTTATATCTGTGCGCCATAGTAGGTATCTTTTTTGTTGGATAATTACGAGAGCAACTTGAAAATGAGATTTTTTGTTTGTTGAGATATCTTAACGACTTTTTGTCAAATGAAAATTCTAGGTATAAAACCATTCTATCCGTTTGAATCATATAAATCGGTCCACGCGTTTATCAGATAATTAAGAATTAGTATATTGAAAATGTAAACAACCAGAATTTTTGATGTTTTTGTTCTACGAACGAAATGTAATGTCAAATCAGACGCACAAAAAAAAACACAAATACACAATAAGAAACACATACCTACCAGTACATTGCCTACTATCTAATTTACGAGTAATATAATGCAAATGCACAATAATATAAAAAGTATACTTACTCAATGTCAAAACTATTATGGTATCACAAAAGTTTGTCGCGAGCGAGACCACTGTGCACTGATTTTGTGTACGTACACGGTTCGACTGCGATCTGCCGATGCGGCGCAAACCGACGTGCTCTCACGTTGGAGGCGCGTGGCAGACTGAGCCACGAGTGGGTCCGTCGACGCTTGCTAAGAAAGCGCTCCGCTTCATAGTAATTTGTATGAAGATTTTGAGCGAAAAACATGGGCAAGTTTGTGATTTTTTTACACAAAATGAGAGTATGTTTATTAAAAAATGAAGCTTTCAGTGACTACTTTATACTTTTAACTTTATTATTTAATAAAATTCATTTAAAAATTCTCAATAATTACGACTCAGTTGTTACAATACGGGAGTGCGATTTACTCGTTTTTAGTGATTTTCTGATTTTTTTTTACACTTATCCATAAGCATTATTTTAAATTCGAAAGTTTCAATAACAAGTTACATTCATTGGCTAGCTGTGTGATTTATTTCAAGGTTGTGGAGCATCGTTTTCTATCTATTTCTATGACATTCCCAACCTTCGATTTCCGGAGCCGGCCCTTAAAAGAGATGTACTGTAACAGCAGGGAATTAAAATGGGAACCAGGAACTAAGCAGATGACATATTTAACTAGAGCAAGATTTCTCCTGACTTCTAAGCTCTGGTATGTCACCATACCTAGCACGAATGGCGTAGGGTAAATTATATGGGTAAAAGCCAAATAATTTGAGTTAGAGGTAGCGAATAAAAGACTTCTGGACCTTTTCAATGACTAGTTTATAGATTTTTTCATGAGGGTTCCAGATTACACTATTGGTTTCGAGTAAACTGCGTACGAAGGAGTTGTAGATGAGGGTTATGGCTGGTCAATTATTAAAAAAAAAAAAACTAAATGTGGCACTCGGAGACTGCCGCGGTAAAGCTATTGCATGGCATATTTTTTTACAACAGCAAATAATTAATTATTTAATTTGACAACCTCAGTTGACAACCTTGTTTTTTTCCGTAACCATAGCAACCTGGTTGAATACTGAATCTTGAATATTTTCGTTAGGGAATTTCTGAATTCGCTCTCCACGCTCAAGGCCCACGATAGAAGCTATGCAATAGCTTAAAAATGAACTTGTCGTAAAACAAAACCTTAGTTTTTGCGGGACTTGTTGCATATTTGTATTATATTACTATGTTGGTTAAATGTGAGGTGTGAGTCAAAATTAGTACCAATATCGCGTACGGCATTAACTCGTTTCAGGGGCTCATTGTTTAATGTGTAAATATTGAGGATAGGTTGTGTGACTTTAGAAAAGGTCATGATCGCACATTTGCTAATATTCAAGTTGAGGTTGTTTATAGTGCTCCAATGGTGGATGCTGTCTATGTCTTGTTGAAGTGTGACTGTATCGCTAAGATTAGATATGGGAAGCGCAACTTTGACATCATCGGCATACATTAAAACTGTGGAGTGCTTTACACACTTGGACAGGTCATTTACAACAATAAGAAAATACAGGGGACTTAGGTTAGTACCTTGGCCTACGCCAGAAGTGACAGAATAGCATTCCGAATTGGCATTTTCAAAAATAACATATTGTTTGCGATTGTATAGGTAATTTGCGAAGAATTTAAGTGTTGCCGCAGAGAAACCAGCCAAAGCCAATTTACTCAAAAGTATATCATTGTCAACCCGGTCAAAAGCCTTCTGAAAATCAAAATAAGTGACATCCACCTGCTTTCTGTCGTCAATATTTTTGGCTAAGAATGTCGTAACGTTGAGTAAATTAGACGTGGTTGAACGATTTGGAAGAAATCCGTGCTGTTCCTCCGCAAACCACCGTTGCAGTTTGGAAAATACTTTTTTTAAAAGTACCGCTTGAAACACTTTTCCAAATATGGATAAAACAGCTATGGGTCTGTAATTTTTTATATCACTTTTTGGGCCACTCTTATGAACCGGGATAACTTTAGATGTTTTCCATTCTGTTGGGAATGTATTTGACTCAACTGATAATTCAATTCAATTTATTCACAAACAATTCACATTGTATTTGAAATCATAAAAATAATAATAAAAAATAATAATAAAACACATTCATAAGTCATAATTAAACATTAACAACAAAAATTACAATACCTACACATAAAATACAAATTTAAATCATAATTGAAACAAAAAATAATCAAAAATACAATTAAATTATTAGATTGTTGTAAAATTCATGTCAGCTTTATACAAATAGTCATTTTAAAATTAAAAACTGACAAACACAAAGGACAAATTATATCAGTTGGCGCATTATCATAATTGTATTATATACCTTAATATTACATATCGTCAACGGAGTAGAGACATTTATCCAGTAGGAATGCTTGAAGCTTTGATTTAAATGAAGACGTATAGATTAAGCTTTTTAATTCTAATGGTACCCTATTGAATAATTGCACTGCTTGATATTGTGAACTATGTTTCACAATGTTAAAATGAGGACTTATCTTATTTTTCAAATCTTTCCTACGTGTACTCTCCCTGACTAGTCCTTCCTCATGCGTCTCATATTCATGTATGTACTTTTTTAAATTAATCAGAAGTACAAGAATGTAGAGACTGGGAACTGTAAGAATTTTTAAGTCTAAGAAATGCGGACGACAACTCTCTCTTTGTGAGATACGGACAATGGTACGTATAGCTCTTTTCTGAAGGACAAAAGCTCGTTTACAGTTATAATTATAGCTGTTTCCCCAGAATTGTATACTGTATCTTAATTTGGATTCAATTAGTGCGTGGTTTACGATTTTTAAGTGTTCATTGTCAATTTCGTCTCTATATAAGGGTTCTTAAAGCATAACATGTGGATGATATAGATATGCATCAATGGCGGCTAATTATTTTTCCAGTTTAATGGGTCATCTATGTGTACTCCCAGGAATTTAGTTTCTTTCACGAGTTCAATATTACCATCATTTAGTAGTATTGTCAGTGTCATTATTTCGGGCAGTTGTTTTAAATAAAATTACCTTAGTCTTTGCACTTTGCAATTGGCGAATATGCAATGCGAAATCAGGGGTGTAGTGTGTACTCAGTTTACCCAAAAACCATGAAAACGACACCCATGACGGACGAACCTAAAATTTTCCTAGCCACCACCTTGGATTTTAATTTTGGTCTCATTTTCGTAATCAGCGACCCCAAAAACCATGAAAACGACACCCATGACGGAAAAACCAAAAATTTTCATCGGCGCCATCTTGGATTTTCATATTGGTCTCATTTTCGTTATCAGCGACCCCAAAAACCATGAAAACGACACCCATGACGGAAAAATCAGAAATTTTCGTCGGCGCCATCTTGGATTTTTATTTTGGCTTAAATTTCGTAATCAGCGACCCCAAAAACCATGAAAACGACACCCATGACGGAAAAACCAAAAAAAATCCTGCCTGCCATCTTGGATTTTCATTTTGAACTCATTTTCGTAATTAGCGACCCCAAAAACCATGAAAACGACACCCATGACGGCAAACCCAAAAATTTTCCTGGCCGCCATCTTGGATTTTCCTTTTGGCTTCATTTTCGTAATCAGCGACCCCGAAAACCATGAAAACGACACCCATGACGGAATAACCAAAATTTTCGTCGGCGCCATCTTGATTTTCATTTTGACCTCATTTTCGTAATCAGCGACACCAAAAACCATGAAAACGACACCCATGACGGCAAACCCAAAAATTTTCCTGGCCGCCATCTTGGATTTTCCTTTTGGATTCATTTTCGTAATCAGCGACCCCGAAAACCATGAAAACGACACCCATGACGGAAGAACTAAAAATATTCCTGGCCGCCCTCTTGAATTTTCATTTTGACCTCATTTTCGTAATCAGCGACCCCAAAAACCATCAAAACGACACCCATGACGGAAAAACCAAAAATTTTCGTTGGCGCCATCTTGATTTTCATTTTGACCTCATATTCGTAATCAGCGACCCCAATAACCATGAAAACGACACCCCCCTAGTAGCATTTTTGTTGGCATTTGTTGGCATTTAGTTGGGCCACATACATTTTTGTTGGCATTTAGTTGGGCCACATACCTCTTATGTGGCCCAACTAAATGCCAACAAAAAATGCTACTAGGGCCATGACGGAAAAACCAAAAAAAATCCAGACTGCCATCTTGGATTTTCATTTTGACCTCATTTTCGTAATCAGCGACCCCAAAAACCATGAAAACGACACCCATGACGGAAAAACCAAAAAAATTCCCGACCGCCATCTTGGATTTTCATTTTGACCTCATTTTCGTAATCAGCAACCCCAAAAACCATGTAAAAGACACCCATGACGGAAATACCAAAAATTTTCGTCGGCGCCATCTTGATTTTCATTTTGACCTCATTTTCGTAATCAGCGACCCCAAAAACCATCAAAACGACACCCATGACGGAAAACCCAAAAAACCTGCCTGCCATCTTGGATTTTCATTTTGACCTCATTTTCGTAATCAGCGACCCCAATAACCATGAAAACGACACCCATGACGGAAAAACCAAAAATTTTCCTGGCCGCCATCATGGATTTTCATTTTGGCTTCATTTTCGTAATCAGCGACCCCGAAAACCATGAAAACGACACCCATGACGGAAGAACTAAAAATTTTCTAGCAGACGAATTGAAGTCCTGACCGTTGAGGAGTTGCACCTTCCGTCATCAGCGCAGCGCCGCCACATGAAATTATGATTATCAGACGCAAATACTTGAACAGCTTCTGAAAATGTATGGAAAACGTTATGTGCGCCTATGATATTCGAGGGTTGCCCTCAATTTCTCAGAGTTCCCATCATCAGAAACTGACTTGGTGCAATGGGACCGCCTCGGGAGTATACCCTTCGCAAGACAAAAAGAATTTTGAAAATCAGTCCACAATTGACGGAGATATTCGCGGACATACAAACACGAATAGAGAACCTCCTCTTTTTTGGAGGTCGGTTAAAAATATATATCGAAGTACAATCGATAACAATTACAAACGATCGTGAAATTCGACTTCGATCTGAAGATGAAAAAATTTTTAGCAATCTTTACAAACTAGCAAAATAAACATGTTTGATCAAAATTAATAAGTGTATCAAATTGTGGTAATCGGTGTACAATCTCGAAAATATATGCACGAAAAACACGGGAGCGTTTGTGACACAAAGCGATACGTCCGTCCTCTGGCAGTGGCCGATTCGTACTGGCGAGATAGAGTTTGCGCGGTCGATAATATAGTTAACTTTAGATTCAATTTACGAAATGAAATTATAGTTTATTGATAAAATAAAAATACGATTCTATTAGAAGGTTACCTTAAAATTAATACGTAGTTTTTAAATTTTCTTTAACGTGATTCTAAGGTATAGAAAAAAAATCTTATTTGTCGAGACATTTTGTAAAAATTGCGATGTTTTAACATTTTTTTTCTGCTATATTTTGTATTGAAGTCGAAAATGTGGCAAACTGGTCCCCTAGTAGACCATACGGTGATGTTATTTATATTTTTTTTAATGTTTAAAATCGTTTGTAGTGTTATGTTCGGCTAAGCCAAACGTAACTCGATCGGTATTTGTGCGGAAAAGGGCTTTTGAATACGGGTGATTGTCATTAATATAAACATTATTTTGAAAATTCTTCAAACCCATCCACCTGAAAAAGAACTCGTCTCATATAATAGCCAAAAGGAAGCTTCAAATTCTTCATAGATTTCCCACACCAAGCGATCAAAATTGATCAAAATGAGATGATTTTGTGGAAGGAGCCTTAAGCTCAAAACAAGATTATTTCGGTTGTTCTCAGTCTTAGAAACTAGTAATGATTATTATCATGATTCTTATTTTTGTTTATCTCAAAAACAGCTATACCGATTTTCGTTTTTATGGAGATCAACAGGCACTAGTCAGTAATACAATAATAAGTAAGTAGTTCTAGGTCGTTACATTGCCATTATCAGTGTCCTCATACGCGATCGTGTAATTGCGAATCTAAGACGATGAAAGCAGAAGTGTACATATTTTGTGTGCATGCCGTTAAAGTCGGAAGTGAGTATAGTCAATAGGCTATTTCAACATAAAATAATGGACACATATTTTTTATTTTTTCAAGTAAACAAAAGATGAAGACGATACAGTGCTTCGACAAGTCGCGCGACGTCACATTTTGTTTTTTTTTCACCAGAAAGTGACGTCACCAGCCCCCACTCACGATCTTTGACACGTTTTATTTTTGTAAATTTTAATTAATTTTAAAAAACAAAAAACAAGTATCCAATATTTTTCGATAATCTAACAGACGGACTAACAGTCAGTCAACTACCCTATTAATTACAAATTAGGGTTATTTCAAAACGGTGAAGAAAAACATTGTGAGGAAACCGGCATGTCTTAGAACCAATAAATTCGAAGACATGTGCCAGCACCAACCCGCACCGCCGCACTGGGCCCGCGTAGTGGGTTATAGCCCATTCCTCTACTAGAGAGGAACCCTGAGTCTATACAATGGAAACATTAATAGGCTATTGATGATGATAGGGTTATTTTCGTAGTTCGTAACTCTTGAACTACGAAAATAACCCTATCATTGTTCATATCATTGACGTGTGATGAGTGTGATGACCGTACAATGGGATCGAGTCTGTTTATGTGACTGAGGTGATATGAGTGTGAAGCCCGTCGGGGCTGCGGGTTCTTTGAAAGAGATACCGCGGCCTCAACACAAAGGGCTAAGAAGGAACATGGGTAATTTTTAGTCAGTAGAAGTCTGACACTCCTTACCGAGGAGTCATTCGACAATTTCCCACAAACCAAAAAAAGGGGATAGGAGTGTGTATGTGGGGGTGTGTAGCGTGTGTTTTTTCTAATTTATACTGGACATCGTCTCGATTTAATGTGTGTCACATAGCTTGAGCGTACGCTGTCTTAATAAATTGCTTACTTTACGTTACACACATATACATAATAAACATGTGTGTATGCAAGAATCATTGTACTATTAACGGGTGAAGAGTTAGCAGAGAAGAGTTGTGTGTGCGAATGAAGAGGTGTGTGTGTGTGCAGATGAAGAGGAGGTGTATGTGTGTGTGCTCACCTCGTTGTTTGGAGTAAATGAGCAGCTGCGCGTACAGGTAACGTTGCAGGCAGCGCCTTGCCGCTACCTACACAAAACACTCAGTTTCAATAGTATTCCGCTCTCCATATAGTACGAGTACTAGTATCCGACTGGCGGCTTCGACTGGGACTACCCTGGACACTGCTTACAACTAACACGGTTGGAAAACATTAAATTGCGTAAAGAATGCATTTCTTCTTCTGAAAAAATACTGTTCCCGACACACGAAACTCAGTGTCAGCTCGCAAACTTTTTGGTTTTTACATATTTGAGTCACAGGATTCCAGAGTCTCAACAGTGGATATCTAACATCCCGGTTAAATACCTTATGTTTGGTAATCTATCTATATATTAAAGGCAAAGTTGATTGACTGGGGATCAACGCACAGGCCAAACCCTTAGAGCTAGAAACTTAAAATTTCGTTCACGTATTCCTCTTATGACGTCATCCACTAAGGAAGGATTTTTCAAAATTCAACTCCCAAGGGGGAAATAGGGGATGAAAGTTTGTATGGAAAATCGTCATTTTTTATATTGCCGACATCCACGCGGGCGAAGCCGCGAGCAAAAGCTAGTCAAATATAAGAAACAGAAGCGAGTTATGACTATCTGTGGTAGCGGTAACCGCAAAAAAAAACAAGAAAGAGGGTAGGTAAACCGATCTGTCTGCTCATAAACACCCAAAATATTTATTTAAGGACAACCAACAAAGCATACACCAAAATACATATTGAAGTACTCATATTACAATAGCGGATCGGACAAAAAAAAACCAATTAGTCCGTCAGATAGATTTCCAAAAATTATTGGACACGTATTTTTACTTTTTTCACGTAAACTTAAAATGAAGACGATACAGTGCTTCGAAAACTCGTGTGACGTCATATGATAGTACATTTTAACGACACGAGTGACGTTTCAAGCCCCACTACAAGATCTTTGACGCGTTTTATCTTCGTAATTTTTTATTGATTTGATAAAACAAAAAACACGTATTCAATATTTTTCGATAATTTAACTTACGGACAAAACAGAATCATATTATTTTCACCCAGTTCGATCCCCTATTACATTTTATAGTGTAGCCTTAATTATAGGCTGCCACGGCATGCATTAAATATAGGAGTAGAAATTCTGATGCAATAACTTCAGTTTATCCGTGATTATGGTGCATCACCGTTGAAGTATCCAAACTTAACACAAATAGAACAATGTAAATATCCCGTTTTAAAAACCGACCTGGTCAAAGTGTGATATTGAGTGCTGAGCTCAGTCCATCCATCGCTTGCCTAAGCCCCGGTCTGGGGATGGATGACCAAAAATTACATACCGAGTTCCTCTGTGCATCGAAAAGTCGTTAAAACGTTAGACAGTTTGTCCCGGCTGTCATTAGTATTTCTATAATAGTCGTTATACGCCCAAAAGTCTGACAATCAGTGTTTGGGAAAAGGCTATAAGTTGTTGCCAATTAAGATCGCAAAAGCGGTCATTGCCCTTTCCATATCTCTTCGTAAGAACCAAAACAAATGAACCATTGTATCGTTTTTCATTAGAAAAAATGTTAAAGATAGATGACGATTCAAGACCTGAACAGGCTTATTTTTGGATTTCAAAATAAGAACTTTAAAAAAATGTAGTTGGGTCAATGACCACTATTGAAATCTAAACTGGCAGCAACTAGGCAGATGACTGAAAACCATCCTCGCGACATTAGATTGTGTGGTATAGTATATAAATAGATAGAAACTATATATACCTACATAGAAACTTTTTTTTTCCATCATTGCTTATTGGCTGGTTTTTGTTTTATTCGTATATACTTTTCTATTTAGTTTGTATTACTTCATTACTCAATACTGTAGGTATTCAATGGAAGTAGCGAGTCAGCCCCAAGCTCCAACACAAGTATTTGTAATTACTTACTGGGGCTGTCTCAACTCATGTATAAATAGTATGTAACTTTTGAGACAAAATAAATATTTTATATATGTTTTTTTTTAATATGAGTGTGTTACGTACCTCGGCGTGGCAATCGTTGACGGCGCGGCCACTCACCGACATATGCTCACCCGACACGCACTTGGTGCCCGTCGTAACTGCTATCACCTAAAAGCAACCACGTAATGAATATGCTTTAAGGTCACATTAAAATAGATTCCCACGGGAACTCAGACCAAGAAAAAAAGGAAGACGGAGTGCCACGAACATCAAAAGTGTTGCAACTTTTTGTCTATGTGTGTGTCGAAGGGTTGCCATTTGTTAAAGTTTTTCCCTATAATTTGGGGAATAATATTGTATGGGTAGAATAATATTGTATGAGTAAGATATTATTGTAGGGCAGTGTTTTTCAACCTCTATAAAAAAGTTGCAAGTTGTCGTGAAAACTACTTCCGTTAAAAAAACAATAAAGAATAAAAAATATGTACTTTTATTAACAAAAATAAAACTTATGAGATCACTTCCATGCAATTTCCCGGTCAGTGTCAGGTTGTATGTTAAACAAAATAGGATTCGCGACCGTAACAAATGTGACTTTACTGAGTAATAATGATTAAAATCACTATACAACACCTTCTCAGTTCATAAAAGTTCGTTGAGTGACTATTTGATGAAAAAAGCAGTCAAAAAACCATTATAAACTGAGAGAAAATTGCAATAAAATCACCAATACAACCCGTATTGGTGATTTTATTGCAATTTTTAATTCACTTTTCACAGGAAATCTAAAATATTAAAAAAAAACATAATAAAAATAAAATAGGAATATCGAAGTAAGAAATCATATTGATTTATTTTTTAATCGAATCGGGAAATTTTAAATCATATTATGGCAACCCTCGCACTGTACGTCATTGCTTTCGTTTGTTGAGGTTTTTTGTTTCAAGTTACAAAATTAATTAGTTAAAAAACGATGATATTTGAAGTACTTACAAGTGAAATGTTATTCCTTGAGGTTTTTGATGCAATTTAGTATTGTTTTTAGAAGTTTTCACTGCACAGGACGGCATATTTCTATATTTTTTAAAGTTGTTAACTAGACGATGACTCGTGACGTACTGAGAGAAATGCGTGTGGTTTTAGTGTAGGTGTGTGTGTGAGCGTGTATGTTTACTTGAAGGCGTGTGGTTTTGTGGCTTCACTGTTGGTGTTCGCGGCACTCCGTCTTCCTTTTTTTCTTGGTCTGAGCACGGGAAGCATACTTTGTTTAGTTGTTTCCAGTTTGGCTACGACATTGCAGGCTTGAATCGCCTGATTGTCTGATAAAAAGATGATTCCGTGCTTCGGAAGGCACGTATAAGCCGTGGTCAAACAATGTCAGAGACCTTTGAGGCGGTTTAGAAACTCTGATACTAGGGTGTGTGTGTATTTTATTACTTTTTTCACACATTGTGTTATTTCTGTTAGTTCTTTAATTTAAAGAACTAATAAATATAACATTTTCGTCATTTTTAAGAGAAGTCAAATACCCAATTGTATGTGTAACTGTACACATGTTTGAGCAGTAAATATAACATAACATTGTGTGGGTGTATTTTATTACTTTTTTCATACATTGTGTTATGTCTGTTAGTTCTTTGAAATAATATAACATTTCGTGAATTTATAACAGTAGGTAGTCAAATACCCAGTTGTACGTGTACATAATGTTTGTGCAAGTAAATATAACATAACATCGTGTGAGTGTACCCAATCTGGTTAGACGAGTTATGTCTAACCCCCGTATTTATAGTCGAGTCAAAGTAATTACTTGGACTTAAGTAATTACTTATGCAAATATTTTTATGCAATGGGTAAGAATTTAAACGAAGTTAGAACCGTCAATGAAAGCAAAACAGACATTCTGAAAATCGTATCTTAAACAATGACATTTACTCAAGTAATAGTAATGACTTGTGTATAAATACGGGTGTACAGTGCGATCAAACTATCTTGGCAGCTCTGAACATAGGCTTTGCGAAATTTTACGCATGTAAACTTGGGAATAAAACTGTTATTGCCAGATAAACCAATACTTAAACGATCAGAAAATATCTAATTTAAACAGTGAGAAATACAAATAAAATAAATATCATAACACTTTTACACAATCGTTGTAACAAAATGACCTGCACGAAGTTCGGAGCTGCCAAGATAATTTGATCGCACTGTAAGTCTCTTTTAATTGAAGGCCAGTGTCCAACCGGGCACAAATAGAGACTCCGTGCCAGTTCTGGGAAATTCCTGATGGAAAAACCCAATAACACTTTTGCCCGACCCGGGACGATTCCCGAGGTCCTGGGTAATCGAACCATTCCAGCCATTGTTCAGCAGTCACCATAGTGACCACTGGACCAACGAAGCAGTTAGCAGGTGAACGTAGCGTCACCTGGAGCCCTATCAAAATACGCTATGACATTTGTCAAAAATGTTGCAGTACCATGCTGAGATAGTGGTCTTTTGGCCTCGTACGTGACTTTAAGTGTTTCTCTTGTGTTCTTTTTGACGTGATAACGTCTTATAATTCGATGGCCGGCTGCACGAACGAAAAAAGATGACGTCATGAGTCGTTACCTCGCTCTGAGGCGTTACCTCGCTCTGAGGCGTTCCATAGCAACGGCGTGTTAATTGTTTGTTTATAGCAATGTAAGTGCTGTATTTTCTTATGACGTTGTCACGTTCAAGTATCGCCAGTAAACCGACTTTACAGACAACCGATTTTTTTACGTCAATTTATATTAATTTCTTGTCCTGTGTGAGACCAATAAATACTTTATTTTTCTTTCTTTCAAATAAATATTATACGTAATGTTATGTTATGAACTCACCCTGGCGTCTTTGATGCGGTTGTTGGTGGTGATGACGATGCCAGCCAGGACCTTGCGCTTGGAGTGCGTCACGTCGTTCCTGATCACCTCGTTGAACTTCTCGTTTACCAGTCTGTAGAACAACAAGCTTGATCGTCATACATCGCCACTTTGTTTTTGATCGTGTGGTTACTCCCTAACCTTGGAGCTCGTGGCTTAATAAGAACTGCCACTCGGGTCGATCTTTAGGTAAAGCTGTGCTTGCCTAGGTCGGTCTGTGGATGAGTGACCGCCCGACATACCGAGTTTCCTCCGTGCCTCGGAAAGCACGTTAAGCTGTTGGTCCCGGCTGCCATAATATAGATCTTTGGCAGTCGTTACAGGTAGTCAGTGACCTGAAATTCTGACATCCAGTCTTACCAAAGTGTATCGTATTACCTAGTATTAACTGGGTTGTGGAGGTCAGATAGGCAGTCGCTCCATGTAAAATACTGGTATTCAGCTGCATCCGGTTAGACTGGAAGCCAACCCCAATATAGTTGGGAAAAGGCTAGGCAGATGATGGTTACTCCCTAACTTTGTGTCGGAGTATTACCCCGCCTATTGGCCTCCGACTTGGCCTTATATGCCGTCAAGAAATTAATATGTCTCAGGCATACTGGTTTCATTACGATGATGTCATCGCCACTGTTAGTATTATAAGTATAGCGAGCGTTTACTCGTCGTGACGTCCTAAGCATTAAAAAAAAATGTTACTACTGCCAAACTGTAAAGCAGTTTGTTGCCAGATTTAGCTCTTATATCTATATTTTTCTTCTTTTTTATTTTTATTATTTTTTTATTCTTTTTTAACGGACTTCAAAAAAGGAGGTTTCTCAATTCGACCGTATACATTTTTATGTAACTACTTGTAGGTAGCTTTCACTATAATTTTCGATTAATCTAAAGTGTAGATTTTAATCTCGGAAACTAAAATCATATTACGTGGGTTGTCAGTTTTTTGCAATTCTTAAATAGTGATGTGCCACTACCGTAAATTGCCGTTAGTAAAATCAAGTTTTATCGTTTTTTTTTATTTAAAATAAGCTGTCCTGAGTAAAGAGATTCGTTTCTATAAAATAATTGATGAACTTTTTTCGACGTGTAGTCAAAAGAGTGAAATCGTCCAGTTTGTCTTTAAAATTTAATTTAGTGCCAGGTATTTTCGGAGAGCTCCTTCAGCACCCTGTAGATTGAAGGTCTGGATATGTTCAGGATCGGCGTCTCGGTTGGAGATTCGGTTTTATTTTCAGTATGAACATATGAAGGTTTATCGTGTGCGGGAACAACACTGATAGCATCTATATTTTTTTTAAATCGTCTAATAAATACAAAAAAAAATACGATTCAACAAACCGGTGCCGTAGGTCCAACACTAATACAATAGAGCTGACAACATTATTTGTAACTTTGACATTTGCTAGTGTCAATTTAGTCTCCGAAATTAAAAAACACACTTTACCTGACGGACTAAACAGAAAACAGGAAACATCCCTGTTGTATACTCCTAGGCAAATAAGTTGACACAAAATGGCGTCGTTCTGCACAGGTTCTCTGCTTGATTTGTATGGGACGTTGAAAAAACGACTACTGCGCAGGTTCAACTTATATGCCGCGTGGTATACTCACTTCCCGATGTGGTCGGCCAGGGTCTGGTGCAGGGTGTCGGTGGGCGGCGCGCTGGGGAAGCACTCGTTCCGCGTGTCCTCCAGGGCCGCCAGGGCTGAGCGCGCGGCCGCCAGCTTAGCTAGCTTCTTGCTCGACCCTACAACATATCGCATGAGTATAGTCGACCAAGAAATTGGTTTACCACTCTAAGGTTGAATATCATTTGCACGTACAAAACATCAAGTGCTATTTTCACGTCAGAATCTGTCAATCTGTCATCCTTAGCGAATAATTATGTTACTGGGAGATGTCATCAAAAGTGGTAAACCAATTTCTTGGTCGACTATACAAACATATCAAGGGACCACATAAAAACCAGGGGATATTCAGAGAGAACCTATAAAAAAAACTTTTTGCAAAACATCAAGCGACTTCCAAAGAAAATGTCTAATAAAATAACTTTACTTTCAGAAGTTGGTGGTAAAAAATCAATGAAAATGTATTGTTTTAAGAAAGTCTGTGGTTTTTCTATTTTTATTTATTTAGCCTTTATTTGCCTTAACAATTAATTAACTTTCTTACAATACATGCATTCATTCATATAACATTACTTATTGTATTATATTTTCATTCAGCATTTCATTAAACCTTACATTTAACAAGACCTTAGCATTTAATTAAACATTACTTTTAATACATTATATTTTGATCATATTAATTTGTAACATAATAATATTATCTCTTTTTTTCTATTACTTACCCTTTTTAGTTGTAGTATAATACACTAATTCTTGTCATCAATCATCTTTACAAATTGTAACATGAAGTTATTAAGGACCATCATGCGGTCACTAATCAAATAACAGGTCTTATCCCAAAGTAGAAACCGTCATTTCACGAGAAAATCGCTTTTCAATTTTGCGAAGTAAATACATATTAGTCCTCGTGACTGTAAACTTATGTTGACGCACCGGACGTAAGTACTATTAGTTGATAATACAGTTAATGAGTGTGAAAAGACCCATAGCGTAGCCCAAAGGCATTTGTTATCAGTTCCATCGAGCCGTCTGAAAGCTTTCCACCCGGATATCCCCGCAATCTTTAAATAAACGGGGGGGGGGGGGGGGGGGTGGCTTTAGTGACGGGGAGAACAAGTGCCCTTTGGCTATGTTATGGGTACTTTTACACCCTTTATGTGTGAGACTCACCGTATCCCTCGAACTTGCTATCTATGATCTGGCAGATCACCTTGAACCGCATGCTGTGGCTCAGCTGCAGTGGCGCTGTAATAACATCAAACCTTAATATGTGGGTGTTAGGGTTGATATTACTATGATGATTTTGATGATAAAACTCTGATAAAGATGAAGAAGGAGAATAATCTCTTGAAACTGGAATCATCGAGTATGGTATCTAACTAACCTGCACGATTAAAATGAGCTTTATTATTTAATTTTTTTTTCAGATTATTATTCCAATACATACCATAAAAATTCAGGTCAGTGTGCACAATACTAACAAACATTACATCAATAAATAACAACAAAATTAAAATAAAAACAAAATCAAAATAAAGTAAAAAAATAAACCACGGGCTATCATCATACCCAGTCCTAACTAACAGGGTTGTGGCGGCCAGATAGGCAGTCGCTCAATGCAAATACTTAAATTCAGCTGCATCCGGTTATACTGGACGTCAACCCCAATATAGAGTTGGGAAAAGCCGAAGATCTGTTATCTTTTTCATCACCTTTCTTGGTGGAAGGCTAGGCGGTTGACTGAAGATGTGTGGAGAAGAAAAAGACAATACCTGGGGTCTTGGTGAGAGGCGACCCGTCGCCAAACAAGCAGGTGAAGGTGAGCCCTTGGTAGTTCTCATACAGCACGTTGATGGGGCTTTTGTGCGACGCGCTGGGCGGAGCCACCCCGAACAGGGACACCTGCGAGCTGCCCTCACCCATGGAACCTGCTGGTACACGACATGACAAGCTACACTCACGCCACAAACTATAAAACAAAAAAGAGAATGTGGCACTCGGAGACTGCCGCGGTAAAGCTATTGCATAGCATTTTTTATCAATTATTTAATTTGACAACCTCAGTTGACAACCTTGTTTTTTCCGTAACCATAGCAACCTGGTTGAAAATTTTCGTTACGGAATTTCTGGATTCGCTCTCCACGCTCAAGGCCCGCGATAGAAGCTATGCAATAATAATAATAATATTCCACAACTATCACACAACGCCATCTAGTCCCAAGCTAAGCAGAGCTTGTGTTATGGGTACTAGACAACTGATAAACATACTTATATATTCCTAAATACATACATATTATAGATAAATTACACCCAGACACAGAACAAATGCTCGTGCTCATCACACAAACATTTGTCCTGGGTGGGAATCGAACCCACGACCTCCGGCATAGCAGTTAGGGTCACTAACCACTAGACCAACAGGCCAGTCAATAGCTTAACAACTGTGCCCATAACATCACGCCTGTAATCCTCAAAGGGTGAGGCAGAGGTGTACCTAGTAATGTCAAAGGGGGCGTGTCTTGGGCCTGAATATACTTACAGTAGCAATTTCTGGGGAACACATCAGCCTATTAATGTTCCCACTGCTGGGACACAAGCATCCTCATTTTGAGAGGGAAAATATGGGTTTCAAAAAAACCCCGACTTAAGGACGCATTTACGATGGATAGTCAAATCATTACTTTTTTTACATAAATATAATTTTAGATATGTCCAGTTTCTCAATAAATGTTACTGTTACTGTTAGCCTGTGTCATCCCACTGCAGGGCAAAGGCCTCCCCCCATGATTTCCAAATTTTGCGATCCAGGGCCAATGTGGACCACTGGTCGTTTGTTCTATCAAGCTCGTCCCGCCATCTCCTTCGAGGTCTACCACGTCGCCTTTTGGCTGTGTCAGGGTTCCAGAACGTGGTTGTTTTGGCCCACAGCTCGTTGGGCATACGGCAGACATGGCCAGCCCAGTCCCACTTCAGCTTAGCGGCTTTTTGAGCAACGTCAGTGATTTGTGTTTTGGAGCGCAGTGTGGTGTTGCGTATACGGTCTATTAGTTTAACGCTTAGGATACTACGCTCCATTGCACGTTGGCAAACCTTGAGCTTGGACTTTTGAATGTTTGTCAAAGACCAAGTCTGAGATCCATATGTCAAAATGGGAAGAATGCACATGTCCATGATTTTTCTCTTGAGTGACAGTGGAAGATCTCCCTTCATAAGCTCTTTCATGGACCAGTAGCTCTTCCAGGCATTTTCGGTTCGTCTTGCGACTTCCTTGTCTTGTCTTGCCTGGAAAGAGACTAACTGGCCCAAGTAGATGTATTCATGGACATATTGCAATTCTTCACCATTTACTCGGATCTTGTGTTGGGTGGTGTTTGAAATCAGTTTGGTCTTCGACATATTCATCGCGAGTCCAACCTCAAGGCTCGCCTCACTGAGCTGGTTCAACATAAGCTCCAGTTCTGCCGCCGTGGAAGAGAATAAGACAATGTCGTCAGCGAAGCGAAGGTTGGTTAACCTCACTCCACCGATTTCAATGCCGTTTCTCTCCCAACTAGCCGTAAGCTTTTTAAACACTTCTTCAAGAGCACTATTAAAAAGCTTGGGTGAAAGTGGGTCTCCTTGTTTGACGCCTTTTTCTATGGGGAATGATGGTCCGACTGTCTGTAATCTAATTGAAGCAGTGCTGTTTGTGTATATGTTACGGAGCAAGTTGATGTAGGTGGGATTTATCTCTTGGTTGTTCAGAGCGTTAAATATGGCATTGTGGGTTAGACTATCGAAAGCTTTGGAATAGTCTATGAAGGCAAGGTATATCGGCATGTTGTACTCTTGGTATTTTTCGATTATTTGGTTTATTGCATGAAGGTAAAATATTTCACTTCGGTACATTTATTGAGAAACTGGACATATCTAAAATTATATTTATAGTTAAAAATTGTACCTTGCACATCTACCTACAATTCTATCCTTATACATTTTAAAAATACAAAGCATGGTATTTAATAAACATACTTTTGTTTAAAAAAGTAATTTGACTATCCAATCGTAAATACGTCCATAAAGCATTTATTTCAAAGAAAGAACAAGTATTTATGTCCTGCACAGGACAAAACAAATATGAGTTATCCAACCATAAAACAAAAGAAAAAAAATAAGACAAACGAAGTTGGTCCCGTACAAGGTCACAAGGTATCTCAGCATGGTGCAGTAATATTTTTCTTTCAAACAAAGAGCCTAACCAAAAAAATCCTTAAAATAAACTTTAAAATTGTTAACAAAATGTGATTCAAAAAGGGAAATCTTATTTTTTTAGAATGACTTTTTTTTTGGTTGTGTGGTAACCATCAAATGACTCCGAGCTCTGGGCAGAGCGGTAGGGAGTGTCAGACTTTTACTGACTAAAAACCACCCATGTTCCTTCTTAGCCCTTTGTGTCGAGGCCGCGGTATCTCTTTCGAACAACCCGCAACGTCGACGGTTTTACAATAACCTTACGCTAACGAAGGTCGTTGGTGACAAACAAACAGCAACACATAACACAAAGAGATCAGCATACCTTCGTTTCCTGTGTCCACAGTCATTGATGTGGGCGGGGAGACAGGCTCTGGGTCGTCTGGTTGCATCTGCACCGGCGGCTGCACGCCTTGGTATTCTGTCACTGAACAACGAACACGCTTATTTGATATTAATTAACAGCAGACAAGAGCCAAAAAAAAAGTACCAACAAAAAAATAAATAACGAAAAAAGAATACCAGCCAAATATTACCAGCCGCTCGGGTCGATCTTTAGATTAATCAAATCAAATATGGGTAAATAGATGGTACATAAGTGCATTACATAATTCAACAATCATCATTATCAGCCTATTAATGTTCCCACTGTTGGGTCACACAACTCCTCACTTCGAGAGGGAACGGGCGATGATCTACCACGCTGGCCCAATGCGGATATGCGGTAGATAACAACAAGTCTTCAAATATCTGATAATTTTTCATTATTTGGCACAAGGAAGGTACTAAATTGTGTGTTTTAATTATAGATTATTGCCCCCTTAATCTACTTTTTTTTAAATATTTTTGTATGCAAATCGTAAAGCGGTACACAAAATACATATACCTACCTACCAAGATTCAACTGTGTAGTCTTAATAGTTTCCGAATAAAGTGGCTGTGATTATAAGGCCGGACAGACAGAGAGACATGACGAATCTATAAGGGTTCCAGTTTTTGCCATTCGGCTATGGAACCCTAAAAGAGGAGTAAATGATAGCATGACGACTGACAGGGGAGAATAGAAGAAATCCACGTGATGTGAATCTATTATTTGGGGTCAGCCCCCAAATAATATGGGATAAGGGCAGGAAGATGATGTAGGTATATGCGACGTTGGTAACTATCAGAATGTATTAAGTGTATTGCACTGACCTGGGAACCTGTGCTCCTCGTCGCTGGTGAAGTCTTCGTTCTGGTTGGGGTCGGGTAGCACGCGGCCGGCGCGCGCCAGCAGGGCCGTGAGACACGCGCGCGCTGCCGCTGCACGCGCCTCGCGTTTGCTGTGGCCCCACCCTTCGAACCGCAGGTCTGCAACCTTTAAGAGTAAGAGTTTAATATTGATAACACTAGCGACCCGATGAGCTTCGCACGAGTGTAATGCAGATACAGATACTAATACTAATGTATACTAGATTAAAATTCCTCTTCAATCATTTCATCTATTGCTATTATTATTGCATTAAAATATGTTGTGTAGATTAAAATATCTAAGCAAACAAACAGCGGGAGCGACTTTGTTTTTATCTATGTAAAGATATCACACTAATATTATAAAGGCGAAAGTTTGTGAGTGTGTAGGTATTTTGTTACTTCTTCACGTCTAAACGCCTAGAGCGATTTTAATAAAATTTGGTACACAGATAGTTTATAACCTGGATTAACACATAGGATACCTACTTCTTATCCCAGTAGTATGTAGGTATGTTCCCATTGGACAATTATCGAACTAGACGCGAGCGAAGCCGCTGGCAACAGCTAACATTTAATTTGAAGGTGTTAACATGTAGGTACACAAAATACGAATTTGACGTGAAGTTGCGGACACCAGCCCCACAAATTGTTATACCTACACTAATTGTTATAAAATAAGCAAAATATATGTGTAGTTTTAAAGTAAATAAGTCTAGAAAGGCACATTATTAATTACTACCTACATTGCCATGTATTGCCACATGCAGTACGTACAACTCAGTTTGGTTCCGTGTTGGCTTGCTTGATGATTAGCTACTATTATGTAGGTACCTACCTACTTACATTATTTTTGTTATTGTGATCACTTGCTTACCCTCATATTTGTTATTTTTTACTATGAACGTAGAACTTTGCGCTCACATGTCATTTAAACTCTGTAGGTACCTACCTAAGTGAATTATTGACAATTCTTGATGAGGAATAATAAAGTACCTACTCGCCGTGGAAATACAATGACCGAAATGTATGGAAGTCTTGCCTTTTTACTTTTTCGAGGTCATTAACAAATCTATTTAATAGAAAAGAAATAGGTAGGTAATAACTTAACATAACAACAACATTTCGTAAGGCGTTAGACTTAGAGCTTAAAACTCAAATCAGCTTACACAGAGTAGGTAGGTACCTACCTATTTCAATGTTTAGAGATCGGCCACAAGACATCAAACGAGTTATTTATCACAAAGCGTTACGTGAGATATTAATACGAATCTTGTTGTTAGGTAGGTAGGTATATAACAATCCGCTAGTTTTGTTGTTGTTACCACTAGTTTCATCTACCTATAAGTTGGATTAAGATAAAATGCTCTCTCATCCGGTCCCCGTTGTTCGCTGGTTAGGCACCGAACGGCACCAGGTCGAGGGTTGCACTTACTGTGACTGCGACGAGGAAGGAGGGCGAATGGTCTGCACCCTCTTTACGCACGAAGGTGAAGGTAAACCGGTCGCACAACTCGTTCAGCACGCAGATGGGGTGTTTGCGGCCCTCCACCACGGCTTCCATTTCCGCGAGCAAGCGCGCGCTTAACTTCATGGCTTCTTGAGCTCACAAGGCGATCCAATACACTGAGTCACTGACCGAATGCGTACAGTTACGAGCTTTACACAAGGCTCACTACCTATCTGAACTTATTCCATATTATGCTTGACCGTACCGTGACTGACGTCTGCTCTCACGCAACACTCATTATTTACTACAGTTCTACAGTTCGATTCAAACTTCATGGCATGGCGGTTCGGAGTTCGGAAGTTAGCTGCGAGTGCAGATGTGTAGGTGTAGAGGTACCAGTAGGTACAATACAGTCAAGTTGACAATAATTTAGGCTCAATTTAATTAGGTAAAAAGTATATAGAAAAGTAAAAAGTATATAAAGTCTAAAAATTAATTTAAATAACAAAATAGGTATGTAGTTCCAAAAGTAAATGTGTACCTTTGTACTTAGGTATTTTTAGGTACCCAATTCATTTTTTTATACTAACTTACTTAAGGCGACATTAGCTGCCCGCGACCTTGAGCGCGCGTTTAACTCATCGCCTAAACAAATAAGGTTGAAAATGGCGATGCGTTTGATGCTCGTGACTGCCAAAATGAACGATAGTTCGCAGATTTAATTTATTAAAAAAAAAATACGCTGTAATGTTAAAATATTTTTACATATGTCTTTAGTTGGTTAAATTTCCTTTCTGATAGTAAAAAAATAAATAACAGTTGTCACTCAAAATATTGAGCATTTCGAGACGAAAAAGTTTTTTCGTGTGATTTTTTTGTGATTTTGTGTTTTTTTTTTTTCGAGGTTCTTGATTACTTTTAGAAAATATTTTTGCATAAGTCTTTTACCTATACATTTGACTATACACTGTATTTTTTTTGGAATTGTAATAAGTAGCAATACGGCTAACTCTGCGACGAAAAACAGGTCGTTTTTACGGTTCCCCCGTTAACTGCGCCTTAACTACAGATAGCGCGCGAGTTGAATGCAGTCGGGGTCTGAGGTAAAGAGCGGGAGCACCTCCCCCCGCTATCCGCACGCCCCACCTCACGCGCCTGCAGTGTAGTGCTGTGCCATCCTTGTCAACTATCGTACCGCATTCCTAAGCTCTGCATTCAACTCGCGCGCTATCTGTAGGTACCTACCTACTAACTTTTATCATAAGTTCTAAGTTTTGCATACCAGAAATGGTTAATATGAGGATCTTTATTTTTGTATTATGTACTTAATGCATTATGTACCATCTATTTACCCATATTATGCGAATAGGTAAAAATTATTTGATTTGATTTGAACGGATGAAAACAAAACAGTCAAAAACAGTAAAAAACTTATGGAACAAAAAACGAACAATAACATGATAATAATTATGAACTCAACTGACGTAAATAGGAATGCGCGCGAGTTTGCAGTAAGTAGGTAGTTATACCTACGGATGTAAGATGTAAATCAAAAAGTGATACATATTACTTCAGAAGTTTTTTTTTTTTTTTTTTTTAATTTTTAGTTGTACGAGTAATATCCTATGCCTACTTACTTACAAATATTTACTACTAGCTTTTGCCCGCGACTTCGTTCGCGTGGAATAGTGACTTCCGTCCGGCAGATTTTTGGTTTATCTCGCGAAAAAAAAAAAAACTATCCTATGTCCTTTCTCAAGTTCCAAACTACCTATGTCTGTACCAAATTTCATCAAAATCCGTTCAGCCGTTTAGGCGTGAAAGAGTAACAGACAGACAGAGTTACTTTCGCATTTATAATACTTATTAGTAACTATAGTAAGTATGGATAGTATGGATGAATTTAACATTCAACCAAGAAACCTAACTTTTAACCCTTAACCTTCAAGGTTCCCTTATTATTGCTTTCAACTCCATAACGTTGAGGAGTAGTACCTACCTTCCATTATCAGCTCATCAACATGAAGTGATGACTGATTGACCGCTAGATGCGAATACTTGAATAGCGTCAGAAAAAGCACGAAACACGTAATACGCGCCTATGAAATTTGAGGGTTGCCCTCTATTTCTCTGGGATCCCATCACCAGGTCCTGGTCCCGGTATCATGGTACCACCCTTGAAATATCTTCTTTCCAAAAAATAACGAATCATCAACATTGGGTCATAAACAACGAAGTTATTCGCGAACACATATAAACGAAATATTATGTTCAGGAATTTAAAAAAAAATCATAAAATGAAAAGTACTGGGCCAAACTACGAGTATGTTAAATTTTAATGGGACCAAATGGCAACTATTCCGCAAACTAAACAAGAATCACGCAATCAAATCATACATAGAAAAAAAAACATACCAATCGAATTGAGTACAGCACAAAAACAGTAATTGTTTTTTCAATACACTTCCTCGAAAACTAGCTCTTATTGCACTACGATTAGGTTCGACATGCATCATATTTCGCACGCGTGCGGTAATAAGAATACAGCGTGCTGTAATATTATTACCGCACGCTGTAATCATAGAGCAGCGATAATTCGATTAAAACTTATGAAATTAAAAAAAAAACACCACTGACTATTATAGAGCAGGCGTGTTTTTTTTTTAATCTCGCCATTTTGATCTGCGTCTTTACAGCGTAAATATTTTTTGAATATTTAAATTGTGTTTGTAAAAAGAATACTACTAATAAACGTAAATATTTTAAACAATTATTTACTTTTATGAACAAGTAAGCATTTTTTTGTGTTCTTAATTAAAAAATATTTAAATTTTATATTTTTCCTGTGAGGCTGTTTGGCGGCTTTATACCTTTGCTTCTTTTTCAACCTGGCGAAATCAAACCGCGGAAAAAAAGTAAATTAAATCATAGTCTCATCAAATTTGTTGACAAAAACACATAACGTTTTTAGTTAATTTCTTCGAAAGTGTATTGAAAAACGTCGTTTGATACACGTGGGAATTTGTTATTGCATTTCTCGACCCCATGAACACCCTCGCCATACGGCTCGGGTGTTCAATCTGCCTCGAATGCAATAACAAACTTTCCGCACTTGTATCAAAATGTACTATTTCAATACACTTCCTCGAAAACTAGCTCTTATTGCACTACGATTAGGTTCGACATGCATCATATTTCGCACGCGTGCGGTAATAAGAATACAGCGTGCTGTAATATTATTACCGCACGCTGTAATCATAGAGCAGCGGTAATTCGATTAAAACTTATGAAATTAATAAAAAAACACCACTGACTATTATAGAGCAGGCGTGTTTTTTTTTAATCTCGCCATTTTGATCTGCGTCTTTACAGCGTAAATATTTTTTGAATATTTAAATTGTGTTTGTAAAAAGAATACTACCAATAAACGTAAATATTTTAAACAATTATTTACTTTTATGAACAAGTAAGCATTTTTTTGTGTTCTTAATTAAAAAATATTTAAATTTTATATTTTTCCTGTGAGGCTGTTTGGCGGCTTTATACCTTTGCTTCTTTTTCAACCTGGCGAAATCAAACCGCGCAAAAAATAGTAGATTGTATCATAAGGGAGCAAAATAATATTTTTACGGCGAGGGCGCTTTTTTGAATCCAGAGCGAAGTGAGGGATTCTTTAGTAGAATCCTGAACGTAGCGAGGGATTCAAAGTACGTCGCCCGAGCTCAAAATATATTTTGCACCAGAGTGATACACTCGACTTTTCATCACCCTCTATGAGAAAATAAAAGGCGCCTCATATTTTATTGTAATATTATTATTTAATAAAAATAGAGTGACGACACGTTTAAATCCATCAGACATATTAATTACGAATATGTGTCCAGTTTTACGTCCTTATTAAGACAACACGTTACTAAACAACCTTCTACTCCATATTAAGAAATTGTCGTATGCCTTTAAATATTTCTCCCGGGATTTCGTAGGGATTAAGTTTCGTATGACGTTATTAGCTTCTATTTATATTAATTCAGGAATTAATGCACTATCACTTTCAGAACTCGACGTAGAACTCTTCTTTTTTCCACAAAATACACTAAAGTCCGTACCGATTATTAGAACAGGGAAGTAAATCGCGGGCTTCTGTTTTTTTTTTTTTAAATTTAATTACCGCGCCTCCTCGCACCGTACAGCCAACACTTACAGCCAGTAAAATAGAATTTGCGTTCGATTTCAAAGAACGATTCATGTTCTAATTTCAAATCTCATTACTGCCCGCTAAAAAGTCTAATGGAGAAAAGAGCTACTTTGCTCGCACTTATAGAGGAACAAAACGACACTTTTCGAATAGAAGGGATGAAATAGTAGATTATTGCATCGAGCACAAAGTAATTTATTATTGCACCGAGTGCCTGATTTAGAGCCTGAGCGTTAGCGATGGCTCTAATCTAACAGGCACGAGGGCAATATAAATTACTTAAGGCGAGGTGCATAATCTACTTTTCTTTCAACTATTACATAAAGGAATAGTAGATAAAAGAAACTCATATCAAACAGTTAAAAGATTTTCTATACTTAACACTGTCGTCTTCATTTAGAATGTTTTCCGGAGTTCATGTGTCGCTAAATGATTCCATTTTAATTCGAAGCCGAAGCACTCAAAATCAGATAGTATCACACTTTATCGTTTCCAAAAATATTGTCAAGCAAAATTAACAAAGTTCCCCAAAAGTACCCGCCAAATTACTTTTTTAAATTTCTTTCATTTTATAGTAACTAGTTAGCAACAATCATTTTTTAAATTTGGAACAAGTAGTAGGATAGAAACGAATAATACTTATGTAAAAAAAAAAGTATTGATATCAGCTGGCTGAATAGAGCTAATCCATTGAGATTGGCATCGGTGCGATTAAAAAAAATAAACTGTGCAATAATGAAATTTCATACTTACATTTTTATTGCTCTAGAGCACTAAAGACTCGCTTTGTGCTGAGTTTTTAGTGTGATTATGATAAAATTAAAGCATAGTTGGAAGAAAAGTAAATTAAATCATAGTCTCATCAAATTTGTTGACAAAAACACATAACGTTTTTAGTTAATTTCTTCGAAAGTGTATTGAAAAACGTCGTTTGATACACGTGGGAATTTGTTATTGCATTTCTCGACCCCATGAACACCCTCGCCATACGGCTCGGGTGTTCAATCTGCCTCGAATGCAGTAACAAACTTTCCGCACTTGTATCAAAATGTACTATTGTGCATACACGTATCGCGTACGATGTTCCGAGCCGCCATTATGTTTGAATCGTACTATACTGCCTAACATTCGTGATCTGTACAAGATGTAAACGAACCTTTTACAACGCGGTCAACCAAACTGAGTACCTACCTACCTCCCATAAGCGCCTACCACACGCTCACACTTCACCACAGTCTTGCCTGCGCGATTAAACGGTGCACGCAGTACATCGCGCGTGTGGTTGGTAATGGTAATACAGTTTTACCAACCATACGCGTGACGGCGCGATGTATTGTGAAGTGTGAACCAAGAGTGTGGTGAAGCTTGAGCGTGTGGTAGGCCCATTAGTTTGCTCTTGCTGTAGGACTTTATGTAACAATAAGCTGATGGATGCAATGAATTGTAAGGTGCGGCCATTTCTATGCACTTGTTATGAAATTTGAATGGAATGGGAAGCCACCCGTGTCGTATCCTCGCCCGCCGCCTTTTATGTGTGGCCCGCGCCTAAGGAGTCATGTAGATGTAGGTTAAGAATAACTTTCAAAATAAAAGATATTAGGACATTTCATGTCCAGTAGGTATTTAAGGAGATAACTGGACATGAATGTCCAAATTTCTTTTCTTTTGAAAGTTATCTAGTTAAGGAACTAGATTTCCAGGTATGATCCAGTAGAAAAAAACAAGCGGGGAGAACAAGTGCCTTTCGGCTTCGTTGGTGGTTTTTTACACGCATAAAACACTAAAGAACAGAAGCAGACACAGCAAAAAGCCTACTTCGGCCAGCTGCGAGTAGAATGTTCACAAAAATGTTACGCTAAACCACAGATTACTAAACTCGTGTCGATCACAAACTGTACCCTCCCTCGCGTCCCGTCAAACGGTCAAACACACCCGAACAATCACGCATTCACTACACCACTGAGTTAGAATTAGAACACAAACCATCAGACAAGACATTCTTTTTATTGCGGAACACTAACGAAACGAAAATGACATTATCTTATCACTTTACCTATGTATATTTTTATGTTTATCGCGCTTGCGGTCGATATAGGTACAATCATGAAGCACTGACATGGGTACAATGCACTACTTGTAGATTGTTGTTTTGTGGCTGGCAATGAAGTAGGTAATGACAAGTACCGACGAAATGCGTAGCATAGCGTCGGTGCCCGTTCCAACTTGTATAGAAGATATTGTTTCATCATCATCATCATCAGCCTATAATGTTCCCACTGCAGGGACTGAGGCCTCCTCTCTACGAGAGTGATGGGCTATATAATCCACCACGCGGGCCCAGTTCGGATTGGTAGATTTCACGTTTCCTCATGCATGTTTTCCTTCACCGTTTTGTGGATCGGAAATCTTCAAAATGACCTCTCCCGCTCTGTGCGGAACGGAAGGGAGTGTCCGACTTCTACCCACCCATGTTCCTTCTTAGCCCTTTGAGTTCCGGGGCCGCGATATCTATTTCGAACAGTTTCGCAGCCCTGGCGGGCATCGGCCCTTGCGGACCCATTCAATGTTGCTGACGTATCTCAAGGAGGCGCGCGTGGAACACGAACGCGCCTTTATCATAAGACGGCGAGCTAGCTAGCCCATTGCTCGCCGTTCACAGGCCTTCACTAAATACCGTGGCCGGAAGCCATCACGTGGCCCCGACGCCCGGAGTACCTATCTCCCGCGGATTGGGACAGATTCCAAAACTACTACAACTGTTGAGGGTCAAAATCAACAGTGGCGACCACCAGATACATCCTTTCCAACTTGTATAGATGGTGGCTGAGTGATTAGACTGCTGCGCTGCGTGACGCGGGTTCGATCGCCGCACGGAACAAAAATTGGAACAAAAATTTGTATAGCCTACAGATAGTTGTTCCGGGTCTGGGTGTTTGTGCGTGTGAGTTTAAATGTTTGTAAAGGCATCCACGATAGAGGATAAATTCCTAGTGTGGGGCAACGTTTTAAAGAAAAGAAAAAAGTACTTACGGTCACGGCAACATGGAAGCTGGGGCAGTGGGCTGGGCCACCCTGACGCAGTACGGTGTAGGCGACTCTCAGGCCGATCTCGTTGAGGGCTGACACGGGTGACTTGCCACCCGACTGCACCGCGTCCGCGGCCGTCGCAAGCGACTGCAAACAACACACAATCACACATTACATCCCATATTATAACACACATCACACATGCCATATATGACAATTTACTGCCGAACGTCATTCAGCGTCAGCAGGTGCGCATTCTTGGGTAAATAAATATTGCTTAAAACATTATGATCACCAAATCACACATAAAATGACGCCTGTAATCCCCGCAGGGTTACGCAGACGTTTATTTATTTGAACTTCGTCAGTTACGTTTAAGTCCCAAGTAATAAGCCTGTCCTGAGAAATTCGTGATGGAAATGGAAAAATCCCAACAACGATTTGCCGGGAATGGGGGTCGAAGCCAAGATCTCCTGCTCAGCAGTCGCGCTTGGGGTAGCGGACCAACAAGGCAGTCATTTGGCACATAGATACTCAAAAACCTGGATTAACACATAGGATGCATGTTATCCCGGTACTACAATAGCAAGCTAGTTTGTAATAGTAATAAGAAGGGAGTAGTTCTGACCTGCAGGTTCCACTTGAAGCCACTGCCAACGCGGATGGAGAAGGCGGCGCGCTTCGCCGGAGGCTCGCCGTCTGCGACCAACCAAGAATAACCACATATTAGTGTGACGCACTAATGGTCAGATACCTACACGCAACACCGCATCCGCAACACAACAACCCAACGTAAATTCATACATATTTTGTATCTTATCATCTTATGAGAATGCTCAAGGGAATTCTGGTAACACCAGAATTTCCTGTGATTTTATCCATTCCTGTAATCGTGTTGTTACACGAATAACACGAATGGATAAAATAATAAATGAGTAAAGTTGGCGCCACCTAAAAATAACGCTGGGGGTCAAGCTGCGCAGTAGGTGATTTTGGGTCTATTTGGTGGTATGAGGGCTAATGAGGGAGGGCCGGTGGGGGGGGGGCCAGACGGACCAATAGCGTACCGCCAAAAATGCGATGCATCTTTGCCGGTACGCTATTGGTCCGTCAGTCTGGCTGCGTCACGTTCATTCTCAATCAATATAGGTAGGTACCATCGCGCACAAAAGTTTTACGAAATGGTTTTACATAACAATTGAGAAAACATATTTACGACGTAAATTGTTTTATGAAGAGAGAGGTCTCTTCATAAAACAATTTACGTCGTAAATATTTTAACCGATAATAATATTATTGATAATTTAAAACAATGTATCAGTATGAAACGGACCGCAGAGGCAACAAAATCATGTTGCAAGTCTACAGTGAGAATAATTGTTTTTTTTAATTGAACTTTACAACACACACAAAATGTGTGTAAATTCTATTTAATGATATTTTATGGAAAATATTTTTCGATGTCAACCTACTATGTAATAAGCATTATAGGTACGAAGCCGCAAACGAAAAGCTAGTTCGAAAATAAAACAATAGGCCTAGCAGTTTCGTGCGCGAGTGTACCCATGCGCGACCCCCCCCCCCCCCCCCCCCAACTATACTTAAGAGGAATCTGAAAGTGGCGCCAGTGACTGAAAAGTTTTGTGATAATCGTGATAAGGACATGTATTGTGATGAAAAAGGATGTAGGTATGTTGTGATCGGTTTCCACTTTCCAGTCTAACGAGTTGCAGCATTCAACATGGAGCGGCTGTCTGTCTGACTTCCACAACCCTTTTAACTTGATAAGACTGGATGTCAGATTTGTGGTAGGTACCTATGTATTTCGGTATCGTTGTAAATACCTATCCATATAACACAAGGCAATGAACCTGTAACGTTTGTGATGTTACTACATAATCCTATGAGATGCTAAAACTTAATTGCGTAAACAGGGTGTAAGGGAAACCAACATTAAAACGGTTACCACGGTCAAACGGTTATTCAGTAGGTAGGTACCTACATCATTCTGAACCCCGCACGTTGAAGTTTATCATCACCATTAAAAAAAAACGTTAATTTTGACCACAGCTTTTTTACATGAACCAAACGCGGTAGAATTAAACAGATTTCTTATAAAACTGTCAAACTCAAAAGGGTTTTATTCTAATTGCTATAAAATTTAAAAAAAATGTCTTTGTCTAACTCACCGAAAGGCACAATCGAAAGTTATTTCCACAAATCATCAGTAAGGACACAAAATGATTTTAAAACGTATTCTCAAAGTGCTATTTCTTTATCACGACAGTTTTTTTTAAAGACGACAAAGATGTAAAAAAGAGAGACAATTTGCAAATTAAGTACAATGCAACATACGGTACCTTCGTTGATCTGGAAAACCATCTGGACAGCCTCACTCAATCAACTATATAACCTGATGCAAGCGCCCGAGTCTCACATATGGTCAACGTGACACGGTCGCGAACTGAACTGTTGCTACTAAAAACCCGAGGGTCGGGCGTGCCATAGACACAGAATATAATATATACTCGGCCATAGACATATAAAAAGTATGGACTGGAAATACCTACAAAGAAAAAGGTATAAAAAAGGCATACCTACGTAACATAAAATGGCTGCCAATGCTAGGGTTGTGGTTGTGTCAATCATGAAACATAGTATTACTGTAACGAGTATCGATACTAGTACTACTTAATACGTAGACAGAGAATAGTACTCTGTCTACGACTTAATAATATTATTTATTTATTTAAACTTCTCGCACACAAAAAAAGGTACAAAGGCGGACTTAATGCCTTAGGCATATTACGAGTATTAATAGATATCACGGTTGAATTATATAATTTAACAGTCTTCCTTCTGATACCTGAGAATAAAATTTATTTAAAGTGTTTTTTCTGAATACAATAAAATAATGCTTTTTACCCGACTATGGCGAAGCCAAAAGGAAGGGAAATGATTTTGGCAGTGTATGTACTATGTTTGTATGTTCCACCATAGCGCCTAATTATCTGAACACCTTGTTCTCCCCACCACTGCGATATTTTGTTTGTTCTAGACCATACCTAGGAACCCCCTAGTTACGGAGATATGGGGGCCAAAGTTCCAAATATTTCCAGTTGTTTTTGTAAATACTAGTTTTTCGGGTTATAACTTTACTTAAATTACCCGTTTACTATTCAAAGCATCCACTAGCCCAACCCAATGTTTTAAGAGTGCTACATTGAGTTTTAGCGTAAAATATGATTTTTGACCCCAAAAAAAAAAATCGTTTCCCCGCAAAAACGATGTAGGGGGATACTTAGTTTGATGTACCATCGCCTGCAATAATGCATGGGCAGTTCAGAAATAATACCGTGTGTAGCAAGAAATGACGCCACCTAGCGTAAATAAGTACTCGATTAGCAACATTGATTATATTGTTGATGCTACACTAACTAGAGGGCGCTCACGTTGTATAAAATGTTAATGAAGTTTATTTTTTCTGTTTAAACATTCAAATAATTTATACCTAATGAATTATTTCTATTATATAAATATTTATTCCTAACTACCTACTATGTTTGTTTATATTGAATATTATTATCATTTTATAACTATCTGATTTTAATTATCTATGTTTTAGTTTTCAAACTTGAGGGTAGGTCGAATATGAATTCATAAATAAATTAGTAGGTAGTAGAAATATTTAGATTGAAGACTTATGAGTTATGACTAAGCTCAATTGATAGTTCGCTAAGTTTGTTTCGATTCCCTCATTCGAGTGTGTTTAGCTCAGTTTTATTTTAATTTAGTTAGGCAAAAACTTATCCGACACTCGAAACTTGTAGACTTATCTTATTGTTAACGTAAGTAGTTTTAATTTAAAAAAAAAATATGAAAAAAATAAATGTTTTAGTTACGACTATACTACTTAATCAATAATCATGATTGCGTATTATATATTTCTGTTATATTTTTGCAGAGAAAAACAGTTGTTCTATTGGTACGACGATTTGAAGACGTGGGTTCTTTGCAACACCATCAAAGAACTAGTAGACCACCGCTCATAAACACATTACAGCGTCAAATCGTGTTATGAGAGTATGAAGAAAGTGGATTCCTGCCGATGACCGACTATGCTGCTTTATATGTTATATGACTCAAGTGTTGACAATGCCCGTCGTGCTCTTAAAAGTGAAAAGCTGCATTATTTATATTAACTGGAGACCGTGTTATTATAACCTATTACATGACTTACGTATTTTTAATAACTAAAAAAAGTCAAACACAACAATATTTTGATTTTACATTACTTAAGAACCTTTTCGTATGTTTTTGTGCAATTGTATAGCTGTTACCCTACCTATTTAATTCATTTAACTTTTCACTTTTGTGATAAAATAATCCGGTCTCCTGTTTGTCTTTGTTGAGGTTACAAAAGCTTCAATCCTCTTTCCGATTTTGGAAACGAATACTTAAGCTATGGCCTCATTATGAAGTTTTATATAATATAATAATAATGTTGAACGATAATAAATGTCTGTTTTTGAGTTTTTGAATAATAAACTGTATAAACCTCTAAAATTTGTGTGATAGTGTCTTTTTGTTTGTCTCCGTTCATCCCTGTTGCTAACTGACTACTAACTCGAATATTATATTTTTGAATGCTATGCGCACTTATTAGCTTAATGAAAACATTCCATAAGGTTACTTTTGTTTTTTTTTTTTTGTATCATTTAACTTCACACTTAATCCAACCTAATACGTGTTTCCTAACTTCTTACTTACCTAACCTATTCCCAAGTCAAATTCCATTTTTTTATATATCTCAACAGAATAGATTACATTCAAATCAAATCAAATCACTTATTTTGGCTGAATACACTGTTACAATGGTGTTATAAGATTTACATGTTTCAAGTGATTCTACCATATGGCATGCAAAATTTATACAGTCATAGACACAACACAGTCATTATACAGTCATTTATACAATCATCAATTAATAAAAATATACATTGAAATAAATAAAATTAGATGAATTAGGCACGATATATGTAATTATAATAAGAGTCATATTGGAGATTAAATAATAAAAATATTTAGATTATTTCAATGTCATTCCTAGAGTTATTAAACAGTACATTAACGGATTAGTTATTAGAAGATACATGCATAATTCATATAATAATTGATTTTACTTGATGTCACTGTGAGGTCTTTAGTTTGGCAAAATTATCATTGAGGAAGTCATTCAAATTATAGTAGCATTTAGTAACCAGCAATTTCTTTAAACTTTTCTTGAATAGGGCCGTATTCATTGCCCTTATTTCTTTAGGTAATTTATTGAAGATTACAGGAGCCATATGGAACACACTCTTGTACATTAAAGACGTACATGTTCGGGGTACATAAAGGCGAAGTGCGTCCCGTTGTTGCCTATTATTTATTTCTGATGCTAATTTAAATAGGTTTTTATTGGTTTTCACAAATATTGAGACCTCATAAATATAAAGACTTGGGAGAGTCAGAATCTGATACTCCTGGAAAAACGGTTTACAGGTTTCAAGCTTTCAACCATTTGAAGCCCAAACATAGCCCTTAAGCACCGTTTTTGTGCTTTAAAAATTAACTCAATATCCGTCGAATTTCCCCAGAAAATTACACCATACCTCAGTACTGAAGCAACTAAACCATGATACGCCGCTAACTACGTATTTATATTTGAGACCTTTCTGAGTTCATGTAGGGCATATACTGATTTATTTATTCTTTTGCACAATGTTTCAATGTGGGATTTCCAGTTTAACTTATTATCTAGAGTAAGACCAAGAAATTTTGTTAGTAGGACTTCAGCTACAGGTTCACCCTTATAGTAAATCTTAGGTGCATCTGCATTTATACGCTGACTAAAATGTATTATTTTTGTTTTCCCAATGTTTGCCTTCAGATTGTTACTATCTAACCATTGAATGATTGCATTTAGGCTACTGTTTATTTCGTGCTCGTAAGATGTTCTGTCAATACACTTAATTGCAACGGTGCTGTCGTCAGCAAAGAGTGTCATTGGGTTTGAGTTCGCGTTCGGAAGGTCATTAATGTAAATAATGAAAAGTAGTGAGCTCAATACGCCTCCTTGTGGGACACCGTACTGAATTTTACGTCCCCCTGATAAATATGTCTCCTCCATCTTAGTTCTACTATTAATTCTATTAATTTGTGTATATTGAGTGCGGTTCTTGAGGTACGTTTCTATTAATTTTAAAACGTTGCCCCTTATGCCATATAACTCGAGCTTATAGAGTAAAACGTCATGCACCACGTGATCGAAAGCCTGTGTCATGTCCATGAAGATGCCGCAGATCGGTATTCGCTTGTCGACATTAGACATTATGATTTCCAAGAACTCATATATAGCAAGGTTGATACTTTTATCTTGTCTGAATCCTTTTTGTTCCTTAGCTAAAATTTAATGGGTTTCAAAGTATTTAATCAGCTCACTATAAATGTATTTTTCAAAAAAAATTGATACGATTGAAAGTAAGGCAATAGGTCTATAGTTAACCATGCTTTCTTTACTCTCTTTTTTATGGATCGGTTTAATAATTGCTATTTTTAATTTTTCTGGGTATATACCCGTTTCAATAGAGAGGTTTAAAATGTAACTCAGAGGTTGCGAAATACATTCCGTTACTAGCTTGATGACTTTAGTGCAGATACCGTCATATCCTACACTATTGGTGTTTTTTAGCCCTTTTATAATTTGTTTTATATCTTCTGGCAGACATGGCTTCATGAAGATTGAGTTTAGCCTAGATGTTAGGTATTGCTTATGCTTATCGATGTGCGTAGTATTAATGGGTGATGTCTTATCTACAAAATAGTCATTAAATTCATTTGATATGTCATACGGATTTGTCACGATATTATTATTCGATTCAATATATTGGATAGATTCTAATGGTCTGTTTTGCTTTGCATTATTAATAATTTGCCATACAGCTTTTGGTTTATTACTAGAGTTTAAGATGTTGTAATTGTTTTGCGCTCGTTGGGTCAAAGATACAATCCTCTACAGTTACATTTAGTTAGGAATAAGTTATAACAATCTACCTCCTTTTTATTTCACCTAAAGGTGACACCGGGTAGGTAATCCGGATATTGTCATTGCGGAAAGTAAAAACTTTAAAGGTTTAATTTCTTATTATTATTTAAGTAGGAATTACAAATAAAATTGCTGTGAGGTAGAAACAGAAATAAAACTTATGCCACCTACAAGTGACACTGGGGATTGAAGAGTTTAATTATCACAGTTGTGCAGAAACCAAACGCCATCTATTAATTATGTTCGAAAATTTGATTTCTACCTTCACAGAAAAATAGGCCCTAAGGTATCCATGCACTTGTGTGGGCGACCGTAAAGAATGCTTGGTTGACGGCTGTGTGCTGGGTTAACTTACACCCTGTATACGTTTAGATTGCGGTCAAACAGTTGTCGCGGTTAAGTCTTTGTTATTTACTCGTATTATACATATAACAAACCAACATTAAGTAGAATATTACATAAAGAAAGTAATATATTATTATGTATTTATTAAATAACACACAAAAATAAAATTTTAATTCAAAAACAAGTTTAAAAAACTAAAACCCGACTACATCCAAAGTTCTATTGAAGCAACTTTTTTCAAATTGAAGTGAACAGATGTACCAGTCACTACCAGTCTTTATGTCGAGGATTTTAGGAAACCTGTAAAAGAAGACAATATTTTTATCAATAGATCATTTGGTTAGAGTTGCAATAATTTGTAACTTAAATAATAACAAAATGCTAATGTCTTATTTTCGGATCACGTATAACCATTTTATGACTCTGTGGGACTGGGAACCTATCTTGGTTCTGTGAACCACGGGCCGGACCTGGCACGGCCACTCGAACAGATATCCTTTCAGCGCAGCGAAGGAACTGGTATCGGAAACTATTACGCATCGGTACAACACTATCCATGTTTGTAAACAAACGAATGAAATTATGAAATAACAAAAAGGTCTCTGGGACGGAAATAAACCCAAATATTAACACTTTAGCTATAAATTAATGATCGTTTAAATTTTTTTTCATGGAAAATGTAATACTTCTAGATACTATTGCATGAAAACTGGTTACTAACCTGTACAAAGACAATTGAGGTTGATTTTCATTCTTTCTTGCACCACACTTCACAATACAACACGCAGGCATATTGAATTGCTGTTTCCTAACATATACAATAAAGTTTTAAAGGTAAACTCACAAATCTCAATAAAACAAAAAGTAAACAACCATTTGACAGCAGAACTACCACGAAATTCGTCGCATAATATGGCGGATACGGTCATACGGCACTTACCTACTATTGTGTGACTCGCATAACCAAATGTTGCCATTATGAGCAACAACTGAAATATTGTTGTCTCTTTCATCAAATACGATTACTGCATTAGAAAGAACGAAACAAAACTATATTTCACATTCTGTATCCTATTTCACTCATATTTGTATAATCAAGTGTCTTTATAGAATATCGCGGCGTTTTATACATCATTGATTGGCGGCGTCTCCATATTTTTTCTATCTCAATGGGCGTACCCGCTAAAACTGACAAAACATGGGGGTATGACCCAAGTTATTAACATTGCAAATATTAAACTGAATGATGAATACCCTTCTTATCGGAATATCGTCTTCTATAGTTTTAGGCTTCGATTTTAGGCCGTAAGTGTTTAAAACATTGTTTGATTAATAACACTGCCTAACACTGGTCAACAGTGGTTTTGGTGCCGAGATAATGTACCTATTTTTTTAACTTAGGGCCGTTTACTAATTATTTAAATTCATTTCAAAATTTTTGACTTCCTACGTGTAGTTTTCTAGATATAACGTCTACAGTAAAAATAATAATTATAATAAAAACTTTCTTTTTCGCGACTATTGTGAAAAAACAGTCACGTTGCATGCCCGTTCACAGCACATTTTACAATCAATTTGAGGTATCCAGGACTTGTATTTATTGACAACTAGCTTTTGCCAGCGGCTTCGCCCGCGTGAATATGACGATTTTCCATACAAACTTTCATCCCCTATTTAACTACCTTAGGGGTTGAATTTCGAAAAATCCTTCCTTATTCCTTGTCTACATTATAAAGGGAACCTCTGTGCAAAATTTCAGCTTTCTAGGTCCAAGGGTTTGGGCTGGGCGTTGATGAGTGAGACAGTCAGTCAGTCAGTCAGGACTTCTCTTTTTATTTATATAGATTCTTGACTTAAACGTAAGTAAACTGAGATTTTTTTGTAAAATCTGTTAGACAAGTTACTCGCGATGAAGACATGATATTAAAATTAATTTACATAAAGAAATGAACCGATAGTGAGGAAACCAAGCGCATGAAAGTATTACTGATCAGCCATTTTTCAAAACTGAGGGTTTATCCAAAACTACACGTGGGAAAATAAAATAAAAAAAGTAGTTTTAGTGTTAATTTTTTGTTTTTTTTTTAACCAAATTAATGGTATCTCTGCACCAAAAAAATTCTTTGATTTTGTTGACCAGTGTAATAATATGTGCACATAAGTCAAATCTATACTAATATTATAAAGCTGAAGAGTTTGTTTGTTTGTTTGTTTGAACGCGATAAACTCTGAAACTACTGGTTGGAATTGAAAAATTCTTTTTGTGTTGGATAGATAGTCCATTTATCGAGGAAGGTTATAGGCTATATAACATCACGCTAAATTCAATAGGAGCGGAGCATAAATGAAAAATGTTGCAAAAACGGGAAAAGGTATTTCCTTTTTGAGAGTTTCCGCTGCGTGCGCTGCGAAAACGGTTTGTGTTACGCAAATATCATGTATGAAGGAATTGTACCTCTTTAAAAGTTCTAAAAAAAAGTCCGCGACAGCATATGTCTATCTTTTAAGACTGACTTACTGTAACCATTTTTTACTATTAAAATGTAAGGTCTAAAAGAATTATTTTTTGCGAAGCTTATTTAACCCATATGGTATTAATCTATATCCAAATAAATATGTTTGTTAGAACGGAAATTTAATATAGAATATTTGAGCCCTTTACTCTTTAAAGTTTAAACAAATATCTTAGAAGATATCGCAATGTAAAAATAACCGCGCAGCAAAATAATTCGCGCGTCGCAATGTAGGTACGGGGGATTCTGGCTGGCCTCCGCCACGGTAATACATATTATCATATTCAAATTCAAAATATTTACTCCATCATAATGTTTACAAGTACAGGGTGTTATCGTATATTTAACAGTAAGAGATACCTATAGTACTTCTCACTTTAATATAAATCTCAGCTAATCTAAACCATCTAAACTAATTTTATTATTATTGGAAAGATAAGGTTTTTTGTTTGTTACGATTTAGCTAAATTTATGTTGGATAGTCGATTTATCGAGAAAGGTTTTATGCTATATTTATGTGACGCAGACGAAGTTGCATGGGTCAGCTAGTATTCTACTAAAAATAAGTCGGGTTTTCCTTCCTGACGATATAACTCCAGAACGCACGAACCGTTTTCCACGGTTTTGCATTCGTTGGAAAGGTCTCGGGCTCCGTGAGGTTTATAGCATTTTTTTTTTATTTTTTTTTATAGTAGGTAGGGTAGTAGATAGGTAGGTAGGAAAAACGCATTGCAACGCAGGCGCGGGTTCAGCTAGTTAATTATTATAATCAAACTTGTGACAGGAGGATTTTACGTAGGTATTCGACCAGCAGTTATGCTAGATAGAATGAAAAAACACTTGAGAAGGATTTTTGTGAGATACCTACCACAACCAAATAGAGTAAAATAAAAACAAACCTTGACCCGTGCATCCGTTAATATGTGGCCACATGTCCCTCACAAACTCACAAAATAAAATAAATAAATAAATATGAACAAATTATAGCAACCTTTCAGGTGTAATTATTGACAAAAACGGAAAATCGTAAAAAAGTCGATTAAGTACTACATTTCATTTTCATATTACCAGGGCAGCATATTACCCAGTACTAACTGTATTTTGGAGGGCAGATAGCCAGTCACCCCATATAAAATACCGGTTATCAGCTGAATCCGGTTAGACTGGAAGTCGACCCCAATATATTTGATAGACGGCTAGACAGATGATTGTGTAGTACTACGGTCAGGAACAGAAGTAGCCTAACATTTCGAAAATTTAATTATTCATGTGTAGGACCTTTTTTTATTTGGTGGGGTGGGAAATCATCAAATAACTCCTCCCGCTCAAAGCGGAAGGGAGTGTCAGACTTCTACTGACTAAAAACCACCCATGTTCCTTCTTCGCCCTTGTGCCGAGGCCGCGTTATCCCTTTCGATAATCCGCAGCCCCGACGAGATGTGTAGGACCGCAGCGCAGGTATTAATTATTTTTAAAATTTCTGAAGTTTATTGTTTAATTAAAATATTCCTTACTCTTCAATAACTTGTTAGTAACGTGTAATATGTATCTGACAAGTTTTTATTAAAAAACCTACTTTGAAACTTAGTGTTAATATACTTCTGACGCTGGCCGTCCGTTACATGTGGGTACTCACAGTATGTATCGAAGTGCGAGCGCTTGTGCAGCGCAGACGAAGGGCGTGGCGGGCGCGGGTTTCGCGGGTTACGCAGGTTCCGCTGGTTTCGCGGTTGGCGCGGGGGTCGCGGGATCCGCTGGGGACGCGGGGTCGCGGGTGCGGCTAGCGGGGGGCGCACGGTATCCGTGCTCGAGCTGATGACACCGCTCGACGCCTGCAACAGAAGTCGGCTCACTCACTACTTGGGATTTTATACATTTGCATGTTCATCATCATCATCATAATCGTCAGCCAAAAGTCGTTTCAGTCAATGGCTTAATTGCCAAGAGATGCGACCAACACCTGAGCAGGTTCTCGTTCTCAAAAGTACCGGTGTGCTACTACTGTTTTATATTTTAATGTTTTGGTTTATCTCGCGAAAAACTATCCTATGTCCTTTCTCAAGTTCCAAACTATGTCTGTACCAAATTTCATCAAAATCCGTTCAGCTGTTTAGGCGTGAAAGAGTAACAGACAGACAGACAGACAGAGTTACTTTCGCATTTATAATATTAGTATGGAAGTATGGATGGATGTACTCAGTACTGCACACCCCGAAGTAACTATTAGTTTGTGTGCTGATACTCACCCACGTGTTGAGTCCATCTGAAACAAACAAAACACACAATCAGCATACAATACACATACACGAACCTCTGATTTTTTGGATAGGTACATGTGCATCATCATCATCAGCCTATTAATGTTCCCACTGCTGGGACACCTTCTCACCTCTTTGAGAGAGGATGGCCTATAATCTACCACGCGGGCCCAGTGCGGATTGGTAGATGTCACAAGACATGCCGGTTTCCTCACTATGTTTTTCTTCACCGTTTTGAGAGCAGTGGTGATGTCGGAAGTCGGGGCTGCCACCACAGGGCTGGCGGCCCCGACTTACGTCGTGGGTTCGAACCTATGCAGGCATTACTTTGTGTAATTTATTTCATCACCACTGCTCTCGGTTCATGTCCATCACTGCATAGTATAAAAAACTTTTTAACAAAAAATAAAACCAACTTCAAAAAAAAACACAAAAAAGTGAAAGTGAAATTTTTTGTTAAAAAGTTTTTATTTTTCACATTTTAGTGGTTCACATGTTCATGGGTCAATGTGGAATGTGGACAATGTAGTTTTTTTTTTTGAGTTTTGTTGATTTTTCAAAAACCGCTTGTCCGATTCCGATAAAAAAAAATATGGGACCATTTCGGAAGTATACCCTTTCCAACAAAAAAAGAATTTTTCAAATCGGTTAGTAAGTGACGGAGTTATGCCCGAACAAACATTAAAAACAATAAAAAATTAACATCTGAATTGAGAACCTCCTTCTTTTTTTAGAAGTCGGTTAAAAACAAAGTCGCTTTCTCTGTCCCTATGTCCCTTTTCAGGCTTAAATCTTTAAAACTACGCAACGGATTTTGATGCGGGTTTATTTAATAGATAGAGTGATTCAAGAGGAAGGTTTTAATACCTTTGTTGCACCCGTGCGACTCCGGGGCAGGTATTGTATAATTTTCATTTTCTTCGGTGAAGGAAAAGATTGTGAGGAAACCAGCATGCCTAGAGATAGTTTTCGGGGGCGTGTGAAGCCAAGTCAGAGGCCTTTGGGCGGCATAAATACTCTGAGTCCAGGTAAGGCACTAACCAGACAACAACACAAATGTGGACACAGACTGGGCAAAAGGAGTATGTAAGGATTGTAGCAGGTGGCGGTGGCCCATGGGACAAGGGCGTGAGTTTATGTAATGTATTATTATGAGTATGCCACATTCTGCTTGACTTGGTAACAGATTAAATATATAAATACACTTAGATAGCATCTTTCTATATTGTTCTCACATAATATAATTGGTTGGGCTCTATGCACCTATGTTATAGGTAACCAACTATCCAGTCTATTGGTTATGTATCCACCAAGATTATGTGACAATAATTTTATTTTAAAAGAGTGTCCATGGACTTTTTTGCATTTCATTCTTCTCCATAGGGATCTACGCTGTGGAATGTGACTGTAGCTTCACTTTATTTGTTTTTCTGACATTCAAAAGTGACAGGCACTTTATAATCTAATTGAAATAATATTTGAGTAAGTTTGAACACAAGTTCTTACTTTGAGAAATATTTAGTTACTATACAAATAAGTTAGTATGTCATGTAACAAACAAGTAACTATTCTATACAAAATAAACTTCGTTTTTGTTCTTTTAATGTCAAGAATGAAGTTCTTGTTGTTGTAAGTTGTAACAGTGTAACATTATCGTTTTAACAAACAGCTTTTACATAATATTATGAAACAATGTCCTCCGCCGCTGTGTCTGTCAGTTCACGATTAACTCAAAAACGACTGCAACTACATATTTATACTGTGTTCACTAAAGTATATAGTTTGACCGACAAACACGCGGGTCAAGCCAAGCGGCATCACCTATTATTCATAAAATAAAGTGAATCTCACAAAGTGGCAAGCGAGGTGCTCTTGTGTTATTTGAGTATATAAATACAATCTGTGTTTGTAAGCAACAAGATTGACGAAGTGGCTCAAGCAGTTGACTGCTGCGCTACGTGTTGCGAGTAAGATTCCCGCATGGAACAAAGTTTTCCTTTTTGTAATAATTGATAATTTTAATCAATATTGTTATGGAAACTATCTTTCTTATTTTTCTCCGCTTCCAGATTAAGAATTGAGCTGATTTTAGGTCTTATAAAATAAAATGAAATACATTTTTGTTTTTACCATAACTCAACTTATTACATTTTGGCCCACCATTTTCCGTCTCCTTTCTCAATTATTGAGGGTTTAGTTCCTGGTTGAGATCAGCATTTGGTGTCCTCTTTTATTTATCTTGTTTAGGCAACAACGATACTGGTTCAAATCATGCATTGTTCACAAAATTAAATAATGTACATCTGTTTTTGTCGTGACAAAAGAAACCTTTATCAACTGTCATTTACATGGTGACTAACAGTATCTTAACAATGAAAACAGGATTATCATCATTATCATGATCATCACGGACATCAAACATGCCAAAATATTGAGAACACAAAACAATTATTTTTTTCTTTTTTAGAAAAACATTGCCCCACACTAGGTATTTCTCCTGTATCGACGGTGCGTTTACAAACATTTAAACTCACATGTACACAAACACCCAGACCCGTAACAACTATCTGTAGGCCATAAAAATATTTGTTCCGAGCGGGAATCAAATTGTTTATGACAGAGGTAGGAAACTGGTAAGCCCTAGTCCATACTCTGTAGTTGTGTGACAGACACTCCCACCCCTGTTGCATTCTGTTACCTGTTGCTCCTTCAGAGATGTGTATCATCAGGTCCATGATGGACCTGATGGATACACATCTCTGAAGGAACAGGTAACACACAACTATGTTTACAAGCTGAAGTAGACCATATTTGTTCAGTAATGATAGATTAGCCTGTACTCTGCACTTGTGTGACAGACACTCCCTCTGTTGCATCATGCATGATATTCCATAAATGACACTCCTTACATATACTCAGAGAAACACACTTCAGAGTACCAATCTAGTTAAGTAAAACAAATGCAAACCAGTCTGAGCAAGAATGCGAAACATTAGAGAAGTTCAACTTGTAGCTTCACAATTAATAATCATATGTTTTTGTTATTATATATAAATGGGTTGTCTGACAATAACGTTGCACACAAATAAGAGTTTGTTGGTTATAATTATGCAAGAAACTCACCAGTTTTATTATCCATTTCATTTACAAGAACGTATCCAGTTCAACAAAAAATATAAACACTGTCACAAACACTATTTAAAGCGCCTTGCAGCAGCACTACTTCCGTAATAGTGACTATATTTCCACTATTTTCATTGATTATTTATATACTCTTGAAAATTTTCGGCTAGAACAACAATAAATAATCACTCAGTCAGTACTTTTAAGACAACAATCGATAACCAAGGAAACTTGACAGGGGCAGTCATAGGTAGTGTTGCCAATCCCAAGAAACTAAAAAACAACATCTCACCAGGAGAAAACAGTAAAAAAGTAGTTTTGTAGTTAAAACTAAAAAAACCCGACTGAAAAAACTGAAAAGCAAAAAACAAGCACATCTTAAATTAAACAAAACTTGGAAGCAGGTGGGGTCCATTCTTTTTCATTTTTTCTTTTCATAATTTAATATTCAAATGAACCCCGCCTGTTTCCAAGTTTTGTTTAATTTATGATGTGCTTGTTTTTTGCTTTTCAGCTTTTTCAGTCGGGTTTTTTAGATTTTTAACTACTTTTTTTATTTCCAGTTTTTTAGTTCTTTTGTGTTTGTTCTTTCGTTCGCGTACAATTCTCTGCAGATGATTTAACTTTTGTGCTTGTGTAGAGGATTTTCCACTTTGAATTTCTTTTAAACATATAAGTGTTAGGTATATATTTTTGTAATCTCCATTTAAAACCCTTTATTTTGATATCCTACTCGACGGTATTGGACAAAAAAAAAATTTGACCTCCGCGATTTGGCTCCCAAAATCCGCAATTTTTCTTTGTTTTTCAATTTTAATGTAGCCTATAACACTCGCGCCATCAAGACGAATCTAATGACGTACATTTCATTCAAATCGGTTAATCCGTTTATGAGTTATGACGGAACAAAGAAACGGACATACATACATAACCCTCCTTTTGGGCTTCGCCGCAGTCGGGTAAAAAGGCAAACATACTGTCCATAATATACATTCTGTGTACTAAGTATCGGGAATTTGTCAATAAAACAAAAAATACAAATTATTCATTTAAATTTATTTTATCGCCTTCAAAGTAGGCTCCATCGCTTGCAATTCAACATCTCCACCGCTTCACCCAGTCTTCCATACATTTTTCATAGACTATTTGCGGTATGGCCTTTAGCTCATTCAGCGAATTTTCATATAAGGCTTCTATCGACTCAAAACGTTTTCCTCGAAGTGGTAATTTTAACTTGGGAAATAAAAAAAGTCAGACGGAGCCATATCAGGTGAATACGCTGCTTGGTCGAGAACTTTTGTTGAATTTTTCGCTAAAAACTCTTTCACTATAATGGCTGTGTGTGATGGTGCATTATCATGGTGCAGCATCCATGAGTTGTGTTGCCACAAATCTGGACGTTTTCGACGGATACTCACTCTCACGCAAACGCTTCATGACGCCTAAATGATATTCTTTACTCACTGTTTCTCCCTTTGGAAGGAATTCGGAGTGAACCACACCACGGTAGTAAAAAAAAACTGTCAGCATCACCTTGATTTTGGAGCGACTGCCGCGGTTTTTTTGGTTTCGGCTCGTTTTCGAGATCGAGACGCCATTCTGAAGACTGTTGGCTTGTTTGCATGTCGTACTCATAAACCCATGTCTCGTCGCCAGTTATTATATGTTTCATTGTTAAAGTATTAAAAACACATCATCACAAAACCGGTAACTTAGTCTTTTTGCACAAGTTACCACATCCCTATTTCCCTTCCCGTCTCTATTTCCGCATCCTGCTCAGGCTCACTAGCGCCCAACACGCATATCGTCACTCTTCCGCAAAAAACTTCGAATCAAAACGACGGCTCGAGCCGGCTCCGTGAAAACCTCCAGAAACATTCAAGAAAGTGATAATTATCAATCAAGGGACGTCCCAGACTCTCATAACGTAGTGCACTGCGAAATAAACACTAAAACGGGGTGAAGTGAATAAGAACAACAGCTCCACGGCCACGTGAGTACCCATCTTGTATTCCTTCTTTCCCCTTGTTTTTAGGCTATTTTACCGGTGGGTTTACAGTCATTTCGAAGGGATAAAACGATAACATTATTTGGTCCTTCGAGCCGGATTTCATACATGTTCCTATTAAAATAGTTTTCGTTTGTACTACGACTGGCGTCCATCTTTTTTCCAAAAAATAGGTATCTTATTTCAATAAGTATCTCATTACTGTCTCATCATATTTATTTATCACTTAACATTACATCATACATTCAAGTGTTTTCGGAGTAAAAGTATTCTCATTTCAAATCAAACTTTCCTAACCAGTTTCGACTAGTTCAGTCCGCGTCGTCGTCTCGTTTTCGTGCCGCGGATTCATAATTCGAACGGATTGTCAATACTATTTTGATGTAACATGCAACATTTGAATAGTGAAATCATACATAGCGACCTATAAAACGTAACATACAGCGTTTTAGGTTCATAAAGGCGATCTAAACGTAACATACAGCGTTTAGGTTCATTCATTGTTAACATAACAAGCGTTTTAACTTTTTATTTAATATTAATAATTCTCAGAAATACTTTTATCCGTAAGTAATTCGTATTTCATCTTAAATAAGGTCCTTCGATATTCTTACTTCTCAGAATAGGTGAGGTCTCTTAATCTCCTTGTGTACCTACCCTACCTGTTCTGACAGAGTGATACCAGCTCTAAAAGCATATTAATACCATTAATCAAAAGTGCCTCCATAGATTTTATGGTAGTTTCATGAAAAATATTGTCTACTGTTTGTTGTTGTTACAAATGTCAAATTGTTTTAATTTTTAATACTTTGAAGTAATTTATGGATTAGATACCGGGTTCAGGATAGAATAGTAGCATTTAACTATACTCAAGTAATTTAAAAAATAAATTGTACTTAATTTAATTTAAATTAACCTTTCTGAATTTCAATTTCAATCATGAGTGAAGCAATGGCGGCTCACCATGAGTCTAAACGCAATATAGCCTTTAAAAGATTATCAGATGCTGTTACCTGTGCTCGCAAATGTCAAAATGACTCCAGTATTCTACCACGTTTTGAAACATGGTGTTCACGGTTGGAATCCGTTATGGATGCGTTTAATGATGCTCACATCAAACTCATAAGTGAGTATAGCGGCCTTGGAAAAGAGGACTGCATTCACAAACAAACCACATATCAGGAACAGGCAGATGACATGTACTTTGAAATTCTTGAAACTAAACGGACACTTCTTCCTGAAAACTTAATTGAGGATAAACCTTCAACATCATCATGTAACCACAAAAATGAACACAAAAACCTGGCTAAATTGCCACCAATAAAGCTGCCTACTTTCTCTGGTCAATTAAAAGACTTTCCGGGTTACATTGACTTATTTAATACTTTAGTCCATAGTCGGACAGATTTAAGTAATGTTGAAAAGTTTCAATATCTTGTCACTTCCCTTTCTGGGGAACCAATAAATTTAATTAGAGCATATCCTATTTCAGATGCTAATTATACAAGTGCTTATGAAGCACTGAGCAAGCGTTATACCAACAAGAGGTTTTTGGCTTTCTTATGTTGGGAACAAATTTGTAATTTGAAATCTATTAGTACAGCATCAGTGCAGAGTTTGCGTACTCTCTTAGATAGTTATGCTGAGAACCTTTCAATGTTAGACTCTCTAGGGTTGCCCACTTCTAAATGGGATTTTGTTTTATTTCATTCTCTTATAACTAAAATTGACAAACAATCTCGTGAAGCTTTTGAACTTTCTTGTATAGACAGTGATATCCCACAATTTAGTCAGCTTCAAACATTTTTAGGAGATAGATGCAGTGCATTAGAGCGATCATGCCTAACAAATGTACCAACGTTATCATCAGCTCCCAATAGTCAAAGAAATAACAATCAAACCAAATCATATTCTATAAATAAAACCTCTTCGCTGGTAGCTCAAACGCCTAACATCGAATGCATAATTTGTAAAGAAAATCATTCTCTTATTAATTGTAATAATTTCATGTCTAAAACGCCACAAGAAAGGGCTCAACTTGCTAGACAACATAATCTTTGTTTAAATTGTTTACGTGCCAACCATAGCACTTCTAAATGTTTTTCAACCCGTTCATGCAAAAGTTGTAATCAACGTCATAATACTTTATTGCATTTTCCTAAGGAATCATTGACTAATGTTAATCAACAAACTTCCTCACAAGTCCATATGACTACAACAAATCAGACTATTGCAGATAGCGCTGAAAAGCAGGTTCTTACCCCTGTTACTACATTATCCAATATATCACGAGGCTTGGCTCCCACCTTTGTTTTACTTGCCACAGCTCAAGTCATGGTCAAGGATTGTAGCAACACTTATCAGAAGATTCGTGCTTTGCTAGATCCTGGTAGTCAGAGTCATATCATGAGCAGTGCTTGCGCACGTCGCCTTGGTCTGACTCGTTATAAATGCAACACACCGATGTCTGGTATTGGTGATGTTCCTACTAATTCAAGTAGTCGAGTTTTCCTTGAACTCTGCCCATTAGGCAATTCAGAAATATCTTTTAGTATGGATGCAGTAGTATTGGATAAAATTTGTGGTAATATGCCCACACATTCAATCAATCTCAATGATTTTCAACATATAGGAAATCTTAAGCTGGCAGATCCAGATTTTCATCAGTCTCGTCCCATCGATCTCTTAATTGGTGGAGAGATATTTCCCCAGATTTTGTTACCAGGCAAAGTTGATGGTGGCAGTCATTTGGCAACAGCCATTAACACAGTGTTTGGATTTATTCTCATGGGTAGGACCAAAGCAGCTGATCCCAGTGTTGAATCTCCTCCAGCATCTGTCAATCATGTATCACTGGATGCTAACTTGGACATTGCTGTCCAGAAGTTTTGGGACATAGATCATGTACCTACAGAATCAAAAGTTAATCAAGCAGCCTCCGCAGACGATGTTCGGTGTGAGGACATTTATAAGGCAACGCATAAACGTGATGCTGACGGTCGTTATATCGTTCAGTTGCCATTTCGAGATCAATCTCTTCCAATTTTTAGCGATTCATATAATACAGCGCTTCGGCGTTTTAAGCAGCTGGAAAAGCGCCTGCTTCAAAACCCTTCATTTGGGAACGAATATAAAGCACATATCATGGAATATTTAACAAGTAATCAGATGGAACGCGTTTCATCTGACGAGTGTCAGTCTCCTACCGCGTACTATATTCCACATCATGCGGTAGTAAAGCCTAGCAGTGTTTCCACTCGGTTGAGAGTTGTATACGATGCCTCGGCCAAGGATAAACTTGGAATATCACTCAATGACACTCTTTTAACTGGTTGTAAGTTGCAAGCAGATATCACAAATATTATTTTACGGTTCCGTCTTCACGCTATCGTCTTATCAGCGGATGTACGTCAAATGTACCGCCGAATTATCGTTACCCAAGAGCATAGGGATTATCAACGTATTCTCTTCAGGTTTTCACCTGAAGAACCTATTCAAGAGTTTAGGATCAATCGCGTGATCTTCGGAGTCTCATCGGCACCATTTCTGGCCATCCGCACTATGCATCAACTGGCTCAAGACGAACAAGAGTCTTATCCAACCGCAGCTAAGGTTCTGCAAAAAGATCTCTACGTGGATGATGTAGTCACTGGCTGTAACACCGTAGAGCAGGCAATTCAGCTACAGCAAGAATTGACCGAAATTATGGCTGCTGGTGGTTTTGAGCTCAGAAAGTGGTCCAGCAATCATGTGGCTGTACTGCAAAATATACCAGAAGAACATAAATTGGTTCCAGATTTGACGTTCGACAGTGACACTCTCTTTGTCAAGGTTCTCGGGCTTGCCTGGAACGCTCATAGAGACGTTTTTAATTATCAAGTTAATCAAATTCCACGCGATTGTACCAAACGAACAATGCTATCAGAGCTTGCTCGCATCTATGACCCCATTGGTCTTCTCACACCGTTAACCTTTTTAGCTAAATTTCTTATTCAACGTTTGTGGTTACTAGGAACGTCATGGGATGAACCAGTACCCGGTGATATTCACCTAACTTGGACGAAGTACACTAGCCAGTTATCCAATTTACAAAACCTTCACATTCCGAGACGTATTACTCACGCTCACGCATCAAGCTATCAAATTCATGGTTTCTGTGATGCCAGTGAGGCTGGCTATGCGGCAGTAGTATATCTTCGTTCCAATGTAAATCAAAATCATCATCAAGTCTGTCTTGTAAGTGCACGATCGCGGGTGGCACCAATAAAGCGTAGAACGCTGCCAAGACTGGAATTGTGTGGCGCTTCTTTGTTAGCAGACCTTATGCATTATATTATTAACTTATTTTCTAACATACTAAACATAGACGGCATATATGCATGGTCTGATTCCATGATCGTGTTGGCATGGATCAAATCTAATTCTAAAAGTTTTAAAGTATACGTAGGCAATCGCATTGCTAACATACAGCGAAAATTACCTACTGCTGTCTGGAAACATGTACCAGGCAAGCAAAATCCAGCTGATTGTGCGAGTCGTGGCTTGCTACCTGACGAGCTCATCAGTCATGCCCTCTGGTGGTCAGGACCGGAGTGGTTATCATTATCTGAAAATCATTGGCCTAACGATACAATTCAATCATCTTGCGTCACAAGCAATGATGTACTATGCGAAAAGCGTACAACAGTTTTAAGTAACATAATCGATCTTGATCCCATCGATAATCTTCTTCAAAAATATTCATCACTTCGTAAAATTCAACGTATTTTAGCATATTGTAACAGATTTATCAGTGCCTTACGCAAAACCAAATATTCAAATAACTTAACTCAAGCTGAACTTCATTGTGCTCTTATGAAGCTTGTTAAACATGTTCAACATTCCGAATTCCAAAATGAAATTAAAATTTTATCAGCAGGGAAAACTTTACCTAAATCATTTAGAAAACTCAATCCATTTTTAGACCATTCCGGTGTTTTGCGGGTGGGGGGAAGGCTCTCTCGATCTGAACTCGATTATGAAACAAAACACCCAGCTCTACTTCCACGTAAACATCGCTTAACTAAATTAATTATACAATCAGTACATAATGATAATCTTCACCCTGGTTTACAAGCATTACAGTTTTTATTATTGCAAAATTTTTGGATATTGTCTCCTCGGCGAGCAATTCATCAAGTCCTATCGGATTGCTATAAATGTTTTCGCACAAGGCCAATTGCATTTGAGCCTAAAATGGCAGATTTACCAAAAGCACGTATTACTCAATTAAAAGCATTCCAAGCCGTCGGTTGCGATTACGCAGGTCCATTTAATATAACCTTGCAAAGATATCGTGGCACACGTACTACAAAAGCATATTTGTGTCTCTTTGTATGCTTTGCTACAAAAGCGCTACATTTAGAGTTAGCTTCCGATATGTCCACCGACGCATTTTTAGCGGCATTACGCAGATTTATCGCCCGCCGTGGCAGGTGCAACGTAATTCATTCTGATTGTGGTACGAACTTTAGGGGTGCGGAGTCACAATTGGCCAATGTGATGAAATCAGCCTGTGAGTCTGAATACATTCAATTTAAATTCAACCCTCCAGGGGCACCACATTTCGGTGGACTTTGGGAGGCCGGTGTAAAGTCCGTAAAGACACATTTGTATAGAGTCATAGGTACTCAAATTCTCACATATGAGGAATTAAACACCTTACTTACACAGGTTGAAGCAGTACTCAATTCAAGGCCGTTATGCTCACTGAGCACTGATCCTAATGATGTATCAGTTCTGACACCAGGACATTTTTTAACGCAAGCACCCTTAACAGCGTTGCCAACGCCAGATTATTCAAACATTAAACTTAACAGACTTAAGCGTTGGCAACTCGTTCAACGTATGCATCAGGACTTCTGGGCCAGATGGCATACAGAATATTTAACTAGTCTTTCACAAAGACTGAAGTGGACTAGGTCAACTGATCAAGCTCGCCTTGGTCAAGTTGTCATAATAAAGGACGAACAACAACCTCCGTTGCGTTGGCGTTTCGGAAAAATTATGAATCTTTATCACGGTCGTGATGGTATACCACGTTCTGCGACTGTCGAAACTGGACAAGGCGTAATTAATAGACCTCTTGTTAAATTGTGCCCCATCCCGGATGGTGGTAACTAATTTCAAAATTTTTCATTTAGGTAAATGTTCATTATCATTTCGTCTTTATATTTTTGTAACATATATGTAAAACATAATATTTATCTATTCCATCACACTCTTACACATCAACTTTAACATTAGGTGGACCTAGTCTTGGTATTTTTTCTTCAGCCTCAATAAATTTCGCCAGCGGGGGGGAATAATGTTAAAGTATTAAAAACACATCATCACAAAACCGGTAACTTAGTCTTTTTGCACAAGTTACCACATCCCTATTTCCCTTCCCGTCTCTATTTCCGCATCCTGCTCAGGCTCACTAGCGCCCAACACGCATATCGTCACTCTTCCGCAAAAAACTTCGAATCAAAACGACGGCTCGAGCCGGCTCCGTGAAAACCTCCAGAAACATTCAAGAAAGTGATAATTATCAATCAAGGGACGTCCCAGACTCTCATAACGTAGTGCACTGCGAAATAAACACTAAAACGGGGTGAAGTGAATAAGAACAACAGCTCCACGGCCACGTGAGTACCCATCTTGTATTCCTTCTTTCCCCTTGTTTTTAGGCTATTTTACCGGTGGGTTTACAGTCATTTCGAAGGGATAAAACGATAATCGTTTATCGATATCGATAATCGAAAGAGGTCGGATCCGTAGAAGCTCGGGAAACCATGTCTTCAGCGACATGCTTTCGCTGCGCTTTTTGAACAAAATTAAGCTCTTTTGGAACTAGTCGAGCGGCGACGCGTTTCATGCCTAAATTGTCAATGAGAATGTTGTGGACGGACTTAAAAGATATGTTCACCTCACTAGCCAACTCTCTCAGACTCATACGTCGATTTTCGAGCACTAGCTTAATGATTCTGTCGATGTTTTCTTTGGTCGTAGCGGTTGAAGGTCTACCAGAATGAGGCAAGTCTACTACTACTTCTCGGCCTTCTTTAAAAGCCTTATACCATTCATAAGCCCTTGTTTTCGATATACACGATTCGCCGTAGGTATTTCGCAACATTTTTAGTGATTCACCACATGAAATATCATTCGAAACACAAAATTTAAGGCACACTCTTTGTTCAACAATATTTTCCATTGTAAAAATCGCCGAGGACTCAAAACTATCACCAACAAAAAGTGTAGTTTAAAACGAATTAAATGACAGATCCCGCTCAAATTTTGCGCGCTTAATCAGTACAGTGCTACCAACATGCAGTAAAAAATTAGAACGACCTCTTTTACGCGGGTCTTTTTATTGACATATTATTCCCGATACTTTTTACACAGAGTAAGTAGTAAATTAAAACAATCACCTACTTTTACTAGTGACTCACATAGTTACATATTTTTGTTAAATTTCTTCATGTACCTTTCTGCGGCTTCAAATGAAGAGCAGTGGGTTAGTTCGGATTTAGGCTAGGTACTTTTTACAATGTACCTACTTATTTATGTAGGTACAAAGTCACGGAAACAGCTAGTAGAATTTAATCTAATCACACAGTTTATTTTATTACTTCTTTTCTACTTCAGTGTACTCAGGCACTACACGATCCAACCGGTTGGTTAGTAAAGTTAAGAAGGTCATCCATTGTACCAATCCGCCGCTTTTTTGTATCCATTCGAATTGGTCGGATCTAGCCAGTCGTTGTGTACACACGGCTACACATCAAGCTATACAGAACCAGTTAATCTTGGCCTCAATTTACTAGATCTTTTCGCACAATGAACGATCAGATTATACTGGTTTTGTATAGCTTGATGTGTAGCCGTGTGTACATGTTTTGTTTTTTGTTTAAATTTCCTGAATGCGAAACATTCCAAGCTGAAAATTTTCGCTACCTATATATTTCTGAGTTACGGCACATATTGTTAGTGTACATCTACCTACACATCTTAGGTTGAGCCGGTTTCTTGTATTTTGCCATCAAAGTTATTACACTTTAGTTTTGACTTTTAGCAATATTATTCAATAGGTAACGCTTGCATGTGCACTTTTGAAAATTTGTATGGTTATTATAAGCGTCAAGAAGGACCGAATACAGTTTTCAGCAAGCTCATACGTAATCTCATGGCGCTACGATATTTTTTCGGGTTTTCATAAACGCCCGATTAGGTACTTGAAACCGTAAATATTTTCCTAAATCTAATTCTGTCACTAATTGTCACCAATTAAGAGCTACTCGTGTATGTTTATTCTACAAGCGCACATTTAATGGGTTTCGAGATACACGATTCTTCGAAACGTTACTGCAGCAGGAAATGCAATATCTCGAAAACCTGAAGTGGCACCAATTATATATTCGGCGCACATTCTTAGACGACCATAAGTTATCTGCCCACATACAATTTTTCTCTCTCCGATGCTTCGTTCAGAATTTTCCTGCTGGAACAACGTTACTGCAGCAGGAATCGTTTTTTCACAAAACGACAAAGAGCACTAATTTTTTTTATTTTGCGCACATTTACAGCAGATTGAGAACAATGAGAACTAATTATTCGTTCCACTCATATCACTCTATGACAACTTTCCTGCTGGGGTAACGCACACGTGGAAGAGAGGCATGTTTTCTGGCTATTGTTCGTAAGATGAAGAGTTTCTTTACAGTGTGACAATTCCATGATCAAATATATAGTTTAATTGGCAGTCTGTACTTCTGTAGGCGATACATCTTGTCATACATGTATTTTACGACTATATTTTTGTGGATTAAGTACGGAGTAGGAAATTCTGGACAAATAAAGATAATAAGATATGAAAATTCGGTGTTTTATTTACAATTATTATTATCCCATTAGGTTACATAGTTTTCACTTTTAATAATAATGTCTTCTGTTCACAATGTTGTATAAATTCTATCCTTACATAAGTACCACTTTCATCATGGCAATTTAGAAAAAAATAAACTAAATGGCGGGCAGGTTGATATGCCACATCTTATCCCCTTTGTAATGTCGAAAGATGGCAGTGCATTTATAAGAAATTACGATTACATCATACTAATTTAATACGAATAATACAATATTATTTATTTAAATGATCAGAAATGTCAATATCACTTAGATATTATTACTTAAAGAAAGAAGCATCGTGAATCCTGGAAATGACCTTTTTTGGAGGGTGTCAAATGACTCCTTTGTTCCTTCTTAGCCCTGTGTTCCGGGGCTGCGGTATCATTTCGGACAAACCGCAGCTCCTGGAATCCTGAAAATAACCTTCCATATGCTATGGATATGGGAGCTGCATGCAGATATCAGCCTCACATACAAAAGTATCTATTTTTTAGGTTTATTTTTGTCTATATAAACATTAGGAGCATAATGCTTAAGTCTCTACTATTCCAGATAAGTGATAAGTACAACAAGATGCATATTTTCTAAAGTACATCTTATTCCAGCAAAGGGTTCAAAATTATGGAATTGTTAGCAGTTCTTTAAATGCCTATAATTGATGGTAAATAAATAGGTATATGTAAAACCAGGCACGAAAATTAAATGGTGAATATGACGGACATTATTCATTTGAAAAAACCGGCCAAGTGCGAGTCGGACTCGCGCACCGAGGGTTCCGTAAAAAAAATATATTATGTGATGTAACTAAAAATTTATGGTTTTCGTAATTATTCCTTTATCTATGCTATAAGACGTTGCTTCGTACCAAATTTCAAGATTCTGAGTTCACGGGAAGTACCCTGTAGGTTTTGATTCCCTTGCGAGTGTCGAAAATTTGCGGCATAAACGGGAGTATCTTTTGATCGCGTTGACTTAGAAGTTTGATTTTTTCACAGCTCCAAGAGACCATAGACTTGAGTATTTGATATGAATTTCAGCTTGATACCTCCACGCGTTCCTGAGAAAAAAGGTCTTGACAGACAGACAGACAGACAGACAGACAGACAGACAGACAGACGGACAACAAAGTGATCCTATAAGGGTTCCGTTTTTTCCTTTTGAGGTACGGAACCCTAAAAACAATAAAATTAAAGAAAATACTATTTATTGTATTTCCCATACTCAGGCACATTTCATCTGTCCACACTAGTCATCACTCATCATCATCATCTTCCTTCCAATTTTATTTGGGGTTGGTGTCACATTTTTCTGTTTTTATTCTTCCCTGTTAGACGAGTTTTCTCTTTCATTCATACCATTTCTCCCTCACACAAACCATCCACCTTTTCTTTGGCCTTCCTCTCCCTCTCTATTCATCACCTTTTAGTCACAACTGAATTATCCCTCCTCATATCATGTCCATACCACAATATTTGATTCCCTTTCAACTTTTCAGTAACTGGCGCATCTTTTAAACTTCCTTTATTATACTTGTTCCTTACTTTATCCATTCCTGTCACACTACACATCCACTTCAACATTCTTATCTCGGTCACATGCAGTCTTTTTTCATACATCTTCTTCACAGCCTAGCATTCCGATCGATACAGTCAACACTCAAACTTTAGGTAAATATGCATCTGTATATCCGATCTCTAGATACTACATTACAAAATAAATTATACAAATAATAAAGATCACATTTTTAGTTGAATCTATTTCTCCACCAAACTCAATACACAGTTTGTGAAATTAGCCAACAAAGTTCAAATCATCACTAAAAACTTTACAATCAAAATACTACAAAACAGAAGATAAAAATATAACTTATTCCCGGTACCACTAATTTGATTTCCTACAACTAGTCTTAGGATTAAAATAATGAGAAGTGCTATTGACAGAAGTGACTCTAATCAATAGCTGGTTAATTTTGCTTGGTTTAACGTTACTATTGATCAGAATCATTGTCAATAGCAACTCCCATTGATCAGAAAAAGTCATGATATGTGTTGCTTGAAGTATGCACGGGCTTCCGCTTCAACCTCTCCATAATCAAGTCACACGGAGATTTTGTGCTAAAGTCAAATCGAACTATGTTTGTAGGGACCTTTTCATGAAGATACGGCGCAGCCACAGGCCTCAGGCGTGAAGTTAACACTTTGCCAAAGGGTGAACACTTTCCCATCTTGATCTTCTGTTTCAGTATGTAGGACATGTCTGTCTTAATGGGTAGTAATGGCTCAGGCTCTGGGGGTGGTATCAATTCGACTGATTGCGCTCGGTTTGGTGAATTGCTAACAAACTCTTTGTAGTCCAGAACCAGAGACTCAAAGGAACTGCTGAGGCTGATGGTTTCCTCGGTCTGTTGCGGTTCTGGTATCCCAGGTCGCCGTACGGCTTTCATCAGGTCAATCACACAGTTTTTCTCTTCTAGGGCCAGCTTTTTCATCTCCTCTTGTAGTTTCTCTTGCTCAAGCTCTTGTTGCTTTTTGAGCTCTTTAGCTTTGAGCATGTTGGACAACTGTTCTGAGAGGACATTGGTGATGGGGCTTTCACTTAAACTGAACGTCGGGATAGGCAGTCTTTGTGGAATAGATGAGAGCCTGGTGTCCGACAATCCTTGAGGGAGATTAAACTTCGGCATCGGCATCGATCCCACGCGCCCATCTTCACTAGGACTGTCGTCCAAATTGCACTTAGATAAATGACTGTCCACCAGGGCGAAAAGAGACGTAAACGAACTTGAATCAGTCATTTTGAATAACAATCACCTTTAAAATCAAACAAAGAAAATTGACATTCTATGAAGTAAAACACTGCACCATATACACTACACGGTTGATTTATAGGATTTATCAAAATAATGCGTCATTTCAAGTACGTTCATTACCTAATTAGACTGTTATCTTTCTTTTTGTTTACGAAACACGGAGATGTTGAAGAAATAGATGTAATCACCATAGACAACATTTTCACCATAGACAACATTTATCTATATTTCTATAAACATGGCTCTCTATGGTTACTGTAAAATGTAACAACATTTTGTGATTTTAATCGTCAAACTACTGCTTTGTCTGTCACATAGATGAGATGGTACTTCATTTTTTTTACATTGAAATATGATCAAAAAGTTGCCCGTTATCACTGGAATTTCTGACATGTGTTTTACATGAACGGCAACATTGATAACAATGTAAATTAGTAAACGTCATAGTAGTATAGTTAGTCTGTGGTACAACGTCAGATAAGGCGCTTCGCGATCGGACACGGGAATCGGGAAACTTTATTGAAAGTCGTATTTTAAAGTTGTTTAAAAATCCTTCGAAAGGAAATCTTAGCTGATATGCGCCATAGTGATTTTCTGAAAGCTATTTCGTCGTCCTTTGGTGACCATGCCAGGCGCGAGATATGAACAGCTGCCGTTGAAAGCAGATGGTGAAGACGACCGCGACGTGTTTACAACTAAGCCGAAGCCGAAATGGTCTGATGTGTGCTTACAGAAGAGCCTGATGTCCTTGGGTCTGATCCTGTTGTACTTCTCGCTATCCATAGGCCTAACATTTTACCAGAGATGGCTTCTGACGGTGAGAATTCTGTTATCAGTTAGACTACTGTTTGCTTTGCATTTTACCTGTTTTCTTTTTTTTTGCTACGTGTTTATAAGTTGCTTGTTATGTTCGAACTTAAGTTTGCCGCTGCGAGTACTCTCGCGTAATATTTTGTAGAGATAAATGTTATAGATGAGCAGTTTAGTTAGAGTTGTAATTGTTTTTTCGTGTTTCTATTGTTTATCTGGCTAAGTAGAATCTCGCGCTGGATTTCCCCCTTGTTGTAGTTACGTCATCCAATGTTTTGTTTTTGAGAATGTGATTATTATTAGAACGTTAATAGTTGGACCATATAGACCCAGAAAATCATTTATTTTTTTACGAAGTATTTTTGACAAATATTGCAAGTCTATTTTTCCTCCTAATTTTTGTTGTAATGAGAGTAATTATAGCTGTCAGTTTATTGTCCAATTAATACATTTCATAGGACAGAGTAATCCATGATTTGATTCTTAGCTGTATTAAAAAAACCTTAACGAAAAAATAATTTCTAATTATTTTTAAAATTCTTGTGTCTGCTCTAAGTTTGGGTTTTCATTGTAAGTAATTACTATTAACTAATTAGTAGAGAACAGAGCATAATAATTACATGTGTTCTAAAACAATATGGTAGATCAATAAAAATAATACAGGTTTATGGTAGGGTAAACTGCCCTAATTCCGGCCCTGTCCTAATATCGGCCGTGACGAAGAAATCGTGGCGTAAATTAAAAACCTTCACATAATTTTAGGATAATATTGCACCAAAATAGACCTTAAGTCATACACAACAGACACTATCAACATGGCAGCGCTCTGTGTGCTATAGAATATTCAGTCGGTCTTAGAACGCGGAGGCATAAGAGCGTGTGCTTATCCTGTGCCTTTTGATCCTGGACCTACTGTGGACGACATTTTGGGATAAGCGATTTTAGCGTATTATATTCATTAAAAGTAATGAGTATTGCTTGTTTTCGATACATAATAAAATAAAGAATCGCCTTACATATCTATTTTAATAAAAAAATCATGCTTTGTGGTAATTTTATGAGGCCGGAGTTAGGTTTCTGTTTATTAGTATAAATCCAAATATCGGCCGCCCCGGCCGATATAAGGCAATCATTTTTTAACAACGAATCCTAAAACCGGCCGGCAGAGGGGCATTTTTCAAAGAATTTGTTAATCCCCAAAATCTCTTAATTTTTGCAATAAAAGAAAGTCTAAGGGGGAACCAATGCCATTAGCCATATCTTCGAAAAAATGGAAACGGTTTACTCGAGAAAAAGATGACGAAAAAGAATAAAAATTAAAACAGCGTGAACAAAGGAAGAAACGAATCGGATATTAATTTGTCCTAAACGGTTTCATTTGGGGGGCACAACGCAGCATGGCAGAAATTATATAGATGTTGCAAAAGAAGATTTTACCTACCATCACTGCCTTATTCATTTAGTGTGATAGTCCTAAATTTGAAGCTGTTTTTTATTTATTTTTAACCGACTTCTAAAAAAAGAAGGAGGTGCTCAATTCGGATGTTTATATTTTTATTTCTTTTTTTTTTAATGTTTTTTCGGGCATAACTCCGTCACTTGCTAACCGATTTGAAAAATTCTTTCTTTGTTGTAAAGGGTATACTTCCGAAATGGTCCCATAATTTATTTCGAAATCGGACAAGCGGTTTTTGAAAAATCAACAAAACTCAAAAAAAAACTACATTGTCCACATTGACCCGTGAACATGTGAAGCACTAAAAAGTGAAAAATAAAAACTTTTTAACAAAATATAAAACCGACTTAAAAAAAAAACACAAAAAAGTGAAAAATAAACTTTAGAAGAAAAACCAGTTTCTGAAGTCGGTGGCAAAAAAATTAAATCAATCAAACGTTTTTGACGTTGATTTTATTTTATAAGTCAAAGTCAAAGTCAAAAATATTTATTTCAAGTAGGCCAGTAACAGGCACTTTTGAATAGTCGAATTAAACTAACTGCGGCACTCAGAGATATCCAACGATTGCTCAAGCCGCCACCCAGCAAAGGCCTGACATAGTTTTGTATGACAAAACTGCCAAAAACCCTTACCAAGCGACGGCCCAAGCAACCACTGAAGCTCTCCGAGTGCGGCAGTAAACTACTGAACTACTGAAGCTAAATAAACTAATCAATAATAATTTTGAAGACTGAACAATATAGATATAAAAAGTTGACAAATCGTTCCTAAGCCGTTTTATCCACTGCTGCTCACTGGTTAGTGTTTACCCATACATTTTGCATATGCCGATATAAGGGAAAAATCTGGTCGGCTTTAGGCAAAAGGGGCCGGTATTGGGGAAAGTCGGAATGTATTGATAAAATATATCATAATAATTAAACAACTACGTTATTTTCAAAGTTTTACGTAAGAATAAGAAACCAATTAAATTTCACAACAGGAAAAGAACTATGCAAACACTTTATTTATCGTATTGAGATATTATGAGTAGTTTAAAACTGAAAAAGGTTTAAGGGGCCGATATTAGGGTGGTTTACCCTATACAGATAACTTCGTCAGTAAAATATATTTTTAAATATATTTACTCTACAATGTCATAGATAATGCAGGTTTTATCTGACTTCATGCAAGAGTAAATAATTATTAATTATTATTTTAAATTAAATAGAGATAAATTAAATGTTAATAATTATTTAATTGCAAAATTTGGAAGTTATGGGGAGTCGTCTTTGCCCAGCTGTGGGATGACACAGGCTAACAGTAACAGTAATACATACATAATTCCCTAACATGATAATTTTCTTTCTTGAATATAGTATTTTTCACTATAATTTACTGCTTGTTATTAATTAATGTTTTAGTTTTTAAACAATTACCTAAATGTTTTATTATTTTTTTTCCAATGTGATTGATTAATACATTTTAAATTATTAATATTCTTATTTTCAAAGTCATTATAGTTGGTAGTCTATTTTGTTCAACTATTATTTTGCCTGATTTTAAATCAAGTACCTACTTATAATAAATTGTTAATGGTAAAGTTAGTTTTACATGTTAGAAAAATATTATGAATCATAGCAGGTAGAATTCTCGGATTTCTGCATACCCAAAACAGATAAGGCCTTTGTATGTCTGTAATTCATACAGAATTACGAGTACATACCAGGATATTTACCTTAAATTAGGATTACCAAATTCAACCTATAATTATTTTACCAAAATATGGTCAATCATGGTGCATAATAACACAATACTGTTTCACATGGATTAGATGGTTAACTCTACTTCAATGTACTTAATGAAACATTTCATGAAAATAACATCGAGAAGAGGATGATACGGCCGTGCCGATGTTTTGCTAGACTTGGCGGGGCACTGCCGTGCGCCCAGAAAAATAAGCATCATTACAGAAAGCATACTTAGTTTTGTAAAAAAAGTTATGTTTTGTCTATGGATTTCTTTAATGTTTTTTTTTTAATATTTACTGTTTTGTTTTTTTTTAAGTTTCAAGTTTTTTAATTGCCAAACTAGTTGTTGTAAAATTATGGCTTGAGCAATCATTTTATTTCCAATTGTTGATTGACAAAATAAAATTTATTTTGGGTAAAATGACAGGATATTAATTACTCTAGAAAGACTTCAGAAATCATCAATTATTAAATAATATAATAATAATCATTTATTTCTCATCATCACAAATAGTACAGAATCAAAATATTCCTGTATTGAGACTGGTGTCTGTAATAGGTAAAACCTGTATTACAGATCAACAGGCAAATGTAAAGACACTACTCATTAGACGCTTCGGAAAGTTCCGACTAATTTCGTAAAAACTCGGGTCAAGCAGTCGTCAAATATTCCAGCTTCTTCGTTTCACTAGCAGTCCCGTCCATCAGTATTAAAAGGCCACGTAACAATCCTCGTTCTCTATAATAACTATCGTAAACAAACTTCTATGGAAGAAAACCACCACTTAGCCTGTCAGTCAGACTTAGTCGAAGGAAACACTCACTTATTTCAAACGCCACAATTGCATGAACACTAGTGACTGTAATGCAATTTATGAACGCCCCTCGGTGATCTATAAATGTACTGGATGACTGCACCCAACAGTAGGGATAAACCAGTGACCGTCGTGTGATTAAAAATACAATTAAAATATTGCAACTGTTTCGTTGCAATTCGGTCTGAAATCTATAAATGTCATAAAAAAAATGTAAATTACATCATACGTTTCACTATCGTGCAACTGTCGAGCTGCAAGTACATATTTGAAGCGGTGCGGTGACATGTCCTAATCAAAGCACGAGCTACACGTACTTATGTTCATGGTTATCAGAAGGCGCGCCATTTCGCGAAACTGCACTGCAAGTCATATGTTCAACTCAAGACACGCACTTCTAATTTTTCGAATTCATGAGACATTATTTCTCGACGGCATGTAAAGCCAAGTCAGAGTCCCTAGCGGCATAAAATCTTTGACACCAGATTAGACACATAGGAACTAGCCACACGACAAAGAAGACTCCGCTAATCCGCTAAAGGACTATCTTAAACACTATCCGCCTTATTACAAAAGGTAGATAAACCTGGTTTAACTTAGACTTGGTTTATCTCGCATGCTGTCACTTTCTTTTGAATATTATTGAAGTAAGACGTCATGCGAGATAAACCAAGTCTAAGTTAAACCAGGTTTCTCCCAAATCTACCTTTTGTAATAAGGCGGAGTATCCGGTTCTTAGTCCTGCTTCCAAGCTGCATTTAAATCATCTGTTCGGACATGACTTCATACTAGGACTATAATATGAAACCTTAGATCCGATGCTCATTCGTATTTAGCTGTCATCTGTGGTATTTAGTCTGGAAACACAACACGACGCCTTTCATTATTTTTCTAGACAAGTGCGCTCACACAGGTGCTCCTAGGCTGAACGAAGCCCAAGCGCATGCATAAATAATTAACGTAAAAAAAGTCTATTCTTAGTCGAAACACTCTTGTCAGAGAGGTCGTGGTTGCGCAGACGAGGTAGACCCACACGGATATAGCTCGGTGGGTTGTTGACTTCCACGAGGATTGCTCTTTTAGCGATGTGCTTCCATTTCTGCCGGTTGGAACAATGCGAGTACACTGGACCATGGTGGACTCAGTAGCTTTCTTGATCAGATCAGTCCAACGAGTTGGTGATCGACCGCGTGATATCTGTGTAAAAAAACATCAGTCACCTGGAAGATTACTCAGACTCAACGTAATTTATTGGTCATGGAGGTTTTTAAAGTAAACTTATAAGTTTAGTATAACATTACAAACTGGCATACTACTTGTAAAAAAGGTGGAACTTTTTCCTCCAATATCTTTGTAATTTGAAAGAGTTTTTTTAGTATTATCCCAGATATGATCCGGCCGGAACAAAAAGATATCGCAATGAAGACGCGAGAACAAGTATCTATTGGTTGCGCTAAGAGGGGAACATGGGTTGCGATTCTCCATATTCGCCTTTTTCCCTCCTGAATAATGCATCTAGTGCAATTTTTTTTTCTCTTTAAATCAAGGTCTACTGTAGTCGCGACCCTGTCCTTGTCATTTAATTTTTCAGCAACTAATGATAAAAAATATGTCCCTCCTAATTGTCAAAAAGCATTCCATTTGTACGACCGTGTTAAGATGACAATAAGACGATTTTTTTTTAAACATAGTAAGACGACTAAACCATATCCTTTCTTAAAAAAAAGTCTTGTTCTTGTCGTATCGGGTTTCATTTTGCATAATTATTATAACTATTCTAAAACGTACTCAGTGGTTTAGTCACTTTTGAATATGTAAAATATTTAGCGTGACTGTGTTCAAGGTATTCGGGTCTCAATACGATACCAATGTTTTTTTTATTAATTTAATTAATGTTTTGCGTCGTCGGTCGTTAAAATTCAGGAGATTATCGTAAATAAATTCCTACTAAATAATCAATTTAAATTACGGTACTTAATAATAATTAATAAGCGCTGATTTTTTTACAGTTGCTTAGAATAACACCCCGCTGTGGTAGGTTTAGCTAAATCTATCTGTCTATAGGCGCAGTTAACGGGGGAACCGTAAAAACGACCTGTTTTTCGTCGCAGAGTTAGCCGTATTGCTACTTATTACAATTCCAAAAAAAAATACAGTGTATAGTCAAATGTATAGGTAAAAGACTTATGCAAAAATATTTTCTAAAAGTAATCAAGAACCTCGAAAAAAAAAATCACAAAATCACAAAAAAATCACACGAAAAAACTTTTTCGTCTCGAAATGCTCAATATTTTGAGTGACAACTGTTATTTATTTTTTTACTATCAGAAAGGAAATTTAACCAACTAAAGACATATGTAAAAATATTTTAACATTACAGCGTATTTTTTTTTTTAATAAATTAAATCTGCGAACTATCGTTCATTTTGGCAGTCACGAGCATCAAACGCATCGCCATTTTCAACCTTATTTGTTTAGGCGATGAGTTAAACGCGCGCTCAAGGTCGCGGGCAGCTAATGTCGCCTTAAAAGGCAAAGCTGATTGACTGAGGATCAACGCACAGGCCAAACTCTTAGGGCTAATAACTTAATATCTCGCACACGTATTCCTCTTATGACGTAGATATCCACTAAGGAAGAATTTAGGACCCCAAGGGCCGCCAAGGGGTTGAAAAAACGGGGCAAAGTTTGTATGGAAAAACGTCATTTTAGTATATTTATTAATAGGCAAAAGTGGTTGACTGATCATGCATCAGATCAGCGCATAGGCCAAAGCCCCTAAAGTCTAGAAGACTTAAGACTCCTCATAGGACGAAGGCATCCACTAATGAAGGATTTTTGAAAATTCAATCCCCAACGGGGTGAAATAGGGGAGGAAAGTTTAAATTGAGAAACTTTTTATTTTCTGAATCGATTGTCTTGAAAATTTGTGTACACACACACAGTCAACATTAACATCATGAAACAGAGTGTGTAACAGTTATTCCAAAATTTAAATCATCCCCCATTAGTCCAGTAATTTTAGGCATTTTAAACTCCAATCTGCGGAAAAAATCTTAGTGGGCAGAATTTTTGCATATACCTTTATTACGGCATTTTATTGAAGATGTGAAAAATCGTCATTGATATCGTGTCGGCTAAAGAAGTTATCAAGGTCAAAAGGTTACGAAAATAGTTTTTCGCAAATATCTCGCAACCTATTGCTCGGTAGTCAATAGCGGTATTAATTAATTTCTTCACAGCCCAGCATTCCGATCCATAAAGTCCGACAGGCCTAATCACGGACTTTCCTCTTTAACTTGAAGGGCTTCCGAATCTGAGCATAGTTATTCACAACCTCTCGATTGTCCGTCGTATCCAATTGATCCATCGTACTATCGAAAATCGCTATTCACAAAACCGAAGAAGATTATCAATCCTGCCGACAGCTATTTGCTTCGGAAGTGCTTTCGAATCAGGATTCCGACGCTATTTTGTACTATACGATCACAAGAGTCGTAGCGTATCCATTAATAATTAAAATCATTTTTAAATTGTTTTTAATTATATTTTTAGTTACTTGACGGATATTCAGCACAATCTATAGTAAAACTTATAGAAATACTCATTAAAGATAATTTATTGGCTACATAGAATTTTTCACCATGAGTGTTTATATACTACACAGATGTACCTACTAGTCCTACTACCATATCAATCCGATCGAATCTGTGAATAGCATTTGCCAATCGTTCGATCCAAAAATCTGATACTCGAAAAAGTGTCACGATCGATTCGACTTCGATTCGATTGTTTGTGAATAGCTATGTAGTATGGATATTCCGGCAAGGATTAAAGACACAGAACTGAAGAGACCGCCAAAATCACAAAACAATTATTCCGTTTTGGTTCTACTTCATTTCAGGCGAACAGGAAACTCGAAGCGTATTTACCTACTCGTATTAGATACTCATTGGGCCTTGGAATATAATAAAATTATTGATGAGCTTGTTGTGCCTGACTGTACGAGCACGTGTAGTCTATTTGCTGATAAAATGGCGGTTCGGTCGTGTTCGATTTTTAAACACGTACCTGCAAAATTGCATGGATATTTTAGTGTGTATTTTCTAATTAGTTATTATGCGGTTCGCCACAGCGCATAACCACTAGTATTGCACTTGTAATCATAACATCACGCCTGTGATCCCCGAAGAGTCAGGCAGAGGTGTACTTTGTACAGCCAAATTATTCCAGTTAATTTAAAGTCCCATGCCCCTAGGCGAGCCTATCGCATCATCATCATCCTATAATGTTTCCACTGCTGGGACGCAGACCTCCTCTCTATGAGAGGGAATGGGCTATAACCTACCACGTGGGCCCAGTGCTGGTTGATAGATGTCGCATGTATTCAATTTTATGATTCTAGAACACGATGTTTTTCTTCACCGTTTTTGAGAGCAGTGATGACATAAATTACACACAGTAATGCACCAGGCTGGGATCGAAGACTTACTGGTCGTAAGGCTGCCCCCACACTGTGCCACCGCTGCCTCGCTGCTCTCAGATATATCTGTTGGAAAAACCCAATATTATTTGGGCAAGACCTCATGCAGAGCAGTAGAACTTGCGCACACTAGACCAACGAGGCTGTCACTCCACCCGTCGGGGCTGCGGTTTGTTCGAAAGAGATACCGCGGCCTCGGCACAAGGGCTAACAAGGAACATGGGTGGTTTTTAGTCAGTAGAAGTCTGACACTACCAGCGGGAGGAATCATTTGATAATTTCCAAAAAAAAGGCTGTCACCCTAAACAACGCTCGTCAATTAGGTACTTAATCATCAGCCTATAATGTTCCCACTGCAGGGACTCAGGCCTCCTCTCTAGGAGAGGGATGGGCTATAATCTACCACGCGGGGCCAGTGCGGATTGGCAGATGTCACATGTCTTCGAATTTTTTGGTTCTATGACATGCCGGTTTCCTCACGATGTTTTCCTTCGCCGTTTTGAGAGCAGCGGTGATGAAATAAATTACACAAAGTAATTATGCCTGCCTGGGTTCGAACCCACGACCTACTGTTCGTAAGTCGGGGCCGACACCACTGGGCCACCGCTGCCCATATTAGGTACTTAACAAAAAAAAATAGTCCGTCGGATAGATTTCCAAAAAATATTGGACACATATTTTTTTCTTTTTTCACGTAAACAAAAAATGACGACGATACAGTGCTTCTAAAACTCGTGTGACGTCACATTGCAGTACATTTTTTTTTTACCGAAAACTGACGTCACAAGCAATGATCTTCGACACGTTTTATGTTCGTCAATTTTTATTAATTTGATAAAACATGTATCTAATATTTTTCGATAATCTAACTGACGGACTAAACAATATCATATTTTTTTTAATCAGGAAAGTAGCCAATTGAAATCACTCCATTGCAACTGGAATGCCAATTAGAGATCCAACCGCGGATGCCAATTGACTAATGCAGCATCAGCCAGCATGTAATACAGGAATGCCACAAATTATGTAGAGATGACGTATTAATGACACGAGTTTAGACCCGACTGCTATTTACTTAGTTTATAAGTATTTAATTTCTGTTTTTAATTTTTTGTATTATACAAATACAAATCATTTATTTGCATAACACAGGTTATGACGATGTTACTAACGTTTTTATAGTTCACTGTATCATTACGAGTATAACCATACGAGGTGTGCAAATATATTATAAGGAATTTATGACAGAATCAGAATCAGAAGTTATTAAATTACTATGCCATTTAAAATATAATAGTCTATTGTACTAAATGTTTTAATTGAGTTCAAAATAGTAATGTTAAAAAAAAAAAACACCGATCGAATTGAGAACCTCCTCCTTTTTGGGAAGTCGGTTAATAATAAATAAAATAATTATATACAAGCTGCATCTGCTTGCTGCAAGGATTGGTGTTGTTTGCAAGTAAATCTTTCACGCAAAAACTACTGAACGAATTGAAACTGTTTTTATACAGGGATTAACACTTTTTATTCCGCTACTCCCGTGAGACAATTACCAAACTCCACGGGGGCGAAGCTGCGAAAATAATTTAATAATACATAAGTACTCTCGCCTTTCTCCCTTGGGGGTAGGCAGAAACTACAGGACGCCACCTTCTACAATCCTTATATCTGTTACAGTCAAAACTCTTAATCAGGCAAAACTACTTTTGACTGGTTTCAGTCAAAACCCATATTACGTTAAAACGCGTTTACTCTAAGTATTAAAATAAATGTTAACTATCGCACAAGTTATGAAAGAGCCGAAAAATAAACCTAACAACCTAATAAGTTTCCTAATGACCTTTAGGTTATTAAAAATCAGTAGAGAAATAAAACAAAAACCACCTAATCATTTCTTATAATAGTTTTGACTAGTCAAAAGTAGTTTTGACTGATTAAGAGCCTATGCTACCTCAAATTAGCAACTCTTTTTGTGGCGCAAACTTCGTTTGAAATACTGTTAGAATAAAGTTCTAATCAGCTTGCACTACAAAGCGGTTGTTACGTCTTTCGCTGCGGCCGAATAGTGCGAAATTAGTGATATTTTGTGATTTACAAAAAAAACTATTGGCTGGACTAAAAAAGTAAAACACTATAATTTTAGTATGTTGCTTGTAGAATTATTTGGCAAAAAATCAGAACGATGACATGTATTTTAGTATGGTTTTTACTCGTTAAAAGAAATTTTTTTCCTCGTGATTTTTTTCTATCGAGCAAAGTTTACATGTTTTCACAACACTATGTTACTTGCATATATCCTGAAGAATATCATATATTTTTCTGATTTTGTTTACTGCAGTGAATCATATACTTTAACGCATTATTATAAACTTGCGTTTGACGTCTGTTAGCCGCATAACAGTTTTGACTGTGACATATCCATTCTTTACTAGTATCTTGCTTTGCGGTTTTCTATCATATCTCTCTATCTATCTGCTTAGCCTTTTCCCAACTATGTTGGGGTCGGCTTCCAGTCTAACTAAGCAGCTGAATACCAGTATTTTTTATCTATTTTTTATGCTGTCTTGGCTTTCGTACATTTTTTCAAGGGTCACCACTGAAAACTAGCGCTGTGCTGTGGGTTCCCCATAGCACAGCATCATGCTGAATGGTAACCTGCTTGTCGCAGTCACGACGTGCAAGCTATTAACTTTTATTTTTGTCCCATCCTGTTGCATTTAGAATTATTTGTTATGCGTGGTATGATTTTTTTTTCGTAATTTTAAGCTATTAATGTAATTGCGACTGTTAAATGTTTTTCTTTTTTTTCTTCTTTCAAATTAAAAAATGCTTTTCTCCCAATTGTTTTGCAAAAGCATGTGTGTTGTATGCTGTTATGTTTTCTTTGCTATTATGTCAGCGAATGTTTAAGCAGTAGGCAATAGGACTAATGCAATTTTCTGTGCTTTTATATAATCGATTATTCTTAAGAGCGTATGCTACCTCAGATTAGCAACCCTATTTGTGGTGGTTCAAACTTCGCTTGAAATACTATTAGAATAAAGTTCTAATCAGCTTGCACTACAAAGCGGTTGTTACGTCTTTCGCTGCGGCCGAATAGTGCGAAATTAGTGGTATTTTGCGATTTACAAAAAAACTATTGATTGGACTAAAAAAGTAAAACACTATGACTTTAGTTTGTTGCTTGTAGAATTATTTGGCAAAAAAATCAGAACGATAACATGTATTTTAGTATGGTTTTTACTCGTTAAAAGAAATTTTTAGAGGTATTTTCGCGATTTTTTTCTATCGAGCAAAGTTAGTTGTATTATGTTTTCACAACACTATGGCACTAGCATATATCCTGAAGAATATCATATATTTTTCTGATGTTGATTACTGCAGTGAATCATATACTTTTACGCATTATAAAACTCGCGTTTGAGGTACCATACGCTCTTAAACATGTATCCATAAAATTGATTTATTGTTATGCGCATGTAGAAATTAATCAAGATACAAGCACAGTGGGCATTTCAAGTGGTTTACTGTGGTAAACGAATTTAAGAAAAATAATATAATAAAGATTTATTTTCCCCCACAAAGTCAATTACAATATAAAGGTGTTACAATAATTAGAGTTACAAAGGTTTGTGGGAGGCAAAAATCCAAACTAGGATACCCTGTGCTATGGACTCCTGGCCCACCTCGTAGAGATTTGAGTTAAAACATGTACTAATATAATCAAACAGAATACTTGCCCTATAAGAAAAATTAGTACCTACAGGTACATTTGAAAACTAATCAAAATTGTTACCTACTAAACATGGTGCACCACATAAAAAAGCAATACAAGACTTTTACAAATCTTTCTCTATTATATTTTACTTTGACGACCCACCTATAACATTTTCTTTTGCGCAAATTTTTACAACTATGAAACTCAGGAACAGGATGTCAAAATCAATATTTTGTTATTTCGCTCTAATAGCATTAACTGTCAAGCCTTTTCCCAACTATGTCGTCGGCTTCCAGTCAAACCGGATTACCGGATATGACTGCCTAACCACCTAATCGAACTCCAGTTGGTATTGGGTAGTTCTATAACTCTTGGTAAGACTGGTTGTCAAACTTTCAGGCCACTGACTACCTGTAAAAAGATATACAAATGATAGCCGGGACTATCGACTTAGCATGCTTTTCGAGGCATGAAGGAAATTCAGTAGGTAATAGATCTTGATTGATCTTGTCAAACCCCGGTGGTCGTCTTCTAAGTTTATGCGGGTTGCAGACCGAAATCTAAGCTATGGATACGAAGTCAAATTAAGCCAATTTAGCTAACTTAATGAAATACGTCTCGACACTCGAGCACACCAAGACCCAAGCTAAAGTTCAGTCGGTGGTTTATTGTTTAAGGTGGATGTTCACGGTAGCCCGCGAAATTCAAATTTTCTTACGTTTTTAGCGATTTGCAGGCCAGTGCTAGGTTGTATGTTAGTGAAAATATGATTTGCGGCTGTAAGACATATGTAGTTACAGAATTATAATCATCAAAATCATTAATACTACTCTCCGAGCTCATACAGGTTCCGGAATGACTTTTTACGGTAAAAATTGATGATTATAATTCTGTAACTACATATGTCTTACAGCCGCAAATCATATTTTCACTAACATACAACCTAGCACTGGCCTGCAAATCGCTAAAAACGTAAGAAAATTTGAATTTCGCGGGCTACCGTGAACATCCACCTTAATTGACGGACGTAAGGTTCGCCGTATAAATCGATGAAGAAAGTTCCGATGATGAATATGCTTCATGGGAAACAGGAGTCAGGTCGAAGTCCGTTAATTGCTCTAATGCATTAGACATCTAACTTAGCTACGCATACTTTAGTTTGCTCACAGAACAATTATTTGGCATAGTTTGCTGTCTGAGGCTGGGATGAGATACTATGACAACTATGCGAGCTAAGCTAAACTAAGTTAGCTTTAGTTTTCGGTCTGTAAACTGCACTATGATAGTTTCACTGTGAACGTTTGACGACAATTTACACCAGTTTTGTAATCCTGCAACGTCATCCTGAACGAAGCCTATGATTAATGAAAGGCACTTTTCTTCCTCATATGCCTGGGAACCTTCTAGTTACGAGAAATATTTCTCAAGCTTTTTAAAATATTTTTAATACTTTAATTACCTTCATTACCCGTTTACTATTCAAAGCATCCATCAGCACAGCGTATTGAGTGTGCTACATTGAGTTACCGTAGAACGTTATAATAGGGTAGTTGACAAAAAAACAACTAATTAGTACGTCAGATAGATTTCCAAAGTACAGTGCTTCGAAAACTCTTGTGACGTTACGTCACGAAGGTTTATAACCCGCCTGATACAACGGAGTATTCCCGTTTGAGTACTATTCCCAATAGAGCACCAATCAATATTTGAACGCGGTGCTCTAATGGGAACAATAAAAAATTGGCCGAGTGCAAGTCGGACTTGGACATCAATAATCACGGAATACATCTACCTACCAAATTTCAACTGTGAAGTCTTAATATAGTTTCCAAATAAAGTGGCTGTGACATACGGACGGATAGACATGACGAATCTTTATGAGTTCCGTTTTTTGCCATTCGGCTTCGGAACCCTAACTCAGATGTACTCGACCCGTATGGGCGGTAAATTATATCAGAACAAGACATCCATACCTTCAACTTTATTCCCTTCGCCCGTCGTCCGTCTGGTATTTAATAATGTTCTATGGAGAATGAAGCACAGGGTGTAGTTCCCCTTTATAGGCATTCCTCTTAAGTTCACTTTGTAGTATATTAAAGGAATGTATCTATATTAAATTAAACAGCAAAGAGCTACCTTTCAAGTTTTAAATTTCCCGATGCTTCGCTCACATTACAGTGGAAAATGAAATTCTTAAAAGTAACTCTTTGTTGTACTAATTAAATTATAATAACTCAAATCTAATGAGATTCTGTGCAGTAAAATTATATGCAACAAAAATATATTTCGTAAAACAAGCTTTTATAAAATGCACTACAAAGAGGAAAATTAACTTTCGAGCTAATTAAAATTAAGAGGGGTAAATTTCTTTAACGTACAGTTTTTTCCGTTTTTCACATAAAAAGTGAACGAGGGTTCAATTCTCCGGTCGGGCGAAGTGTTTTGTCATTAGGAATTTCTCTTTTGTCTGGAGTCTGACCCGTGTCCGGTTGATGGCAATATGCTCAGTTCCTCAACCCCTATTAAGGGCCGGCTCCGGAAATCGAAGGTTGGGAATGTCATAGAAATAGATAGAAAACGATGCTCCACAACCTTGAAATAAATCACACAGCTAGCCAATGAATGTAACTTGTTATTGAAACTTTCGAATTTAAGATAATGCTTATGGATAAGTGTAAAAAAAAAACAGAAAATCACTAAAAACGAGTAAATCGCACTCCCGTATTGTAACAACTGAGTCGTAATTATTGAGAATTTTTAAATGAATTTTATTAAATAATAAAGTTAAAAGTATAAAGTAGTCACTGAAAGCTTCATTTTTTAATAAACATACTCTCATTTTGTGTAAAAAAATCACAAACTTGCCCATGTTTTTCGCTCAAAATCTTCATACAAATTACTATGAAGCGGAGCGCTTTCTTAGCAAGCTTCGACGGACCCACTCGTGGCTCAGTCTGCCACGCGCCTCCAACGTGAGAGCACGTCGATTTGCGCCGCATCGGCAGATCGCAGTCGAACCGTGTACGTACACAAAATCAGTGCACAGTGGTCTCGCGACAAACTTTTGTGATACCATAATAGTTTTGAAATTGAGTAAGTATACTTTTTATATTATTGTGAATTTGCATTATATTACTCGTAAATTAGATAGTAGGCAATGTACTGGTAGGTATGTGTATCTTATTGTGTATTTGTGTTTTTTTTTTGTGCGTCTGATTTGACATTACATTTCGTTCGTAGAACAAAAATATCAAAAATTCTGGTTGTTTACATTTTCATTATACTAATTCTTAATTATCTGATAAACGCGTGGACCGATTTACATGATTCAAACGGATAGAATGGTTTTATACCTAGAATTTTCATTTGACAAAAAGTCGTTAAGATATCTCAACAAACAAAAAATCTCATTTTCAAGTTGCTCTCGTAATTATCCAACAAAAAAGATACCTAATATGGCGCACAGATATAAGCCGCGCGCGGTGCGTTTGTATGTAAGAAGATACCGTACTTCCTCCTTTTTAGAGTTCCGTGGTCAACTAGGAACCCTTAAAGTTTCGCCATGTCTGTCTGTCCGTCCGTCTGTCCGTCCTCGCTTAATCTCTGTGACCGTTAACACTAGAAAGCTGAAATTTGGTACCAATATGTGTATCAATCACGCCGACAAAGCGGTTAAATAAAAATTGGAAAAAAATGTTTTATTAGGGTAGCCCCCCTATATGTAAAGTGGGAAGTGTTTTTTTTTTAATTTCAACCTTAAGGGTAAACAAGCCAACAGCACGAACTAGTTGGTGGGCGGGGCTAAAATGCATGCTATTTCATCCGACGTCACGAACGAAATGCATAGAGCGAAAGAGACACAACTAAAACGGGCGCGCGATTGTTTCTATGCAGACCTTTGGTAGTATGGATACCATGAAAAATCCATTGAATGTATCTGTTCAAAATAGAATTATTTGAATTCTTTAATAACTAATCTATGTCTGTATGGTTTTACTTTTTTAATTTTCGTACTATATACGTAACTTATTTACGCCCAAAGATGGTTAAAATTAGTGCTAAAATCTGAAAGTTTCGACGCTCATAACTTTCAAACCAATTTTTTTTTCCAATTCTGCTTCCATAGAGACCTAGATAATGACAAGACTAGTTGATACAATTTTTAATTTTGAACCTACACCGTCAACCAGAGGAGTAATCACCATACTACGTTTGTATGGAAGAATGACTTGCTTGTGCAACCTTAACGTGCGATATATTGTTGGAAAGGTATTTAAAAATGAATAGGGGTTTACTAAAATCATTTTTTGATAATGTCAATCATTTCGGAAATAATCGCTCCAAAAGTAAAAAACAATGTGTCCCCCTCCCCCCCTCTAACTTTTGAACCATAAGTTTAGAAAATATGAAAAAAAACTGAAAAGTAGAACTTTATAAGGACTTTCTAGGAAAATAATTTTGAACTTGGATGGAAACAACAGTTTTTGTACAAAAAAGACAAAAAGTTGCACAAAATAATTTCTGGACTAAGTTTGTAGTATAATCGACTAATCGTATATATGCAAGCATTTTTTTTTAACATCGTTTACATATTTTACGGACGGACGGACGGGAAACTACGGAACCCTACACTGAGCGTGGCCCGACACGCTCATGGCCGGTTTTTTTATAGGTACTATGGTTAAACGTATCAAATTTTATTTGTGAATAACAGTGTAGGCATTTATCGTTGTAGCCCTGTAGGTCCGGCCGTGTGGAGGAGCCCTGCACATTGTGTGTGTGTGTGCTTGTCTGTCTTCATTTTATTTCATTAGGTATCTGATATGTTATTTTGACTGGCCTGTTGGTCTAGTGGTTAGTGACCCTAACTGCTATGCCGGAGGTCGTGGGTTCGATTCCCACCCAGGACAAATGTTTGTGTGATGAGCACGATCATTTGTTCTGTGTCTGGGTGTAATTTATCTATAATATGTATGTATTTAGAAATATATAAGTATGTGTATCAGTTGTCTAGTACCCATAACACAAGCTCTGCTTAGCTTGGGACTAGATGGCGTTGTGTGATAGTTGTGGAATATTATTATTATTATTATATTTATTGCAGAATCAAGAATATCCGGCACTAATCATGGAACCGGAGCTGCAGCCTGATGAACATGAACTGGTTGTTGGCCGCAGATTGGTCGACGTTGACTTTGTTTTTAAGCAATTGCAAGATTTATGTGATCACGGTTTTCAGTACAATATATTATTTTTGTAATTGGGAATAACAATTTCATTTTGTATTGTGCATCTAAAATAATAAAATTATATAGTACAATTTAATAGTACATTATTAATCCCGCTATGCTAATAAATCTAATAATCACATATTTGACCACATATTATCAAAATCAGTGACAATAAAGTTACAATTTAGTTGGCGAGTCAAAGTCTGACGTGGCGACCCACTGTGCATACCTACATGTGTGCGTGTGCGGTGCGCGAGCCTCGATCGTTGTGAGTGTAGCGCTAAAAACCTAAACTTCGCGCGGCGCGTCCGCGAAGCTGGCCCTTAAATTGAACTTACTCCTTAATAGTCTAATGAACTATGTCTAACATATCAGGCGTGACTTTATCACTATCACTACATAGTATAAAACAAAGTCGCTTCCCGCTGTCTGTCCCTATGTATGCTTAGATCTTTAAAACTGTGCAACGGATTTTGAAGCGGGTTTATTTAATAGATATAGTGATTCAAGAGGAAGGTTTTTATGTAGCACATTCCACCCGTGCGAAGTGGGGGCGGGTCGCTAGTGTTAGAATAAAAATATCTTTCAAGTACTTGTGACTGTTTCATTAGCTCTAAAATCATATAGCCACGTGTTCCACCTAATCCACCTTCTTATTTCCAGGACTTCAAGTTCCCACTCACAGTGGTGATGTACCACCTCGTAGTGAAGTGGATCCTCTCAGTCCTCGTCAGGACGGTCCTCCAGGTCATCACGGGCACGCCTCAACTGCAGCTTCCGTTCATGACGTGCTTGAGGTCAGTCGGGCCGACGGGTGTAGCCAGCGGGATTGATGTGGGCTTCTCAAACTGGGGCCTGGAACTGGTGACCATATCCTTGTACACCATGACGAAGTCTACCACCATCATCTTTATCCTCATCTTCGCGATTATACTGGGGCTGGAGAAAAAGGTAAGCTTTATTTTTGTTAATTTGTTTGAAAGCATGGAACCCTTGTTGCACAACAGGATGTGCTTTGGTTCACGTCAGAGCGTGACTATTCGGAACAAAATGTATAAAAAATTTGTAGCGCCCTTCGACAGTGGATATCGTTCCATCGATGGCAGACTATACGCTTTGTGTGCATGTCACTAGTGTTTTTGGTTTCGTTCTTTAAATATCATGATAACATTTTCTATTCAAATGATTCCAATCTACGTATTATCTACAAATTACCAAGTAAAAACATAATCTTTTGATAAGCGAATCCGGAAATATGTCGTCTTGCTTACACAGTATCGTTACTTTATGAATTTGAAATGCCTCACTCGATATTTCTGAATTATAACCGCCTTTAAATTATGAATAATCCGGGTAACTAACCATTGAGGACTCTGCTTTAAGACTAACTGCCGCTTTTGCGCTCCCCGTTTTGTAACAATAATTTTCATTAATTAATTAAATAACTTATCGTACTTGATCTTTTAAGTCTTAAAAAACACCTAAGGCAAATAAATTAAAGTAAATATTATAAAATAACAAATTCTATCTATGAACTTCTTATTGTGTTTGGCTGTATGGCTCATTTTCTTTGCCTTAATAAAGATACATTTATGAGTAGATACGTTAATGCCCTTGTGCACAAAATTCGATTTTGTGCAGCCTATATCCTGCACAAATAAGCACTTTCAGAGCATGAGAAGTGAAATAGTAGATTTTACAACAAGTGCACAAAACGAACCATTTTTATCCGAGACTTTTAGCAGCCCGCAGCCGAAGGCGAGGGCTGATAGTAATGTTGAGGATAAAAATGGTTTTGTGGACGAGTTATAAACTCTGCTTTTCACTTCGAATGCGAGGAAATAAAACAGTAGTTTATCATATTTATTTAATTAAAATTCAAAGTAAAATTTGTACAGTTTTGAATACTGAAGGAAATTGTTATTTTTTTTTAATCTTACGAAATTGATATTAGGCTTGCAGACCTATACAGCCAACTATTAAATTAATTTTGTAACAATATTTTTTATTAATTAATTAAATAACTTACCGTACTTGAATTTAAATTTTAATATCTTTTAAGTCTTAAAAAACACATAAGGCAAATAAATTAAAGTAAATATTATAAAATAACAAATTCTATCTATGGACTTCTTATTGTGTTTGGCTGTATGGCTCATTTTATTTGCCTGAATAAAGATAACTTTATGTTATGAGTAGATACGTTAATGCCCTTGTGCACAAAATTCGATTTTGTGCAGCCTATATCCTGCACAAATAAGCACTTAGCATGAGAAGTGAAAAAAATATAAATTAACCGAATTGAGAACCTTCTTGTATTGAAGTCGGTTAAAAACGCAATAAACCGCTGAAACCACGTCCTTTACCTGTCACTTATAAAACAGTAACGTGCAAAATTGATTCAGCGTCCAAGTTACCAGACTGTGTGATAAAGTTCGATAGGACTATCGGCCAAAGCTATGTGTCTAGGCAGCTGCTCGTATTTCTGTGTGCAGTTTTCGCGAGTCTTTTGTTTTTAGTTGGTGGGAAATTATCATGAAATTATCAAATACCCGTTATGGGCAGAGCGGAAGGTAGTGTCAGACTTCTACTGACTTATAGTTATAACCACCCATGTCCCTTCTAAGCCCTTTGTGTCGAGGCCGCGGTATCTCTTTCGAACAACCCTCAGCCCCGACGAGACAGTCTTCAGCCTTCATTCCGTTTTTTTTTTCATTTATTAATGTGTCTGAATGTGTTACAAAAACAAAGTTAAACAAACAAAAAAAAAAAACGAAACTAGGTATGAAAATTAGAATAAAAATTGTAAAATAACTAAATCAAATAAAATTTATAAAAAACCGTTTAAAAATACAATAAGTCAATCTACAATTTCAGTTAATCCGTTCAAAAAATCAAAAGCGTCGTCAAAAACTGATTTTGTTAGTATAATATTTAGTACTCATATTCCCAGTTTAAAAGCGTAGCTGTCTTAGGGAAGGGACATTTTTTAGAAAGTGTCATTTCGGGAAAGGGTCATTTTCAGAAATGGACGTTTCGGAAAAGGGACATTCAGGGAAATGGACATTCTGAGCCTGGACCGTCCTGGCACTTTCACCTTAAATGGTTTGATTTTTTCCGCGAATTTTAATAAATTAATTTTTAATAATAATTATCAATTTAATTTAAAAAGAAAATCACTTGCTTACAATTTAAATTCTACGAAACTCTTTTTCATACTTGATTGACGCTTGTAAACGTCGCAGATCATTTCATGAAATATTGCAACCTGTTTTTCTTATTTCGGAATTTGAACCGTATTTATTGTAATTGAAAAAGGGAATATTATTAACGAACTGGCTGTTAACTGTATTTCCTCTAGGCGTCAGTCTTGGTCCGCGGTGGCAGCCAAATTGCATTAGCATAACGTGATTGCAGCGTCGCCGTCGGTTGCCTTGACTGCCATAGTGCCTTTACGTCGTCTATGCAATATTCTATAACTCTGTTATGGCGCTCATAAATGGCCTTTGTAGATACAGGTTACTTATAAAACCGCCTTTTTTTACCCGACTGCGGTGAAGCCCAAAAGGAGGGTTATGTGTTTGACCGTATGTATGTCCGTTTCTTTGTTCCCGCATAACTCCTAAACACTTACATTCATCATCATCGTCATATTCCTGCCGTTATCTCATTCTATTTGCGGTCGGCGCAACGCGTTTTCTTCTTCCATTCTTCCCTGTCAGACGTCACGGGGTGGCATTTACTCCCCTCTCATTCATATCATTCCTCACACAATCCGTCCATCTTTTCTTTAGCCTACCTCTCCCTCTGCATCCACCAATATTTATATCCATCACTTTTTTAGTCACATGCGTTTCATCCCTCCTCATTTCATTGACCATACCAAGATAAACGATTTTCTTTAAACAATGCCAACACATTATTTGACAAAATACTTATTTTGATCGTATATTAATTATTTTCATTTATATGTCTTCGCTGTAATATTGAAGTAGTGAGAATTTATTTATCTTTTTACAATTCCTCTGCCTCACTGGTTAATTTCGAGGTACCGTTTTTGACCGATGATGCGTTGAACACTTGGAAAATGGCTTGTTGACAACCTGTCCCCCGAGAGCCACTGGGACGTTACCGCTCTGCAGTATTAGGGGCCGTTCATACAGACCGGCTCGGAGAGGAGAGCAGATTTCTTGTCATGTAGGCTAGGCATCGTTCACACCAAACGTATTGTCCACCGCTGACTGTGAGCACGCGTTACGCAGTTTATCGCTTTTCAATATATATATTTAAATTCTTGTTCACACCGAACCGACTATACGCTGTTACGTAGATCCATAGACAGTGAGCATACTCACAGTCGGCGGCGGACAATACGTTTGGTGTGAACGATGCCTAAAACTAGAGTTTTGAAACATTCACAAAAAAAGTTATAGGTACTGCGATTACTGCGAAACGTGGCCTTTTGCCGGACGTGGCCGTGGGGAAATTGGAGTCGGGCTTATGGTTTCAGGCACTTCCATCATCCACCATGATAAATCAAATAATTCTTACAGAAGAATTTTTGATTCTTTACTCTATAAATAAAGTGGCACTATAAACTCAATCTACTGACAAGAGGAGAAGAGGGGTCTGTTCCTTGATCTTTATAATCTGGATCTACGAGTTTTCTAAGTTCGAGTAAATCCGTTTCTTTCAGGTTTCTTCGTCTTCATTTTGTTATTGCTGTCTCGTTGAAAGCCGTAAAAAGCCAAAATGGCTCAGCAAAGGAATTAGGCTATGCTCAAAAAGAAAACGTCAATTGCTATGGAAGTATAGGTTAACTTCAAATTCGAAAGACAAAATACACTATAAAGAATATACAAAAAGACTACGAACAATAATAAAAAAAACGCAAAAAGCACAAAACAATTACTACATTCATTCAGCGACAAACAAAGGTAAAGCTATGTGGAAAATCATCAACAATAACAAGACAGTAACACCTAAGGAGGAAATAAATCAAATAAAACTAAATGATAGAATAGTTACAAACCCGATTGAAATAGCTCAGACATTTAACAACTTTTTTATTGACGATATAAAAATGACACTGAAAGACAATGGTATACCTCTTAAAACCCTGACATATAATAACTCCAATTCTATTTTTATGAAACCGACAACCCCTTTTGACGTAGACCAAATAATAAAAATGTTAAAAAATACTAATAGTACGGGGTACGATAACATTAATACAAAAATAGTTAAAAGTGTATCGCATCTCATCTCTCCAGTACTTAGTCACATTATTAATTTGTGCCTGGAACACGGAGTGTTTCCTTCGAAACTGAAATTAACGGTCATAAATCCCATATTTAAAAAAGACGACAAAGAAGAAATGAAAAATTACAGACCAATTGCTCTAATCCCAGTCTTCGCAAAAATATTTGAAAGAGTAATCTATAATAACTTATATAACTACTTTGAAGCTAACAACATATTTGCAGACGAACAATTCGGGTTTCGAAAAGACAGATCCACTAGCAGTGCTCTATTAAATTTTCTTAAAAATGTCATGACAGGGCTAGATAACAAGCAACATTTAACTGCCATTTTTATGGATATGTCTAAAGCCTTTGATCATGTAGATCATCAAATACTCTTGAACAAACTAGAAAAGTATGGGGTAAGAGGAAATGCACTAAATCTTATTAAATCATATTTATCTGACAGATCACAAGTAACACAGATAACAAAAATAATAAATGACAAAAAGTTAGAACAAACATATACGTCAGACCCAAGAACTATTATGTATGGAGTGCCACAGGGAAGTATTCTTGGACCTCTCTTGTTTATCATCTACATAAACGATCTACCGAAAATTATAAAACAGGAAATGATACTATTTGCAGACGATAGTACAGCTATTTTTACGAACAAAGATAAAGACAATTATGATAACGACATTAACGAATCACTTGAAGATATCATAAAATGGTTAAAAGTAAATAATCTAAAAATAAATATTGACAAAACGAATTATATGACTTTCACAAATAAAAATACTAACACGGGGAAAAATCTAAAAATACATTACAAAGGCGAACAATTAAAAGAAGTTAACAACACTAAGTTTCTTGGTATTTATATTGACTCTGGGCTAAATTGGAAACTTCAGGTTGATCATGTTTGTAAAAAATTAAACCAATTTTCATATGCCCTTTACATGCTAAGAAAAATTGTTAACGAGAGAGCATTACTTAGCGCTTACCATGCATACGTAGGGTCTACAATCAAATATGGTATTCTTTTTTGGGGCAATTCAACCAACAGGGAATATGCTTTTAAGGCCCAGAAAAAGTGTATTAGGAGTATATGTGGGCTTAAACAAACCGATTCATGTAGAACAGAGTTTCCAAGACTACACATTTTAACGCTTCCATCACTATACATTTATGAAGCAGCAGTAATGATAAAACGCGATTTAAGTAAATATGACACATTGAGAAGTGCACGGTATAAACATGAATTATGTGGAATTAAGTGTAGGACAGTTAAGTTTAAAATGAGTATATTTGGGATAGGTGTGAAAATTTATAACAAACTTCCAAAAAATGTAAAAGGTACTTTAACCTTAGATAGTTTTAAAAAAAGTCTAAAGGAATTTTTAATATGTAAGGCTTATTATTCAATTAATGACTTTTTTAATGACAAAAATATTGATGACTTTGATTGACCTTTAGACAATGACTGAATGAGTAATTTAATTTGTATGACATAAATCAATAATTTAATTTGAATGACAATAACGAATAATTTAATTTTAATGACATCAATGTATCATGTAATTATCATGAAATCAATTGGATAATTTAATTTGTTTATCTGACTACGTGAACTTGTAACTATATTAATGCATGATGAATGATGGACGCTGACTTAGAGCGAATAATTGTTTTGAAATTCAGTAAAATGTAGTGAATGTTATAAATGTGGAACCAGCATCAAAAATTGTACACCTTATAGGTATGTTGCAGCGATCCAATATATTGTAATCATAAGACCTAATATTTCACCTGTGACAAACAATAAATAAATTTGAATTTGAATTTGGTCTAGTGGACGCCATCGCGATTCCCCGGTCGGGCAAATTGTTAATGTTTGTGGTTTTTCCATCAATAATTTCTCAGTAGCAGCATATTAGTCTGAATTGGTTCCCGGTTACGTGAATAGGGCCGCCTTCTATTACATGGCTCTTGAAATCCTAACTGGCAAAATGTGGGTGTAATATTAGGTACACCTCTGCCTAACCCTTCGGGGATAACAGGCGTGATGTTATGTTACCTAAAAGAAACAATTTTAAAATAAGGCACTTGGAGACTGCCGCGGTAAAGCTATTGCATAGCATTTTTTATCAACAGCACATAATTAATTATTTAATTTGACAACCTCAGTTGACAACCTTGTTATTTTCCGTAACCATAGCAACCTGGTTGAATACTGAATCTTGAATATTTTCGTTAGGGAATTTCTGGATTCGCTCTCCACGCTCAAGGCCCGCGATAGAAGCTATGCAATAGCTTAATAAAATAAAAACTTTTTTACAAAAAATAAAACCGACTTCGACAAAAATAAAACACAAAAAAGTGAAAAATAAAAAATCAGCTTCTGAAGTCGGTGACTTTTGTTTGTTTGATTTCATGTTTTTGCCACCGACTTCTGAAGCTGATTTTTTATTTTTCACTTTTTTGTGTTTTATTTTTGTCGAAGTCAGTTTTATTTTTTGTAAAAAAGTTTTTATTTTTCACTTTTTAGTGGTTCACATGTGCTTACCCCTTCACAACGTACCGGCGTGATGTTATGTTATGAACTGGTCAATAGACAGTCATGAGATTTCAGCAATCCCAGTCCATTTGCTATCATTAATTGAGGAGTTCCGTTGCCTATCTCCGAAGTTCTTCATCACCTTTGTAGTGAGTACAGGCGTGATATTATGTTGTGTGATGGCGTAAACAATGCTTAGATATGCTATAGCAACAATCGCGGTTAATCTGCTGTTATTTTTTGAAGAGTTCCCCCGATTTCTACAAGATCCCATCATCAGATATTGCAATGGTGACAATGGGACCACACGGGAAGCACCAGCTTTCAAATGAAAAAAGAATCAAGAAAATCAGTTCACCCAGTCGCAAGTTATGAGCGATCAAACATAAAAAAAAAAAAAAACAGTCGAATTGATAACCTCCTCCTTTTTTTGAAGTCGGTTAATTACATAATGAACGTTTTATAGAATTGACAAAACAAAAAGCAATACAATAAGATTGAGAACAAACAAAATCAATAAACATCTCTAGTGCTTAGTTATTCTACGGAAGTTCGAAAACGAGACAAAAGGCACATCAACAATGTCAATAGTTGTTTAATTAATTTATAACGGCGGCGATCGATCGAGTTCGCGCCAAGTACTGTTAGACGGAGTGGAGGGTGCAAGGGAGTAATAGAAACACGAGGAAGGAGTCTATAGTTGCTGCCAGTTAAGCGGTCATTGTCCCACCTACATTTATTAAAGTTCTTAACTTTGAAATCCAAAAAATAAGCCTGTGGTCTTAAATCGTCATCTATCGTGATCTTCAACCTTTTTAGGGTTCCGTACCTCAAAAGGTAAAAACGGAACCCTTATAGGATCACTTTGTTGTCCGTCTGTCTGTCTGTCTGTCAAGACCTTTTTTCTCAGGAACGCGTGGAGGTATCAAGCTGAAATTCATATCAAATACTCAAGTCTATGGTCTCTTGGAGCTGTGAAAAAATCAAACTTCTAAGTCAACGCGATCAAAAGATACTCCCGTTTATGCCGCAAATTTTCGACACTCGCAAGGGAATCAAAACCTACAGGGTACTTCCCGTGAACTCAGAATCTTGAAATTTGGTACGAAGCAACGTCTTATAGCATAGATAAAGGAATAATTACGAAAACCATAAATTTTTAGTTACATCACATAATATTTTTTTTTTACGGAACCCTCGGTGCGCGAGTCCGACTCGCACTTGGCCGGTTTTTCTAATGAAAAGTGGGATTATCCTGCGCCGACCGCAAATAAATTGTAATAAGGGCAAAAGTGTTATCTGCATCCGCTTGTAACTTTGAAAAATAGTGCAAATCATCATTCTCTCCCGCATACCCCAATTGATTTGAAGCAGCACGGTATGTTATAATACGCATTGCTAAATAGACGTTCTGCTTTATAGACCATCTGATAGTTGGACGTTTTGCTACATGGACATTTTGCTAAGTAGACTCACTGCTCATTAGATGATTAGACATTTTGCGCTGTTGGAAATTTTGCTACTTAGACCTTCTGAGCAGGAGGGGTTCACACTTCTTCGATTGGTACTTCTCTAAAACTCGTGATCTCATCAGACACCTCCTTTCTTCCCATATCAACCTTTACACAGTTCATCCATTGTTTCTTCGGTCTTCCTTTACTCTTATACTCATCTAAATTCATACTCAAAACTTTCATCTCGACATTTTCCTCATTGCTCCGCATCACATACCCATACATCGACAACGGATTACGACACAACAACAATTACAACAACAACAACTTTTCAGTCGCCGGCACCATTTTCTTATGCACTCAGTACTCGTATTCGTATGTATGCAATAGTAGTTTATGCGACTGTGCATAATGCCTAATTATGTATAGTTGCATACACTAATTTATCTACCCGAATATCATAAGGGCTCTATGATGGGTTCAGGAACCATAGGGAAATGACCAGCATTGTTACCAGTGTAATGCAATAAAAAATAAACAGGTTATTAGTTGCATTCGTCGCTGCATTTACGATATCTGGCGGAGTGTTCATGTAAATTTCTGAGTCACTATCACTCATTTTCGACAGAAATAAAGAACTTATCAGAAAATTTGTCTACTCAATGAAAGGGAATAAAAAGCTAACGAACAAATGACAGCTCGAAATGGCGCCGTTTCGAAATATCTGTAATTTTTTTTAAATCATAGGCAAACGAACAAAGTCACTATTCTTTTGTCACTCGAGATCAAAATGTCGTGCGATTTATAATTAAAATCATACTGAATTGGGGTTTCGTATCGATAGGTATCTTTTTTAATGTAGATACTATAGTGCGCGCGGAACTAGTTGGCCGCTCCTTAGGTTGCGACAGGGGTGAAGGGGCGGGTTGCCTACAGCTTGCAATGCACAGGAGACTATAATTAGGCAGTGATGACCAATCTCGAGATATCGTGAACAATAATTGTTCAATTAATGAAAAGAATACTTAAATAAAAAACAAAAACTTGCCTAAGGAGCGGCCAACTAGTTCCGCGCGCACTATAGAATAGCACACTCACTTGCATTTGACACCTGTTCCAAATTTAAACTCATAACCTACTGTTTTCAGTAGGTTATGAGTTCATTACAGTTCTGTTAATTTCTGCTGGTTGGTAATGCTGGTCATTGCCTACGGTTTTTGAACGCATTAGAGAGGGTTTATGATATTTGGGTAGATAACTAGATAAAATAGTATAATCTAGCTTTTGCCCGCGTGGATGTCCAAAAATATACCAACAAACTTTCATCCCCTATTTAACTCCCTTAGGGGTTGAATTTTCGAAAAAATATATATAAGTACTTAAACTTTCCTCGAGAACCACTCTATACATTGGTGAAAACAGCATGGAAATTTATAAAATGTAGTGATACGAGTATAAACCAAAAATGTAACTCAAATATCGGGCGTACTACGAGTACTCGTACGTTGGAAATGGAATGTCAACCTAAGTTAATTAACGCTGCGCTGCCGGGACGTGAAAAACTCCGAATTTCGGCTTTTATTCGATTTTCCGACCGTCCGAACGTAATTAGTTTGACAATTTAACCACTAAAAATAAAACTGAATTTCCCGATTGAAACTGACACTGTTACACCGCTGATTGAGATGCAATTTGCATGAACGACGCACAGTGATCAATTCCTAAAAGTTAGGGTCACTTAATTATTTTTGGTCAAGGTGTCGAAATTTCAAATATTTTTTTTTTCAGACTTGGTGGTAAGTGTTGTAAGCTCAGATCAATTATTTGATCTGAGGTTGTAAGTACATTATTCTAAAACATGAACATTAAGCAGACAATAGTTAAATAGATAATTATGTCATTTCAAAGTTGTCTCGAATGCTAAATTATTGTGAATTGAAAAAATGGTGCCTTTCTATGAAGGTTTGTACTTTTTATTGGTATATAAAAAACATCAATAATGACAGATTTATATTATATAAAAAAATTACAACATATTTTTAGAAATTTCGAGACATTGCAGCATTGACCAAAAATAATTAAGTGACCCTTACTTTTTTAGAGTAAGATCCCAGGGCCACCAGACGTCACGTATTTTCTGACGAAGGAAATGTGGACGATGTAGTGTTAGTATGAACTAAGAACCCACTACTACCAAAAAAACTAAAAAACCCGACTGAAAAAACATAGGTTCATTAATATTCATTAAATTATGAAAAGAAAAAATTAAAATAGAATGGACCCCGCCTGCTTCCAAGTTTTGTTTAATTTAAAATGTGCTTGTTTTTTGCTTTTCAGTTTTTTCAGTCGGGTTTTTTAGTTTTTTAACTACTTTTTTTACCACCCTTATCCCTTTTCTAATATTGGAATCAAATATAACAGCGCACAAGCTAAGTAGCCATTGATATTTATCCGTGGTGCTAGGCAACTGGGCTTATCCCAGTTGTATACGTCCCTTTGTGCCTTTTGACCTTGCCCTGTTATGTCTCCATGTTCATATCTGCTGTCTTGTTCGGTGATAAGCACCGGCATCGCACTCGCGAAATATTATTTACTATAGGTACCTACTTATTATTATTATTTTATACTTTGGATTATTTACACTTTGGATTTATTTATGATTAGACTATAAGTATTATTTTCTTAATTGTGATACATAAAATATCTATTTATACATATTAAGTATTAGTATTATTTTAGTACCTATACACACAAACATAACTGGTACGGCGTACACACCTCTCAACCAGGTCCAGTTGAAAACCAGCGTCAGGCACTTAGTTGCCTGACATTTATGCTGAACTGGGCCTGTTTGGAGCAGCCGTGGGGCAAATATTTTTTTGTACCAAATAGTTTTAAGTTATTTAAAAAAAAAAAAACATTTGTTCATTTTAATTTTTGAATGTTTATTTTTATATGCCCTGTGTCTGTACCAATAAATGTTATTTCTTTCTTTTCTTTCTTTCTTTGATGGAAAAACCCAAAAATACTTTACTTGAATTTATCTTTCATTCAATACAACTCGTTATGAAATCTTTTTACAATCTGTAATTTTCGCGTGCTGGGCATCACACTCAGGCCCTCTTGCTAGGCACTCGATCTTGAAGTTTACTCAAATAAACTCTTACTATTCAAATCTCTGACGATTATATACCTACAACAATTTGATTCCAATTAGTTTTGCATACAACACGCATGGAACGAATTGCCGGTGAAACGTAGATTATAATACTACTAGGTGTAGTCAGCGGCTTCACCCGCTACAACTCGAAAATTATCCCATGGGAAGATAAAATCGGGATAAAAAGTACCTGTGTTAATCCAGGTTATAAACTACTAGCTTTTGCCAACGGCTTCGCCCGCGTGAAAATGATAATTTTTCATTCAAACTTTCATCCCCTATTTAACTGCATAAGGAAGGGGTTGAATTTCGAAAAATCCTTCCTTATTCCTTGTCTACATTATAAAGGGAACCTCTGTGCAAAATTTCAACTTCCTAGGTCCAAGGGTTTGGGCTGGGCGTTGATGAGTCCGTCAGTCAGGACTTCTCTTTTTATTTTTACAGATATAGATATGTGTACCAAATATCAGTAGTTTTTGCGGGAAAGAGTAACAAAGATCCATGCATGCATACATAGGTACTTTCGCGTTTATAATAATAGTAGGATTAATACTGAAACCGGGATATTTACCGTGTTTAATTTTTATTTCGAGTGCCCGGTAAATTATAATGTTTCATCGTACGGTATACAAAAGTGGTCACATACTCTGCGATATCCATGCCATAATTTCATGTCGGCATTGTGGTTTTTGTCAGTACCACAGTTAGAGAACACAGCTGGATAACGCAAGTGTTCCTAGTTTCCTACTGCGCGTACCAATTCGCGTGCTATATTGCAAACAGGCTAATTTGTTGAATACAACAATTTTACATCGTTACGGCTTAAGAACTTAATTCTAGACATAGGAACTTGAATTAAGTCTATTTTGTATAACAACTTTTTAAAATAGTAACTAGTAACTCAATGCTTATAACGCCATGGTAAGAAGTCAAAAAATGTCAAGCTTGGTTCAAACAGATCGTGATAGTTGCATTATCTAGGTAGGTATGTCTATATCGTTGGTGTCTGTGGTCAGTACCTCTTCATTCAGCATAATATTATGATCAATTTGTTGGTTAAAGCTTTTCGACGTTTCATATCACTTTGTGTGCTTTTGTTTATTTATGGATTATGGTCACACAATCATAGTCTATCATTCGTCTTCGTTCCAATTCGTTAGTGCGCTAAAACGTACCTATAGCTGTTTCATGACTTTCATTGTGGTATAGTTTGAACAGTGAATGACAAATTGCAGCGCGGCTTGCAGTTGTTTTTAAATTGAATTCTGGGTTTGGAACTCTAAAGTTGAAAGTTCGTTGACTGTGGTTTCACGTTTTATTTTACGTCTGTGTGAAAATCACATCTTTTATTCTACTGGTGCCTCTCCAATTACTGTAGGTTTGCCATCAACACGGAATATTTCTCTCCTTGTGATCAGTGATGTTAATTTTGCTACATTTTGTAATAACTATACGGTCGTTGGTAATAACTGACAACTCCAAATCCCCACTCACTACAATGAAATCGAACACTCACGAAAACTCACTACTCCTTTATGTAGTTTTTAAAATCAGAGTGACCGGTCGACCGATCACCCCCAGGCTGGTTTACTGCGAGCACACTTCACCCCTCGATACTCGATACACTTGCATAATAGGGTTATCATTTCCCAATTTTGTTTTTATTGGAATAACAGTGCGTGAGAGCAGTGGTGGATCAGTGGTAGCGGTCCCGACTTACAAACAGTGAGTCGTGGGTTTGAAGTTGAACCCAGGCAGGCACATTACTTTGTGTAATTTATTTCATCACCGATGCTCTCAAAACGGAGAAGGAAAACATCGTGAGGAAACCGGCATGTCTTAGAACCAAAAAATTCGAAGATATGTGACATCTACCAATCTGTACTGGGCCCACGTGGTAGATTATAGCCCATTCCCTCTCAAAGAAGAGAGGAGACCTGTGTCCCAGCAGTGGGAATATTAATAGGCTGTTGATGATGATGAATTTATGACACATCATCAGCCTAGACTTTACCCAACTAGGTTGGGGTAGGCTTCCAGTCTTACCAGATGCAGCTGATAACAGTTTTTTTTACATGGAGCGACTGTATATCTGACTATATCAGTTTTTTTACATGGAGCGACTGTATATCTGACTATATCAGTTTTTTTACATGGAGCGACTGTATATCTGACTATACTAATTATCAGTTTTTTTACATGGAGCGACTGTATATCTGACTATATCAGTTTTTTTACATGGAGCGACTGTATATCTGACTATATCAGTTTTTTTACATGGAGCGACTGTATATCTGACTATATCAGTTTTTTTTACATGGGGCGACTGTATCTGACTTATTTCCAGTTAATAATATGATATCACTTTGTAAGACTGACTTTTGGCACTACAAATAACAGCGGCGACCAGTGGCTTAAAGTGCTCTCTGAACCACGGAGAATTAGTGGTCACCCACCCGTCCACAAAACAACCTATACAAAGGCGGCTTAACCTGAATATTGATCCGGAGATTTGTCTGGCCACGATCTCCTCAAGTAATGACATAATTATGGTCTTCTAAGATAAAATCTTTTCACTGAACGCTATCAGTACATCCCTGCTTAGGACAGTCCTGATAAAAAGTCGTTTTTTTTTTGTATGCATTGTGTTATTTATTTTCTGAATGAAATCCCATAACACATATTGAAAAGTTAGTGGAAAAGACGTTCTGACTTTTCAACACACAATAGATAACACATTTTTCCAGATCAATGACAATACCTAACTTATCACGGGTCAATAACCCAATTTTCGAAGCCAGAATCCACGCTGAATTTAAGGATGCAAATATTTCAAGATTGAATAATTTAACGTTTCTCCAAATTTGAATAGCGTTATGAAGTATCGTCTATGAGAGAGATATATTTGTTCCATGAAATAGTTCTCAATATATTCTGAGAGAAATACCTTTATAAGTTTTCTAGCATATTTTTTCGTTCCGAGTATTATAAAGCTTTAGCCTCGGGGGCATTCAGGTACTTACTTATTAAACTTAGGATACTTATTTTTTAAACTAGCAGGTAAGTTTAGTAAATTATTTTTATTTTGATCATCATTATCGTTCTCGTGCCTTTACACCAATTTATTTGATTTAGGCGCAGCATGTCTTCTTCTTTTATACTCCTTTATTACACGTCATCCTAGCATTTACACCCTTTCTAGCCATATCATCCTATTTTTACCCGACTACGGCGAAGCCAAAAAGAAGGGTAATGATTTTGGCAGTCTATGTATGTATGTTCCACCGTAGCGCCTAAACTACAGAACGGATTTTAATAAACGAGGTTTCAATAGATTTGTAAGAATAGCCCGGGTGACATAGGCTATATAAATTTTATCAAATATTTGTATGACGGAAGTTATTATGTCAAATTATAACATCGAAAAAAAAAGTTGAGATAATCATAACATGTTTGGTATCAAATGAAAGGTCTTGACGAGCACATTACAAATATGTATATTGGAATAAAGTTTTAGTCAACGTATACGTATAGAATGCGGTCAAACAGTTCTCGCGGTCTAGTCTGTGTTATAAATACTCGGATTGTGTAAATAACAAACCAACATCAAGTAGAATATTAGGTACATTAGGAAAGTAATATATTATTACGTATTTATTACAATCATATAAGTATGTAACACACAAAAATAAAAATTCAAATAAAAAAAATAAGTTCAAAAATCTAAAACCCGACTACTAACAAAATCGCGGTCTTAAAAGTAGAAAACAAGAAAATAATTCTTGTCTGATATTCTTCGTACTTCCTACTCTATGAAATTACGCTGACAGATTTCAATTACAAATGAAAAACCCTCAATGCACATCACTAATGTATTGCTAAATGCTTTGTAATGTTATATTCAATTAATTTGGGCAGTAAGTACCTATTATAAGTGGTACCTTTTGAAATCCGGTCCGTCGACTGTTCAAATGAGTATTGACATTATAGTTGCACATTTTGTGGTAAGTTTGTTGCTTCAATTAATTTGGGCAGTAAGTACCTATTATAAGTGGTACGTTTTGAAATCCGGTCCGTCGATTGTTCAAATGAGTATTGACATTATAGTTGCACATTTTGTGGTAAGTTTGTCGTTCAGCTGTAATAAAGATTACACGATTCGCTATTCGATAATTATGTATTTTTGTACTATTTACTGATAATGATAACCTAGGTAAACAGGCACTAACTTCATTTTGTACTTATAATCGACTCGAAGGTTGATTAGGTGTTAGCTCCGAACTAAACGTGGCCAAACATCATGAGTAATCAAAATCGAACTTACATAAAGAAGGCTAATATTTTTATTTCTCGATTACAATACCGTAAGGATGTTTTATATTATGGAGAAACTCCTCTTTTTTTTAGGAGTTTGGGAAATAATTAAATATCTCCGCTCGCTCTGGGCGGAGCAGAAAGGAGTGCAGACATGTACTGGCTAACACCCACCCATGTTCCTTCTTATCCCTTTGTGCTGAGACCGCGATATCTTATGGACACCTTTTTTTTTTTTTGGTTGGTGGAAAATCATCAAATGACCCCTCCCCGCTCTTGGGCAGAGCGAAGGGGAGTGTCAGACTTCTACTGACTAAAAACCGAACCCATGTTCCTTCTATGCCCTTGTGCCGAGGCCACGTCATCTAGTACTAAAATCCGCGGCACAATGGACACCTTACATCAATTTTCCGTGTTAAAACCATTGCTTGACCAACTATCGAAGTACTTACGCACACCACACACACAACACCTTGACACCTGTGTATACCATGTTTTACGCAAATAAATACTTTAATATTAGCTCATTAAAGTTTTGATTTGATTACGGAAATTAACAGTCGGTATTCAAGTTGCATAACACTTAATTTCTGAGAGTTGACATAATCAAGATAACAGGTTTGATGAGTTTGCTTATCAAAGTGGACAATGGCTAGTATAAATAGATTCCCTCCTACAGCCAATGTCAATAGTTTTCTGACATGTCCGCTAGGGCGGAAAAACTTTGTAAGAAAAAAAAAATATTTTAGAATTTAGAATACCAGGGAAAAATTGCCCTTTTAGTATATAAATACGAATAACACTGCTTTATTTGGAAGTTATAGCTTGAGATCTTCTGCCTCCGTCAGAGACTCATTGCTCTTAATTTTTCTTCATGACTATAAAGAAAAAGTTGTTTTTTTTGTTGTTTTTTTCCTGTCAACTACTCAACTCTTGATGAAACTTAACAAGAATTTTATCACATTTTCGTGCGTAGGTAAGTACAATATTCTCTTTCAAATGCCCATCATCATCATCATCATCATCATCATCATTTCAGCCGAAAGACGTCCACTGCTGGACATAGGCTTCCCCTAAGTGTCACCACATTGACCGGTCCCGTGCGTCTCGCATCCAGCGGATCCCCACAACCAAATTCAAATTCAATTGCCACACAATAAAATACACAACACAATTTCAAATGCCCACTATCACAAAATATCAGGCCTTCCCGCTTTGTCTGGGCTTTTGCCTCTCCGTTACAGAGCCAAAATATAGTATAACAATGGAATATTTGATTGCAACAGTTACTAAGCCTCAGTTTCAATATGTTTTGAAAAAAAATGTCTATTTTAATCAATTTTTTACAGATTCCACCTGCCTACAGAGTATGTAGGCAGGTGGAATCTTTAATCATCAAATAACCCCTCCCGCTGTTGAGCAGAACGACCCTTTCGTTCTGCCCAAGAGCTGGGTGTCAGACTTTACTTGACTGACTAAAAACCACCCATGTTCCTTCTTAGCCCTTTATGTCGAGGCCGCGAAATCTTTGTGAACAACCCGCAGCCCTTGAAAATCCCCCTTTTTTATTTATTTTTGGTTGGTGGAAAATCATCAAAAAACCTCTCCCGCTCTTAGGCAAGAGCGAAAGGGAGTGTCAGACTTCTACTGACTAAAAACCACACGTGTTCCTTCTTGGCCCTTAAAGTCGAGGCCGCGGTTTCTTTTGTGAACAACCCGCAGTGCTGACGGGCGTCGATCCTTGCCCCTCAAAGAGATGTCAGCAACATGGGAGGGGCCCCCTCCCATGTTGCTGACATCTCTTTGAGGCGCGCGTGGAACACGAACGCGCCGTCGACATTGCCTGTCGTCGACATAAGACGGACTGACGGCGAGCTAATGTCCGCTTTGCGTTCGTAGATTTTCGGCCACAGTTGGATATGCTAGGGCTAGCCACTTGAGAGCACATGAAAGATGAGCACACCAAAGCTCTTGACAACCACCCTTGTAAGCTATCAAATACAGTATCTGTGGCCGAAATCGGGGCCCAGGGGGCCAATTCTCGGTTTTAGAGATTTATCTCGAGTTCGAGTTCGTAAGTCTATCTCTATGTCTATCAAAAATATCTCTATCTCTACCAAAAAAAATCGAATTGAGCAGAATTCCGTATTCTCAGTCAAAATAGAAATAAATGTCACGAAAATGTCGATTCGAGTGAAGCTAATGTTACCATTACGAAGAATCGCGCGTTCTTTTTAGGTAGCTATGAGTGAATGAATGATTTTGTTTTAAAACGCTGACTAAACCTAATTATTTAAGTATAAAAGAAAGAAAGAAAGGAAGAAAAAGTATTTATTAGTTTCACAAACAAACAAGTACTTAAACATAATTAGGAGAAACACTTAAAATTAGGACATAATTTATATATTAAAATTTGAATAAGTCCCGTGCAAAGCCAAAGTAAAACGAAACGTTTAGTGTAAAAATAATCAGTTTGACAGCTGACTGTCTGTCAGTGACTAATAAAATTATGAAGCAAACAATTATTTACCTTCGTTTTCGGGTCTATTTTAGTGGTATCCAGTTTATTACAGGAGCCAATAGATCTAAGTATTAGAACCCTTATTAAATCTTTATTTAGTCTGAAGTTTTTAATGACTTCTGTTTCGCTCAAGTCGTAAATATCGACGGCGGGATAGCTGTTGTCGCCGTGTATTGGCCAGTTGCTCGCCACTTTCCAACAACTCCGAGATAAAAATGCTAATAAACTCGTCCATCTTTCAGTGGTTTCAAGTCCAATCGTAGGTACACAAATTACAGAGTCTGTTATCTGCGCGAAGGTCGTCGTTTCAAGAAAACACAATGCACAAATCAAAGAGTATAAATCGAATTTCCAGTATGCGATGCCAAGCCGTATTTTATTTAAAAACTAAAGAAAAGAAAACAGTGTACAATCCAAAACTCAACAAATTCCTTCAGAAATGACGTACACGTATCTATATAAGTAATCGACATTACATCTCTACTGCTCAGAAGCACTCGAGATGAACTCGAACGTTAGCCTTCGACAAATGTCGAATTCGACATCCCCAGAATAGCAACTTTTAAAATTTCTCGAAAAAATTACGTCATTAGAAATTTTTCTCGAGTTCGACACCATCTCTAAAACCGAGAATTGGCCCCCAGTCTCAAAATGTCTCTTTCGCAAAATGTCTACTGGTAGCAAAATGTACCTTCCTCATAATGTCGTTTTCGCGAAATGTCTCTTTCGCAAATGTCTCTTTCCGGCTAGTTGACATCATCATCATGATCATCAAATAGATTGCCAACGTTATTTAAATTTTTACTACGCCGGCGATTACTGAATCCACTTACTTATCAGAAATCTTTATCATGTCATAAATATATCGAGTTGGCATTAGCTCCCGAACACGAACGAAGATTGTTATGCCAACACTACACCTCGATTTAATACAATGTTGAATATTGAGCCATAATCTAAAGCGATTATCCTACTAATATTATAAACGCGAAAGTTTGTAAGAATATATGTATGTATGGATGGATGTTTGTTACGCTTTCACGCAAAAACTACTGAACGGATTTGTATGGCCTACAGATAGTTGTTTCGGGTCTGAGTGTGTTTATTTAAGTGAGTTTGAATGTTTGTAAACACACCCACGATACAGGAGAAATTCCTAGAGCAATTAGTCCGCGGCTTTATCCGGAAAAAAATGTGATAGCTCAGTTAACATGCATGATATTAATATAATTTATAGTCTTGGACAATTTTTTTTTCAATCAGTGAAAAAAAGTTATTGGATCATTCGTTCTGGAGATTACCTTTTCAAATATTACATAGTTACTAGCTTTTGCCAGCGGCCTCGCCCCCGCGTGAAAATGACGATTTTCCATACAAACTGTCGAAGTACTGTATCGTCTTCATTTATTGTTTACGTGAAAAAAGAAAAAATACGTGTCCAATATTTTTTGGAAATCTATCTGACGGAATAATTGTTTTTTTTCTGTCAACTACCCTATTGTTGCTAAGTGCATACTGGTACTGCTGTTTATACAGAATGCTTATCGGTATATGCAGGACATGCAGGTGAATGTAATCGGCTAATCGCCTCCTATAGAAATGCGGTATAGCATCCGGTAATATGGAAGCTTCACATGAGTAGGTTAGGTGTAGGGCTGCCATGAACTACCTTGTTTATACCTTGGTTTCACGGACCGAGTTTAGAGTATAGCGCGAGGGAAAGGATAAGTCGAGACAAAACTTTGAAAGGGATTTTAACGTTGCGTTTTGGGTGTAAAAATACTTCAGGAAGCTTCAGGAAGCCGAAAGGTTCTCCCCGTCGCGTACATGCGATCATTTTGTAGAGTACTTAGTTTGATGCCAGTACATTTTTTCACATTTTTTCTTTCTTTTTTCTTTCTTTCTTTCCAGTACAGTATGCTTGGTCGACGGCCTCGTGAAGGTTCGTTTACACCCTGCATGTTCCGTGACAACAAGGTCTCTTAATAACTAGGTATTTAAGTAAGGAAATAGGATACTTTTTGCCAGTTGATAGATAATTCTTTATACCTAATGCATTTCGGGAATGATAGAATGTTTTAGATTTAATTTTGTGAGAAAATTAATTCAATAGTTTTACCTCGATTCACCCCTGCCGCCCTGCCACTTGTCAAACACTCGACTACACCGGTTTCACAATCACAATTAAATTGATTTCATGCGTGGACTCAAAGCTAAGACAGAGTAATTGGCTAGTCATATGGCAGATCTAGATAAGATTCAGCGAAGTGCATATAGTTTCTGCTCTGTGTGGCCTTTATAGGCCAATATACAGATTACACGTCAATACATCTAATCTGTATATTGGCCTAAGGCTTGGTAACAGTTTGTACATGCATTGAAATAAATAATGTTATTTATTGTTTATTATAATCAAGTCATGATGGATGTAAACTTGGGAATTTCCTAGTTACGGAGATATTGAAGGTTAAAATTCCAACTTGTTCCTTAAATACAGCTTTTGATTTTGTAACTTGACTGCTAATACCTCACTCTTGTAATCTAAACAAATTTTATAAAGGGTAGTATTTAAACGAGTGACTGAATTAAAATATTAAATGATAAAAATAATTAATTTGGGTACTTAATAGAATTACTAAGTGAGCGACTGACTGCGAGCGACGAGAAATCAACAGAACAGCAACTAAAAAACAAAAAATTTGAGTTACTTAAAATACAAAATGAGTAGCTTTATAATATTTTAGCGACCTAATATTTGTTTGAGTGTCAAGGTTACGTCCTGCATTTTTTTCAATATTTTACAAATATTTTTTTTATACTGAGTGGCATTTTATCTTACTCAATACTCAAACTTTATTTGCATTCCACAATGTGTACCTAGGTGGTAAATAAAAAAAATGAGATCATTATGGACCCTGTCGGGCACAGCAAAAGGCAAAGATATAGTAGGAGAGAGGAAGCTTTAAAAACCCAAAAAGCTATATCTAAATAAATCCAATAATACCATAATAGGAATTCTTTACAAACATAGAATTTTTATACATTATTTATATTTTATCCTGTTGACAGCGGTGTGGACAAATTTTTTGACGCCCTGTAATTACTTCCCCTTTTTGATACTTGTATATATATTTTATTATTTTATCATTTAAATATTCATTTATAGGTACTGTAATAGCATTTTTCTGTTAAAAATTGTTTTAGTTTTTTTTATAAATAGGTATGTTAAATTTTTCTTCTTTTTTATTATGTTTTATTTTTATTGTTTATTAATTAAAGATAAAACAAAATGTAAACACCGAAACATCACAAAAACCTCAATAGGTTTGTCCGGATGTTGAAAACACTTATGAACTATCTTAAAACTAACTTAACAAATAAACATAGTTAATTTATGGTTCACACATAATTAGGTATAACAAATTGTGAGGTACACACGGCTACACATCAAGCTATACAAAACCAGTATAATCTGATCGTTCATTGTGCGAAAAGATCTAGTAAAGTGAGGCCAAGATTAACTGTCAGGTAGTCTGTTATATATTTTTATAGGGGCATACACAGGGGCAGGGGGGGGTGGGGGGGGGGGGTTTACATAGGGGCTTGTTGAATGTATTTTTAGTCGAGATTGCGGAATGTATAATCTTGATTTGTGTCGGAGTGTGTAACGTGATTGTATGTCTTCGCGCTTTGTGTAAAACTCTTGATATTTTCGAACAAATTTGCAAGTTTCTAATATGTAAATACTGGGGAGAGTAAAGATGTTATAATTTTGGAAGTGAGGTTTGCAGCTGTCAGTCTGATGTCTTAAATGACGTGTTTCGAATAGAAAAACCACTTAACTTCCTTAGGCCCAGTTGACGTCCTATATCTGGGTGGTTTTATAATAGTTATACATATAGGTATATATTATTCGGATACTAGTATTGTTTTGAATGTTTATATATTAGTATATGTTTGTTTTATATGGATATACTTTTGTTCTTAATTTTAATTAAAATCCTGTTAGTCTTTTTTACACACTGTGTACATTTCTAATCCAACTTTCCTCTCGCAGGTCTGCTGGAAGTTTCTTATGAAATAAGCAGTACCTTTGTGCTCTTCTATTTGTTATGTTTTTATCCTTTTTTTGTATTTTATGTGTGTATAAAATAAATAAATAAATCGGCATGATCATTGTTGTACGATTTTCTGTGTGATGAAGGCCATGTTTTATTTTGATTCATGCAATTAATACACTGCGATTATTATATTTGATCGTATCGTACCATAATACAACAATAGATAATACAACACCTTAGTTCAACCGTGTCGATAAAACTCCACGCTGGCGATGATTCATCAAGGTTATCGATTCAAAACCCTATTGTATTTGAAATGAAGAATTAGATTAAATACTTCTTGAATATCTCCTGTCGGCTCGTCCGATTTTTATGTTTTTTTTTGTGGTTGTATTATTTGGTAGGTGCAATTGAGTATTGCAACACTTTAGTTAGTAGTAGTTTTTATTGTACTTTAAGGACGCATTCCCGATTGATAAGTCAAATCATTACTTTTTTAAACAAAAGTATGTTTATTAAATACAATGCTTTGTATTTTTAAAATGTTTTTGCTGCTTATTGTAGATAGATGTGCAAGGTACAATTCTTAACTATAAATATAATTTTAGATATGTCCAGTTTCTCAATAAATGTACCGAAGTGAAAAAAATTACTTCGGTACATTTATTGAGAAACTGGACATATCTAAAATTATATTTATAGTTAAGAATTGTACCTTGCACATCTATCTACAATAAGCAGCAAAAACATTTTAAAAATACAAAGCATTGTATTTAATAAACATACTTTTGTTTAAAAAAGTAATGATTTGACTTATCAATCGGGAATGCGTCCTTAAGACGCGACTTCGTTCGCGTGGATTTTTTTTTTCATAAAAGGTATCCTATTAGTTGGGCTGAAAAGTTCGTAGGCTGACACATAGATGGCGCTACTATTATTAAATCCATATTATTTTTAGTTAGCCCTGTCCTTCAAAAGACACGTGTATAAATTTGACTGCTGTCGTACTATTAGTTTGTAAGTTATAGCATATTGAGTGAAGCAACTTTTATAAGTTTGAAAAAATATCTCAAAAATAATTTCGTGTGTTGTTAAAGCATTGTTTTTTGGCAAAATAAAAACCACTATTGAAGCCAAGGCTTGGCTTGATAAACATTATTCCGACTTAGCACTAGGAAAATCAACCGTTAAGAAATGGTTTGCTAAGTTTAAACCAAGAGAAGAGAACCAAGGACGATGCATGCAGTGTACGCCCCAAAGAGGCTGCTACCGAAGAAAACGTCAAAAAATACCACAAAATAATTTTGGACTGCCGTGAAGTTGATTGAGATAGCTGAGACCCTAAAGATGTCAAAGGAACGTGTTGGACATATCGTTGATCAATATTTGGGTATGCGAAAGCTCTATCCTAAGTGGCTGCCGCGTGAGCTTACAATCGACGAAAAACACAAACACAAATAAATGAAAACGATGGGCGAAATTTCATGAATTGAGCTTCGAATTGCTTCTACATCGACCGTATTTTCCAGATCTAGCCCTCAGCAACTTTTTCCGGTTCTCAGACCTCAAGAGGATGCTCGCTAGACAGAAATTTTGTGCCAATGAAGGGAAAAAAATTGTATGACCGCTATAATAGTTGAATCGCCATCTAAGGCAACTATATTGAATAATAAAATTAAATAAATACTTGCTTGGATGATATAAGCATGCAAGTAATGCTTTTATGTAGTCATTTGTAAAATAATTTGACATGTTGACTTATTGCGGTTTGCGTCGCTGCGTGCTTTCGTGCTCGCAGTGTTCGTTGTTGCGGGCATTCGTTGGCGTGTGGTTCGGCGTGGTGGCTTTCGGAATGACGTATTGCACTCGTAGTTTCGTTTTTTTTGTGAAATGTTCTTCTGACATTCAAAAGTGCCTGTAATGGCTTAATTGAAATAAAGAATTTGAGTTTGAGTTTGAATGCGTTCATGCGCACGTGTCGAAGGGCCAATTTTGTGTTTGTGTAAGCCAGGGAAACCCCAAAAAAAAAAAAAAAAAATTGTAATTCATTTTTCTCGTCATGAGGTAAAACGCAAATAGAATAGGGGGGCGTATTCTATTTACGTTTTACCTCATTTCCGGTATTATCGACCACGTAACCATGACACCCATGAAGGAGAAACCAAAAATTTTCGCCGACGCCCTGTTGATCTTTATTCATTTATCTTCTTCTCTTCTTCAGTCGGTCCCTCATTACTGAGGATCGTGGTCACTGGATCCCTTTCATAGGGCTTTCTGCCTTCTTCAACTCCGGTCAAAAGTTTCCATCACTACCTGCTGAAAACTTGAGGATGTGGCTTCTTGCTGCGGGTTGTTTGAAAGAGATACCGCGGCCTCGGCACAAAGGCTAAGAAGAAACTTGTGTGGTTTTTAGTCAGTAGAAGTTTGACACTCTCTTTCGCTCTGCCCGGAGCGGGAGGGGTTAGTTGATGATTCCCCCCCCCCCCTCCCAAAAAAAAAGGATGTTGTTGCCGACCTCGTAGTCTCTTGCCTTCGGTATTCCAACAATGACCAGCTTTTCAAGGCTGCTCTCTATCACCCTTTCGCATTATGTGGCCGAAATAGGTCAGAGAACACGATCACGACATTCGAGGCAAACAAATCACATTCGTTATCGATGCTAGTACAGTATTCAGCATTGCGGGACACGAACTATGTCCGTAGGATTAGAGCGATAAAGCAAAGCACGTGCCCCGTGCTCATCGGTGGGTATTACATCGCCATTAATCCCTACAGGGTTAGGCAGAAGTGTACCTCTATGCAACCAATTTTGACCAGTTATTTTTAGGATCAACTTTAAAAGGGACGAACTTGTGGCTATCAGTGGGGCACATATTCAAACTCTTGGATTGAGAAATGATCCAAGCAAGGTATCATACCTTGCTTGGATCATTACGCCAATTCCAGAAAAGTTAAATGAGAATCGACTGTCGTGGTATGGGCATGTGATGAGGAGGGATAAATCGCATGTGACTAAAAAACTTATGAATATAAATGTGGATGGATGGAGAGGGAGAGGAATACCAAAGAAAAGATGGATGGAGTGTGTGAGGAGCTATGAAGGAAAAAGGAATAAATGAAAACGTGACGACAAACAGGGCAGAATGGAAGGAAAAAACGTGTTACGCCGACCCCAAATGACATGGGATAAGGGCAGGAAGATGATGAAAATGATGATGAACTATCTTGTATACTTACATAATTGTACCGTCCAGTGTTTTAATCAGTTGGTCAGTACTGAGCTACAAACAAACTAGGTTGAAACTCCTCATGTTAATCACGGTTCAATAGTAGATTTTATAACAAGTGCACAAAACGAACCATTTTTATCCGAGACTTTTAGCAGCCCGCAGCCGAAGGCGAGGGCTGATAGCAATGTCGAGGATAAAAATGGTTCGTGGACGAGTTATAAACTCTGCTTTTCACTTCGAATGCGAGGAAATAAAACAGTAGTACTTATAACATATTTCTTTAATTAAAATTCAAAGTAAAATTTGTACAGTTTTGAATACTGAAGGAAATTGTTTTTTTTTTGTTATCTTACGAAATTGATATTAGGCTTGCAGACCTATACAGCCTACTATTAAATTAATTTTGTAACAATAATTTTCATTAATTAATTAAGTAACTTACCGTACTTGAATTTAAATTTTAATATCTTTTAAGTCTTAAAAAACACATAAGGCAAATTAATTAAAGTAAATATTATAAAATAAAAAATTCTATCTATGAACTTCTTATTGTGTTTGGCTGTATGGCTCATTTTCTTTGCCTTAATAAAGATACATTTATGAGTAGATACGTTAATGCCCTTGTGCATGCTGCACAAGATCGTGCTGCACAAAATCGTCGATTTTGTGCAGCCTATATCCTGCACAAATAAGCACTTTCAGAGCATGAAAAGTGAATAAGTGCTTTAATAGCTTTTCAAACACAAGACGAGGAAAATGGGTTAAAACTTAAAGTGGTCCTTAACTGCGACATGATTTCGTAAAGTTCTGAAGTGGTGGCCGCGAACCGGAAGAAGTTGCGTTGAAAGGCCTCCCGCTATGGACCAATGACTTGGTGAAGGTAGCGGGGATCCGCTGGATACGAGACGCACGGGACGGGTCAATATTATGTGACGACACTTGGGGGAGGCCTATGTCCAGCAATGGACGTTTTTCGGCTGAAATGATGATGATATTGATTTGACAATGAAGTCACTACTTATGTCTTATCAATTAGTCGGCTTCCTACATAATAGCCTTGAGAGCAGCTCACCTTGCGAGATGCAAACCGCGTGAATATAATCGTCGACGGCATCAATAGCCTTCACTTTACGCTTCAGAAGTCAGTCAGGTACTAAATGAAATCATTTTTTTTTGTACTGCAAAAAGTTTAATTGCTGCCAAGGATGCGGGGCTTAAGGCGACATTAGCTGCCCGCGACCTTGAGCGCGCGTTTAACTCATCGCCTAAACAAATAAGGTTGAAAATGGCGATGCGTTTGATGCTCGTGACTGCCAAAATGAACGATAGTTCGCAGATTTAATTTATTAAAAAAAAAAATACGCTGTAATGTTAAAATATTTTTACATATGTCTTTAGTTGGTTAAATTTCCTTTCTGATAGTAAAAAAATAAATAACAGTTGTCACTCAAAATATTGAGCATTTCGAGACGAAAAAGTTTTTTCGTGTGATTTTTTTGTGATTTTGGGATTTTTTTTTTCGAGGTTCTTGATTACTTTTAGAAAATATTTTTGCATAAGTCTTTTACCTATACATTTGACTATACACTGTATTTTTTTGGAATTGTAATAAGTAGCAATACGGCTAACTCTGCGACGAAAAACAGGTCGTTTTTACGGTTCCCCCGTTAACTGCGCCTTAAGGCGACATTAGCTGCCCGCGACCTTGAGCGCGCGTTTAACTCATCGCCTAAACAAATAAGGTTGAAAATGGCGATGCGTTTGATGCTCGTGACTGCCAAAATGAACGATAGTTCGCAGATTTAATTTATAAAAAAAAAAATACGCTGTAATGTTAAAATATTTTTACATATGTCTTTAGTTGGTTAAATTTCCTTTCTGATAGTAAAAAAATAAATAACAGTTGTCACTGAAAATATTGAGCATTTCGAGACGAAAAAGTTTTTTCGTGTGATTTTTTTGTGATTTTGTGATTTTTTTTTCGAGGTTCTTGATTACGTTCAGAAAAAATTTTTTGCATAAGTCTTTTACCTATACATTTGACTATACACTGTATTTTTTTGGAATTGTAATAAGTAGCAATACGGCTAACTCTGCGACGAAAAACAGGTCGTTTTTACGGTTCCCCCGTTAACTGCGTCTTAAGGGTGCTTTTCCACCAGAGATGTGCTATGCTACGTTGCTATGGATGCGTTTGTTATCCAATCATATTCATTGGCGCACATAGATTAGCACTGGTGGAAACGGACTCAGCTAAGCTATGTTTTTTATATGGAGAGAAAGAGATCCGTGCTATGGATGCGTGATATGGATTCGTGATATGGATGCGTGCTATGTGTTGCTATGCTATCTTCCCTACTATCGAACCATAGCATAGCATCAGAGGAAACGGTCACATAGTTTCACAGCTTAGCTATTACATTTTCGCAGCAAAGCTGCATAGCACATTTCTGGTGGAAAAGCACCCTTAAGATGTCTTTTAAAGAAGATTGGAGAAGATTGGTTTCTTGATAGTTTTATGCTTTGACAAGTTAAGCGCGTCATAAGCTTTGCAGTCGGGGAAAATGCAAACTGAAAACTGCTTTTAGTAAACTGTTATCTCCGTTTATCGGTTTATGGGATCAACTTTCAAGTCTTTTCGTTCTTTCGTTCGTTTTACAAGAAATTCTTGACGTATTTTTAGATGATATTAATTATGTAGATAGGTTTTGAGTTCTGCTTGCATTTTGTTATGTCCTATGACAGCTATCTGCTTGCATAGAAGTTTGAGCAATATTTTTAATAGCTTTTGCCAGCGGCTTCGCCCGCGTGAATACGATTTTCCATACAAACTTTCATCCCCTATTTAACTCTCTTAGGGGTTGAATTTCGAAAATTCCTTCCTTATTCCTTGTCTACGTTATAAAGGGAACCTCTGTGCAAAATTTCAGCTTTCTAGGTCCAAGGGTTTGGGCTGGGCTGGGCGTCGATGAGTCAGTCAGTCAGTCAGGACTTCTCTTTTTATTTATATATGTAAGAATATAGATAGATATGAATAATTTTAAGTGTGTTTTAATTTCTTGCCTGCCTGGAGTACAAAATTTAACATGACGTAACAGCACGCCTGTAATCCCCAAAGGGTTAGGTAGACGTGTAGCCATTAGTAGTTCGCCAGTTATGTTTAAGTCCCATCTAATAGATAGCGAGCTTATTGCCATGAATAGGGCACAACTCCAGAGCAGTGGCTGATACTGAAAAATTTTAGGTGTAAAAATCCAACAACACTTTGTGCGGCCTGGGAATGGCAACTAGAACCTCAAACACAACAATCGCGCTTGCGACCACTAGACCAACGAAGAAGTCTGAAAATTCAAATATAATAAGTTGGCATAAATTCAGTTTATCCATCATCATGTTCCTGCACTAGTACCGTTAATCTTATTGCAATAATTCAAAACTCTGTTTTAAACTTCTTTTTTTGATGTAGGAAGACTATAATCCAAGGTATGCGGTACATATTAAATTAATTAAAAACTATAAAATAAACTAAACTAACAATAAACTATAAAAAGGCATCGAAATACTGTTCCTCAACGCTGTCAGCCGGTAATGTGCCCAAAAGACTGGCGGCATTGCCTCGTTGTATGGCAACACTTAGCCTAAAACGTAAAAAAAAAAAACGTAACTTAGCCTTAGTTTTAAACGCGATAAAAAATCTGCTCTACTCTCCGAGCCGGTCTGTGTGGTGTGAATGGACCCTAAGCCGCTTTGAGAGAATGTTATATTTATATTTAGCCTGGGACTTGGAAAAAAGTAAAGGACACTTTTGATCCTAGGTTGTGCACGACAGCTAGACTATAAAAGTTAGTTTTAGTTAGTTCATAAGTCCTAAATCAATAAAAGCTTTTAAAAGTTCAGCGCTGACCGGTGGAGTATTAAAGGACAAGGTATCAGTTAAGGCGCTTACACACCGAGACTATTCGCCGGTCGCCGACCAGATTCGACCATTAATATAAAACAAGTAATTAAATTAAAAATTTAAATAACCCTCAACTCAATAAAGATAAAACATTGGTTCTCCACTTTTACTCCCTTTAAATCAAAGTTTAACGAAGTTTAAAGGGTGTAAAAGTCAAAAAACAATTTTCAATTCAATTTTGTTTTAATTTCATTAGTTTATATTCCTCATTCCCTTTCAATATAGTGACCATTATTCTACAAATCAATCCCTTTAATTTTTTTGCTACTCATATTGAAGGAGTTGTAAAAACAAACGTAATTCGTCATTTTGTGATGGCGGCCATCTTGGATTTGAAATTTGTTTTAGTGTATAGTATTCTACTAATAGAGCCCTTTCATTTGTTACCCATATTGACGGAATTGTAAAAAATAAGTAACCCGCCATTTTCTGATGGCGGCCATCTTGGATTTGAATTTTGTTATAGTATCTGTATAGTATTCTCCCAATCAAGCCCTTTCATTTGATACCCTTAATGATGGAGTTGTGAAAAAATGATATGTAAATCGCCATTTTGTGGTGGCGGCCATCTTCGATTTGAAATTTGATATAGTGTATAGTATTCTACTAATCAAGCCCTTTCATTTGATACCCATATTGATAGGAGTTGTGAACAAATAATTATGTACTCTGCCATTTTGTGGCGGCGGCCATCTTGGATCGATGTTTTTCAAACATAGCTAAGAACACTCTCGAGTCTCGACTAATTCACCTTTCAAACAAAAAAAAAAACCAAATCAAAATCGGATCATGCGTTCGGGAGCTACGATGCCACAGACAGATACTCGCACAGATACACAGACACGTCAAACTTATAACACCCCGTCGTTTTTGCGTCGGGGGTTAATAACATCACGTATGTAATAGCCGAATTCGGAATCGGAGTTTTTAAATTTGGTTTGTCGGAGACGAAATCGGATTCGGTATCGGAATCGGAGTCGGAGGCGGAGCCCGCGATGGTGGCAGAAGAGAGATGAGTTAAGAAGGGCAGGCCTAGTAAAATAAAATGCATTCATAAACCAACCTGTTCGTACACGTTGACCGCGTCCGCACACTCTGCCGCCGCTATCTGATACGCTTCGACCTCCGATTAAATCTTTCGATTTAAAAGTGTCGGAACCAAAAGTTCCGATCTATCGGAATCGTAGACGAAGCTCATAACAATAATTTAAATCACAAGTGTCTTCCTTGAACAGTTGAATGCATAATAATCAGCATAAAACATTCTCACTGCTATTAGGTACCTACTCAGACCTCTCTAAGAGCAATCGGGAATGGGCTCTACATAAATCCACCACGCGGGCGAAGTACGCGGTACGGGTTGTTGAAACAATTGAATATTGTATGAAATGATATAATACGTTGAACTGAAGTAGGCTTTAAAAATAATTAATTTCTGTAACGTCTATTTACGCTATAAATACGATTTTCACTTTAACATATAAATGTTTTTAACTCACATCAACTGTACTTACATTCAATAATAATAATATAATAATAATATTCCACAACTATCACACAACGCCATCTAGTCCCAAGCTAAGCAGAGCTTGTGTTATGGGTACTAGACAACAGATAAACATACTTATATATTTCTAAATACATACATATTATAGATAAATTACACCCAGACACAGAACAAATGATCGTGCTCATCACACAAACATTTGTCCTGGGTGGGAATCGAACCCACGACCTCCGGCATAGCAGTTAGGGTCACTAACCACTAGACCAACAGGCCAGTCAAATAATATACCTATCTAATAAATAAACTTAATTTGTCTAGTGATCGAAAGCGCGAGTGCTGAGCCTGAGGTCCTGGGCACGATTACTAGATCGGGCAAAATGTTATAGAGTTTTTCTATCATCTACACTAATATTATAAAGAGGAAACTTTGTTTGGTTGTAATGAATAGGCTTAAAAACTACTGGACCGTTTTTAAAAATTCTTTCACCATTCGAAAGCTACATTATCCACGAGTAACCTAGGCTACTTTTTATCCCTGTATTCCCACGGGAACGGGAACTACGCGGGTAAAACCGCTGGAAGTCCGCTAGTGTATAGATAAAGTCAATAACAAAATTGACTTAAACATTGTGGGTGTACTAATAGGTACACCCCTGGCGAACCCTTTGGGTATAACAGGCATCATGATGTTGTCCTACTTAATATAATACATATTATAAACGTGAGAGTTTGTAAGTATGTATGTATAGATGAATGAATGGATGTTTGTTACTCTTTCACGCAAAAACTATTGAACGGATTTGGATAAAATATGGTACACACATAGTTAATAACCGGGATTAACACATAGGATAGTTTTTATACCGATTTAATCTTCCCGTGGGATTATTTTCGAGTTGTAGCGGGTGAACTGGCAACAGCTAGTGTAAGATAAAGCAAAGTGTGGTGTTTGTATGTGACACCTCAGGTCACACGTGGGTGGTTATCTAATAATGGTGTTAGGTTACCATCGTCTAGCGTCTAGACTGCTATCAAGGCATGTCTGTTGTTATCAGTCTAAAATAGAACCTACCCATAGGATAGTTTTTATACCGATTTAATCTTCCCGTGGGATTATTTTCGAGTTGTAGCGGGTGAACTGGCAACAGCTAGTGTAAGATAAAGCAAAGTGTGGTGTTTGTATGTGACACCTCAGGTCACACGTGGGTGGTTATCTAATAATGGTGTTAAGTTACCATCGTCTAGCGTCTAGACTGCTATCAAGGCATGTCTGTTGTTATCAGTCTAAAATAGAACCTACCCCCCCTGTTCCCCCTCCCTCCTGTCACATGTGACTTAAGTGAAACGGCGTGGGTGGCCTGTTTCTAGAAATAGTTTAAGCTGATATTTGAGGCTTTGCTTTTCTTGTGCATGTCTTGCATTTGATAGCTTTTGTTTGTTCTTTCTTCTTTACCGTGTGTTTAGTGCGTAACCTAGTGTTTTTATACCGCCCACGAGCCTCTGACTTGGCTTTTCATACCGTTGAGTTGAGTTGAGTGACTAAAAACCAAACCCATGTTCCTTCTTCGCCCTTGTGTCGGAGCCGCGTTATCCTTTGGATAAACCACGGCCCCAACGGGCAAGTTATTATGCCTTATGAAGTTATGACTGTGACTGTAGCTTTGTTTTATGAATTGTTAACACAATAAGAAATTCATAGATAGAATTTGTTATTTTATAATATTTAAGTACTTACTTTAATGTATTTGCCTTATGTGTTTTTTAAGACTTAAAAGATAATTAAAATTTAAATTCAAGTACGGTAAGTTATTTAATTAATTAATGAAAATTATTGTTACAAAATTATTTTAATAGTAGGCTGCATAGGTCTGCAAGCCTAATATCAATTTCGTAAGATTAAAAAAAAACCAATTTCCTTCAGTATTCAAAACTGTACTTGCCTACAAATTTTACTTTGAATTTTAATTAAAGAAATATGTTACACTACTGTTTTATTTCCTCGCATTCGAAGTGAAAAGCAGAGTTTATAACTCGTCCACAAAACCATTTTTATCCTCGACATTAGAGCCAAATCACACGGTGCGGTGCGGCGGCGGTGCGGCGCGATTTCGACCAATCGGCGGGCGGGCACACGACTAGTGGTGTGCAATTCCGCTATAAATAATTATCATGTACTACGTGTATGTGTGTGACTATTGAATATATTTTTATAACATGTTATTTTATACGTTATCATTATAACGAGTTGTAACAAAACGCGGCAGCAATATGAACGCGGAGACGTTGTCGTTTTATTCGACAACACGTTAAACGGGCGCAATGATGCGCTGTGAATGTTATCACGTAGTGGACTGATATACACAAAATACAAACGAATATAATAATATCGTTATTAATAATATTATGAACGAATATTATTATTTAAATTATCAATGAACTTTCCTTCATACTGCACAGTGTTAGGACTAATAAAATGTTATTATTAAGTAAAGTTGGATCAGTGTAAAAAAATTTTTTTTTTTTTGGTGTCATGTGATTCTCACTTAAATGTCACGGGGGTGGCAGAGGGGGGTCAAAATTTTTGTCCTTTTTTGCCTAGGACGCTCTGTTTTCGAGATATTTCAATTTCAATTTTTTTTTAACAGAAACTTTTAGCGCCCATAGCTCGGGAACGGTGCATCGTAGGACCGCCGCGCGCCACCGCTTGATACGTTGTTATACTTATTAAATTACCCCGTTCTGGCCTCGCTGTTATTCGTTGGGCGTGTTGTTGAGTTATACATTATAATGATAACACGTAGGCAGCGTCGGCATAACAAACGTTATTCGTTATGAATCAATAACATGTTATGTTTTGGTGTTATTCGTTATATTAACCACCACTACACACGACCCGTGAAATTGAAGGCCGATTCGTCGGAATCGCGCCGCACCGCCGCGCCGCCGCCGCACCGCACCGTGTGGTTTGGCTCTTACTATCAGCCCTCGCCTTCGGCTGCGGGCTGCTAAAAGTCTCGGATAAAAATGGTTCGTTTTGTGCACTTGTTGTAAAATCTACTATTTTTAGTCAGGAAACATCCCTTTTATCGTTATTTCAGAGAATCTTGCAAAAATTAAGATACGGAAGTTGCCAACCCTAAGCATGGCCCCGTTTCATTTAGTTATACCTATATGTAAGTTAAAAGCTACTGATGAATATAATATTCTTGGTAACTCGTTCGTTGGGACTGTACTACGGCTTCATTTCGGAATAAACTTTTCATTATAAAAATAATACTAAGTTCTGAAAATGTTACAAAGGTTGTGACTTGCTGAATTAACTGGCCATATTTAAGGTTTCTTACTATTCAGGGGTAAACATGACGTTGTTTGGAGTTGCCTTTTGTGACTTGTTGAATGGCGCTGTTTTATTTTTTAAACTGTTTTTAATTGCCTTTTTCTTGTGGGGAGAAAGGGGTTCATAATTTGTTTTTCTTTACTTTATCGCCCTATTGTTCGTTTTTAACCGACTTCCCATAAAGGAGGAGGTTCTCAATACGTTTAGTTTATTTTCTGATTTTTCTTCTGAAGTTTATTTTTTACTTTTTGGGGTTTTTTAAGTCGGTTGTTTTTTTTTTTTGCAACAATATTTTTTTATTCTCAATGTAGATAAAGGTTTTTAGACCGTCACGTGTTGTAGTGTTGATTGTTTTGAATACATATAGGTAACGCCACATGTTAGCCAAGGTCTTTTCAACACGGTAATGTTTAGGCAGATTTAATCAGAAATTAACACACATGAGTATTGTTGTGGTTTTTTTTTAGAGTAAGGCAATCTATAAGATCACGCCATTAATGTCCGAAGTTAGGCAGAGGCGGAGGATAAAATAGTGTTATTCTCGCGGAATAACTAACGTTACTTTGAAAAAGATGAAAGATCTATTTCATAATTTTATGGGGCCCATATCTATGCGTAATGGGTGGTCAACCATCCACGTTGGCAAGTGCGGCTTAATCTGAAAACCGATTGGAGTGACTGTCATTACTTAGCCACGAGCTCCTTTGCCACCTATCGGGTCTAAAACTGTCCTTGAAGCTGGAGCCAACCATACACATTCACATGGAATTCGTTTGGGTGGTTTCAAATGTCAGGGTTGTTCGCAAGAGATACCGCGGCCTCGGCACAAGGGCTAAGAAGGAACATGGGTGGTTTTTAGTCAGTAGAAGTCTGACACTCCCTTCCGCTCTGCCCAAAAGCGGGAGGGGTTATTTGACGATTTCCCAACCGCCAAAAAAAAGGCTTATATGACTGAAAGGCGCAGACTTTTTCAGCAGAGTGATGCGCCCAACTTGCAGTGGACTGTAGCTGATAGGGTTGTAGTCTCAGGATGCTCAGGAACTTCAGGTAGATTAAATTAAAGACGATTTCTTCAGAGAAACAAGGTGCTGTGATGTGGAGTGTAGTGCGTGTGGAGTGTAGAGGTGACGGGTGATCTTTCTTCTTAAATGAGTTGTCTTCAAGCAGCGGTCGAGCGAATAGTGAATCAGAATTTTTGGGCGGGCCCTATTTATAGCTTTTACATCTTAGCGCTAGGTGCGCCCGTGAGCAAATGTGGCAACTTATGACTGGCCAATGAGAGGCGACTATTTATGATGTATATGTGTGAGTGAGCTGTAAACGCATGTCTGTATATGTGTGTAAGCAACTGTTATTTATTGTACATAAGACACAAATTGAAATAAAGAGTTACATACTTGGAAATAGTAAAATCTAGTACATATTAGGTTAAAGTTGGACATACAATGCAAAAACTTTATATATCTAGGTTACATGTATAGATTATCTATGTTTTAGTTGTACATAGCAAGTTAAACAATGAAATCTTATGTGTTAGGCACTAAAAGGCACTAAACAGTAAACAAAAGGTACACAAAAGTGGTTCTTTACGTTAATAGTATACATAAGGAAAAAGGCTCACAAATGCCTTATAAGTGAATAAAACTATTCTAACAAGGACTAATAACAAAAATAACATGTTATCATGGCTATATTTTACATGTATCTAGCCTTATATCTAAGCTGTTATTTACAATGACCATTAAAAGCTCCTAAATTAACATAAAATACTTAAGGCGTGTAACAAACAAAAATAGATTTAGCCGTAAATTAAAAAAATATTATTTATCTTTGTATGTAAGTTTTAAATAATATTTAGTTTATATCTTATAGAGACTCGCCGACCCTACAGTCAAACCATTGCAACGGTTTTTATGTTAATTACCTTTTTAGAACAAAAAAAAAAATAACAAGTCAGCTCTAACCTCACGATTTCTTCCGCAGTCCTGGTCTCTGGTGGGCATCGTGTTCATGATCTCAGCAGGCCTCATCATGTTCACGTACAAGGCGACCCAGTTCAACGTCCTCGGGTTCAATTTCCTGCTCATCGCCTCCTTCGCTGCTGGGTGCCGCTGGACCTTCGCCCAGATGCTCATGCAGAAGTCCAAGCTGGGGCTTCATAACCCAGTCGATATGGTGTTCCACGTGCAACCTTGGATGTTTGCCTCGCTGCTGCCTTTTACGATATTCTTTGAAGGTAAGGTGTCTTTAGTTTTATTCCCGTCGGAGCTGCCTGATACCGCGGCCTCGGCACAAAGGGCTGAGAAGGAACATGGGTGGTTTTTAGTCAGGAGAAGTTTGACACTCTCTACCGCTCTGCCCAGAGCGGCAGGAGTCATTTGATGATTTCCTACCCGCCAAAAAAAGCTGTCTTTAGTTATTATCTGCTAAGGTCTAACGTGATGACGTGGGTGTTTGGATTCGGATAGTTAGTTTCATCACAGAACCACTGGTGGGACATCGACGTGCAACCCCGACCGTAGGAAATGTTCACATTCTTCACTCAAATATGTTTTTTCTCTATCACGAACAAAACGAGACGCCACTTAAATAGAATATTTTATTCAACTTGAAAATATTTAAGGTTTATTTAAATATTTTAGTACAAGTACAAGTAAACACCGTTGGATAATCTAAAGTTTATTCGATTTAGGTTTCCGTGAGATTAAAAAAATACTTTTTTCCCTTTTCCGATTCAAGAAGGGAAAAAAGTATTTTAATAATTTAATTTTGATGGATACGGTTGCTTCATGCTTGTATTATCAAATTCTAATCTTTTATTTCAGAATAAAATTTAAATTTTGATAGTAATAATAAAGAAAAAACTTGTGCGCTTGTCTAGGTTAGTCTGTGGAAGCGGATGACCACCAGTTGCATACCTTTCCTCCGTACCTCGGAAAGCCCGTTATGCTGTTGGTCCTGGCTGCAATATTATATAGATCTTTGGCAGTCGTTACAGGTAGTCAGTGACCTGTAAGTCTGACAACCAGTCTTACCAAAGGGTATCGTGTTATCCAGTACTAAGGAGGTCAGATAGGCAGTCGCTCCATGTTAAATACTGGAATTCAGTTGGATCCGGTTAGATACTGGTCTGGTCGGTTGGTTATAGGAAGCCGATCCACGCGGCCCCAGTGCGGGTTGGTAGATGTCACATGTCTTCGATTTTTTGGGCTTAGACCCAAAAAATCGAAGACATGTGACATGCCGGTTTCCTCACGATGTTTTCCTTCACCGTTTTGAGAGCAGTGGTGATGAAATAAATTACACAAATTATTGCGCCTGACTGAGTTCGAACCCACGACTCACTGTTCGTAAGTCGGGGCCGCCACCACTGCTCTTCGTGTATGTGTACCATCTGTTCAATTATATAATAGTATGTTCTCGATACATTAAGTCATTTAAAGTACTAACCTTCGAAAGACCTATTCGTATTTTCAGTTCAGACCTACAACGACTATTTAGATTTACGTAATCTCCATAATTAATACTGAACAGTTGGACAGCCTGTTGAATGTGTTGTCACAGGTTTTATCGATCTACGTACTTTTTGTATTATACACGCAATAGAATTGGCTTTTAAAGGGTGTAAAAACAGAAAGATGATCTATGTTTTTTTTTAAGAGTTACTCTTATGATTTCTTTTTTTATGTTTTATTTTTTATTGATTTCTTTTGTCCTGTGTGAGACCAATAAAACCTTTTCTTTCTTTTCAAGTGTCGTTTGAGGTGCCTTGGGTCATTAATTCGGGGCAAAAGTTCTAATTAAGTATACATAATCAATAAATAACAGAGCTGAACAATATTAGTAAAGAATAAGTGGTCCTAAAATTAGCCATATATTATTTTTAATAAGGTTACGGGTCAATTACGCCACCACGATCATGGGTCTGGTTCAGAAACTTGCGAGTGAATAACATGTTTTCTACTCTCTAATAAAGCCTTAAAACGTTAGATTCGCCCCCTCTGCGTGCAATATTGATCACGTTGCTGTGTTGTCGACAATAACAAGAATTTGAACAGTATTTTCTTACTCGCACTTTAAATCTTGTTTTTGAGGGAAATGTTGGCTCATGAATCATCATCATTTCCCGACTTTGTTGGTCAAAGTATAAACGAATGCAGCTAAATACACCAGTATGTTGATACCCAATATGAAAAACATTTTAACTTTTGTTACACGTTTGCAAGTACAACTTTATGCAATATTAAAGAAAAACGAAAGAAAACATTTATTTAGCACATGCCACAAGTGCACACAACAAACAATAAAAAATACCGATACCCAATATTAATAAAGTCATGCATGACATAAAGTTGTACAAACGTGTAAACAAAGTTACACTCTTATTCATATTGGCTGTCGATTTTACATGGAGCGACTGCCACCTGATGACCTGACCTATACGGCCCAGTTAGTACTGAGAAATACGTTACCCCTTAGTGTACCTACCACTGGTTGCCAGACTTTCGAGCCACTGACTACCTGTAACCTGTAACGACTGTCAAAGATCTACGAGTGACAGCCGGGGCTAACGGTTTAGTGTGCGTGTGTTATACCGTACGGGACTCGTAATGGGGGTCACTGGGGTCACTAGTCACCCATCTACAGATCAACTTAGGCGAGCGCAACTGTTGATTCTGGCTAACTGGAGTTACAGTGGTTTGGGAATAGTGTGACGGGCTTGTCCCAATTAAAAAAGCGCGGCTTAACTTGAAGATTAACCCGATTGGCAGTCAAAGAGTTCCGCCATGATCTGTAAACTCAAGATTTAAATCATCTTTCCTGTCAAATGAATAAAAAGTAAACTAAGACAGAAAGTCAATAAAAAAGATGTTATAAGAGAACCACTCTCATTTCATTATTCATCAATTCCAGGTTTTGCGTGCTACGATCACCTGCAGAAGATGTCTGCAGACAAGCTGCTGCCCACGATCTTAAAGGTGTCCGTCGGAGCCACCATAGCCTTCGCCATGGAGATCAGCGAGTTCCTAGTCGTCACATACACTTCTAGCCTGACACTGTCCATCTCCGGAATATTTAAGGTATGACCTATTAATGGTGATATATGACGGCACGGTTGGCGCAGTGGCTCAAGCAATGGGCTGCTGCGCTGCGTGTCGCGGGTTCGATCCCCGCACGGAACAAATATTTGTACGGCCTACGGATAGTTGTTTCGGGTCTGGGTATTTGTGTATGTGAGTTTAAATGTTTGTGAACGCACCCACGATACAGGAGAAATTCCTAGTGTGGGGCAACGTTATAAAAAATAAAAATTATGTAAGTATCACTAAACACCTGTAACAACTGTATTCAATACGCACATGAGTTCGAAAAATCAGAGGCTCGAGGGTTCGAAGTTCAGATCTACGAATGACATGAAAAAATGTTAATTGCGCATGTGAATACTTAATACGGATAACAACATACATAATTTTTAGAATCATACCAGATTATATGAGTGGAGCAGGGTGTCAAAGAAGAACTTCTGCGTACACGATTTGTGTTTGCAGTGTTTTTCTAGTTACATATATGTATATATATTGTAGTTTATATTTTGGCCGTTTCTATGGAATGTATTCACTCGTGGTGCTATCAGTTAACTTAGAAAACTTATATTTCGGTAACTTGAAACTTTAGAAAATAATATAAGTTTTTAACCTGACATGGTCACTAACACTATTAATTATTTATATTGAAAACGGGATATTTACATTTTAGAAAATAATGCCTCATACAATTGTGCCTGTATTGTACATAACCTTACGTAACCTTAATTGCAGTGACAGGTGGCTTAAAAACAAAGGTAAATATTATAATATGTGAAAATGATCGAAACGAGTAAATGGTAGCGTTACGGTTGATTTTGGAAGAGTCGAAGATAAAAATATCGTGCTGACTTATAGTAGTATAGGACAAAAGTAGGCTGATTGTAAACACCTTCATTTCTGTATGTGTTGACTAAAAAAACAAATTAACTCATTCCAGGAAATGTGCATCCTAGTCTTGGCCGTAGAAGTGAGTGGCGACGTCCTATCCCCGATCAACGTTGTTGGGCTGAGCGTCTGCCTTCTCGGCATCATCGGCCACATCATTCACAAGGTCCTGTTCATCAAGTCCGTCACCGGCACCGTCCATGCCATAGACCAAGACTTCGACTCGATTAAAGACTTCGAGTCCACCCGACGGACTTCAAAAGTGAACGGAGAATATGGTAAGCCGCTCTTGGACGACCCAGCGTGGCCTGCGAGCGAAGAGAGCGACTTTGACAGCAATGTGGTGCTTTATGAAGTGCTACAGCGTAGAGACGGTAGGTAGACGGGTGGACGAAGGTGTTCCGATTGGTTCTAGCATGACTTTTGACGCGGGTAGGGAAATTCGTACGATTTTCAAATTTCATGTAGGGTGTAAGCGGACCCGTAGCGAAGCTGTCGACCAAGCATTCTGTGCATCTAACTAAGTAACTCTGCGGAAAAATTATTGCTGGGAGATTTATTTATATGTCGTAGATACATGACGTGCATATAAGATGACAAAATATAGACAGTAAACATGCACGAGTGCAAAAAGACGGATGAGAAAAGAAAGTAAACGGCTTGCACGTCGTGACTGCGACAAGCAGGTTACCACTCAGTATGATGCTGATGTTCTCATAACATTGTGCTGATAGTGGATAGTACAGAGTGGATAGTATAGCTGGATAGTACAGAGTGAATAGTATAGCTGGATAGTACAGAGGTCATGGAGGTATTTAAAGTAAACTTAAACGACCTTATTACAAAAAGTAGTTAAACCTGGTTTAACTTAGACTTGGTTTATCTGGCATGCTGTCACTTTCTTTTGAATATTTTTGAAGTGAGACGTCATGCGAGATAAACCAAGTCTAAGTTAAACTAGGTTTAACTACGTTTTGTAATAAGGCGGAAAATATTTAAACTTTATAACATAAAACAACATAACATCACGCCTGCAATGCCCGATGGGCTAGGCAGAGGTGTACTCACTAGTACACCTACATTTCGCCAGCTATATTTAAGTACCATGTAATAGGGAGCGAGCCCCCTAAAACTTGTAATTACAAAAAATACATAATTATGTAAAAGTTGGAACTTTAGTCTCCAAAACAAGAAAATATCGCAATGACAGGAAAAAGCAACTGCCACGCTTGAAGCCGCGCTTGTCAAGGTCGGTCTGTAGATGGGTGCCCATAAATAATTTCCGAGATTCCTCCGTGCCTCGGAGCGCACGATAATCCGTTGGTCCCAGCTGTCATTTGTAAATTTTTGGCAGTCGTTCCAATTAATCAGTGTTTCGAAAGTCTGACAACCAGTCTGACTAAGGAGTAACGAAAAGCGCACTGTTGTAATTTGAACTCTCTACGCGTCGCCGAAGCATTAAATTAAAGCTTGCGTAATATTAGTGATAACGAATATCAGTATTAATTTGGTTAATTTTAACTTGCACTCGTTTTAGAGAGTTTTTTCTTAATTATTTTATGAAAATCGTACACTTTCCCCCCTAAGGCGTCCGTCACTCATATTTCATTGATCATCAAAAAGAAAAAAGAAGATAAACAGAGTTCCCCTTACCAGACGTCTATCTGTTTCTTACAATCATCTTCTGAAGGGGATACTTCACCATTGTAACTGAACGCGAGATGAATAGGGGATCGGACAAAAAAAAACTAATTAGTCCGTCAGATAGATTTCCAAAAATTATTGGACACGTATTTTTTCTTTTTTCACGTAAACTTAAAATGAAGACGATACAGTGCTTCGAAAACTCGTGTGACGTCATATGATAGTACATTTTGACGACACAAGTGACGTTTCAAGCCCCACTCCAAGATCTTTGACGCGTTTTATCTTCGTCATTTTTTATTGATATGATAAAACAAAAAATACGTATTCAATATTTTTCGATAATCTAACTTACGGACTAAACAGAATTATATTATTTTGACCCTGTCCGATCCCCTATTGTCAACCGAATTGGCTATTTGACTACTGTTAAAAATTCTCGAAAATGCTATGTTATTTCAAAGAACTAACAGAAATAACACAATGTGTGAAAAAAGTAATAAAATCAATACAAGATTGGAGTAGATCAATACAGGATAGAGAGAGAATACAATTTCTATCCTTGTCGCGCGAAACGGCTATTTGTACTACGTAACTATAGCGATATGAAACATGACGTCACATTTTTGTAGCGCTGTCTTTGTCCAGCAGGTCATTTAAAATCAGTTAAAACTAGGCCATTTTTTGATTGATTTTTTTACTTTTTCCACACACACATTTCTGTTAGTTCTTTGAAATAACATAGCATTTTCGTGAATTTTTAAAAGAAAATGGACAACATGATTATTATTTATGTTTACCAAATACCTACTGTTGGTGCTTATTTATTATTTAGATTGTATTTTAGAGCTACTTCACATAACATCACGGCTGTAATTCCCGTAGGGTTAAGCTGACGTGTATCTTATAGTACGCCTACATTTAACTAGTTATGTTTAAGTCCCATGAAATAGGGGCCGACATGTCTTTCATTTATTCTTCTTCTTTATATTATGATACTTACCATTTGTGTTACATAGGTAGTTCTTCTTCACAATACAACTGCACTGTTTTATTTTCAAAATCAGTTCAGCACGATGATGCTTCATGTTTCCAAACAACCATAATGTATTGGCGTTCAAATACGTATTGCTGAGTATTTTAATTATATATTTCTAGAGCATTCTTAACTCGGCTCGAATCAATCATTACTAAATCACTTTCTTCTACGTTGCGGCGTTTAGTAGGATGTACCAAAAATGAAAAACGTGGTTACCGTTTATGCGTCGGTGTCACTTCCACCATGTATATACATGAAACAAAATCTAAAGTATACAAGTATTTCCAATGGTCAGTTGTATGCAAAAAACTACTATTCAACCATCGAAGCTTTTTTAGTTCATCTACAGCAGCCAATACTCAAGTAGAGGGTAGGTATGGGCAAAACAAAGAAATGAAACAAACAAATGTAAGTCCTGTACCTGAGGCAAATACTGCTTTTCATTACGAATACAAGAAAAGTAAAAATAAAAACATGAATTAGCTATAGAAATCGGATTGCCGCTTTCCCGCCTATTTTGTTTTTTTTTTCTATGGCCGGCCAGCTATTAAGCCATTATTTTTACTTTCCATAATAATTGAAAAAAATAAATAGTTAAAACTAAATTATAATCATCATCATCATATCAGCCCGGAATTACCCACTGCTGGGTATAGGCCTCCCCTTTTTTCAATTTATAATAAAGCTATTTAAAAAATATTTAACAGCTAACTTTAAAGTTGGACATGGTTTAATAGAAATCTGAAAATAGAACTATTTTTTTTTCAATAATTTGACAGTTGTCAGTTGATAACGATTCTCCCTAGGGCTGAAAAGTATTACTTTCTACTTTGGATGATGGGGTGACTATATCAACCCCCATGGACAAACTTCATAACCATTTTTTTGCTTAAATAACTGATACAAAAATTAAAATATAAAAGAACAATATAGGTAATTAAAATGGTGATGGGACGATTCTACCAGCCATCACAGAGAAACTTTGTACCCATTCATTGGTCACAAAATGAAACAAAAATAATAAAATAAAGAAAGACTGATCTTGAAACTGAAACACATAATACTAAACAACTTATGGAAGATATAATATTGAAATTTAAGGCTAAATAATGTTAGAAGACAAATATACTGTACTAGCTTTTGCCCGCGACTTCGTTCGCGTGGAATAGTGACAGATTTTTGGTTTATCTCGCGAAAAAAAAAAAAAAAAAAAACTATCCTATGTCCTTTCTCAAGTTCCAAACTATGTCTGTACCAAATTTCATCAAAATCAGTTCAGCCGTTTAGGCGTGAAAGAGTAACAGACAGACAGACAGACAGAGTTACTTTCGCATTTATAATATTAGTATGGAAGTATGGATGTTCGAAATAAAATCAAAGAAATATTAAGTATTAAAATATAGTAAAAATATAAAAAATTAGAAGAAAAAAAGGATGCCTTTTCATGACAAGAAATGAATGAATATTTTTATGAAAACCGAGCTAAACGCACCTAGTCTTGAAATGCACTAGAATTTTTTGTAATGTTACAAACTACACCTTACAAACAAAATCCACACAATCTGCCTTTTGTCTTACTACGTAAGAGTTTCCAGTCTTACCGCATACAGCTGAATGCAAGTATTTTGCATGGAAGGACTGCCTTCTGACTTTCACAACTCTGTTACTTGAAATCTCAAAAATGAGTGAAATTCATTAAAAAAAAATTACGTTTGCCTCATGGAATTAGGTTTAATTCAATGCGTTAAAAAAAAAAAAAAACTAAATGGACTAATCTTGATTGTCTTATCCCGAAGAGAGAGATGAGGTCGACGATAGAACGAGGAACAAAAAGAAGCCTATTAGCTCGCGACTTAAATAAAATAATAAATTATTATAATTTCGATCTTCCGTACAAAGTTTTATAACGCCTTTCGAGAGTGACATTTCAAAGTGAACAATTAGGAAAATTCTTCTTAATTGATCCTTGACCTTCGTTGTATAAAATATTTTTAGTTTTTGTATAAACAAGAGTTCTTGCACACTATTTTAAGACCAAGCAGTTTTAGCCATGCGTTGTCTGTTAGAATTTATTATGTTAGAAGTTACAATTTCACTTGCCATTGCTCCCTTACACACGCATGCCTAATTGCCCATAGTCCTTCTTCTAAAAAGGTTCTATTGCAGCTTATATAGCTGCTATACGTCTACAATACTTATGAGAGTGTTTGTTGGTTTATTTGTAGCTCCTGCTAATTCTAAGAGATGGCGCAACGGAGGTATCTTTGAGTGGCCTGCATTCAACAAAAAGCAAGATCATATGTATTGAAATCACTTTTTATAGACAAGGGACAAGTCCCTGGAACATCGGAAGTTTTATGAATATGGAGTAGCTGTAAGTGTAAAAGAATGTCTGGTTTGTAATGAGAATTGTAGTGTTTGAGTAACTAAAATAAGTATGTATGCATGAGTATGTAGTTGTCTTAGTTGTAATAGATATATGTTTTGGTCGGCCTAATGGGGGTTAAATATATATTCGTTTTTCTGCCCGACCTGAGCCGAAGCAGGCCGACCTGAATATTTGTGTGAAGTACCCTTTACCGGCGATATTTACATGACATATTAACACACCTTTTACATAAAGGTATCGCCTCGCTTGGTACCCATGGAGTTACAATTGCTGTGAATAACAATAATATCAGAACAATAACTCGGAAAGCAGTGATTTCTAGTAATCTCTTTTGCCTCCGAGAAAAGGGTCGTAAGAATCCTTTGCTTTCCCAAGAAGACACGCCTGAAATAAAATCAACCCCATTTTAAAAAGCCGATAAAAAACACACAATATATATTTGTGTGTTTATATCGTAATAACATTAATTAAGGTAACGCACAATTTATATTTAAATATATACAAAGTCAAATTAACTAGACAATCTTCATCGACTTGAAATGTATCATAAATTTAAATAAAAATATTTGGATGTTTTATATTCAGGTCGGGTGTTTAAACCGAATTTAGTAATAAGATTAAAGAAGAAATTAACACACATTTTGAAATTTTAATGTTTACACAAAAAGTGAGATTTATGATAATAATGTACCTAATACCTATTTGATTTTAACAATCGAAATAAAAATATGTGCGATTATATACGGAATTAAAAGAAAGGATGGGTTCATATTAGAATTAATGATTTTTTGTCAAGATCTAGCAAAAAATAATTGTGTTTGAAGATAATAGGCGTTACGATAAATTATCGACGATTATATGAAACCTTGGCATCGATCGAGCACTGCGAACACTACCTAGAAAACATATAGATGTGTAGTGACGTAGCAAAATGACAAATTGTATCGATACTCAGTAAAGATGGTTGTGGCAACCACAACTCAAACCAGATTGTGGCTAGTCACTGCAACCCCTAAATTTCGACCAGACATGTTTTTGACAAAAGAACCAATCGGAACTCAACATGTTGAAAAAAAAGCGTTCTATGAAAATTGTATTTTTAATATATTGATATTTTCTACTTACTAAGGCACACTATTAATTTATGTTTATAAAATATATAATTTTTTATTGTTTGTTCTTTATCATTGTTTCTAATATAATAAGCCGTACGAAAATGATATACTTATTAACTTATTTTTCTAACACAAATAAGTTTGTGGAATTTTATACTTCTGAAAATTATCTTGAAATTATACTTTACGAGAGCTTAGGAAATTAATTATATTTTATATAAATAACTTTTACAAATTATATTGCTTGGTACCAGAGTATTATTTTGAATTGCTTTTATTTACAAAATATTAATGTATTACAGTCTTTTTGGCACTATAGAACGATTTAAATAAAAATAGATTTTGCAAGTAAAAGCAATCGGTAGAATATATCCTTTGTGATTATAACCTACATTCCATTTTCCTTCTAAATTATTTGTTGTAGTACAAATATATTATAATTGTTGTATCACATTTGAAATTGCTTTATTTGTTAATTATAATCTTTATTGCGTGTGTGTTAGAGCTAAATTCTTGTAGTGTTTGCCATAGAAGTCCTGTACCTTCTTACTAAACTGTGTGTGTGTAGTTCGAGACTTTTGTAATAAAAAAATACGCACATGTCTGACTTCCTAGATTAGATAGACGTCCTTCATTGGCGGGACTCTCATGGTTCTTAAACCAACCAACTAACGAACGACCCATCTAACCTTACAGTTATGATTTTGTTTTCTACCTGACTACTACATATTGTAACGTAGATACCTAGTTCTGTAAATCTCGCTAACATTTTTACATACAGTCAAGAGCACAATTATGTATAAACTAAGCAACTTTTAAAAGTGATTTCCTCCTACTGCGTAGATTAACTTTATACGTTTTTACAAACATAGCATTTTGATAGCCATACTATTACGAAATTGGTCTTACGTCATAGTAGAAACCATATTTTTCTATGAAATAACTTTTGAAATTTGCTAAGTCCATACAGATTTTTGCTCGTGACTGTAATATGTATATGTATGACTTTACCTAACACCCGGTTTCTGATTATTTAATCAACAGTGACAAAAACTTTGGCCAGCCTAATAATATCCGCAATTTTATTTAAAAATAGCGGCCACTCATAAAACTTGTCTGTAAATGGAAAACTTTTCAGTAATCGGGTGTTAGTCAGTGTCCTACTGGTTAGTGTCCAATATTGCTATAATACAGTGTGTAAACGCCCCCTCCACGAAGTCGTCAACCAGGCATTAAGTACATCAAACAAAGTAACGCTACGCATTTTTTTTTTGTATTATAAATGGGTTTGCTTTTGACCTCAATCTTGCCCTAAGGGCACAGATGAGGTCGACGATGGAACGACGATATTGCTGTTTTTTTTTAATAAAAAAATCACGTTTTACGATAAAACTCAATGTAGCACACTCCGAACATTGTGCTTATAGAAGCTCTGAACAGTAAACAGGTCATAGAGGCAATTAAAGTTAAATTATAACATGAAACATTCATATTAAAAAAAATTAAAAATTTTGCCCTCCAATATCTCCGTAACTAGAAGGTTCCCTCCCACGCATGGTCCAGAACAAAAAAAAAAATCTCTATGACGGGAAAACAAGTACCTTTTGACTTCGTTAAGGGTACTTTTACACCCTATATACACTTTGAACTAGATGCTCGAATATATATTATATAATATGTTGAGCTGTAATAAAAGTAACCCAAATTAGCATTTATAAAAAAAATTGCAACAATTTGTGAACAATGTAAAATACAAATTAGAAAAAATGTTTCTAATAACAAAAATATCTTATAAGGTTCGAAGGTGCCTTTGATTGAAGAAATACATAGATTTTTAATGCGCACTGCATAGATACTGCCAATTTTGCAAGGATATACACAATTACCCAATATTTCCAAAAAAAAAGGATTTACAGAATTAATATAACAATATGATTATCGAGGAAAGGTGAATTTTATTATAAATGTTACAGGCAAAACTCTTAATCAGTCAAAACTACTTTTGACTGGTTTCAGTCAAAACTCTTATTGCGTTAAAACTCGTTTATTCTAATGAAATAAATGTTAGCTATCGTAGAAGGTTATCCAAAGAGTCAAAAAAAAAAACCTAACAAACCTAATAAGTTTCCTAACGACATTTAGGTTATTATAATAGTTATAATAGTCTGTTTTAGTAGAGAAATAAAACAGAAACCACCTATTCATTTGTTATAATAGCTTTGACCGGCCAAAAGTAGTTTTGACTGATTAACAGTTTTGACTATGTGACATATACACGTGATGAAAACCTAATATTTTACTCACTACATTTACTGGTTACATTTAGTAATCTTTACTTTTATGACAATTAGGTAAGCTCCAATTATGCATATTCCAATTCAATTCAAATATATTCCGCTTGCATTTACTTAAATAATATTTCTTTTGCTATTTAATATGCTTAACATAATATTTATTTTGCTGTGCCCGACAGGGTCCATGACTGTTTCTTTTAAAAATGTTTACCACCTATGCCTACATTGTGGAATGCAATAAAGAATTGAGTATTGAGTATTGAGTAAATAAAATCCGCAAATCATAATAGTACCTATATAATGTTAGTGTTTCAGAAAAAAATAAGTTTATTCTAGTACAGTTTTACTTCTGCGCCTGGTATTTCTTTATATTATTGAGACAATTCACTGAATAGACATCGCTGTCACTGAAGGACACCGACACGAATTTCTAACCAAAATTTTAAAAAAATAACTGATATTTCCTACAAAACTGTTGCACCAGTTATCATCACTCTTATCCCAATTCATTTCGGGTCACCGCAGCATGACTTCTTGTTCCATACTTCTGTTCTTCTTCCATACTTCTGTTCTTCTTCTATACTTCTCTTCTTTTTTCCATATCTACTTCTCTGTTTCTCGTCATCTCACTGTTGCATCAGGTATTTTTTCAAAATTATTGATAAAAAAATTCGATCTGGGTGGGTTCATAATGATGTACCTACTGTGTACGTGGTAACGGTGTCCTTTTCATCCTAGAACCGAAATAGATTCATTCCTTTTATTTTATTTCAATGGAATCAGGATCAGACTTTCAAATATCGGGAATAATCGGGATTAACCTAGAAAGTAAGTAAATATGTAAGTTCATCTGATAAAACATTAAATAAGAAGTTTCTTGTCTCGAAATTAAGAACCGACTATGTATCACTATTGTGCATGAAGTTTAAATAAATAAAACCGAGTACATATTATTCGTATTGACCATATTTATACGTAACTGTATATAGGGACTTGTTTTTTTAGCATTTATTAAGTAAATGTTTTCTTGTTTTGATCGCCGACACAGGTTAGTTGGACTTTCTTCATCATTATATGCCTCTCTCTTTGTTTTTAGTTTTCTAGTGTCCTTTTTGCGATGTATTTCATAATTTTGCCCGTAAATTCTAGACAAAATGTAATCCAAAGAAATTGAGTTGTGTTGGCGATTGTGAGACTTTGTAATATTAAGTTATTATAATTGTTGTTTTGATAATGAAATGCTATGTGTACTGCTGTTCGCGTTGAAAACGTTGGGCATTTTACGAAACTTACGCTGTGACTGTACACTGTCGTTTAGATTAATTACCGTAATTTACTGAATACGTTTTCAAAGCCGATGGCAAAAGCTTTTAGTGTGGAAAATATAGTCACTTTATTTATGAGGGTAATTTATCATCGCCATTGTAGTTTTATAATACAGTCATTTTTTGCCTACGTTCTCAGGTCTCAACTAAGTATAATTACTCATAAATTAAAATACACAACAATTTTGTACGCAAGATTTGGTTCGTTGTCACTAGTACCATTGCCAGTTCCATGATGGAACTACTGAATGTTTTTTTTTATCACTAGTTCCATTTAAAAAAAAACTGAAAATAGTGGAACTAGTGTTGAATTTTTTATCATTAGTTCCATTATAAACGAATCTGAAAATAATGGAACTAATGTTGAATTTGTTATCATTAGTTCCATTATGAACGAATCTGAAAATAATGGAACTAATGTTGAATTTTTTATCATTAGTTCCGTTTTAAAAGTATCTGAAAATAATGGAACTAGGTAATGTTGGATTTTATTATCAGTAGTTCCACATTATTATTTTAGGCACTTGTGAAAGGGGATAGAACAGAACCGATGTGGCATATCAACCTGGCCGCCATTTTGTTTTTTTTCCGAAATCGCGGCTCACATTGAAAGTAGTATGTATGGATAGAGGACATTTAGACAAACAAAAAATGTCATGAAGCATGGTACCCCAAAGTGTCACGTTATCGAGATATTTGAAGGTAAAGATCGACATATGAGTACAATGACCACATCAAAAGTAGACCTTTTACGTGTCTATAGGAGTTGATTATTATTATTACAATTTATTGAAAGAGAGTACACACATTACATATTACTAGGAGCACGAGAAAACTATTCTTTGACGTAACATATCGTTTATTTACGATGCGAAGCGATTTTCTCGTGCGTATAATAATAATCAACCTGGGAACTATTATTTGGATACATTTTTTTTATTTTTTATTGTTGATAGGTTCGCGTTTGACCACTATCTCACCTGATGGAAAGTGATGATGCGGTCGACGATGGAGCACGCTTACCTAGAAGTAACCTAACCTATACCTAATTTAACGCCTACAAACGTAATAAGTCTATTTTTAATGATTGTCCTTGCACTCAATTGTCGATCTTTATCTTCAAAAATCTCGGTAACGTGACACTTTAGGTTACTGGACATTTTAGTTCGTCTATATTATGTCCTTTATCCATACATACTACTTTCAATGTGGGCCGCGATTTCGGAAAAAAAAACAAAATGGCGGCCAGGTTGATATGCCACATCGGTTCTATTCTATCCCCTTTCACAAGGGCCTGAAATAATAATGTGGAACTACTGATAATAAAATCCAACATTACCTAGTTCCATTATTTTCAGATACTTTTAAAATGGAACTAATGAAAAAAAATTCAACATTAGTTCCATTATTTCCAGATTCGTTCTTAATGGAACTAATGATAACAAATTCAACATCAGTTCCATTATTTTCAGATTCGTTTATAATGGAACTAATGATAAAAAATTCAACACTAGTTCCACTATTTTCAGTTTTTAAAAAAATGGAACTAGTGATAAAAAAAAACATTCAGTAGTTCCATCATGGAACTGGCAATGGTACTAGTGACAACGAACCCAAGATTTTGATCAAGGATTTACTACGTACCTATAATTCAAGATTGTTTAGCTCTTCTGTGTAATTTAAAGTTTTTGGATCAATAAAACATTGGTATTGTAATACAGATAGGGAAAATTTAGAAATAAATATACGTTTTGTGAGATTATGTTGTAATAAAACAATTGTCCCATTGGAAAATATTTTGTTTGATAAAACTACTTAAAATTATTATATTAGATTACTTTGTGACTGGCGTTTGCAAAATTACCCTCGATTATGTGTTGACTCATTACAAGAGGTTCGAGCTTCTATATAATGAGATTATGTAGTTGTTCGTACTGATTGATTGAGTAAACTTGTTATGTACAATCAGCGTACGGAAGCTCTGACCGCACTTAGATCCCTTGCTTTGACGATGTCAAAATTGACTACCTAGTATAGGGTGTCTCAGTAAGAGTGCACTTTTTCATTTTAAAATAAAAACAAGTATTTTACGACAGAGTTGTGATATTTTTATTGTATTGTATTGTAAAGAAGACATGTTCCAATTAAGTATGGAATAAAATATCCGGCAAATGACCCCCACGGCTCCGATGACAGGCCATTACTCTTTTCATGAAATTTTCCGTGACTTTTGCACAGAGATGTGGCTGTATCTCACCGATAACGCGTTGGATTTCCGATTTGAGCTCAGGAATTGTTTCTGGTTTATTCGCATAAACCCGAGATTTCACAAAACCCCAAAGAATAAAATCGCACGGCGTTAAATCGCACGATCTTGGTGGCCAGTTGACATCAGAATTTCGTGAGATAATGTGTTGATAATGTGTTCCCCATTTTTGTAATGAGTTTTCACAATTATATCGCGTTGGTCTTTCGAAAGGCGCTCCATTTTTAATAATCGGAATAAACAGAGATGACAGCTGTCAAATTTCAGAGTTGCCACTTGCATGAAAAAAGAAATATTCCAATTTTAAAAAGTGCACTCTTACTGAGACACCCTTTATAACACTGAAATACACAATAGCAATTTATGTTGTGTCAGTATGCAGATGTAAGCTGATTGTACAACTCTTGTACCAGTGTAAGACGGTGGACGTTTGATATTGTCATACTACTTTACTGTAAAAAAATATATCATTTAAGTACCTATATTGTTTTATTTGTGCGTCCACATATATATACCATAATCACCTAGAAGCTTAAATTTCAACGTGGAACAGACCTGATCCCAAACATAATTTGGTCCTTCGAGCCGGATGTCCATATAGCAAATTTTTTTTCTTCAAAACTCAGTGTGACTGACGAGATATAAAAAATGTGGGAGAACACACTCCCCTCATCACTGTCACTCCATCATCATTCTCTTACCCTTACTCCAATTCATTTGGGGTTGGGTAGTATGTCTTCTTCTTTCATACTTCTCTATTATTTTTCACATTACATGTCCAATTGTCTATACCACGACAACCGATTAGCACACAACTTTTCAGGCACCGACACCACTTTCAAACTTCCTCTTACGCACTCATTTCTCATTTTATCCATCCGCGAAACACTACACATCCCCTTAGTATTCTCGTCTCTTTTTATTATTCAAATACAACATTAAAATATATAACTTCAGCTCTTCAGCTGGCAATAGGTATCAGACGCCAGGTTGAAAAACACCGCCCTCAAGTTACTCAAAACATGCCCAATAGATGGCAGTATTTTAAATGCCACTTTCCAATCCCACCACACAACTTTTCAGTTAGCGGCACCTCTTTCAAACTGCCTCATAAGCCGTATCCCATTTACGTTCTGTGGGCCGTATACAGAAAGAAAGCTGGTAGCCGGCACCGTTCTACAAGCGCTTAAGGACGCATTCCCGATTGATAAGTCAAATCATTACTTTTTATAACAAAAGTATGTTTATTAAATACAATGCTTTGTATTTTTAAAATGTTTTTGCTGCTTATTGTAGATAGATGTGCAAGGTACAATTCTTAACTATAAATATAATTTTAGATATGTCCAGTTTCTCAATAAATGTACCGAAGTGTTTTAATTTACTTCGGTACATTTATTGAGAAACTGGACATATCTAAAATTATATTTATAGTTAAGAATTGTACCTTGCACATCTATCTACAATAAGCAGCAAAAACATTTTAAAAATACAAAGCATTGTATTTAATAAACATACTTTTGTTATAAAAAGTAATGATTTGACTTATCAATCGGGAATGCGTCCTTAACGGCGCTGATAGATTTCATTCAACTCGTCGGTGAAGTTCGTCGCTTATCGGCACTCATTAATATAGGTAAATGCCTGCGCCGGGTACCTGCATGGACCAGTTCCTATAAGCGCTGTAGGCAGCTTTGTTTCTGTATCCGTATACAGAAAGAAAGCTGACAGCCCTTGCTAGCCTGAAGGCCGTCCTTGTAGGCACTCATTTTTTATTTTATCATTTTATCCATTCCCCGAGCTCGAAGTTACCCAAAAAATGGCTAATAGATGGCAGTTTTTTGTATGCCTGTTTAAAATTCGGATCGCTAGGTGGCGTAGCCAGCTCCCGCCTTTCAACCCCTAGAGGTAGACGACCCCTGGAGTGAAAAATAATCATCAATGAACATCTAGATTTCTTTGGTTCAGTGGTTGCAATCGCGGCTGCTGAGAATGCAGTCCTGGGTTCGATTACCGGGTCGGGCACATTGTTATTGGGTTTTTATTTTTTCTATCAGGATTTTCTCAGTTGGAGCCGCAGAGTCTGGATTCGAGCCCGGCAAGAGGGTCGCCCCCAATTAAATTGAACTGAAAAAAATGCTAAGGATATCGTATCTTTTCTTTTCAATTTGATAATTCGATTGATATCTCCACCTTGATACACGATTAGCTTGATGAAAATCTACAGCGCCACAACGCCGAGCAGTCCAGCGTTTTGACAAGAATAATTCAAAAGTAGGCATTGTAATAAATCCTACTCCCTCCTACTAATATTATAAATGCAAAAGTTTGTGAGGATGTTTGGATGGATGGATGTTTGTTACTCTTTCACGCAAAAACTACTGAACGGATGTGGTTAAAAATTTAGAACACAGACCGCCTTATTACAAAACGTAGATAAACCTGGTTTAACTTAGACTTGGTTTATCTCGCATGACGTCTCACTTCAATAATATTCAAAAGAAAGTGACAGTGTAATAAGGCGGAGATAGTTTATAAACTGGATTAACACATAGGATACCTACTTCTTATCCCGGTAGTACGATTCCGTGGAACAATTTTCGAACTTCTTGCAGGCGAAGCCGCTGGCAAAAGCTAGTCTAGAATAAAATCTGCTGGCAAGCTGGCAACTACATTCACTTCAAGAACAAAGAGGGACGGACGCTCTTTTTGAAAACCCCGCGTCCAAGATGTGCAAAACTTTATCGCTAGGTGGCAGTGTTTTAAATGAGAATGGGCTGACTTATATGAAGGTTTGCCCAACCCTTGTAGCAATATAGGCTATTGGTTTTCTAACATGCGATTGGACCTAGTGCTTCGTGCCATACATCCATACCTACATATTCTTTTTGCCTCGTCCACATTTATACATCACATATATACAGATAGCGCGCGAGTTGAATGCAGAGCTTAGGAATGCGGTAGTGCGTGACAGCACTACCGCATTACACTAGTGTGAATAGCACAGCACTACACTGCTCTGCTCCCGCTCTTTACCTCAGACCCCGACTGCATTTAACTCGCGCGCTATCCCTAGGTACAAACGTTTTTTTTTAGCAGGTGGCGTTCTGCCTGCATTCGTGGGAATAGTGTGGTGGGCCCACCACACTTTCTTTTTTCATTTTACATACAAAAAAAAAAATTGTCTACTTTCGGTATCTACATAGTCTGTATGCATTTCCAGCTTATCCTGAATGCGATCAGAATCTGTTAAATCTGCGTTAGTATGTATAAGCTCGCTTCGAATAAGCTTCTTGTACAATGAGAGAACCAACTTAATTCATAGTAGTCCAAGATCCAAGAGCAATCAGACATAACTTATTTTCACACGGATGAAACCTGAAGTTTTCAGTAGCGTCTCGTGTGCCTTGAATACCTACGCGCTTTGTGGAACTTGCCGAGTGACACCTGGGCAGGTACCAGGTGAGAAAGGTGACTAAAAATAAGAACTATTTAACTTAAATTCACATGGCTGATTTTTATATATGTCATGTAGAATATTATTTTAAAGTAATATCATATAGTGTCAGACACTTTTGATGGACCAGAGTTTTTGTCAGACGCTTTTAAGCTTGGTTTTTGAAGCGCCTGACCGATATAGCATGGCAATATCCCGATCAATTAGCTTTAAGTATTAAATCATATGGAGTTTAGTATTATTTAAAGCGTCTGTTAAGCAATACGGCCGACGGAAAGTGTCTGGGAGTATTTGCGACTTATTTTTAAGGAAGATTCCTAAAATATACGTAAAAAACAGCTTGGAGAAAATACTTCACGTATTTTCTCCAAGCTGTTTTTTTACGTATATTTTCTACTCCCAGACACTTTCCGTCGGCCGTATTGCTTTACAGACGCTTTAAATAATACTAAACTCCATATGATTTAATACTTAAAGCTAATTGATCGGGATATTGCCATGCTATATCGGTCAGGCGCTTCAAAAACCAAGCTTAAAAGCGTCTGACAAAAACTCTGGTCCATCAAAAGTGTCTGACACTATATGATATTACTTTAAAATAATATTCTACATGACATATATAAAAATCAGCCATGTGAATTTAAGTTAAATAGTTCTTATTTTTAGTCACCTTTCTCACCTGGTACCTGCCCAGGTGTCACTCGGCAAGTTCCACAAAGCGCGTAGGTATTCAAGGCACACGAGACGCTACTGAAAACTTCAGGTTTCATCCGTGTGAAAATAAGTTATGTCTGATTGCTCTGGGATCTTACTCTATAGCTAGATTGGTCGTTGTGCGTACAGCTGTTTTTTTTTTTTTTGTTTTTTTTTATAACTTTGCCCCACACTAGGAATTTCTCCTGTATCGTGGGTGCGTTCACAAACATATAAACTCACATAGGTACACAAATACCCAGACCCGAAACAACTATCTGCAGGTCATACAAATATTTGTTCCGTGCGGGGATCGAACCCGCTACACGCAACGCAGCAGTCCAATCGCTTAGCCACTGCGCCAACCGTGCCGTCCTTTGTTGTTGTTACAGTTGTCACAAGGTTGACGAATAAAAACCATAAAGTACAAAAAATAAATGTATTTCATTGAATAATTTAAACGTTGATGTTGTAAATATTTCCAAACGATTTCTATGTGTTTATAAATGAGCATGGGGACGGCATAACCGCATGGGCGACAAAGCCTGTTTTCTTTAATAAATGATAATACTTAATTCGAAATTTAGTTTTTGAGAATGCTTGTGCCGAAACTAAACTGCAAAGGTGGGGAGTTAACCAGCTGCCCGCTGAGACGGAACAACTTGCCGTTGATCGAAGACGCTGCTTCCATTTTCCTCAAAAACATGTTCTTACTGGATGTGTTAAGAGTTTTTTCTGTCAAGGTCTGGTTGGATTCTGAGGCCAAAGAGTTAATGATAGATTCGGCATCCGTGTCCATATTGAATATATTGGTATGAGATTCCTCGTGCCATAGCTTCTGCAAGTTAAGCGCCATCAGCTCCAGCTGGACCTGCGACAGCTCCCTAATTACGTCAATCTGCACTGACATTACATTGTCACATGTCTTTAGTAAAGAGTTGAGCGTCTCAAGAACGTTGGCACGTCTTTTTTGTATACTGTACTGATTGTCTAAGTTGCGTTCGAAGAAGGCCACGTGCTCGTACAGTTCTGCTAGCTGCAGCGAGCAGGATATGTACTGCGCTGAATGGTGTTCGAAGTCATAGTAGTGCTTTGCCCTCATCAGCCACTTATATGTAAATGCAAACAACTTCCTTGCCTCATCAACGTTACAAACGAAACTAAGAGGCACCTTAGCCAACATCTCTTGCAAATCCAGAGATGGAAATGTGTACGGTTTTTCAGGAACTCCGCAATCGCCCTTTCCAGATTTTTCTGCCCCCTGATCTTTCAAGTTATCATCCTCTAGGTTGTCAGAGCTGTTAAGCCTATCTTCCAGCGTGTCTACAGTCTGCCACAGATTTGTGCCAGACGACGCATGCGTAAAGTATTTGTTCAGAATCTTCTTTTTAGACATTTTAAAAAGCGTCAATCCAAATTTAACCCAGTGATGGCTCAACTCTAAGAAGTGGATTTCGAAATCGGCCTTCTGTAGTACGAATTCTTCAGGCATGAGCTTACAGTTATCGTGGCAGGTCCTCAATACGTGGTAGGCAGCGCAAAGGTGATGGCGTGCATTGTCGAGCTGGTTAAGATACGTGAAATAGTTACCAAGGCGCGCTGTCCTCAAAGCCCAGTCCTGTGGCGTGCCTTCCTTCATTTCTAACTGCCTCCGAAGAGCTGTATGATTGTAAAGAGTATATTTCTGAGGCAAATTCATTTTATTGTACAAGAATGCCTGCATCTGAACGTTGTTGGTGATGACTTTGTCGACTTTTTCGGGATTCACCCGTTTGATGTTGGCCACCGGCTCTGTCGAGAATAAGTCCTCGGCGTCAAGGAACTTGTCGGGTTCCGACTTGCTGATCTGGTCATACAGGTCTTCCATGCTCTCAAGGATTTCGCGAGCGGCACTGATCTCGTCTAGTTGGATCATGTAATAGCAGAGAAGATTCTGTATTCTTAATAAAATAAACAAACATTCGTCCCTTAGAGCAAACTGTTTCAATTTATCAAATGAAGCCTGAAGTATGTTCCTTTTCTCGACGGTGGATATAGGCATGGTTTTAGCGGACAGAAGAGCCAGGTAGCCTTCCATCGCTATGGACCTGACGTATTGGTCATGGTTCTCCTTGCCAAGGACTGCCAGTTCGTTAGTGAGGGTTTGAATATCTTTCTTCAGGTTTTGGAGGCGCTCAGAAGAGCTTTTGCACTTTAAGCTAGATCTCACATTTTCGAATGTGAACGTTATTCGATTTAATGTTTCCATTTTATTCACTACAAATTTTTCATTCTAGGTATTCTCAAATGTGTAAAATTTTACATGAAATTTGATACCTACTGTCACTTTTAATTGTGTTCGGTTTTGTGACAGTTTTGAGTGCATCGTTGAAGCTCTGTCAGCCAGTATACCTATACAGTAAATATAGTTCGAGTAAGGAGAACGCATGGTTTGAACTTTGTTCTATAGACCTGGGGCAACGACGGCATCGTCATCACACCCTCCGCTACATTCACCACCAGGGAAAAAGACGAGCTGCTGAGGATACTCACACTTGTTGCACTTTTGTGTGGATCTCATCAGGTCTGCCCACACGTAAAACTCTTTCTAACCCTGCCAGGTAAGAAATAATTTTAAGTGTGGGTACTACAGCACCTAAACCTTCGATCTCGGGGGAAGGTATTTTCATTCCTCCAATTTCAATAATTTTATATTCTAACTCACTCTCGGGAAACCTCCCCAAGGGTTCCCGAGATGAGTTAGAATTTCAAGTGTCAAGATGAAGACAACACATCAGCACAAGAGCGAGTGGAGCAAACCGGCCCTCGAAAGAATTATTGGTTCCAAGGCGGAAGCCCCTGAATCCGCTCTTGATAATAACAGAATGCAGGAGCGAGAGAAAAAAAGAGTTATTTTTGTTTATTCATACAGTAATGACACCAAACTACACCAAAAGTAAACGGGAAAAAGGCAAAATTTACTTGAGAGCGAAGCGAGTTTACAATATTCGTTTGCTGCCTTGGAATGGTTAGTTTTTGTTGTGCAGAAAGTTAATAATTATTTATCAATAAAAAAAATAAAAAAAAACTGATGATCTTGGGAGATCTTGTGTCATAATGTGTGTCCTGAGTTTGGAAGACGGTGATGAAAAACCCTCTTGCACGGAAAGCCCATATAAGGTCGTTGCAGGTTTGATGCTGATCTTTTCCTTGTCGTGTCGGATTGTCGTCCCATCGGACAATGAGAGTAGAGGAACAGAGCGTGTACCTGTGTTTGCGAAAATGCTTTCGACTAGGATTACTCCTTCGACTAGTGGTCGCAAGCGCTGATCATGCAGTCTTCGGTTCGATTCCACCGTCAGGTAAAAATGCTACGGTAAGTCCCCTCTGTGAGGAGTGGCTGGAGAGGCGTCACGGCGCCCTCACCTTCCGTCTGACGCAGGTCCTCACCGGACACGGATGTTTTGGGAGGTACCTGTACCGAATCAGCAGTGCAAGTACGTAGCACTCGATTCGCTTCGATTCGATAAATCTGACAGTTATTCTCGATAAAATGAGCTTTTATCGAATCGAATCGATGTCGCAAGTACGTAAATAATATTTTAACGATCGGTAGATAGGTAACTCTAAAATTTAAACGATTTTATCGAAAATGCAAGTACGAAACGACATTTTGACAGGTGTCGAACGAAATCTTGTCGACGCGTGTTACGTACTTCCAAATTCGCTAACAAGCTCGATAAAACTGACAACGATAACGATCTCGATGTCTTATCGATGCAAAGTTCGTACTTGCACTGCGGGTGGGAGGAAACGCCCGGATGCTTCCACTGCGAGGATCGACTGGAGGACACGGTGGAGCACACTGTGGAGGTGTGCCTTACTTGGGCAGAGCCCCGCCGTGTTCTCGTAGCGGCGATGACCTCTCGCGTCCGGCCTTGGTGCAAGCCATGGTCCGTGGCGAGGAGGAATGGGACGCCGGCGCCTCCTTCTGCGAAGCAGTGATGCTAGCGAAGGAGGTGGCAGAACGTGAGAGGGAAAGGACGTCTCGTCCCAGCCGCCGCCGCGCCGCGGGAGACGCTCCGGGCGTCGGGGGCCACGTGATGGCTTCCGGCCACCGTAGACGCGGGCCTGTGAACGGTGAGTAATGGGCAAGCTCGCCGTCCGGCCGTCTTATGCCGGCAACAGACCATGTCGACGGCGCGTTCGTGTTCCACGCGCGCCTCAAAAAGATGTCAGTAACATGGAAGGGCCGACGCCCGTCGGGGCTGCGGATTATCGAAAGAGCATAACGCGGCCTCGGCACAAGGGCGAAGAAGGAACATGGGCTGGTTTTTAGTCAGTAGAAGTCTGACACTTCCTTCACCTCTGCCCAAGAAGGGGGGGGGGGGGTTATTTGATGATTTTCCACACACCAAAAAAAAAAGGTAAAAATGCTATTGGCTTTTTTCTTAGGATTTTGTCAGTAACACATGGAGTCTTGATGTATGGGATGGCAATGACCTCGCGCTCTATTGCATGGCACTGTAACATAACTGGCGAAAAGTGGGTTTATTAATGTCTCCACCTCGGCCGCACCCTTCGGGTAATACAGGCGTGATGATAAATTAGACGTAACCCAAATCATAATGGTCTGTATTGATTGGTAATAAATTTCCAGGAAGATAGTTGTGAGGTGAACGAGTAACTGAGGAAATAGGTCAAGTATACAGTGCGATCAAATTATCTTGGCAGCTCCGAACTTCGTGCAGGTCATTTTGTTACAACGAATGTATTTAATAAAAGTGTTATGATATTTATTTTATTTGTATTTCTCACTGTTTAAATTAGATATTTTCTGATCGTTTAAGTATTGGTTTATCTGGCAATAACAGTTTTATTCCCAAGTTTACATGCGTAAAATTTCGTAAAGCCTATGTTCAGAGCTGCCAAGATAATTTGATCGCACTGTATGTTACAGTAAAAACTGATAATCAGTCAAAATTACTTTTGACTGGTGCCAGTCAAAACCCTTAACAAATTAAAACGCATTTTCTATACTTACTAAAATAAATGTTCGCTCTAGCATGAGGTTATCCAAAGGGTCACAAAAAAAACCTAACAAACCTACCTAATAAGTTTCATAATGACCTTTAGGTTTTTTCAATTTATCGATGTAATAACAGAAACCACCTCTTAAGGATCTAAGTAAATGTTTAATAGTTTTGCCCAGTCAAAAGTAATTTTAACTGATTAACAGTTTTGACGGTGACATATATATTACATGGAAATAAAGGTATCTAGTACGGGATGAAAGATTTAAAAATGTATGGTTATAGGTACATCAACCACCAAGCCTGGAATCCACAAAGGGTTAGGCAGAGGTAAGGTATAAAATTAGCGGTGGTTTGGTGCATCGTGTGCCAAATTGAGAAGGTCGGCTGGAGAGTTGGGGGGGATTTTTTCACATACAAAAGTTGTAGATCTTATTATTATGTATTACAACTTTGTTATTTAACTCTGGAAATCGAGATAAACCGTTTTTTACCCTTAGAAACCACGTATAGTACATTTAAATACCTCAATGCTCACCCCCCCAATTCCCGACCTCAGATCGCCCGTAAATTATTTTTCCTTTCATGATCTCTTCCATTTCCAACGGGTTTCATCCTACTATTTTTTTTTCACTTTTTACCATTTCAAAGGCTTTAGTGGCCTATAGTGCTTTTACTTTAAATTAATTGATGTATGGTGATTGACCGTTTTCACTTTACGTCAGCAATATTTTGGTCATTCTCTGCATTTTGATTGAACTGTTGTCGCTTCGAAAATTGCAATTTTTCGTTAAAAGTTGTGGTCAAGTTAAAATTCTCGTTCCAGAAGGGAAATATAAAAAAATGCACGAAATATAAGTAAAATTTCATTTTCTATTTAGCATAACTTTATGATCGAATGTGCCTACTCCTACAAAAGAAATCACCAAAAATAGAGGAATAGGTACTTTTGGGTGGCTGCTCCGAGGTACAAATTACTTCCTTAAAAGTGTATTCTCTAATTTTAACTTACAATTATTGAGAAACATAATAAAACTCCCGTTGATCCCGTTTTATTAAAGCAGTTTTTTTGGGCTTAAGTACTTCTCAAGGATAATAAGGAAAAAGGGCTTTGAGTTACTTGTTAGAATTAAGTGCCAAATAAAATACATACCTGGTTGTGCACAATCTATTGTGAATTTTCACTATTTACACAAAATTCATCATCATCATCATCCGCCTATAATGTTCCCACTGCAGGGACTCAGGCCTCCTCTCTAGGAGAGGGATGGGCTATATATAATCCACCACGCGGGCCCAGTGCGGATTGGCAGATGTCACATGTCTTCGAACTTTTTGGTTGCCGGTTTCCTCACGATGTTTTCCTTCACCGTTTTGAGAGCAACGGTGATGAAATAAATTACACAAAGTAATGCGCCTGCCTGGGTTCGAACCCACGACCTACTGTTCGTAAGTCGGGGCCGACACCACTGGGCCACCGCTGCTCCACAAAATTGCCTACGTCTAATTGTAGGTACCTCTGCATAAGGAAGGGATAGCCCTTTGAGGATTACAGGCTTAATGTTCAAAGAAACATTTAAGTCTGTGGCGACTAGCGACATCTATCGCAACACCTGCGTACTAACAACGATCGTCAGAAGATTCCTACATCGCGCTATTAACATTATCCGCGACATTAGCCTATATAGGAGTTCCCGACTTAGAACTGTCGGGCAGTTAGCCCGCCGGACACAACACCCGTCCGGTCGGAGGATCCTCCCTTTTCTATGGGGGATGAGGAACTTTTCACCCTGTTCCTCAGCTCCCCCAAACTGGTGACCCCGAGCATGAACGTCAGCGCAGCCTTCGTGCAAGCACTTCATACATCGCCATCACTTCCCCTTCGCCTTCGAGCAGCGAGTCATACCGTCAGCCAGCAGCCACGGCTTCATGGGGTATCCTGTCCACCAGCATGCAGCGGAAGCACATTCCTGCGGACATCACCCCCAGCTTCATCAGCGACTTTGGCACAGCACACTGCACTTCGGCCGGTCAGCAAGCAGAGACGCCCTTCTCTCCTGGTCGACGCAGCAGCCAGCCACAACGCAGCACTGCATCACTCCGACTCACTGGAGCTAATATGCAGCATCACGGCAAGCACTGCATCACTCCGACTCACTGGAGCATCACCGCAGACAGTTCCGACTCACCGTGAGTGAACTATGCGGCATCCGGTTCCGACTCACTGGAACCTTCCACTGGCTGACAAGCGCCAAGACTTAACCTGCTTTCGACCTCCGGTCTCGGAGGGGAGTGATGTGGCGACTAGCGACATCTATCGCAACACCTGCGTACTAACAACGATCGTCAGAAGATTCCTACATCGCGCTATTAACATTATCCGCGACATTAGCCTATATAGGAGTTCCCGACTTAGAACCTGTCGGGCAGTTAGCCCGCCGGACACAACACCCGTCCGGTCGGAGGATCCTCCTTTTTCTATGGGGGATGAGGAACTTTTCACCCTGTTCCTCAGCTCCCCCAAAAGTCCTTTTTGTGACGTCTCTTTTATTTAGATTTCTTTTCATGCCCTGAGATGCCGCTACCAGTCCTAGATGTGCGCAAATGAATTGGGAGTTCACTACTGACCTATTCTATTAACCCACTTATCGGCAGTATTGCGGCCGGGAAAACGCAGAACTAAAATAAATCCGAAATATCGGGAGCTTGAAACAATAAGTAAACACGGTAAATATCTCGTTTTCAGTATTACTAGTAAAATAAATCAGAATAAATCTACCAATTAGTTTGACATATCGATGAACATTTTCTTGACAAGGAAAGCCACCTTGATACAGGAAACTTCATACGTGGTCGTACCCGTACAAAACCCTGAGCTTTGTGCTGTCATTATAAAGCTTTGTGATTCCGCTGCAGAACATATTCCGGTTAACTAACCTAATATTTCTTAGCCCATTTATAATAAAAAAAAAAAAAAATCAAAGAACAAAACAGTAAAATTATATTTTTAATAAAAACATCTATCACAACACATTGCAATGTGTTTGTCTGGAACTAAAACTTCCAACTTTACACCACGCGACAATCGAGACATCGTAAAGAAAAGCGCCCAGAACACACATAAGTGGGGGTGAGGGGGGACTCACCACTGCTTTCTTCCCGTGTTTTTAGGAAGCAACAGGTGGCAGGACGTATTTTCTCCGTCTCGGTGTTGAAATGTTGATACTCCCTTGAGTCGGTCTTAAGGGGACAACAGGAGCTAAACGCGAGTTTTTTAATGCGTTAAAGTATATGATTCACTGCAGTAAATAAAATCAGAAATAGTACATTATGGTACAAGTGTGTAATCATCAATACACACGTGTATCATACGACGTTTTTCAACACACTTGTGAAGAAAATAATACTAAAAAGTCATCTTCAACATGTCTTCAACAGGTAAAACAAGTTTAAAGTTCTGTTTTTTTTTTCACATCTACAGTTCGACCAAGTTATCTGTGCAGGCGGGAAAACACGGAACTAAAATAAATGTACTAAGTTTGACGTAGCGATGCATTTTATTTCTTGACCAGTGGTGCCACCTTGAAATTCACACTGTAACAATGGCGATCGACCAAAGACTAAAATAATGATGTTTCTTTATTTTTGGCTTATCGCGGATAGAGTTTTAGCCACGTACAAAATGGGGTATTCAAAGTTTTCTTTAATTATTTTTATTTATTTATTTATTGTCTAAAAAACTTATTCTAATTACAAATATGTTTAAGCCACACATCGAAAGCCTCTCAGGGCTTATCTGAGTGCTGGCGAGCCGTTCGTTTAAACTTTAACAAAAATTTAACTTACTGTACTAAATACATAATCTTTTTAGCAACAATTATATATATGTCACGGCTAATACCCGAAGTGCGGCTGCACCTAGTTTTAGCCGGTTAGAACTAGGTGTAGCCACTTACTCTTGGTTAAACCTAGTACGAGCCGATTGTTTTCGGGTAAAACTAGGTCTATCCGATATCACGACCGTCTCGCGGCAGTATGACTTTATGGGCGGCATGGGCACCGGGCCGTAGGCCGACGAAGGAGGCCGGCGGAGGCCCGGCACCTCGGGGACAGAAGACATTAGTGTTATATATATACGCGAGCGAAGCGAGCGCGCGTCATGGAGTACATATGCGAGGATAGACCTAGTTTTACCCGAAAACCGTCGGCTCGTACTAGGTTTAACCAAGAGTAAGTGGCTACACCTAGTTCTAACCACTATAGATCGTGGTCGTGATATCGGATAGACTTAGTTTTATCCAACAGGGAATGGCCGAACCTAGTTGTAGCCGGCATGATGAAGGATAGACCTAGTTTTACTCGAAAACAATCGGCTCGTACTAGGTTTAACCAAGAGTAAGTGGCTACACCTAGTTCTAACCGGCTAAAACTAGGTGCAGCCGCACTTCGGGTATTAGCCGTAACATATATACATTCAACAACTTACTTTTTAATGATGGTGAAATTTTATAGGTAGGTTGTAGGTAGATACATACTTTTTTTTTTTAGGAGAAGTTTTGTGTAAGGAAACGCTTTGATGTATATTTATAACTTTTCGAACTTGTTTTGACGTTTGCAAGTCTTCCAGAAGTTTATTGAGAAAAACAGGTACTAAATATTCTGAAACCCTCATCCCGTACACATTATTGAATGTGGGTAAGATGTATTTATTTTTATGTGCAAGCGTTTGATAGAATAGCCTTATGTATATAAGAATATAGCATCAAATTAATAATCATCGTAAATAAATATCTTGAGAACAGTAAGGTTCTTATTCCGAATAAACCTACATTGTCCTAATAATATTTTATAGCCCGAAGTATTTTATAGAAGTAGTTATTATTGTGGCTTAAAAGACTTGGTTTCCGAACCGAAGATAGCTTTGTGGTATTTAAATAGTTAAATCAAATTAAATACTTCTATAATTATTGTTCTTGTTTATTTATTTTATACTGCCAATAAAGTAAGTAGTAATTATTATATGATACTTATAATGTTTCCTAGATTTTATCTTGCAATTTCAATGTATCCAGTTGTTTCTATCTATTCCCGGAACTATCTATTGATGTTCATATTTTATCCGAATAAATGTAAAGATTACAAATAAATACATACTAAATTGCTAAATTACCTAATGGAGTTTTAAAATAGTTCCACTTATTAAGATTAGCTAATTATTGTATGTGTTATTAGTTATTTGGCTATAATGTTTGACCATTGCCATTGGCGGGAATCGTTGATGTAATAAGTATGAATTGGCGGTTATAAAAGCAAATGTTACCGCCAATTCAGGGTAGTTACGCTGCAACTATTCTACGAGTTAACTAGATAATACGAGGAATATGTGGATCTGTACCCAGAGTGTTATATTCTATTTGGATATGTATTCCATGTGTGTAGAATAAAGTTTACATGTAAACGTCCTATTATTGAACCAAGATTACAAAGAGGAGAAAGCTGTAACCTATTTGTATTGTCCTAAGGATCTACAATGTTTATGTAAGTTAATTGATAATTGATATTATGCTATGAATATTACTGATAACTACTATGTGTTAGAAATATGTACTATAATATGGTTCTTATTGATTGTTGTTTATGTAAACTGATAAATTGCTGTAACTTGAGACAGTCCAAGACAATGTCAGGTAAAGTCAGGTTGTCTTTGCATAATACTTTAAAATGTGTTCCCGTGGAGTTTCTTGTCCGTTCTTCTCCACGAAGACTAGGGACCTAACGAACGGAATCGAGTTTGATGTAGTTGACAAGACCAAAAGAAATAAAATGAATAGTCTTGTCTTTTGTGCTTTTACTTCATAAAACCCCTGTTCCCAACACACCTTTTTAAAGAGACTTTCGAACACAGTAAATAACTAGTAATCATCCTGACACTCAAAGTTTATTAATTGGTGAATATTAATACATATACACACAGTCTTACATCCACTAATGTAAGATCAGAAGTGGGATTGTCCCTGGCTTGCTAATATGATTTCTAATTGTGTTCCTTTTTAATATTTTCATGATCCATGTGGGAGTTACTGCTGGTCTGATGCTGAGAGATGTGACGTCGGTGGCTCACCGCCTCGACTTGACTAGGACCGGAACGATGGCTACGTCGACAGCACGTACTCTGACCGTGAGATTGAGAAGCTGCTGGTACAGCATCGAAGCCATGCCATGGATTAAATCGAGCAGCAGTACGAAATAGTTAATATCGGTAAGGCCTTGCCTTGGCTTTAATATTTTGTTCTATGAAAAGTTCTATGTTGTATGTCAGGTACTTGCGATAAAAATGTTTTAGAATTTTCGTAATACAAGGAATAAATGTATTTGTTACTACTCCCAAACTCATGAATAATGTTGTTGTTTTCGTAAAACATCGAAAATAAGTAATTTAAAGAAAAATAAGAAAATAGTTTTGAATTAATTTAATGAGATGATGAGATGGAAGGTAGGTGAATATTATAAGTTGGTATTTAAATATTTTATTGAAGCTTGTCTTAAAATAGTTGATGACAATGTCAATATTTGTCGAATAGAATGTTAAAACGTTACGGAGTACGGAATGAATTTGAGAATATGTAATGTACAAATAACTTATATAACTTATGTTCAATCATTTTAAGATACATTTCAAAACTGAACAATTATAATAACATAAAGACGACCCACTGACCTAATATTGTACTACTTAAATATGTAGTAGACTTAATAGTACGTATCAAGTGGGTAAACAAATAAATTCGTTTGGTGTAATACATCATAAGTTCTATCTATTGATTATAACTTAGTGGGACAAGGTCAAAAGTTACTGATCGTTTCCCTTATTTTGATGCACCTACAATAAGCTGATTGGCTAGACTTTCTGAAATAATAATTTGACTTTGGCTTCTAAACTACCTTCGCGTAAAAGTGAAGTAGCTATAGATTTTGGTTCTAATGAAAATAAACTACTTTAAACTTACTTCATAATCACTACCTAAGCTACTCTCATGATCTGAAAGTTATAATTTAATCATAAAAAGATAACATGTATGTTTGACCAAAACAGCCTTGCTAAGACAAAAAGGTAAAAATATTCCTCATCAAAAATTAACAATAATCCTCGTAATGAGAAACTAAATTTGAATTCAAATTTCAAATTCAAAAATATTTATTTGTGACACATAGGTAAAAGAGTTATCAGGTGTTATCAAAAGAATATATAGTATCACTATGTGCTGCCTTGCAAGGCATACAAATAATGTCTACACATTATTTAATGTAGGTAGTTTAAACATTTTTTATAGGATTCTATTCTAGTTACTTAAAATAAATAAGAACAATAAAAGTGTTTTATGGCTAATAACTAACTTATGAACTAAAGCTAATAAAAGTAAAAGAATGTAAATAAAATAAAAACATTTTTCACTTTTTGTCTTAAATAATATGAATAACATGTTTATGTTCTTTTCTCTTCTCTTCCTCGTAACGAGGGTAGGCGATGACAATAACGAAACAAATGTGTCTATTAGCTAATTACCAACCAAGCAAACACGGATACAAACCAAAAGCAGTTGTGCTAGATGTCGCATCATACTTACTAAAACTTTTTTGGCATTGCGAGTGATCGAAGTTTTTAAGATTTGCTTTGGTATCTATTAGACAACAATATGTTAAAATAATTATAGTAGGTACTACAATAATAATTGTCAGATTGACCGAGCGGTTACTTTTTGGTAACTGAATATAAAAAAAAAAAATTAAGCTACGTTTCAAAACAAAATAAGATAATTTTTATTGAAATAAAATAATTTTCATAAAAAAAAAAATAAAAAAAAAAAACATTTAAATGTTTTAAATTTAAATGTTAATTTTATTTGAGATAAAATAAATTTGATTAAATATTAACTGTGGCGCCATCACGTCTTCCAAGCACATCGTGTTGTGCTGGCGCTGCCGCTGCGGCTGCAGGGAACCTCGAGCTGCGTAAATAATATGTTAACCTTAAACTATTAAATTCGAGTCATTTGAGGTTGAAACTCTGGAGCCTGAATGAAATTTCGAAACGCCTTGTTGACGCTTCCTGTGAGGCTGTGACCCAAGGGCTGAGTTTTTCTTTGGCCAGAGGCTAAGTGTTGCAAAAATGTTGCAATTCAACGTGACAACGCGGCCAGTGTCTCGGGCACTTTACCTGCTGACAGCGTTGAGGACTTTTTCGATGCCCTTTTATAGTCTTTTGTCAGTTGGGTCTAGTTTCATGTATATTTTGTTATGTTTATTTTGTTTATAGTCTTATAACCTCAATAAATAATAATAAATAATAATAATACGTTAATAATAATAATAAATTAATAATAATAATTAATAATAGTAAATAATAATAATAATTAAAAATAATAATTAAACATAATAATTAAAAAAAAATAATGATTAATAATAATAAAATAATAATAATTAATAAGAATAATTAATAATAGTAAATAATAATAATAATTAAAAATAATAATTAAACATAATAATTAAAAATAATAATAATTAAAAATAATAATTAATAATAATAATTAATAATAATAATTAATAATAGTAATAAATAATAATAATTAAAAATACGAATAAGAATATGAATAAGAGATCGCGGAAAGCGATAAGGCCGCCCATTGTATGTTTTGTAGTGTATATTATGTTTTCTTTTGTTATGTATTTTTGTGGTGTACAATAAAGTATATATAAATAAAATAAATAAATAAATAGTAAATAATAATAATAATTAAACATAATAATTAAAAATAATAATTAAACATAATAATTAAAAATAATTATTAATAATAAATAATTAATAATTAGTAAACAATAAAAACAAGGCGAACAAGCCGGTTTCCGAAAAGGCTTCAGCACCATGGACCACATCCATACGCTCCGCCAGATTATACAGAAGACTGAGGAGTATAATCGGCCATTAATTATGTCTAGCGTTTGTGGACTATGAAAAAGCCTTCGATTCGATCGAAACCTGGGCGGTGTTACAGTCTCTTCAGCGGTGCCGTATCGACTATAGGTATATCGAAGTGCTGAAGTGTATGTGTAGAAACGCCACTATGTCGATCCGATTACAGGACGAGAGCACGAAACCAATCCAATTGCAAAGAGGCGTGAGACAGGGAGACGTTATTTCTCCGGAACTGTTCACGAACGCATTGGAGGATGTTTTCAAACTCTTGGAATGGGATGGATTCGGCATCAACATCAACGGCGAATATATCACTCACCTTCGTTTTGCCGATGATATAGTCATCATGGCTGAATCGCTGGAGGATATAAACACAATGCTCAGAGACCTCAGTAACGTTTCTCAACAGGTGGGTCTTAAGATGAACATGGACAAGACGAAAGTCATGTTTAATGACCGTGTTCCACCCGTACCGGTAATTGTTGGGAGCGATACTCTCGAAGTTGTTGATAGTTATGTTTACCTGGGACAAACTGTTAAACTGGGTAGATCGAACTTCGACAAAGAGGTCGCCCGAAGAATCCAACTCGGATGGGCAGCGTTCGGGAAACTACGCGACATCTTTTCGTCCAAAATTCCGCAGTGTCTCAAAACGAGGGTGTATAACCAGTGTGTGTTGCCAGTGATGACTTATGGCACAGAAACATGGTCCTTAACTGCTGGCCTCTTAGAAAAGCTCAGAGTCACGCAACGAGCCATGGAGAGGGCTATGCTCGGAGTTTCTTTGTGCGACAGAATCCGGAATGAGGAAATTCGCCGAAGAACCAGGGTCACCGACATAGCTCGCAGAATATGCAAGTTGAAGTGGCAATGGGCAGGCCACATCGCTCGAAGAACGGACAACCGATGGGGAAGAAAGGTTCTCGAGTGGCGACCACGAACCGGAAGACGCAGCGTTGGCAGGCCTCCCACCAGGTGGACCGACGACATCGTGAGGGTCGCGGGCAACCGGTGGATGCAAACGGCAGGCTGCCGATCTTTATGGCGTTCTATGGGGGAGGCCTTTGTCCAGCAGTGGACGTCAAATGGCTGATGATGATGATGATGAAACAATAAAATAATATTTCCAGTCTAGGAACAAAGCCAAAGTCAAAGCCAACTAAGTGTAAAAACTAAAAAATTGTTTACCAACAAAATAATGATACACTGACTTGATGACTGACTGAAAATTTAAGTCTCACCTAAAATATGGTGAATGAGGAATTTATTCCGCCTCACGCTACTAGGCTTTATGCTTGGTGTCATCTACCTCACCGGTAGCGGGTGAATAAAGTTTGACATTATAGGTATTTAGCCGAACTACCGCCTAGGGGGTGAAGCTTACTCGCAATATTAGTAAATGAGGAATTTAATTCCGCCTCACGCTACTAGGCTTTATGCTTGGTGTCAGTTACCTCACCGGTAGCGGGTGAATAAAGTTTGACATTATAGGTATTTAGCCGAACTACCGCCTAGGGGGCGAAGCTTACTCGCAATATTAGTAAATGAGGAATTTAATTCCGCCTCACGCTACTAGGCTTTATGCTTGGTGTCAGTTACCTCACCGGTAGCGGGTGAATAAAGTTTGACATTATAGGTATTTAGCCGAATTCCGCCTAGAGCGAAGATAGCTCGTGCTACAGCACGAGCTATGTAGGACAAACATTTAATTAACAAAAATGATAAAAAAAAAAAATATATAACAGAAAATGAACAATAAATAAAAAAAAATAAGTTATTTGTACAAAATTATTTCATGATGAAATATAATATTCTGGTTGCTTAGCCAATGATTTAGTATTACATTATCCCTTATGTATTTATAACATTATCTTTTCAACTGCCACGTTTTAAAGGAAGCAGCCTAATTCAGTCTGATCCTTTTAAATTTTATTAAAGTTTAATTGCGAATAGTGTTTTTGCCCTTGTAACCTTTGGGCAGTAAATAATTACTTCGAGGACGAAGTACTGTCAGTATGGCCGTGATAGAATAGCCTTATGTATATAAGAATATAGCATCAAATTAATAATCATCGTAAATAAATATCTTGAGAACAGTAAGGTTCTTATTCCGAATAAACCTACATTGTCCTAATAATATTTTATAGCCCGAAGTATTTTATAGAAGTAGTTATTATTGTGGCTTAAAAGACTTGGTTTCCGAACCGAAGATAGCTTTGTGGTATTTAAATAGTTAAATCAAATTAAATACTTCTATAATTATTGTTCTTGTTTATTTATTTTATACTGCCAATAAAGTAAGTAGTAATTATTATATGATACTTATAATGTTTCCTAGATTTTATCTTGCAATTTCAATGTATCCAGTTGTTTCTATCTATTCCCGGAACTATCTATTGATGTTCATATTTTATCCGAATAAATGTAAAGATTACAAATAAATACATACTAAATTGCTAAATTACCTAATGGAGTTTTAAAATAGTTCCACTTATTAAGATTAGCTAATTATTGTATGTGTTATTAGTTATTTGGCTATAATGTTTGACCATTGCCATTGGCGGGAATCGTTGATGTAATAAGTATGAATTGGCGGTTATAAAAGCAAATGTTACCGCCAATTCAGGGTAGTTACGCTGCAACTATTCTACGAGTTAACTAGATAATACGAGGAATATGTGGATCAGGGGCGCTACTACAACGTCTTAAAACAGTCCTGTTTAAGTCTTACTTTGCATTTTCGTACCATCACGTCCTTAAAACAATCCTAATGCAGGACTGCTAAAAATATCAGTTTTGATATCGTTTTGATGACGTCACCTCAAATAGTTCATTCAATTGGTACCACGACGTGCCTTTTGACAGCGAGCAGGATTGTTTTTATGTCAAATAGCAGGAATGTTTGACATTCTAAATAAGTTGATCTGGGGCGACGAATATATTATTGTTTTATAAATTATACAAAAGAAATGTACTGCCGTGCCCGTGATATACTTGGTAATAAAAACACATTCATTTATGTGCAAGGGGTGTATTAAACACCTCTGCCCAATCCTTCGGATGTTACAGGCATAATGATTGATTGCTAAAATGTAAATTTTTGTTGTTATCTAATTTGAATTGTAAGTGATTGTGCTGTTGGTGTGCTTTATAAATAAATAAATAAATAATGTTATGGTGTCGTAAAGTATTCGATTGGACGAGGATTGGACTATGTTTTCAGTGGTTTCAGTGCATCATCTTTATCATTTTCAACGAGAAATTGTCTGCTGCAGGACGTAGGCATCTTCCAAGCATCGCCACATCGACCGATCTTATATTTCTCGCATTCCGAAAAGGAGGAAGAGCTAGAGAGACTATGACTAGGCTGATGATGATTTAGTGACGGTGTTAGGAGGAAGCACCGTCAATGTACCAACAAGAACCACTGTGACATGACTCCATAGGAGATTCGGAGCCCAACGTGCATATTCGTGCCGCGAACCCAAACACTCCTGTGTACATTTCCCGCATACACTACACCAGTACGGCGGAGGACATCGTGGAGTACGTGCGCCAGAAGACCAAGTAGGTACCTACGTGGCGAGAGTGTGGAGTTGCTGCATGGAGTCGCGCAGCTACGTCAACTTTGGGGCGTTCGTGGTGTAAGTACCAACATGTTATGAATCTGCATAATCGTGTTGGAAGAGGACATTAGGCCGCAGGGAGTGGTGTTCCGTCGTTTTCATGGGCAAGTGCCATATGTACCTACGTGCAGCACAAAGACTTAGTGCTTAACTGAAGTGTTACAAACATAGTTTTAAGGCTCTCTTTACTAATACAAATTGTATTTTGTCTTATTTATGTTAGTCAGCTTTACATGACATACTAAGGTATGTAAGGCTGCCAAAGATGCCTGAGAAAAAGTGGATGTTGTTGTCGTTTGTTACATCATAAACATCGATTTGTAAAATGTACTGTTGCTATAGATTACCTACCTATAACTTGTATTGCTGGAGAATCAATAAACTACCATTATAATAACAGCTGTGTTATTGTTTGTATGCTTGAAAATTAACGACCCCACACACCCTAGTGTCAGAGTTTCTAAACATGGTTTGACGACAGCAATTTGGCGACAAAGACCACCGGCTTAGGGTGCTTTTCCACCAGAGATGCGCTATGCTACGTTGCTATGGATGCGTTATATATCCGCCAATGATATTCATTGGTGCACATAGCTTGGCACTGGTGGAAACGGATTCAACTAAGATGTTTTCTATATGGAAGGATGCGTACTATGGATGTGTGCTTGATGAAAAGCAGCCTTATACGTGCCTTCCGAAGCATAGAGTGCCTTCCAAACATTGCTACTGAGAATCAATCCAGTTTTACAAACTCGCGGAAACGCACAAGCGTGTTTAACCGAACACTCTTACATCGTTTGAACATTTGAACATAGTCACCCTGAAATCATCCACAACTTCTTACACGCAGTTTAGCAGACCTAAAGTACTTGGGTACCTACTTAAATAAAACGATCAAAGTTAATAATGGTTTATAGTCAGAAGTCTTTATTATACAGTTTAAAATATCGATTAACAACTCGTAGATCAGTCCATATTCGAATTTCTTGGAATTATTTTAACCAGCTCCATGGTCCATAGTGATAGGTAGTGGTTTTTAAGATGCATGGATGCAGTTTTAATGATATTCTTTCCATTGGTTGCTCTTCATCTCTCAAGGGAAAATAAACATTGGCATGTCCACGTTCACGTTAATGTTTTTATTTCAAGCCAGCTTCAAAATAAGGATAAGATGAGTACCCATCGCATCCTATTATGGACCAGCATTTTGGTTGAGTTGGTACATATTTCATAAGTCCATCATAAATATATGAATATTGAAAACGGTTCTTAATCACAATCACAGCACACAAGAAAAACTTTTTAACAAAAAATAAAACCGACTTCAAAAAAAACACAAAAAAGTGAAAAATAAACTTTAGAAGAAAAACCAGTCTCTGAAGTCGGTGACTTTTGTTTGTTTGATTTCATTTTATGCCACCGACTTCAGAGACTGGTTTTTCTTCTAAAGTTTATTTTTCACTTTTTTGTGTTTTTTTTGAAGTCGGTTTTATTTTTTGTTAAAAAGTTTTTATTTTTCACTTTTTAGTGGTTCACATGTTCATGGGTCAATGTGGACAATGTAGTTATTTTTGAGTTTTGTTGATTTTTCAAAAACCGCTTGTCCGATTTCGAAAAAAAAAATATGGGACCATTTTGGAAGTATACCCTTTCCAACAAAGAAAGAATTTTTCAAATCGGTTGGCAAGTGACGGAGTTATGCCCGAACAAACATAAAAAAAAAAAAAAAAAAAAAAATACAAACATCCGAATTGAGAACCTCCTTCTTTTTTAGAAGTCGGTTAAAAAGTAAATACCATAATTTAATTTAGAATTATTATATAAACATACGATGTAATTTTATTGAATTTTGTTGACAACCACTCACTGACAAGTATAATGACGTAATGCATTGACATGGATGCCACTTTAATATAAAACGATAATGATACCAGCCAGTTACCTATAAAAAACACTGGTCCGAATCTTATTATGTTACAATGAAGGGCTTAACCTCCTTCGAAACATTTTCTTACTTTGTCAAGGAAAATCCTCCAAGATTTTATAAAGGTTACGATTTTAATTATGTATTTTCTTAAAACTACCTATAGAAATGAAAAATTGTATGGTAAATAATATTTATATTTTCATTAAAGTTATATTTTGTTTCATGACTATTATTTCGGAATACGATTCGGACCGGATTTTTGAGAAAGAGACAGCGCTATACAGTTTACGTATTGCTAGTTGCTTCTTTCATGTTAAAGCAGGGAATAGACAAATCTTACAGATCGTTCGTTCTTTCCCCGCACTAAGCAAGAGTAAAACAGTATTGTTTTGTAGAGGTCATGGTACCAAACAAAGTGTTATTGTTTTAAGCCTGAATCAAAACGTTCCTGCAATAGGATTGTTTTGTTAAAGGTGGTAGTAGCGGCCCTGTACCCAGAGTGTTATATTCTATTTGGATATGTATTCCATGTGTGTAGAATAAAGTTTACATGTAAACGTCCTATTATTGAACCAAGATTACAAAGAGGAGAAAGCTGTAACCTATTTGTATTGTCCTAAGGATCTACAATGTTTATGTAAGTTAATTGATAATTGATATTATGCTATGAATATTACTGATAACTACTATGTGTTAGAAATATGTACTATAATATGGTTCTTATTGATTGTTGTTTATGTAAACTGATAAATTGCTGTAACTTGAGACAGTCCAAGACAATGTCAGGTAAAGTCAGGTTGTCTTTGCATAATACTTTAAAATGTGTTCCCGTGGAGTTTCTTGTCCGTTCTTCTCCACGAAGACTAGGGACCTAGCGAACGGAATCGAGTTTGATGTAGTTGACAAGACCAAAAGAAATAAAATGAATAGTCTTGTCTTTTGTGCTTTTACTTCATAAAACCCCTGTTCCCAACACACCTTTTTAAAGAGACTTTCGAACACAGTAAATAACTAGTAATCATCCTGACACTCAAAGTTTATTAATTGGTGAATATTAATACATATACACACAGTCTTACATCCACTAATGTAAGACGTTCTTAAAAAGTCAGGTCTTGTTCTTTCGGCTATCAGCTCCGGTTTATTGACTTCCGCAAGCGTAAAGAATTCAACTTTATTGAACACATTCATAACTTGACAATATTTAAAGAGGTCCCTGTCGTTGTTTTTTGTATTTTTTCCTGATATGTTTAGGCGTAATTACTATAAGTATTCTAAGTTGTAACTTGTAAATATCCGCTAGGTATGTTATATGAATGATATGTTCTCCCGTAACTACTTAGCTAGCCCGTAGTTGATATAATTATATAACATTCTAAGCGTTTTGTAAGGCAGTTTATATTTAAGTATGCTAAGCTTACCTAGAATAGACCTCAATTTGTTACATACATAATCTTTATGCGGTCCCCAACAGAATCGGCTATCGACCATTAGACCGATATACATGTGTTTATCAACTACCTCCACTAACGGACATTTACAAGTACGTGGCGAGGTATGCAGGCAAGTGTGTTCGTGTGCTATAATTGTAGGTGTAGTGGAGCATTTGTTGTGTGATGAGTGGATGTGGACAATTTTTGTTTTTGATGCATTTATTACTAATCCTACGTCATGAGCCCATTTACACATTAGGTCGAAGTTACGTTGTAGGGATTCCTCAGCGTCATGAATGTTCTTATTAGCGACTAATATACACGTGTCGTCTGCGAATTGGTAGGTATACAGAACCCGATTTTACAACATTGTCATAAAGTAAGTATTCTGTCGGACCTATAATTGAGCCCTGGGCCGTCCCTTGCGTGGATGGAAGCTTTGTACTAGGTCATTTTGTATTATAACCGTCTCAGACCAAGAAAAAAAGAAAGACGGCGCGACGCGAACACCAACAGTGAAGTCACAAAACCACGCGCCTATGCTCAAGTAAACATACAAGCTCACGCACACACCTACACTAAAACCACACGCATTTCTCCTAGAACGTCACGACTTCACGAGACATTGTCTACACACATAGATAAAAAGTTGGCTTCACTTTTGATGTTCGTGGCGCGCCGTCTTCCTTTTTTTGTTGGTCTGAGTATGACCGTGTTATATCTGTTGGTGTGATAGTTTTTTAATAGTTCCAATAATGGCCCTTGTATTCCATTTTGCGACAACTGGTTAAAAAGTGTATCACAACGAAGCATATCAAATGCTTTGCTAAAATCTATAAAAAGTGCCAACACATGTTTTTTATCATTTAACTGTTTATTGACTTCATCAGTAAATTCTAGTAATAATTGTGTCGTACTCGTAACTTTCTGAAATCCATATTGTTGATTATTTCATGTGTACGTAAGAAGTTATTTATTTCATTGCCTATATAACGTTCTAAGATCTTATCTATACAAGACAAAATAGTGATAGGTCGATAATTATTGACGTCATCACGAGGGCCCTTTTTGTGTATTGGACGTATCACCCCTATCTTTAAAAGGTCGGAATACGTACCAGTCTGCAAGCAGCAATTAATTAGATGTGTAATAACTGGAATTAGTTTAGCTGATATAGGTATATTTGACATCTTTAGCACGTATCCCGTCGTAACCCGGGCTTTTCCTATCGTTCATTTGTTTGATAATTCGTTCAACCGTATCTTCTCGAGCAGGTTTTACTCTTATCGACCTATCAGGAATTATCTCGTACCTACGTACATTTGTCTAGAAGAGGCATGTTGCAAGAATTGTAGAATTAAATTCAGTCATAAAAGTGTTGGCCTATGTTGATGGATTTGTTCGAAAAGTTATAAGTAAAACGTGTTCAATACATTGCATAATTTTGCCCGTTAAAATATTCACAATGCTCCAAATCTTTTTGCAATTTTTGAAATTTTGAGAAACTTCCCTCATTATTTGTTTATTTCTAATGTAATTTGTGTATTAGAAATAAAACAAACAGTTTTATTTCTATATCTATTGTTTATCAATCTTTTTTTTGAATTATTTTCATCTTTGCGCCAAATACAACAAATCCCTTTTCCTACACATCTTTTTGAGCTTTTCATTGGCCCAAGGACATGTATTACGTTTGCTGACACTATTTTTATTAATTGTAAATTTACATTTATCACATACATGTATGTACTTAACTATTTCATTTGGGCACCCGTATTGAAGGGGTATACTCCAGTCGATGTTATTTAGTTCGCTGTGCACTCGGCGATTATCTATCTTAGTTATTAAGTTACTAGACGAATGTGAGTCATTCTTGTTTAGCGCGTTCAGTATCGCACAACCGGTTATGTAGTGGTCGGCCGGTGAAATGTATAAATGTTATGCGACTTAGCGTTGCGATTGCGAACAAACACGTGATCTATACAAGACTTTGAGATTCTGTCACCATATTTTTCGATGACAATTAACGCCACTAATAAATCCCAAAGTGCACAGCCAATCTAGATATTGTCTTACCACGGGGTTACTTACTTTAAGATCTATGTTCATATCTCCCATCAATACATAATCCTGTTTTATAGGATATTTCGCTATTAAGGTCCTTAACCCATATATGCCCAGAACTATTTAGGACACCGGTAGTGCCACTACCGGTGTCGTCCGACGACAATTCCTTGATAAATTGGAGTTTGGATGTGTCGGGCGGTCTGTACACGGCACATAATCCGAATTTAAGACTATTGATATTTAACTCGCCGGCCACACATTCAAACTCCTGTGTACACAATTTACTATATCTAGTAAAAGATGCAGACTTATGAATATACAATAGCACGCCCCCACCTCTCTTATTACTTCTTAATTCTGAGTACAGGTTGTAGTCCGGGAGTACAAACATTTGTCCCAAATCATTTTTTATGTTTACTTCAGTTAATATCAGAATGTGGATTGTATATTATTTAATACTAAAAACTCAATTTGAGCAAAGTTTTGCTTGATAGATCGTATGTTTACATGCAAGGAGTTCTGTTTCGGACGCGATCGGAGACGGACGGGTCCACCCGCACGCTCACAGCCCCTAAAAAGCATTCTACTGCCACTAATTACCTTTGTTGCTCGGCGCCCGCGCAGACCGACCCAAACGAAGATAATACAGGGCACGTAAATAGCAAAACCTACGGTTAACTAACTTATCAAAGTGATAATTAAGGTGGTATTTTACCACACGTTCGTGTGTGAATATTAGTGCCACAATCTAGTCTGACAAAGTGATAATTAACTAGTGCGTCACGCGTTCGATCGCGAATTAGTGCCGTGATCTAGTCTACCACAGTGATAAAGGACCGTTGCACTTCACGTTTGTGTGCGAATTAGTGCCGTTAGATTAAATAGCCTACCAAAGTGAAAAAAAATAATAATAATTACCTGCTGTACCACACGTCCGCGTAGTATAGTAAAAGGCCTTTAAATAGTCCGCCAAAGAGACTCCTAAAAGTGACTGTCATATTGTGCATCCATGTTTGAACTATTATAGACTACTGGCCCGTGTTGAAAAAATTATGGGTCATGTGAACCACCAGGTGACCTATCTAGAACGATATAGGAGCATAAAATAATAAGATTCAGCACTATGCCGTCACTTGTAAGCTGTCCAACCGAGTGCAGGTGAGAATTCAAAAGTACAGGTAGACTCGGTACATTTTGGTCATATATTTTTGTACGGCATTCTTACCATCGATAGATCCATGAAAAATAATAAGAAAACGCGTAGTGCCGTAAAAAAATGTTGCGCCACAAAGTCGGAATTTTTATTTTATTTTCCGACAATTTCGAGGGTAAATTTGGTCATTTGATTTTGTACGGCATCAGTTTCATACTATTTCAATACTGCTTCTAATCCATTATTCCGCAACGCCGTACAAAAATCATGCGACAAGGGGAAATAATCGAGGGTTGAAACCCCCTCTCTTGCCGCTGGTCCAGGGGGTGATTTGAAAAAGAACGGCTTCGGTTCCAAAACATTATCTAGCACTCAAAAGTACTATTAAAAATAATGCCGTCAAAAAATTATTGTTCATTTTAAATGTATATCAATAATTATCTTAATTTCATCGTATCCTTGATTTTTAAAGCTGTAAAGTCATTTGATCCTGTACGGGAACTTTTTTTTTAACATAATATTGTAAAATACAATTGATAAATAGTATTGCCGTTCAAAAGAAACTGTTAAAAAAAATGTTATAGAGAAATACAAAAACTGAAATTTTGCAAATTATTGCAAAAGTTTAAATATCATAGATTAATGAAATATAGCAGTTTTCAAAATTTTGTCCCTTGTTTTAAATAATATTAACATAAATAAATTAGGAAAAAATGATGCCGTACATTTTAATGCAGACCATTATCTTTTAGGCTGATGAAAATGACGCTACCATTTTAAGGTTGCACAAGCCAGTCATTCTTCCATACAAACGTAGTATGGTGATTACTCCTGATATTATCAATCTGATACAGTACGGCATTAACATATTTTTGAAGAGAACAATTGATAATATGAAAAAATCACTATGACGTCTAACTGAACTGAAACGGTGTGTATATTATATCCAAGAATTGAAACTGCCAATCCCAGTATCAACAGTTTTAACGTCATCATCTTCTTCGCCTGATTCCTCATCCGGTTCCGTTATGTCAAAGACTTTTTGGGGGCATTCCTCGCCGTGGAACCAGTCGAAATCGTATCGACCGTCATTGAGAATCCATCCATAGCTTATTGGTAACAAGGTCGACGGTATTTGTTTGTAGGCATTACACCAAATCTGTGCTATGTTGTAGGTACTTCTCTTCATATGTTGTTTTAACTCCCGGAAACAAGGGGGAAACGACGTTGCTTCCAATTTCATAGTTGTCTTTTTGAAAGCTTCACTTCTGCTTTTCGGCGTATAAATCTTTTCGAATATGATACTTATGACTTGTGGGAAATTCAATTTTACAGCTCCCACATAAGATTTACTTTCAAAACAATTACTGATCTACCTAGGGATTGAAATGAGCTACACGACTAAGAGAAGTCTTAAAATAATTAACAAGGAACAGTTGACGTCAACTGTTCCTTGTTAATTAGTTTAAGACTTACAGACTTATAGTTGCCTCAACCGAAAATGTGCGAGTACTTCTCAAAAATATGTTGTATTTTGGAATTATCAGTGACAACATGTCTATATTTTGGTATAAATCGATAGTATACAAACCCATATTTAACATAGTTTCTAACTAGGAACCTAGAATCACGAAAAGAGTATGAAAATTAGTACAAATAAACTATCTAAATGCCGTATAAAAAAATATCGTGATAAATTTCACCTTACATTTCGATAAATGGATTTTTTCTTTTTATTTTTTTCATTTTCAGTTTTTTTCCCCTTTGGACCAACGAAAATGTACGGCATATGAAAAAATATTATCTATGCATAAAATACTTTCAAAATAAATTAATTTTATGTTGTGTCAAATCACCCCCTGGACCAGCGTAAAGAGAGGGGGTTACAACCCTCGATTATTTCCCCTTGTCGCATGATTTTTGTACGGCGTTGCGGAATAATGGATTAGAAGCAGTATTGAAATAGTATGAAACTGATGCCGTACAAAATCAAATGACCAAATTTACCCTCGAAATTGTCGGAAAATAAAATAAAAATTCTGACTTTATGGCGCAACATTTTTTTACGGCACTGCGCGTTTTCTTATTATTTTTCATGGATCTATCGATGGTAAGAATGCCGTACAAAAATATATGACCAAAATGTACCGAGTCTACCTGTACTTTTGAATTCTCACCTGCACTCGGTTGGACAGCTTACAAGTGACGGCATAGTGCTGAATCTTATTATTTTATGCTCCTATATCGTTCTAGATAGGTCACCTGGTGGTTCACATGACCCATAATTTTTTCAACACGGGCCAGTAGTCTATTATTAGTGGCGCGAAAACCCCTTAAACTACTTCCCGCTACGTGTTGACGCCACATAAGTGCAACTCGCACATATCAACTCTACCGAGGCTCGGCTGTACCCCTCATACTCAACAACACCTGCAATCAGCAGCGATCCCGGAATTTGGTGAGACCGTTTCATAATTTAGGTACTTAATCTAGGTGCAAATCTAAATGAACGCCAGTAAAAAGGGCTCCCAAAAACTAACGATAAAATCAGAACAGGAGAACAAAAGACGAAACAATCACCACCAGGGTTGGCATGTTTAAAACAAGTTGTTTAAAACATGTGTTTTAAACAGTGTTTAAAACAGTTTAAAATAAAACATCGTTTTTTATTAGGTGTTTGAAAACATTGTTCAAAATATGTTTGTTCAAATTTTGAAAACAGTATTTCACTTGAATCAACTGCAGTATGAAGCTGTGTCACTAAGCCTACAGTTTGGCTATCAATTTGGGTTTTTAATGACAACCACCATTAAAAATCAAGAAGAAAGTCCGCTCTATTTATACACTCCATCAGTAAAGTCCCCCGGGGAATTCCCAGAACTTCCGTAATTCGTGTATTTAATAATGTTTTGGGTATTCCCCTTATTTTAAGAGAAGTTTAGGCGTTTCCCTACTAAAAATGAACGTTGGAACATACAGAATGTATTAAATTAAGATCAATTTTTGTCATGCAGTTTTTAAAATAGTATAAAAGTGAATTATATCAGGCTTAATCAATTAAAAATGGATGATAACTAACTTAGGAAAAAAACAAAAAAAACACCTGTTTAAAACATTTTTAACTGTTTGTTTTATAAAATGTAAAAAAAACTGTTTTTTTTCCAACCCTGATCACCACGCATAGCCCCATCTGCCAAGCAGAAACAAAGGGCAAGCAGACGTCCCGGAGTATTACCCGGCAATAGTTACAATACGTCACTTACACAAAAGAGCCGACGATTTTAACGGCTTTTGTCTTACTCCAAACAGCATTAACAAAAGCCGAAGAATTCCTTAAAAAAGCCGAAAATTTATTGTGAGAGAATTACGCACATCTGGTCATGGGACCCAAAGAACCCCAGCCAGCCCTGGTAAAAACCCCTTGACAATAGTGTCATAACAAATATAGGGTACCATTAAAACAGCAAAATTACTGCGATTAAATAACCATTGCATTGTATTGCAGATAACCACACACAACCTAGCACCAATGATAGAAGTAGTTTTAGTCAATAATCAATAGAATAAGATTCATTTCCAGATACCAACCAAGGAAAGGAAAAGTAAGGGAAAAGTTCATACCATGGATATCTCACACGAGTGGCAGAGGATCAACATGGAAGGAGATGGAAACTGCTTATTCAGAGCCATTGCCCACCAAATAAACAATCTATTCTACGTCACATTTAACCATGAAGCAATAAGAAGAGATCTGGCTCGCTACGTTACGTAGCAACGTGACGAACCACGCATGCGACTAGCCATAATGGGCAACTTAGAGCAGGCACAAGATGGAGTACAAAACAATACAGACACAGACACATATGTCAAGAACCTTCACAAACCAGGAATTTGGGGCGGCACTGAGATCTTGATAGCAGCAGCAGAATATTACCTCATTGCGGTTAACATTCATCAGAACAACCGGACACCAACATGTACGTTCAGACCCGCAAATCAATCTGACATTGTACGTGAAATTAACCTGCTTTTCAACAGCAACCACTATGATAGTCTTATAAAAAATGAACAATCCGTAAACACCTCAACAACGAATACACAATCAAGCAAAAGCGAAATAGGAATCACCCCACAGACCACGACGACAACACCCCTTAGCATACCGACACCAGTAGACCTCCCGGATAATACCGGCTTCAGAGTAGTCCAGCCCCCGCTTACCCACCCACGCTATAATGCGCCACCATCACTAGCATCGACTAGGATTGCAACCTGGAACGTCAGAGGTGCAGCCACACTGGACAAAAAACACCGAATTGATGCCAAACTAGAAGACTTAGGCATTCACATCGCTGTCTTACAAGAAACCAAGATGGCAAATGGCAAATTTGAATCAAATCACTACATCTGGATTCTGGACCCTTACGGGAACAAGTAAAGCAAGAGGAATGGCGATCCTAATAAGAAAAGACTCTGGAATCTCAATACTCCAAATTATAACGGAAACCAACGTTATTGGAACGACGATAACGGGAAAAAATGGCATAGTCCTATACTTGGTTGGAGTCCACATAGCCAACCAAACTACTCTAGCATCACGCGACTACACAACTCTACAAAGGACCCTAAGAAAGCAGCCCAAAAACTCAACGTTAATCATATTAGGTGATTTTAACTCACACGTAGGATGGCAAGAGATCAAAAGGCTGGACGAAAAGGCTATTCACAAGAAAAACCTATTTCACGAGACATCGAACGAAAACGGTGAAATGTTGATAGACTTAATTCTCCGTGAAAATCTCCGCCTTGACACCTCGTTTGGTCGCGGCAATTGCAGGACAACATGGCAAAGTGGAAAATTATTCTCTCAAATCGATGACATCCTCACGAGTCGCAAATCAAAACCTTTTTTCAGAGCAATACGGGGAGTAACCGTAAAATCGTTATCCGACCATAAATTAATAACTGCAGAAATTAAAACGGACCGGCTGAGTACGAATCTCACACGAAAACGCCGCTACATCGGGAAACAACAACCAGACGGATACGAAGACGACCTATTGTCGTTCAACTACAGGAATTACGACTACTCACTCCTCACCGAATATCCGACAGTCGTGGAAAAATATGGAAAACAAATCATGGAACAACACACACAGCTGGAGAATAACGTCACCACACCAAATGACCAACCCATCTTCTGGGAAAAAATCACGAGAATAATGAGAGAGTCAGCAAGAGAAACACTCACAATAAAACTGAACGTCAATGAGGAACACAGGATAGCGATAGCAAAACTACAACAAGCCAAGCTACTTAAACGGCTTAACCCCAAGAACACAACACTTCAGACTCGATTGAAGACCTGCAGAGCAAGGCTACGGACTATCGAAGCAAAGGCGGATAAAGACGAATGCCAAAAGCTCCTCAGCAACCTTAAGAAAACGCGTCCCGCTCTTCGGATGAAGTATATCTACCAATACTACAGAAAAAATAAATTAAATATAAGACGTAAATTAAAACAATACTACATACCTATGCTGCATTGGGAAAATGAACTGGCAAAATCGGAAGGTCCAGCAATCTCTGAATTAAAAGACGAAGACCCATCCACACTTGGAGAGATCCCAACCAAAATTATAATAGAAGGCATAATTAGGGGCATGAGAAACGGCACAGCACCTGGTGCTGACCAAGTAGTAACAGAGCTCTTCAAAGCAGTCCCAGAACGATTTCTAGCTGAAATAACGGCACACATGGATAGGGCGTGGACACAAAATATCTTACCAACAAGCTGGACACAAACCATACAGATTCCCATACCCAAAAAGAAACACCCAAAAACAACATCAGATTACAGAAGAATCTCAATCTGCAACACAGGCTACCGCATCTACGCCAATTTCCTGCTACAAAGGCTAGACGAGCGTATTGATGAACTGGGAAATTACCAAGCCGCCTTTTTGCGGAATCGGTCCACCGACGACCATATGTTCACTCTGCGACGAATACTCGACGAAGAATGGAGACAAGGAGAACGGCTTTATGTCATAGCACTCGACATTGAAAAAGCATTTGACACAGTTGACCTGAACTACCTACGCGATATACTGGTAACCAGGACCGATAAAGCACTCACAAACAGAATAATAAAAGCATGCATGAATGAAACAACTTGTATAAGATGGTTCGGTCAACAAAGCAAATGGATAACCAAAGGAAAAGGAGTCAAACAAGGCTGCCCCCTCTCCCCACGCCTCTTTACAATACTTATGGACGACGTTCTAAGAACTATGGAAGAGGAATTAGGCTTCCTCAAACTAGATCAAGATAATCGAATTGAACTGCCAATAATATTATCCTTTGCCGATGACGTAATAATTCTGTCAAGGAGCCTGGACTTGGCTGATCAAATTTTCATCAAAATGAAATCCCTCCTCCAATCCGTCGGACTTCACATAAATGAAACCAAAACTAAAGCAATCATACGTGACCCAGTGCTCTGTCAACCAAACTCCCTAAAATTAGATGGAACAACTATACAACTTGCGGACAAAATACGATACTTGGGCACCAACATCACATCAGGACACAACCGCAGGCAAACTATTATAACAAGATGTGATCAAGCGATAAGCAACGCAAAATCCTTAGCTTCTTTCATCAAACAATCAAAAATGGAGTGGCAAACAGCCAGACTAATTTACAAAATGGTGATAGAACCAACGATGACATACGGACTCAAAGCAGCTGCACTAACCAAGGCGATGAGATCAAAACTAAGAAGGACCGAACGACTTATATTATCCGACATGATAAGTCATGCAAGAACATATCCACATGACAAAAAAACAAGCGAAATACTACAAGGAAAAACCATATCAAAAAGGGTGAAAGCACTGAGGCTAAACTACTACGGCCACGTACTCAGACGTGAGCCCCCACACCTACTACAGGCAGCATTAAGATACAAAGCAGTGAAACGGAAACCTGGCCGGCCAATATTTACATGGAAGGACTCGCTCAAGCACGATATGGAGTACTACAAGAGAACCAAAGAAGAATGGAAAAACCTTGCCGATGACAGATCCAAGTTCAAGTCAACCACAGAAGAAATATACGACATCAGCGAAACTGACAGCGAAGCAGAAGCAATCGACACCGATCAACCCAGCAATGACCAACGCAGGAACACTCGCAGCCAGACATCGAGCCAAGGACTACCCTACACAACGTGACTTCAACGCTCACTCCACTTTAATACACCTGTCACTCCTCTTTTCCTATACTGGGTATACAGTGGAACACTGGCCTGGTTCTATATCTCCCTCCTTATCCCAGAGCATGTCTACTCCAAATAACCTTGTTCCTCCTGGTAAGGCGTACGTCGCGCGACGCATGCGCCGGCTCCGCCGACGCATGCGTTTCGCGACGCGTGCCTACTGGGCCGTATTATGCCACCTAAGAAGGCCAGCGAACCGACTTGCTACCTTTCCCACCATTGCTCACTATGTGACTCCGGTGGGAGTGATACATGGCTGGTTCAGGAACTACGAGGGTGTTGTGATACGACCCAAACTCCGGCTATGCCGGGGCAAGCAATGTTCTTGGCTGGGAGTTGAGCATATTCATTCATTCATTCATTCATTCATAGATCGTATGTTTACATGCAAAAAGTACAAACAATTTATGGGTGTCGTTATATAAGAACTTAATAAGAAGTAAAAGGAGGAAGATGGCGCTAGCTGTCATGTAAACATTGTGCTCCCGTTATAAAATTCTCTAAAATAGTTATGTGAACAGTATCTACCTAAATATACCAAAACAATTAAGAAAATAGTACAATACATGTGTGAAAGTGTTATCTTCACAAACTATTCACTGTGAACTGTGTAAACAAAACTTATATATGTGGACAAATTTTTGTGACTAAAACAGCTTTAGGCGGTATTTCATGACTATTTAAGAAATATATACTACTAAATACTAACCTAACAAACGTGTGACATACAAAAATAAACAATAATAACGAAAAAAGTGATTTGCCTAAAAGTGACACTTGAAGAAAAAATATTAAAATCGCCAAATTACAACTGACTTCTTTAACGAACTTTTTTACTTAGAAGAACCTAGCAATCAACAATTTCAACATCAAACGTAACAGTCACAGTGGCGAGTACGGCGGACAGCCTACATGCTTTTCAAATCGCTTGGACTCGAGTTCGATTCCCGCATACGGTTTCTCTTTTTGGAATCTCTTTTTGACACAAAATATTGTTGAGTATAGCTCGACTGAACTTTTTGAATATTTATATAACTTAATATTAATATATTAATATTCAACGACTTTCGTTACTTTCTGTCGACATTATGAACAAGTCGGAATTAGAGAACATTACTTTTCGCAAACCACCGAGGTCGAGCTCAATGGACAGCATCTTTAATGTCAACTTGAGCACAAACTCGACACTATTGGACACAACGATGATGAGTTTGCCAAATACATCACTAAATGAAAACGACGCTATTCTAAATCTTAAAGACACAATTGATAAGCTAAACATGGAGTTAAAAAGTGCCCATACAGAAATCGAAAATTTAAACAGCGAAAACTTTCGCCTTAAAATGGATATTGGACAATATCAGAAAGTTATTGAAACCTACAAGAAGGTAAATATATTAAACACGAAGAGTTTTTCACCGCGATCGGCAACTAAAAGGAATAAACGACAGACTAGCGTTTGCTCCACACCGGCTGGCTTGTATCTGTCTCCCATGACGGTGACCCACCTACCAGACTCAGTCGTACAAACGCCAACAACACACGATATCGCAGACGATTCTTTCAACTCAGCTTTAAGAATCGGCAGCCCAGAGGTAATAGCACTCACCAAGTCACCACCGAAAATCGTACAAAATATCTCATGCAAAAATATGAACGAAGTAGAAGTTAAGAAAACAAGAAGGCTCTGCATTATTAGCAACTGTAATTACAATGGCACTTTGGAGGTAATAGAAAAAACTTTTGGAGAACATTTCAAGTACTGCCGTTTTTCGAATCCTGGTAGTTCTTTTAAAGAACAAATGTCAAATATAAAAAACAAGATTTGTGACTTTGGCGAACAAGACTATTGTATAATTATGATCGGGGAAAGTGATTTTAAGACAAATGTACCCCCAATTGAATTGGTTAACTCAATCAGAGAAACATTAAGCCAAATAAAAAATACAAATATAATTTTATGTACTCCCACATATATTAGAGGAGCCCTTATTTATAATTACCGCGTAGAAATATTTAATAATTTGCTTTATATGGATATTAGGGTGGGTCACTTATGTATGGGGAAAAAAAAAAGTTTAGTTTTTAAATGGGCACAGCGACAAAACGGTGCTAAATGATGAGTGTAAACAGATTATGAAGTTTCATTGCAATCGGAATTTATCTTCTGCCTCCGGAGTCATGTGGAAATTGTCAACAAATATGGTAAAAAAGGCCTAACAGTATTTTATACAAAGAACACTCTATTTATAAATAAAAGTCTTTAATCGATAGTAAATAAAGGTTTATTAATGAGCAAACAAATTTTGCAACAATAGGACGTTCTCCTGTTTTGGAATACTGTTAAAAAATATAAAAGAATAATTATTAAAATTAAGGGTTATTTTGTGGCGAAATCTTTTTAGCTGTCGAATTTCGGCATTGCTTTTCTCGAGTCTATCTGAGCTTTGATAAAACCTTCTGTCATTCTTTTATTACATATGGTGGCTGATGCTTCGGTTACAGCTTTATCTGCTCTTTTTACTGCTTGTATGTGACACGGAAGGCGTAATAAATCCAAGTCTCCTTCTCCTTTTTGTTGAATAAACAAATGGAGATTTTCTTCGGTTACAGATTTTAATAAAGGTGGCTCAGTGATATTTTCTTGCCAATTTAAAAGGTCAACGTTTTATAAGTGTTAAAGCGTCAAAGTTTTTCTTTGGTAACTGAAACATACGCAATTTTTTGGTGTTTCTGATCTAGCTTTCAAAATTCGCCGTGCAGCTAATTCACGAACGTGTGGCTGGGGATCTGTCAACATTGCAAGCAATAAGTTTTCCGGGTATGCGAAATAGCTGTTTCTTTGAATTACTGGTTCGATAACGGCTTTTAAAGTTGTTGGTAAATATCTGGTTAGCTCGATGAGTTTATACAAGTGTCGCGATCCATCTTTACAGCTAGAGTGAGTTGTTATGGAAAACCAAATCGGAGCGTAAACCTTGACGATATACGCTGCAAGAGTCTTTAGATTTTCAGAGGCAGTCTCTACTGACACATACAGACGGAGAATCCTGTTGACACGAGTTAGCCATCGGGCATGCACTAGAAAATATGCCAGATGAAATTGCTTCGACTATCCTATATAAATATTTTTGGTCTGTACTAATATCTTTAGCGGAAAGCTCCTGTAAGTTCGCTGGTATACGTTGAAACTGAGCTAGAGGTTGTGTTCCACAGTTCTCAAGTTCTTTTCTCCCTGAAAATGTTTGTGGCCCGGACGTACTGCCATCAATGTGTTGAAAGAGATGTCTGAATGGCAGTTCATTCTTATGCAACAAAAAAATAATCTATTGTAAAGGTCTAACCAATCTTTTTTCTAGCATCCGTATAATACCGCCGTATTTGCCAACATTTACGTTTGTCCCATCACAACCAATTGCAATCAAATGATCCATTGATACATCAGCTTTCAAGAAAAAGTTGGATATTTCTTGTTCTGTACACTTTGCAGTGCCTGAAGCAGGTGTAATGTAACCTAAAAACTTCGAGTCAGGTTCTTTAATCAAAGAAATATGCTCTTCAAGTATTACGTCGTCTGTACTTTTTTCCTTCTTTTTCACACATGAAAGTTTGATCTTTTCTCCCATCGAAGTATAGTGCTGGTGTGTAATTGTGAAATTATATTTTCTCGAGATTTTTTTCGTTCTCGGCGAAGTTTATTTTTGTCTATTACATGAGAACTCGACGCATGTAGAACTGTTGATGCAATTGCTGCTTCTGCCCTGTCTGAGACTCCAAATCTGTCGCACGTTTTCGATAGCAAAGCATACTTGCAAGTGTAGTTAAATATTAGTAAAGTAACGTCAAAAATTTACTTTTTTTTAATAGTTCGATGACAGTCCGGAGGCAGTAAACCTTAAAATAATTCAATAAAACTTTACATATGAAGTAATGGTACCATTTAGCACATTTTTAATGCTGAGCACATTTGAAAAACGAAAAAAAAAAAATTGACCCACCCTAATGGATATTCAACACTATAATTATGCATATTTCTTTGATTCAAATTATAACTTAACTTTTGACATGTTTTCATACAATACTGGTAATTTATTGACATCTGGGATAAAATGTAACTATGATTGTATATTTAAGCGCATTCTTATTGACATACAAGCTGAATCAACACTGTCAACATCGTTAACGACGCAGAATAACTGTACCGAACGTAGCTTTTTTCGTTCCATCTCGTAGCATACACCAACGACAAAAATTATGTTTGACTAATTTTACACTAATTTTCCAAAATATCCAAAGCATCGGAAACAAAGTAGAACTATTAGAAGAACTACTTTTAGATTCTGAAGTTGATTTTATCTCACTATCAGAATTGTGGAAAAATAAAAATTGTTGTGAATCAATCGTGCCCCAGGGATATAAAATGGCGTCTATTTTTTGTCGCAAAACCCGCGAAGGCGGAGGAGTTTGTATTATTGTAAAAGACTCTTTAGATTTTATTGAACGAACTGACATTGTAAATCACTCAAAGGAGTATGTGATAGAATTTAGTGCTATTGACATTCCCAAACTAAACTGTACTTTTATAGGACTTTATAGAGCAGATCGCCATATAGATATATTTTTTCAACAGTTGGGAAAAGTTTTACATAAATTAAATATTAAAAAAACACATAAACACTTAATAATAGGAGGAGACTTTAACATAAACGTGTACAATAAAAGTAAACAGACTCTGGACTTCTTGAACTTTATGAAAACATTTAACCTAAAACAAATAATTCGCGATCCAACACGAGTAACCAACAAAACATCCACTTGCATTGACCTACTTTTCACAAACTACCCACCGCTTATAAACAAAGCAACTATCAAAGATTATGGACTATCGGACCATAAGGCAATACATGTCCAGTTAAATGTAGACGTTCTATCAATTAACAATAGTAAAACTTGGTTTACCAAAAAAAGACTATTTTCAAAAAATAACATCGAATGTTTTAAAAATTCCCTTAAATCAGAAAATTGGGAAACAATACTGAACAGTAGTAATAGTGTACATACAAATTATGAATCCTTCGATACAATAATAAAACACAAACTTAATAAATATATTCCACTGCAAAGAATAAGAATAAAAAGCATACCGAAAAAAGGATGGCTTACTAAAGGTCTCAAAAAATCATGTGAGCATAAAAGAGTATTAAGAACTATTTTTAATGAAACCAAAAGTTGTGTTATAAAAAAACACTATAAATTATTTAGTAAAATATTAAAATTGACTATTAGAAAATCAAAAAAACTGACATATATTAAACAAATGCAAAAATCTGACAATAAAGTAAAGACAATGTGGAATATAATTAACACAAAAACAGGGAAGACAAAAATAAATAGACGCGAAAATATATCACTCAAGATAGACAATGAAGAAGTAAAATGTCCGCTAAATGTATCTAATATATTTAACGAATTCTTTGCGACGGTAGGACAAAACCAAACGTCTAACTCGACCAATAATATTGGAAAATCTGTGGTCAACCCCTCTACTTGTTCAATGTATGTACGCCCGGTAGATCAAAAAGAAATAGTAAATATAATAAGGTCAACTAAAAACAAACACAGCTGCGGTATTGATGACATTCCACCAATTTTATTAAAGCAATGTGCAATAGAACTTTCCATTCCTCTAATGTTTCTAATCAATCAAAGCTTCCAAGACGGCCAATTTCCAGACGCACTTAAAATAGCACTAGTAAAACCAGTACATAAAAAAGGTGACAAGCATATCCCAAGCAACTATAGACCCATAGCACTGCTACCAACATTTTCTAAAATATTTGAAAAAGCTATGTGCAATCAGCTATATACGTTCTTAGAAAAGTTTAATATTCTTGACGACGCACAAAATGGATTCAGAAAATGCAGATCAACAACATTGGCAGTATATAAATATGTTCAACAAGCGCTACAACATATAAACGACAAACAACATGTAATTGGGCTACTACTAGACATGACAAAAGCATATGACAAGGTACTTTATGACATCTTACTCACTAAACTAAATGGTTGCGGCGTACGAGGACCTGCTTATTCGTGGTTTAAATCATATTTACATAATAGGACACAAATAGTACAAATTGAAAATTACGACCATAATAAAAATGAGATCAGAACTATTAGATCACAAGAAAGACGAATTACTTGCTCAATCCCACAGGGAAGTGTGTTAGGATGCCCACTATTTTTAATATACATTAATGACCTTCCCAAAATATTAGATAAAGAAAACGCTTTACCAGTACTATTTGCAGACGATATTTCAATATTAATTAAATGTGTAAACGTAAATAACCCTAGCCTTCAAATACAAGATGTTCTCCAAACTGTGGATACTTGGCTTCAGATTCACAACTTGGAAATAAATAGTGATAAAACAAAGATGATACAATTTAGATCGTACAAAAAACCACCTCTTAACCTAAAAACGACCTTCAGAAACAAGCAAATAGAAGAAGTCAATACATTTGGCCTACTTGGCATAAACATTGATACTCATATTAACTGGAAGTCACATATAGAACTAGTAAAAACAAAACTATCCAGATTTACTTATGCTATGTTTCAAATTAAACAAAGCACTAACACACAAACAGCTATGGCTGCTTACTACGCATACGCATACTCATGGCTACGATATGGCGTAATGTTATGGGGAAATAGTGTTAATGCAGAGGAACTATTCATTATGCAAAAGAAGTGTATAAGAATTTTAGTTCAAATAGATAATACGGAGACCTGCAAACCACACTTCATAAAGTATCAGATTCTAACTCTGCCGTCTATATACATACTTGACATTTGCGTATTTGTTTTTAAAAATATCAACAAATTCACTAAAGTTGAAGATACACACAACGTCAACACTCGCCATAAAAAGAGGTTATGCGCTCCACCCTCAAGAATCAAAATGTTAAGCGATAGCCCATATTATATGGCAATAAAAATATATAATAAACTACCCAGCACGTTTAAAACTGAAAAATCCGTAGCAATATTCCAAAGAAGGCTAAAACTATATCTCATCCAAAAATGCTTCTACTCAGTCAAGGAATATTTAGAATCTAGTCTAAAATAACGACTGTACAAAAGTGGCGATCTGACCTATAATACAAACAATAATATTTACCCTGTCCTATTTAACTCTGTATAGAATAAAAAAACCGGCCAAGTGCGAGTCGGACTCGCGCACCGAGGGTTCCGTAAAAAAAATATATTGTGTGATGTAACTAAAAATTTATGGTTTTCGTAATTATTCCTTTATCTATGCTATAAGACGTTGCTTCGTACCAAATTTCAAGATTCTGAGTTCACGGGAAGTACCCTGTAGGTTTTGATTCCCTTGCGAGTGTCGAAAATTTGCGGCATAAACGGGAGTATCTTGATGTAACTAAAAATTTATGGTTTTCGTAATTATTCCTTTATCTATGCTATAAGACGTTGCTTCGTACCAAATTTCAAGATTCTGAGTTCACGGGAAGTACCCTGTAGGTTTTGATTCCCTTGCGAGTGTCGAAAATTTGCGGCATAAACGGGAGTATCTTTTGATCGCGTTGACTTAGAAGTTTGATTTTTTCACAGCTCCAAGAGACCATAGACTTGAGTATTTGATATGAATTTCAGCTTGATACCTCCACGCGTTCCTGAGAAAAAAGGTCTTGACAGACAGACAGACGGACAACACAGTGATCCTATAAGGGTTCCGTTTTTTCCTTTTGAGGTACGGAACCCTAAAAATTGTGTTAGGTAACAGCAATAAAAATGACATTAATATTGCTGACTAATTGTATTGTATCCACCATCATTGACATTTAATTTTGACATATCTATAATTTCTTTATTTAATTGTACTACATAATATAAAATAAATAGGTAACTCAGTGTCATGTATAATGCATGCTAAAATAGATGTTATGGACAGGCGAATAATAGATTGCAATGCTTGTAAAAGGCTGCTAAGTTGTAAGTACTAACCAAAATATACCTAACACCACATTGTTACACTTGGTTCGCAATAAATGTTTTGACTTTGACTTTGACTTTGAAAATCATCCCATGTCTGACAGTTGGTTTCAACTATGTTATGTTCTGTTGTATCAAGCATGAAAAATATTTTATTTATGTAAATAAAATGACAATCTAAGCGTATTACCTATTGTCTATCATGCGATGACTTTACCTTTTCGATATCGGCAATCGACCGGATTGTGGTTATTTTTTTTTCTTGATTTCTGTTACGTATTTTGTATTGATACCTGACTAATGTACCTATATTGTGGTGAGAAATAATAATAATTATTATTAAATAGCAAATCTATAATTTTTTTTAAATATTGTAAATATCTTCTGAGTGTATTTAAATAGCTAACAGAATACAACAATTTATAGAACTATGGATTTTAACTTTTACATACAAATTCTGGCGGGAAAAGAGCCGCGGTTAGAAGATAACGTTTCGGGCGCGCACTATCCGCCATATTATGTATAAGTAATTATAATTATTAAAACTAAGTGGGTATATAAATATGTATTTATATAGCTAACATTCATAATTATTTGATGTTTGTGTTTTTAGCATGATTATGTAAGTCAGTGCAACGGTTTTCCAATTCCTTCATCGTTTTCTCGTATTTTTGTATCTTTCGTCAATTTTATCAGAGTAGAATTGCAGGGTACGTTGTAGTTCTTCCTTAATAACTTGCCTCACTTCTCTGCGCAGGTCTCGTAATATTTGCTGCATCATGTTATCACCATGGGCGCTAGTGGGTGGCTGTGGGGTTGCAGATTCTGTAACTGTATTTTCGTCTCCGTCGATATCGGGGATGATGCATGATAGTCTTTTTTGGCTTCCCACCTCCGGTACAAGATTTGCATTTCCAGTCCACCGAGTCTGTATCGTGCAATACACTGAGTTGTTCGGGTGTAATTGACGCACAGGAAGAATGATGCCACTTATTACATTTGCTGCACTGCAGTCCAGGAGACTTTTTGGTTAAGAAGTTTTACACATTTTGAGCATTTCACCATTTTTATTATTTAGTACGTAGATTAATAACAGTTAGCGATCGCTGCGTATGCGACTGCTCTTGGTTGTCACGCGTGAGCGACTGAGAAAGTAAAAGTTATGTTATTTGAGTGAAAGTTTCATGTATTAAAAACGTACAACATAAAATTATCTATTTAAATTCCAAGTTGTATGAAATTAGCAAGCCTACATTAATTTATTTTTTCTTCTTATTTTCTTCCAACTATGCTTTAATTTCATCACAATCACACTAAAAACTCAGTACAAAGCGAGTCTTTAATGCTCTAGAGCAATAAAAAGGTATGAAATTTCATTATTGCACAGTTTATTTTTTTTAATCGCACCGGTGCCAATCTCAATGGATTAATTAGCTCTATTCAGCCAGCCGATATCAATACTTTTTTTTTACGTACGTTTTATTCGTTTCTATCCTACTTGTTCCAAATTAAAAAAAATGATTCCTGCTAACTACTAAAAACGAAAGAAAAAAAGTGATTTGGCGGGAACTTTGTTAATTTTGCTTGACAATATTTTTGGAAACGATAAAGTGTGATACTATCTGATTTTGAGTGCTTCGGCTTCGAATTAAAATATAATCATTTAGCGACACATTAACACCGGAAAACATTCTAAATGAAGCCGACAGTGTTATAGAAAATCTTTTAACTGTTTGATATGAGTTTCTTTTATCTACTATTCCTTTATATAATAATTGAAAGAAAAGCAGATTATGCACCTCGCCTTAAGTAATTTATATTGCCCTCGTGCCCTCGCTAACGCTCAGGCTCCAAATCAGGCACTCGGTGCAATAATAAATTACTTTGTGCTCGATGCAATAATCTACTATTAAAGGCAGCGGTGGCCCAGCAGAGCAGCGGTGGCCTAGTGGTGGCGGCCTCGACTTACGAACAATACCTAAGTCGTAGGTTCGAACCCAGGCAGGCGTATAATTTTTTGTCATTTATTTCATCACCGGTACTCTCAAACGGTGTAAGAAAACATCGTGAGGAAACTGAAAAAATGTTTTGAGAACAAAAAAATTCGAAGACATTTGACACAGAGATCTACCAAACCGCACTGGGACCGCGTGGTGGATTATAGCGCATCCCCTATTCTAGAGAGGAGCTGGCCTGATTCCCTGCTTATAGAGCCTATAGTGTTCCCACTGGGGAACACTATAGGCTGATGACAATAGATACTTATATTATTTTGAGTTTAAAAACATAATAAATATGTGATTCCTATAGATTCTATGTCAAACATGTGTCGGGATCCTACCGTCGCCGTCTTCTATGAAAACTTGTGCATTTGACACCTTTTGAACGTTACCGTGGGATTCGTAGAATATGCTATGGCACACCTCGGACACTCCATACAACGCCCGCTATATAATTACCTATTACTACTACATAAACAAATAACGTTTGTGCACGACGTGCACGTGCAAATGTGTGCGTAAACTCTAGTAGGGTTATCGTAGCCTAGAAAATGGAGCGGAAAGTGCAACGGTCTGCGTCGCGAAAACCGAACGACGACTAATACGAGCGCGAGCCATTGCTCAAGTGTCGACGACGAATACCTCGAAGTGCGGGGTGAGGTGCGGTATTTAATATGAGCGCGGGGAAGGGAGTGTCCCTTCTGTACGTAGTACTATTATGTGTATTCTGTGGCTATGGATAGAGTTGCTGTGAGATGTCTTCGAAGAAACTCAAGAAAAGTTGTATAGAAAGAGCTTTATCGATTCTTGGTAGAAGAGAGATACTTAGTATTGCCATGCTACGCGTGCAGCTGCCGATAAATAGGTAGGTTTTATGAGTACTTAGTAAGAGTGCAGAATACAACCGGCCTTTGTGTTTTGCTTTCGTCGACTATGAGAAGGCATTCGACAGTGTCGAACACTGGGCCGTGTTTAACTCTCTCCATCGCTGCCAGATCGACACTCGGTATGTTGACGTACTCAAACAGCTGTACGATGCGGCAACAATGCAGGTCAGGTTACATGAACTCACCGCACCAATCTCAATCAAAAGGGGAGTGCGACAAGGAGATACCATTGCGCCTAAACTTTTCACTGCTGCCCTGGAAGACGTGATAAAAACACTGAAATGGGACCAAAGTGGTGTAAAGATAAACGGTGTCTACTTGTCGCACCTTCGGTTTGCGGATGACCTCGTATTGTTTGCCGAGTCCCTGCAAGACCTCCAATGCATGCTAAGACAACTCTTTGATGCTTCCCTACAAGTTGGCTTAAGAATGAACATGTCCAAGACGAAGGTGATGTCAGGCACTGTGGACGACTCTGTCTCAGCTGTTACGGTTGGAAACGAGCGTCTGGAAATGGTCGATCATTATGTTTATCTTGGACATGTTCTGTCTTTTGACAAGGAGCATTCCAACAAGGAGATTTCTAGGAGAGTACAACTCGGATGGGCGGCCTTTGGTTAACTGGAACATATATTTCGATCCAAAAAGATCCCTCAGTGCCTAAAAACCCGCCTTTTTAATCAGTGTGTCCTACCTACGATTACCTACAGTGCCGAGACATGGACGCTCACAAAGGAGACTGTCCACCGAGTACGAGTGGCACAAAGGGCCATGGAGCGAGCCATGCTCGGCCTAACCCTATTGGATCGAGTGCGTAACACCGAAATCCGCCGTCGGACGAAAGTCTACGATGTCGGGGACCGGGCGGTGCGCCTCAAGTGGACCTGGGCAGGACATCTTGCTAGACGCGGAGATGGCTGATGGAGCAAGGCATTGACTGAGTGGTGGCCAAGGCTAGGCCATAGAAACCAGGGCCGTCCTAAAGCTCGTTGGGTTGACGACATCGTTAAGGTTGCGGGAAACACCTGGATGAGAGACGCACAGGATCGGGACGCGTGGCGGAAAAAAGGGGAGGCCTATACCCAGCAGTGGGTGATTCCGGGCTGATATGATGATGATGAGTACCTAGTAGTGAAAAACAATTAAAATGGCGTAAGGTGGGCCGGCCATTTAATTCATACTCTTTGACAACGCTTTTCCGGCTCAGTGGGTCAGCGTTCATGGTTGCAACCTCATGTGCACATCACCAACCGAGACTCATCATCATCATTCTCTCCCTTTATCTCAATTTATTTGGGGTCGGCGCAACATGTCTTCTTCTTCCAAACTTCTTTAATACTCGTTATCTCACCAGTCACCTTCTTTTTAAGCCATATCATCCTTCACACAAAAACAACACAATATGCACAAGACCAAGCGAGACTATCACTCACTAATCATTCTACACATTTAAGCCATGCACTTATAACCGAAAATCCTCGTACACACGGCTACACATCAAGCTATACAAAACCAGTATAATCTGATCGTTCATTGTGCGAAAAGGTCGTAGTATAGTGAGGCCAAGATTAACTGGTTTTGTATAGCTTGATGTGTAGCCGTGTGTACTATCACTCGCCTATAATTCTACACATTTAAGCCATGCACTTATAACCGAAAATCCTCGTAATGTATAAATACTATCAAAAAGTTTTGTATTAATCAATTAATTGCCTACTTAATAAAGTGTGTTTTTAAATCAACAAGCCATCTTTCTTAGTGTTTTCTATCACTTTAAATCCGGTAGTAAACAAGTTGTTTTCTGTATTTTCCTTCGTGGATAAAAGGACGAGCAAAATAAAATAAAAACTTGGCAATTTTCATCACTACTATGCAATTCGAACCGAAGAAATTAACAGAGGAATATTGTGGAGCGAAACCCATTCCATGACGTTCGAATCGAAGCCAATCATTCATATCCTGAAATCGAATGACATTCTGATCGATAGAAAGGATGGCTGTACGTTGGCGAACCTTTTGCGGTACGTTTTCGGTAACTACTAAAAATATTTATTCGTTGACCAAAATACATTTTTGCCATCGTACACATGTCATCCTTTCAGTCGATCTATGCGATTCGATTCCAGAATAATAATATAATTATTAATGGCATCGATTTGATTCGATTATTATTTAAGATGCAGTTATACCTAAACTTCACAGACTCAAAACTTTGTCTGAGATTGATGTCGTACTTTGCAAATTATACTAAAACAAACCAAAACTACTACGATATAGCCGTAAGCTGTAAACTGCTTCTACCGCTGTCACTTGAATTTGGAACACCTGTTCCAAATTTAAACTCATAACCTACTGTTTTCAGTAGGTTATGAGTTCATAACAGTTCCGATTATTTCTGCTGGTTGGTAATGCTTGGTCATTGCCTATGGTTTTTGAACGCATTAGAGAGGGTTTATGATATTTGGGTAGATAAAGTAAGTTATTTATTTGCCAAAGATGCATTTCTTAAAAGAAAGTCGTATGAGAAACCAATGCGTTACATAATTATGTTACTTCATCATCATCATCATTTCAGCCAAAAGACGTCCACTGCTGGACATAGGCCTCCCCCAGGTGTCGCCACATTGACCGGTCCCGTGCGTCTCTCATCCAGCGGGTTCCCGAAACCTTGACCAGGGGGTCTAAAACGGCCACTTTCGCAGATCATAATATAAATTGCGTCAAAATCGTAAAATGGACCTTTTATTGCGTCTGTGACAATTTAAGAAAATAGATCTGAGGAAAATAATACGAGTTGCGTTAAAATTCGTAAAATGGTCACAGACGCACTTACTATTATAAAAGGTTTATTTTACACTTTTAAAGCAATTCGTATTATGATCTCCTAAAGCGGCCATTTTAGACGCCCTGGTACCATTACCATTACCATTATGTTACTTGCCAAACATTAATTATTTTTTAATAGATTTTGGCTAGGTTGTTTTGTCTTTCATTTAGATATTTTCTTATATTTTTTTTTCAGCACGGCCCCCTATCCACATCTATATATTATTTGTTATTACGAATTCACAATATTTGTTGAGGTACATATAACGTGATAGCAGAGTTCATTGCTTCAGTTTAAAAAACTTTTTAATGCGCTATATATTTTTCAAGTTACAAGAGGGCCGTGCTGAAAACGTTTGGCTGGCACGGCCCCCTTATTTTGCAAATATCTTCAAAAGTACAGAGGTACATTGAAAAAGAAACAGGTACATAAATATTCCTAGAGGCGAGTACATTGTATTCATCATCATCGTCATCAGCCTATAATGTTCCCACTGCAGGGACTCAGGCCTCCTCTCTAGGAGAGGGATGGGCTATAATCCACCACGCGGGCCCAGTGCGGATTGGTAGATAATAATAATAATAATAATTCTTTATTGACATAACAGTTTACAGAAATTGTTGAAGCCTCTGACTCCTAAACTAGGTGCACCTGTATGTCAGGAGTCAGCGCCCTCTCTCATTTTATTTGGCTTAAATACTAATGTCAACATAGGAAAATACAAGCAAAGATGTCACATGTCTTCGAATTTTTTGGTTCTAAGACATGCCAGTTTCCTCACGATGTTTTCCTTCACCGTTTGCATTGCATGCATTGCATTGGTGCACACCTAAAACGCAAATTCTGGGGGGCCGTGCTGGGCAAACGTACATGTAAAACAGACTAACGTAAAATAACATGAAAAAAAAACAAATGATGCTTCCTAGCCACGTACGTTTATTTCGGTAGCATAACGTTTGTTTTGGAAAGATTTTTGATTCGATCCGTTTTTTGTCTGATTTCAGATGACTGTCGAATGCATGCAACGTAAATAAATAACGCAGACGACACCTGGTATGTCAAAGAGAATTGAGTAATTGAGTGATAGTCAGTGCGTGTTTGTATGACAGTGCTGAATAAAATTGATTAGTATTGACTATTGGCATCTCTTTACCAATAATGCGTGTTTGTATTGTGTTGTCCACCATCAGTCCTGGTTTTTTTTCCGTGTAAGGTTTGCGTTCCCGGTTTTCGAACAACACGGGGTATGGAGACGCCTCTCACGCCTCGATGGCAACTGCTAAGCTTATCATTACCAAGGAAGCTTATCTCGATGTTCGACACAAACTTTCTTTAAAGGTTGAGCACTAAAGAGCCTCGAATTTAGTTATAGTTACTGCCAGTTAAGATATCAATAGCGGTCATTGACCTTTCCCTAATATCTCTTCGTAAGAAAAAACACAAACTATAACCGTTTATCGTTTTTCATTAGAAAAAATGTTGTAGATCACGATAGATGACGATTCAAGACTGGAACATGGCAGGCTTATTTATGAATTTCAATGTTAAGAACTTTAATAAGTGTAGGTGAGTTAATGACCGCTATTGACATCTTAAGCAGCAACTATAGTACCGTTCGCCTGTAGTCGCGACGAGCACGGGGATCCCACGCTCTGAAATACAACCGGAATAGGTAAAGATTATTTAACTAAAAGTATAAGATATTTTAACTTTCAGAGAGTCAATGACATTACAACCTCCGTATAAAATCCCGTCATGATTGTTGAAAACCCAAATAGAACTGTTAAATTAGAGGGAGGTACTTTCTGAAGTTGAGGCATAAAAACTTCACCTATTCCGATTTCTGATGATTCCATTACATAATTATTAGGGTAGTTGACAAAAAAAACTAATTAGTCTGTCAGACAGATTTCCAAAAAATATTGGACACGCATTTTTTTTTTTCATCATCATCATTTCAGCCAAAAGACGTCCACTGCTGGACATAGGCCTCCCCCAGGCGTCGCCACATTGACCGGTCCCGTGCGTCTCTCATCCAGCGGGTTCCTGCAACCTTGACCAGGTCATCGGTCCACCTAGTGGGAGGCCTTCCAACGCAACGTCTTCCGGTTCGCGGTCGCCATTCCAGAACTTTTCGGCCCCATCGGCCATCCGTTCTGCGAGCAATGTGCCCTGCCCATTGCCACTTAAGTCTGGCGATTCTTGGGGCTACGTCGGTAACCTTGGTTCTCAAGCGGATGTCCTCATTTCTGATTCGATCACGCAAGGAAACTAATTTTTTTTTTTTCACGAAATCAATAAATGTCTTCATTTATTGATTCGAAAAGTCGTGCGACGTCAGAGTTTGGTACATTTTTTAACTGAATGTGACGTCACCAGCCCCCACCCACGATCTTTGATAAGTCTTGTATGTTTTTTTTTTGTCAATTTTTATTAATTCGATAAAACAAAAAACACGTACTTATTCAATATTTTTCGATAATCTAACAGACGGACTAAACGGAATCATATTTATTATGTATATGGCGGTCTAATTACTCGATTAATAAATATAATTGATTGATAGTTCTTTTTTGCAAACTAGTTATGTATTACGACGATGAGCACAAAGGTGGAAGAGGATGGTAGTCTAAACCGCAATCAGTATTCCACGAAACGCTCAGGCGGCTCAGGTAGCGTCTGGGGCCGTTTTTTTGAATCAATAGAATTCCAAATCGTGTACGAAATCGCAGAATTCGTATGCGAAAATTTTTTGAATGAATATTCATACCCGTGAATTTTGCAACGAGTGAGATCCCACTCGTTTCCGATATTCTACCAGTAGAAATGACGGAAATCCTTTGAGAACTTCCCACTTCTTAGTGTGGGTTTGCTGCTCAATAAATCGATTAGTTTAGTTTTTTGGGCTATAGGAAGGTGCCCTATTGATTTCCTATTCTTTTTAGGGGTACTGTATTCTTTTTAGGGGTATGTTGGAGTACCTCTTCGAAATACAAACCTTTTCAAAGCACAACTAAATGCCTGGGACTCAATCAGTAACAAGCTCTAAGTGTATAGCTCGAGTCGCCATACATACAAATAGACATATGTATCCCTTTGTGTATTTACAGTTTCGAGTCATTGAACTCCGGATAGCTATTGCACGACTGAAATCAATGCCTACATGAAGGAACGCTCTTGTAAGGGTTACTCGGGGAGAAGGGAGACTAGCCATTTGCTGGCCACAGGTTTGTGCTCTAAATCTGATGCACTTAACACAAGAATGAACTATCTTTTGACATCATTCCTCCCATGCATAATCCAGTATTTTAATCTAATATTATATAAAGTGTTTTGTATTCCAGAGTGTAGCAACCTTTGGTGATAATGTTGAACAATTAATGATGTTATGTAATCTTTAGCGGGTAGTATAATGGGGGAGCTTGATTACAGGATATGTCTGAATGCTGGATACGACCTCCAACTCTGATGAGCTGGTCTTGATCTAGGAAGGGATTTAGTTTCCTTATAGGACTGGATTGAAATGTATATAGTTTTCGTTTAGGCAAGTCTGCATTATTTGATTGACTGAGTGATGATAATTCTAAATATTCTCTTGAAAATGATTTAAGTTGTGTTATTTGAACAATGAAATTCGTAGCTCTGTTGAGTTCTTCTACCGTTAAATAAGGAGAATAGCTTTGATCCTTGTTTTTTAGTTTATTTAAGAATCAAATACTTAATTCTTGTATAATTATACAATATACTCATTGATAAATTCTTTATATTGAGTGAATAATGAAGGATCTCTTTGAAATCTAGACTCTAATTGTAATAAGCATCGGTAAGCAGTATTAAATGATTTACCTAAATCTAGTAGCTTGTCTGTCTGTAGGGGTAGATTAACTGTGTATTTACCCTGGTGATCTTGTATTGTTGTAGACTCATTTAATGTTTCACAATATTTATCTTGAGGAGATATTAACTTTTGAGGTGTGATTTCCTCTTGTTCCCAGAAGCGTTGTAGAAGCTGATCTGTTGACAATAAAGATACATACATGCTAACGTGAGGGTCAGGACTACTTGTCTGTAAATAGGTGTCACGTGTGAGTGCGCCTGATACAATCCAACCAAATACTGTATCAATCATGACCGGTAGGTTGTGACCTAACTTTATGCGGTCTGTTAGCAAGAGTGAATAGAAAAGCTCTGACCCTATGAGTATGTCTATAGTGCTAGGTATAAAGAATGTGGGGTCAGCTAGTTTGCATGTAAGCTTGGGAGGTATGTCCCAGATGTGTGTAGCTATGTAAGTATGCGGTAGTGGCACGGTAATGTTGTTCATTACTACAAATGTTAGATTAGAGTTATAATCATTGTATCGAGAAGATATATTAGCATTTATGCTTAATTGTGCAAGGCTGTCTTTGTTTCCCACACCTTTAATTTATTGTGCATGCATGGTAGCTGTATGGAAGCTTTAACACGCCTGCAAGCCTGTGTGTAATAACACTAACTTCACTGCCCGAGTCTAATAGTGCTCGTGCGTTAACACAGTTTCCCTTAGCATCCTGTATTTTTATGATAGCTGTTGAGAGCAAGGTAATATGATGTTGAGTGTTTGAGACAAGAACCGTTGATGGGTTAGATTGAGAGTTTGTTTCGCATTGGACATTTGAATTTGTAGTATTGTGCAAACTCGTTCACGCAAGAGTTCAGTGAGGCAATAGTATCAGGTAGCTTGACATCTGCTGTGGCAGGGCTTACTTGGCTAGAACGATCCATATGTATACTTGTATGATGTTTGCGATGGCAGGACAAACACTTCAGTTTTGAACACTTATATTTTGCATGGTAAGGCTGCTATCAGTTAAAACACAAAGTTTTAGACTTTATTAAGTTAATACGCTCAGGTACACTCAGTTCTATATAATTAGGACACTTATGCAAGTCATGTTTTTGTTGAGATAGTAAACAATTTATTTGAGGTCTCGAGGTTGACGACACATGTGTAGTTTTAACAGTAGTCCTATCCGAAGGCTTGTCATTGAGTAATTAAAATGCTGATCGCCTTATGTTTAAGAAATCTAGTAACTCAAATAATGTAGCGAGAGTACTTTCTTTTTTGTTTAGTTCCCACGCTGCTCTCAGCGAGTTGTCCAGTTTATGTGATATTAGGAATACTAATAGGTCATCCCAACTGTCTACAGGCAGCTTAATAGCCTTAAGGGAATCTAGACTTTGCTGTAAAGTTACTAGAAACTCTTTTAAGTTATGTTTATTAACAACATTGTAATTAGTAATAGCCTTTATGTGAAAATTAACATTCATAGTTTGGTTCTCATACCTTTTAGCTTGTATATCTAGTGCCTTACTGTAGTTTTCCTCAGTTATGAGAAGTGAGGTAATAAGCCCAACCGCTTCTCCTGATAGGGCTGACTTCAGATATTGAAGCTTGTTCACTGTCGGAAGGTCTACACTGTCAACAGAGGCGTAGAATATATTCTTGAATGCAGGCCACTCACGGATATTACCGTCGAATTTTGAAAGCTCCAATAATGGCAGCTTGACACGTGGCTTCCTTGTCGTGCAATCATGTAATGTCGTAGATGTTCGTTGACATGTTGCCGGTCGGGCAAGTGCAACCTCTCAATATTGATTTGGATTTCGTCCATTTTACCCATCATATTCATCATTCATCATCATCATTTCAGCCAAAAGACGTCCACTGGATATAGGCCTACCCCAGGTTTCGCCGCATTGTCCGGTCCCGTGTGTCTCTCATCAAACTCAAACTCAAATAGTTTATTTCTTTTAAGCCATTACAGGCACTTTTGAATGTCAGAAGGACGGAAGAACAACGAAACTACGAGTGCAATGCGTCATCCCGAAAGCCACCACGCCGAACCACACGCCACCGAATGCCCGCAACAAACACACGAAACACGAAAGCACGCAGCGACGCAAACCGCAACAACGAATGCTCGAGACCCCGAATCACGGAACAACGAATGCACGCCGTCCCCGTCATCCAGCGGGTCCCCGCAACCTTGACCAGGTCATCGGTCCACCTAGTACCCACCATAGCCATTATATTATTACCCAATACTAACTGGGTTGTGGCAGTCAGATAAGAACGCTCCGTGAAACATTCTGGTATTCAGCTGCATCTGGTAAGACTATTGACCGACCCCAACATAGTTGGGAAAAGGCTTGGCAGATGATGGTATAAGCAATGTATGCAACAGGTACTTACCTTTATTACATTGTCCTTCCTTCCATAGGCTTATTGGATATTTCTTGAATGGTTTTCCATAGTTCTTTAGGATTGCCTTGAGCTTTCCGGAGTTCTGTTTTCATAGGTTAATTTGAGCTTTCGAAGCAAGTCATTGCAGAAATTTCTAGAACGACTGTAAGTTAGTTTTAGTAGGTGATTTTTTTAATCTTATACGCATTTTATCCTTTTTTAGGGTTCCGTACCTCAAAAGGAAAAAACGGAACCCTTATAGGATCACTTTGTTGTCCGTCTGTCTGTCTGTCTGTCAAGACCTTTTTTCTCAGGAACGCGCGGAGGTATCAAGCTGAAATTCATATCAAATACTCAAGTCTATGGTCTCTTGGAGCTGTGAAAAAATCAAACTTCTAAGTCAACGCGATCAAAAGATACTCCCGTTTATGCCGCAAATTTTCGACACTCGCAAGGGAATCAAAACCTACAGGGTACTTCCCGTGAACTCAGAATCTTGAAATTTGGTACGAAGCAACGTCTTATAGCATAGATAAAGGAATAATTACGAAAACCATAAATTTTTAGTTACATCAAGATACTCCCGTTTATGCCGCAAATTTTCGACACTCGCAAGGGAATCAAAACCTACAGGGTACTTCCCGTGAACTCAGAATCTTGAAATTTGGTACGAAGCAACGTCTTATAGCATAGATAAAGGAATAATTACGAAAACCATAAATTTTTAGTTACATCACATAATATATTTTTTTTACGGAACCCTCGGTGCGCGAGTCCGACTCGCACTTGGCCGGTTTTTTTTGAATACATTTCAACAAGCCCCAGCCCGAGGTAATCCATGGTTTCAAGATTCGTTGTCTCCTTGGAATTATAATCTTAGATGTATTATTTGCGAGAGCGAGACAAAAACATGCCTGGCCTTGAAAATTAATCTAACATTGCACATAATTATATTGCACAAACACTCGTACCTATTTCTATCTAAATTTATTTTCTTTGTTTTGTAGTGGTGATTGAAATGAAATTATTTTAAATGGGTAGTTGTTTGATATTAGGACATTACTTATATATAATACCTATAACTGTTAAACTAATTTTATTTTCTTCTAAAAATATTTATTCTGTCTTGGCTTATCTCTGTATTTATTTATTGTTAGCAGTATTATTACCAGTATTATTACTTTCTTACACAATTATATATTATTGCTTACATTTTTCTTTTTATATGAACTCGTACCTACATACACATTTTCTTAACTTAAGTACTCGATATCTATTTATTGTAACCATCTATTTACATAATATGTTTGAAACTGTTTTCTGTATGTTACTTACCCCCTCAAGGTTTATTGGAAGACCAGCGTCAGACAGCTTCACCTGTCTGGCATGAATGCTGAAATGAACCTTTTTGGCGCAGCCGTGAGGCACACAGCACATAGGTACCTACTATGTATTTCCATTTTTGTAATTTTTTTTTATTATTGTGTGTGTGCTTAGGTACTAACGTCAAATAAACATTTTTTCTTTCTTTTCTTTCTTTCTTATTTGTTATCATCATCATCATCATCATCATTTCAGCCAAAAGACGTCCACTGCTGAACATAGGCCTCCCCCAGGCGTCGCCACATTGACCGGTCCCGTGCGTCTCTCATCCAGCGGGTTCCTGCAACCTTGACCAGGTCATCGGTCCACCTAGTGGGAGGCCTTCCAACGCAACGTCTTCCGGTTCGCGGTCGCCATTCCAGAACTTTTCGGCCCCATCGGCCATCCGTTCTGCGAGCAATGTGCCCTGCCCATTGCCACTTAAGTCTGGCGATTCTTCGGGCTACGTCGGTAACCTTGGTTCTCATGCGGATGTCCTCATTTCTGATTCGATCACGCAAGGAAACTCCGAGCATAGCCCTCTCCATTGCCCTTTGGGTGACTTTGAGCTTTCTGATGAGGCCCATTGTGAGCGACCACGTTTCGGTCCCGTATGTAATCACTGGCAACACACACTGGTCATAGACTTTCGTCTTGAGACACTGGGGTAAGTTGGACGAGAAGATACCGCGCAACTTCCCGAACGCTGCCCAGCCGAGTCGGATTCGACTTATTTGTTATAAACAGACATAACCCAATGCAATAGTGAAGCAAACTTACAATTTATTGTAATAACACAAACAAAACACCAGGACACCTACATATCTTTGGATTGCAAATTCAGTATCCGTACGGCCCGTTCGATTCACAGCTGCTTGCGTTTTACTTACTAGTACATACCTATTCATTGAGCGCCAGACCATAGTAAGGCCAGACTGTTCATCATTACATCTAACCAAAGATATCCAAGCAAAAAATAACACTGATTAAAGTGATTTTATTTAGACCTAAAATGTGGTATGGCTAACCAACGTTTTTAGTGTATTTAGTTAGATTATATTTTTTTCTTGTAAGTATCTGATGTGTTTTTCTAATTTTTTCCACCATTGTCCTTATTTTGGTGGTCTTAATGATTTCTAAATATAGCCAAGAGCTTGGACCAACATCTTTCAAAACTATCGTGGTTGGATCAAAAAGCTGATTCAGAAGGCATTACTTCTCGATACGACCCGCATTGTGAGGAGGTTCCTGTCTCAGGAGCCCTAACCACCGGTAGCTTGGACCTTGCTCCACACACAGGCGGACTACTGTTTTTTTTTTATTTTTATAGCTTTTTTAAGAAATATCTATACATATAATAAAATGGTAGGAAAGTCAAAACTGTACATTGAATATTTTTTTAAAAGAATACTTGGGGTGTGATCTACAATCGATACCGAAGCCAAAAATATAGTTTTTAGAATTTTTGTCTGTTTGTCTGTTTGTCTGTTTGTCTGTCCGGGATAAACTCAGAAAGTACTGCATGGATTTACTTCAAATTTGGCACGAATATTAATACGAAATCGGGTCAACACATAGGCTACATATTATCACGCTATCACCTACGGGGAACGAGCAGTGAACCTTTATTTCTTCAACGCATTCAGTAACAACGTGTAATCTAACGACGCATCTTTGAATGTTGTAATTATGTTAATAACCATGCTATGAGCTAGCTTCACACTATAAAAATCAAGAAAATAAGTAATTTAGGCCGATAAACATAATTATAATTAAATTAATATTTTAAAGCAGCGCCATCTATAAGATTTCAAAAACATCAAGTCGAATTACATGTGTAAGCCCTTCTTGGATATAAATAATTTAAATTTGATCATGTTGGCTAGGTTAATAGTTTTTCTTAAAAGTCATAGATGGAGTTGTGCATTTTCTTCTTAAAAATTGTATCGTTAATTTCGTTTCAGAGATGAGCAAGACAATAAAAAAAAATGTTTGATATATGTTTTAAGCCGCTTCATCTATGTCTTATAAAATTCATCGAGTTTGTCTGTATGTAATAACAAACAGAACTCAAAAATTTATAACAAAATTTGAACTCGAAAACGGCACGCTATTGCTGTAAGAATTTGAGTTAAATAACGAAGAAAGAGGAAAATTAAGCATGCCATATTATTATATACCTATCTATAAGATAATACAGATTTTCTACGAGCTTTGAGGCGTACTCCTGGAGACGAAGTCGAAGTAACGCTGATGAACGCGTGCTGAACACCTGTCTCAGTTCACTTCAAGACGTAGTCATTTCTATCGGCGGCAATCCACTGGACAATCATCAACACATCAAGACCGTGGAAATCGGGAGTATAACGCTGAGACAATTTACGATCCGGGCGAAATGTCCACCATACGAATTGACCATGTCGCTTTGTTCTCTTCAGAGCAAAAACAAATTTATGACACTGTCCTTGAAAGCGTTGGGCAAAACCAGGGTAAAATGATTTTCTTGAATGCTCCTGGTGAACTTTGTTACCACTGGCATATATGCAGAGGTCAGGAGGCAAGGCAAAATTGCCATTACTGTAGCGTCGTCGGGAATCGCTGCCACAACTGCTTCCGGGTGGCAAGACAGCACAGTCATGCCATGTTTAAAATTCACATCGATTTAGAAAACGCCGAAACGCCTGTTTGTGGTACCTATGTCACGTAATAGTGATAAGGTACACGTGCTCAAGGATTGCTCTCTGATCGTATGGGATGAGTGCACGATGGCCAATAAATAGGAAGGCAGTTGAGGCCGTGGACAGAACCCTGCAGGACATCCGCAGGAACGAATATTTGATGGGTGGTGTCACAGTTCTGTTCAGTGGCGATTTCCGACAAACGCTTCCCGTGGTGACGCGTGGTTCGAGGGCTGACGAGATGAATGCTTCGTTAAAACGATCTTCCGGTCGGTTGTCGGTGTCCCAATTATGCTTCTTTGGAACCTATCTCCTCCGAAGTTGTGTAACCAGACCCGCCTTAAAGTCATCTCGCTCCACGGACACACCATTGAGGCGGAAATTCTTACGGGCTGTGGCGTCGGCGAGGCAGTATTTATACCACGCATTCCCCTCAAACCTCATAAGTTCCCATTCCAGTTCAAGCGCGTACAGTTCCCCGTGAGTGTTTGCTTCGCGATGACCATCAATAAGTCGCAAGAGCAGACACTGAGGGCAGCGGCCGTCGACCTAAGGACGAGCTGCTTCTCACACGGGCAGCTATACGTCGCTTGCTCCCGTGTCACCAGTCCTGACTCTCTTCACATTTTGGCTGCGGAGAGCCAAACCACTAATGTTGTTTATCGAGAAGTCCTATAAGAATGTATTTTACCCTATTCTGTATTCCTTAATCGTTACTTTCCCCAACTGCTTCAGTCACAACTTATGACTTAATTCAGCAGAATCACCATAAAGTCATTTATTCAAAGCAGACTGAAAATCAGCACTATTTTAAGGTCAATTTTACAAAAGACAGTCTCCCTCTGATTCTGCACTTTCTGTAGATATGAAATGTAAAGAAGAAACGGGTAAATGAATGTTATTTTAAAAGGTATAATCGTAGGTATTTTTGGTGCTGTATAGCGTTCACGCAGACGACGTCGCGGGTAGCAGTTCAGAATCAAGTGGTCTACACCTTTATAGACACTGTCGTCGAGCAAAATGACGTCACACATTATCCCGTGGAATTTCTGAACTCCCTTTCAGCAAGTGGACTTCCAGCGCATACCATCAAGCTGAAGGTCGGTGTCCCGATTATGCTTCTTTGGAACCTATCTGCGAAACGACCTCAAGACGAACTGCTTCTCACACGGGCAATTATTGTACTTCGCTTGCTCCCGCGTCACCAGTCCTGACTCTCTTTACATTTTGACTGCGGAGAGCAAAACCACTACTATGGTTTATCGAGAAGTTCTTTATGTATGTATTTTTACCCCATCCTGTATTCCTTATTCATTATTTTCTCCATCTGCTTCAGTCACAACTTATGACTAAAGCAGGCTGAAAATCAGCACTTTTTGAAGGTCAATTTTACAAAAGACAGTCTCCCTCTGTTACTGCACTTTCTGTACATATGAAATGTAAAGAAGAAACGGGTAAAGTAATTTTTGGTGCTGTATAGCGTTCACGCAGACGACGTCGCGGGCAGCAGCTAGTTTAAATAATAAAATATTTAATCTAGTTTGTAAGGATAATGAATATTAATAATCAAACACTTTCCCTGAGCTGTGAAATTACTGGAAACTGAACAAACTCCCAACCGTGCGGGTAAGTGGTCGGAGCCACCAGTCTGTAAGCGTACTGAACCGAAATTCGGTTGAACGCTTCCGCAGTGGTCAGCGGTGTGGTGGGAACAATATGTATTGGTATGCCGCTGTTGCGTTTACTTTTACAGTAATGGTTTCCATGAACTGCCGTTTAAAATACAGAATATAACATAACATCACACCTGCAATCCTCGAAGGCATATGCAGAGGTATTCACACAAATATTTGATAAGGTTCGAACTGTCTGTTAGTTATCAGTGTTTTTTTTTTGTTAATATTTTTATTAGTATCATGTAAGCACTATTGCGGGTTTCAATATGACCCTCGTTGAAACTAGCATACTATATAAATAAAATAAAATAATTAATTTAATGAATGAACATAATTATTCATGTTCATAAAATTAGTATTTATTTATTAAACATTTATTTATTGGCCTAACTACAAATTGTTACACTGTTTTTTCTAGAAATACAAACAATATGATACAAGCATAGTGTACAATATGAGGCGATAGACACAGCATGCAAGAAATAATGATATTAACAGTATCGAACTTTCTTATCTACGTCAAAAGCACAAGGTAGCGCCTTTTATTTGAGACGAGGCGCTACCTTGTACGCGTAACTGTCTTGTGTTGTTGTTTGCGGATGCATACAGGTGGACGGTTTCCATAAACCGTCCACCTGTGTGCATCCGCAAACATACCGTGCGTTGCATGCCCGCGGCAACCCAAACATCACCCTTATCGCGTTAGTATACGGATGCGTCAAGCAATGAACGATATTTGCGTATACTTACTCTAGAGATCACAGTTACTCTCTTCACAGTGAAGGAAAACATCGTGAGGAAACCTGCATGTCGTAGAACCAAAAAAAAGCAAAAATATGTGACATCTACCAACCCGCATTTGGCCCGCGTGGTGGATTATATGCCATCCCTCTTTTAGAGAGGAGGCCTGAGTCCCTGCAGTGGGAACATTATAGGCTTATGATGATGATGCCAATAACTTCTCAATTTAAAAAAAAAAAAAAAACATATTTTGTCAACTCTAAATCCCAAACACGCCTTGTGTTTAGGATAGTGCGATGCTAATTAATAAGCCTATGACAGTTTCTTTCTCTTGGCCGCGACAACCACAGCTTAACCTCAACGCTTGATTCGTACGTGTAACTTAGCCTCAAATCCCTCCACAATGGTTAAATAACAAAACTAAAATAAACTACTTACTCCTGTACTTCGGAGAGTGTGCGCAAGAGCTCCACGAGCTTATTCCACCATCTCCCTTCTTCCATCGAGAGAAGGCGTACTGCGGGTTATCACCCATACCTTATCGATGTTACACACATTCGTACGAAGCGTTTTGCTAAGTCTTTCATTATTCGTACAGCCAAAGAGTGGAACACCCTGCCTGCGTCGGTTTTCCCGAGTTCATATAACCCCAATCTATTTAAGTCGCGAGTAAATAGGCTTCTTCTGGGTAAGCTCGTTCCATCGTCGACCTCATCTCTGCCCTTAGGGCAAGATTGAGGTCAAGAGTAAGCCCTTATTAAATAAAAAAATAAAATAAAAAAACTACAAAAAACTTTTTAACAAAAATTAAAACCGACTTCCACAAAAAATAAGACACACAAATGTGAAAAATAAACTATAATAGAAAAATCAGCTTCTGAAGTTGGTGACTTTTGTTTGTTTGATTACGTTTTTTTGTCACCGACTTCAGAAGCAGGTTTTCTTTTGCGAAATTCAACTTTAATAACGACTGAGACTCATACATTCAACATAATTATACATAGTTTTCTTCTTCCATTCTTCCTTGTAAGACGTCAAAGTGGCATTTACTCCTTTCTCATCATCATCATCAGCCTATAATGTTGCCACTGCAGGGACTCAGGCCTCCTCTCTAGGAGAGGGATGGGCTATAATCCACCACGCGGGCCCAGTGCGGATTGGCAGATGTCACATGTCTTCGAATTTTTTGGTTCTAAGACATGCCGGTTTCCTCACGATGTTTTCCTTCACCGTTTTGAGAGCAGTGGTAATGAAATAAATTACACAAACTCCTTTCTCATTCATAGGTATTATACATTATTTTATATTAATAGTCTCAACTTGATTGAGTGTCAATGTACATGTATTTTCGTTTAAATGAAACATGCAATACTCGACAACAAGTTTCACATCAAATGAACGGGGAATAAAGCCAGTTATATAAAAATATTTGTATAGATGCGGCCGTGAGGCAACGCGGTGAGCGGTGTAACTCCGTTATAAAGTTGTTCAATCCGCTCCGCTCGTGCCTTTCAGCCGCGTCGCCACGCTATCGCTTGTGCGGTCCTCAAAGTCCCTACGTTATTACGTCGCCAGATAACTCAATATATATTGACTACTACCTCCACAATCAACCACCTAGATTCCGTCGAGTTGTTTTGGTAAAAATAGGTTGTAAAATAGGTTGTTTTAGTAAATTAGACCGACTAAAAAAATATGATTCTGTTTAGTCCGTCTGTTAGATTATTGAAAAACATTAGATACGTGTATTTTATTTTATCAAATTATTAAAAATTGAAGAAAATAAAACGTGTCAAAGATCGTGAGTGGGGGCTGGTGACGTCGCTTTCTGGTAAAAAATGTACCAAACTGTGACGTCGCGCGACTTTTCGAAGCACTGTATCGTCTTCGTTTATTGTTTACGTGAAGAAAGAATAAATACGTGTCCAATATAATTTGTAAATCTATCTGACGGACTAATTCGATTGTTTTTGTCAACTTCCCTATTTTTTAGTACCTAGTTCATACATAAAAAGACCGGTGTCTGTAATTTGTAAAGAAATGAATGATTTTACCGTTTTGGGTTGGCCAGCCAAGGTACTCGTAGCCCGCACACGTCAAAATTTCTTACGTTTTTTGAAAATTGTATGTGGTAAATTTATGAATATCTTAGTATTAGTTTGTATTATATGTACATAACGTGACGTAACGTATCATTATCTATACATATAATAAAATGGTAGGAAAGTCAAAACTGTACATTGAATATTTTTAAAAAAGAATACTTGTGGTGTGATCTACAATCGATACCGAAGCCAAAAATATAGTTTTTAGAATTTCTGTCTGTTTGTCTGTTTGTCTGTTTGTCTGTTTGTCTGTATGTATGTCCGGGATAAACTCGAAAAGTACTGCATGGATTTACTTCAAATTTGGCACGAATATTACTAAGAAGTCGGGTCAACCTATAGGCTACATATTATCACGCTATCACCTACGGGGAACGAGCAGTGAACCTATATTTCTTCAACGCATTCTGTAACAACGTGTAATCTAACGACGCATATTTAAATGTTGTTATTATGTTAACCATGCTATAAGCTAGCTTCACACTATAAAAAACACGCAATAAAAGTAACTTAGGCCGATAAACATAATTAAATGAATATAAGTAGTACCAAGAAATTTTTTAAAGCAGCGCCATCTATGAGATTTCAAAAACATCAAGTCGAATTACATGTGTAAGCCTTTTTGGGTATTTATAATTTAAATTTGATCATGTTGGTGAACTTAATAGTTGTTATTAAAAGTCATAGATGGAGTTGTGCATGTTCTTAGACGTCCACCTGGAGAACAGCCAGCGCATATATTTTGATCCCGACAACGTTGCTGAGCGCTTGGAAAATCCGCGCCAAACAACTGTCTTGGCATTTTTCAGGCTCTGTGAAATCGACCAGCGGTTCCTTACGTATGACGAAGTGCCTTCATATTACACATACGACAAGCAAAGGGGTGTAATAGTAATAGTCCTCCTGACCGTTTTCGGCCACGGCGGCCAATCTTAGCAGAGATTAGCCTACTGCGCGGGAGATATTATAGTGCACAAGTGTGTGCGCAGGCACAGGTGCACTCTCTGTTCCTTTCCTCTCATAGTCCGATGGGACGGCAATCCGACACGACCGGAGAGAGATCAGGCGCAGGACCAACGGCTTAACGTGCTTTCCGAGGCACGGGGGTACTATAACGCCAACTTCCAAACTCCGGCCTACTACTGGGAAATTTCTAATGAAAAACCCAATAGCACTTTTTATCCGACCCGGGAATCGAACCCAGGACCTCATGCACAGCAGTCGCGCTTACGACCACTAGACCAACGAGGCAGTTCAAAAGAAAGAAAAAAGGGGTGTATATTTAACCGACATCTACGAGGACGTGCTGTGGAAGGTTTTCCGGGAATTTTCAAGGATACCGCATTGGGTAGAGTTTATACCGTGCACCTGAATAATGGTGAATGCTATTTTCTGCGGTTGTTACTTCACACGGTCCGAGGCCCAACGACTTTCGCCTTTCTGAGGACATTTGATGGCGTGGAGTATCCCACTTACCGCGCAGCCTCGAAGTCACCTTCTCGACGGTGACCAAAACTGGGATGACACCTTCGCGGAGGCGAGCGTCAGTAACAGTCCCAGCCGCATGCGTCATCTGTTTGCCGTCATCTTGGTGTTTTGTGGAGTCGCAAACCCGGTAGCATTGTGGGAGAAGTATCGCCATCATCTGTCTGAAGATATTCTCCGAGCTTTTGAGGCGTGCTATCAAGACCGCGGAAATCAGGAGTAAAACGCTGAGGCATTTTACGATCCGGGTGTAATGACTACCATACGAAATGACCATGTCGCTTTGTTCTCTTCAGAGCGAAAACGAATTTATGACACCGTCCTTGAAAGCGTTGGGCAAAACCAGGGTAAAATGTTTTTCTTGGATGCTCCTGGTGGAACAGAAAAAACATTTGTTACAACTGGCATACTTGCAGAGGTCAGGAGGCAAGGCAAAATTGCCATTGCTGTAGTGTCGTCGGGAATCGCTGCCACACTGCTTCCGGGTGGCAAGACAGCACATGCCATGTTTAAAATTCCTATCGATTTAGAGAGTGCCGAAACGCCTATTTGTGGTGCGTCACGTAACAGTGATAAGGCACCCGTGCTCAAGGATTGCTCACTGATCGTATGGGATGAGTGTACGATGGCCAATAGGAAGGCAGTTGAGGCCGTGGACAGAACCCTGCAGAACCCGTGAACGAACATTTGATGGGTGGTGTCACAGTTCTGTTCAGTGGCGATTTCCGACAAACGCTTCCCGTGGTGACACGGGAATTGAGGGCTGACGAGGTGAATGCTTCATTGAAACGATCTTCGTTGTGATCACGAGATCGCACTCTGCGCTTGACCATTAATATGAGAGCTCGGCTCGGTGCGTGCTCAAGAATTCTTCGATGTCTTTCTAAGTCTTGGCGAAGGCACTCTACCAGAGGAGAGAGGTGGACAGGTGGTGCTTCCAGAATCTCTCATTATAGTTGTATCCATCTAAGAAGAACCCATTCGCTGTGTGTACGGGGACATCAGTCGTATACCGCACCAACAGAATTGTTGGGTGTGTGAGCGGGCTATTTTGACGCCCAAAAATGATCAGGCTGCAGCAATTAACGAATGCATTATCTCGGAAATTGAGCGGAATGAAGTGGGCTACACCTCTATAGACATTGTGGTCAAGCAAGATGACGCCACACATTATCCCGTGGAATTTCTGAACTCCCTGTCAGCAAGTGGACTTCCAGCGCATACCATCAAGCTGAAGGTCGGTGTCCCGATTATGCTTCTTCGGAACCTATCTGCGAACCGACCTCTAGATGAACTGCTTCTCACACGGGCAATTGTACTTCGCTTGCTCCCGCGTCACCAGTCCTGACTCTCTACACATTTTGACTGCGGAGAGCCAAACCACTACTATGGTTTATCGAGAAGTTCTATAAGTATAGTATTTTTACCCCATTCTGTATTCCTAATTCATTTTTTTCTCCATCTGCTTCAGTCACAACTTATGACTAAAGCAGGCTGAAAATCAGCAATTTTTGAAGGTCAATTTTACAAAAGGCAGTCTTCCTCTGTTACTGCACTTTCTGTAGATATGAAATGTAAAGAAAAAACGGGTTAATGGAAAGGTATTTTTGGTGCTGTATAGCGTTCACGCAGACGACGTCGCGGGCAGCAGCTAGTAATGTACATAAAGTGTGATAAGTGTGTGTGTGGGTGCATGTACTAATGGGTACATCTCTGGCTAACCCTTCAGTGATTGCAGGCGTGATGTGAGTATAGTATGAACCTCCATATCTATGGCTTTACTGAGTGAAATAGTCATTCAATGGGATTATGTTTTACGGGTACCATATATTTGGCAGAAACTTGATGCTCCGTTTATTTGGCAGAACACACTTGGCATAAGTATTCTTCTTTGAACGAATGTGTTTATGGCAAATATTTAATAGAATTATCGTTATGCCAATTCTATTACAATATTTTTGAACTAATTTAAAATTGAAATTCAATATCTTTTGCTACGAAAGTTAGTGACAGAAACGAATCGCTGCAAAACCGACTCCACGTAGTCTCTTCTGCCCTACCCCGAGAGTGTAATCTAAGCCCGCGTAGGCGCGGAGTGGCGAGGCGGCCCGCAAGCTGAGGAGCAGGTGGCTTAAACGCGTGCCACCGCGGCTGAGGCTGAGCAAGCCGAAGCTGCGGCGGTGTGTGTTAAAACCATCTGCGACAATATGCTTGCGTGGGACACCCGGAGCACCGCAGCGCCGGAGCCGTGACAGAATTCTGAATATGAATTTTTGGCGAAATTATGGTTCTGGAAATGAAGTTTATGCTCAAAGATGATTCTGACTTACAAAATTATGCGTTTTGAATTTATGGTAAATGAGTGTACGCCAAATGATTTTCTGCGAAATGAAGTTTCTGCCATCCACTGCTATGCAAAACAAAATTCGGAAATAAAAAATTCTACTAAAAAAGGTAGACCCATGTTTTACAAAGTCACCATCGGCTTACGGCTCACTTTCCACATTTATATTTCACCAACAATTCGAATGACCACGGATACGGCAGTGGATTTTTCCACGCAAAAATAGAAAACAATGTACCTTTTCCGTAGGTACGCACTTTTTCGTGAAAATAGAATGTGTGTTCAGTTTGTATTTAACTAGCTCGTCGCGTACAGACAGACAGGGGAAGGGTATACGTGTGGACCTACTTCCTTGCAAAGACTGTCAGCGAGTAATGCTTTTAATATTATTTTAATCGGTAGCGCACATAATCTAGAATGAGAGATTGAGCGTTATTGTTGCTGTATTTTTAATCTATATTCATAGATAATGCAAGCATGATGAAATAAATAGAATATTTTTTTTTAGACGCTTTGTTTTATAATTTGTAGTGATAAAGCAACAATTTCAACTTACATGCACAAGTTCTCTGCACGTTACAGTACTAGAGTGGAGGGCGATTATTTCTCTGAATTGTTGAGAGCTACACTGCAGTTATGATTTTACTACCATACTAGCTGCTGCCCGCGACGTCGTCTGCGTGAACGCTATACAGCACCAAAAATTACTTTACCCGTTTCTTCTTTACATTTCATATGTACAGAAAGTGCAGTAACAGAGGGAGACTGTCTTTTGTAAAATTGACCTTCAAAAAGTGCTGATTTTCAGCCTGCTTTAGTCATAAGTTGTGACTGAAGCAGATGGAGAAAATAATGAATAAGGAATACAGGATGGGGTAAAAATACATACATAAAGAACTTCTCGATAAACCATAGTAGTGGTTTTGCTCTCCGCAGTCAAAATGTAAAGAGAGTCAGGACTGGTGACGCGGGAGCAAGCGAAGTACAATAATTGCCCGTGTGAGAAGCAGTTCGTCTTGAGGTCGTTTCGCAGATAGGTTCCAAAGAAGCATAATCGGGACACCGACCTTCAGCTTGATGGTATGCGCTGGAAGTCCACTTGCTGAAAGGGAGTTCAGAAATTCCACGGGATAATGTGTGACGTCATTTTGCTCGACGACAGTGTCTATAAAGGTGTAGACCACTTGATTCTGAACTGCTACCCGCGACGTCGTCTGCGTGAACGCTATACAGCACCAAAAATACCTACGATTATACCTTTTAAAATAACATTCATTTACCCGTTTCTTCTTTACATTTCATATCTACAGAAAGTGCAGAATCAGAGGGAGACTGTCTTTTGTAAAATTGACCTTAAAATAGTGCTGATTTTCAGTCTGCTTTGAATAAATGACTTTATGGTGATTCTGCTGAATTAAGTCATAAGTTGTGACTGAAGCAGTTGGGGAAAGTAACGATTAAGGAATACAGAATAGGGTAAAATACATTCTTATAGGACTTCTCAATAAACAACATTAGTGGTTTGGCTCTCCGCAGCCAAAATGTGAAGAGAGTCAGGACTGGTGACACGGGAGCAAGCGACGTATAGCTGCCCGTGTGAGAAGCAGCTCGTCCTTAGGTCGACGGCCGCTGCCCTCAGTGTCTGCTCTTGCGACTTATTGATGGTCATCGCGAAGCAAACACTCACGGGGAACTGTACGCGCTTGAACTGGAATGGGAACTTATGAGGTTTGAGGGGAATGCGTGGTATAAATACTGCCTCGCCGACGCCACAGCCCGTAAGAATTTCCGCCTCAATGGTGTGTCCGTGGAGCGAGATGACTTTAAGGCGGGTCTGGTTACACAACTTCGGAGGAGATAGGTTCCAAAGAAGCATAATTGGGACACCGACAACCGACCGGAAGATCGTTTTAACGAAGCATTCATCTCGTCAGCCCTCGAACCACGCGTCACCACGGGAAGCGTTTGTCGGAAATCGCCACTGAACAGAACTGTGACACCACCCATCAAATATTCGTTCCTGCGGATGTCCTGCAGGGTTCTGTCCACGGCCTCTGTTAAAGTATTAAAAACACATCATCACAAAACCGGTAACTTAGTCTTTTTGCACAAGTTACCACATCCCTATTTCCCTTCCCGTCTCTATTTCCGGTTCCTGCGCAGGCTCACTAGCGCCCAACACGCATATCGTCACTCTTCCGCTAAAAACTTCGAATCAAAACGACGGCTCGAGCCGGCTCCGAAAAAACCTCCAGAAACATTCAAGAAAGTGATAATTATCAATCAAGGGACGTCCCAGACTATCATTAACGTAGTGCACTGCGAAATAAACACTAAAACGGGGTGAAGTGAATAAGAACAACAGCTCCACGGCCACGTGAGTACCCATCTTGTATTCCTTCTTTCCCCTTGTTTTTAGGCTATTTTACCGGTGGGTTTACAGTCATTTCGAAGGGATAAAACGATAACATTATTTGGGCCTTCAGCCGGATTTCATACATGTTCCTATTAAAATAGTTTTCGTTTGTACTACGACTGGCGTCCATCTTTTTTCCAAAAAATAGGTATCTTATTTCAATAAGTATCTCATTACTGTCTCATCATATTTATTTATCACTTAACATTACATCATACATTCAAGTGTTTTCGGAGTAAAAGTATTCTCATTTCAAATCAAACTTTCCTAACCAGTTTCGACTAGTTCAGTCCGCGTCGTCGTCTCGTTTTCGTGCCGCGGATTCATAATTCGAACGGATTGTCAATACTATTTTGATGTAACATGCAACATTTGGATAGTGAAATCATACATAGCGACCTATAAAACGTAACATACAGCGTTTTAGGTTCATAAAGGCGATCTAAACGTAACATACAGCGTTTAGGTTCATTCATTGTTAACATAACAAGCGTTTTAACTTTTTATTTAATGTTAATAATTCTCAGAAATACTTTTATCCGTAAGTAATTCGTATTTCATCTTAAATATGGTCCTTCGTTATTCTTACTTCTCAGAATAGGTGAGGTCTCATAATCTCCTTGTGTACCTACCCTACCTGTTCTGATAGAGTGATACCAGCTCTAAAAGCATATTAATACCATTAATCAAAAATGCTTCCATAGATTTTATGGTAGTTTCATGAAAAATATTGTCTACTGTTTGTTGTTGTTACAAATTAATGTCAAATTGTTTTAATTTTTAATACTTTGAAGTAATTTATGGATTAGATACCGGGTTCAGGATAGAATAGTAGCATTTAACTATACTCAAGTAATTTAAAAAATACATTGTACTTAATTTAATTTAAATTAATCTTCTGAATTTCAATTTCAATCATGAGTGAAGCAATGGCGGCTCACCATGAGTCTAAACGCAATATAGCCTTTAAAAGATTATCAGATGCTGTTACCTGTGCTCGCAAATGTCAAAATGACTCCAGTATTCTACCACGTTTTGAAACATGGTGTTCACGGTTGGAATCCGTTATGGATGCGTTTAATGATGCTCACATCAAACTCATAAGTGAGTATAGCGGCCTTGGAAAAGAGGACTGCATTCACAAACAAACCACATATCAGGAACAGGCAGATGACATGTACTTTGAAATTCTTGAAACTAAACGGACACTTCTTCCTGAAAACTTAATTGAGGTTAAACCTTCAACATCATCATGTAACCACAAAAATGAACACAAAAACCTGGCTAAATTGCCACCAATAAAGCTGCCTACTTTCTCTGGTCAATTAAAAGACTTTCCGGGTTACATTGACTTATTTAATACTTTAGTCCATAGTCGGACAGATTTAAGTAATGTTGAAAAGTTTCAATATCTTGTCACTTCCCTTTCTGGGGAACCAATAAACTTAATTAGAGCATATCCTATTTCAGATGCTAATTATACAAGTGCTTATGAAGCACTGAGCAAGCGTTATACCAACAAGAGGTTTTTGGCTTTCTTATGTTGGGAACAAATTTGTAATTTGAAATCTATTAGTACAGCATCAGTGCAGAGTTTGCGTACTCTCTTAGATAGTTATGCTGAGAACCTTTCAATGTTAGACTCTTTAGGGTTGCCCACTTCTAAATGGGATTTTGTTTTATTTCATTCTCTTATAACTAAAATTGACAAACAATCTCGTGAAGCTTTTGAGCTTTCTTGTATAGACAGTGATATCCCACAATTTAGTCAGCTTCAAACATTTTTAGGAGATAGATGCAGTGCATTAGAGCGATCATGCCTAACAAATGTACCAACGTTATCATCAGCTCCCAATAGTCAAAGAAATAACAATCAAACCAAATCATATTCTATAAATAAAACCTCTTCGCTGGTAGCTCAAACGCCTAACATCGAATGCATAATTTGTAAAGAAAATCATTCTCTTATTAATTGTAATAATTTCATGTCTAAAACGCCACAAGAAAGGGCTCAACTTGCTAGACAACATAATCTTTGTTTAAATTGTTTACGTGCCAACCATAGCACTTCTAAATGTTTTTCAACCCGTTCATGCAAAAGTTGTAATCAACGTCATAATACTTTATTGCATTTTCCTAAGGAATCATTGACTAATGTTAATCAACAAACTTCCTCACAAGTCCATATGACTACAACAAATCAGACTGCAGATAGCGCTGAAAAGCAGGTTCTTACCCCTGTTACTACATTATCCAATATATCACGAGGCTTGGCTCCCACCTTTGTTTTACTTGCCACAGCTCAAGTCATGGTCAAGGATTGTAGCAACACTTATCAGAAGATTCGTGCTTTGCTAGATCCTGGTAGTCAGAGTCATATCATGAGCAGTGCTTGCGCACGTCGCCTTGGTCTGACTCGTTATAAATGCAACACACCGATGTCTGGTATTGGTGATGTTCCTACTAATTCAAGTAGTCGAGTTTTCCTTGAACTCTGCCCATTAGGCAATTCAGAAATATCTTTTAGTATGGATGCAGTAGTATTGGATAAAATTTGTGGTAATATGCCCACACATTCAATCAATCTCAATGATTTTCAACATATAGGAAATCTTAAGCTGGCAGATCCAGATTTTCATCAGTCTCGTCCCATCGATCTCTTAATTGGTGGAGAGATATTTCCCCAGATTTTGTTACCAGGCAAAGTTGATGGTGGCAGTCATTTGGCAACAGCCATTAACACAGTGTTTGGATTTATTCTCATGGGTAGGACCAAAGCAGCTGATCCCAGTGTTGAATCTCCTCCAGCATCTGTCAATCATGTATCACTGGATGCTAACTTGGACATTGCTGTCCAGAAGTTTTGGGACATAGATCATGTACCTACAGAATCAAAAGTTAATCAAGCAGCCTCCGCAGACGATGTTCGGTGTGAGGACATTTATAAGGCAACGCATAAACGTGATGCTGACGGTCGTTATATCGTTCAGTTGCCATTTCGAGATCAATCTCTTCCAATTTTTAGCGATTCATATAATACAGCGCTTCGGCGTTTTAAGCAGCTGGAAAAGCGCCTGCTTCAAAACCCTTCATTTGGGAACGAATATAAAGCACATATCATGGAATATTTAACAAGTAATCAGATGGAACGCGTTTCATCTGACGAGTGTCAGTCTCCTACCGCGTACTATATTCCACATCATGCGGTAGTAAAGCCTAGCAGTGTTTCCACTCGGTTGAGAGTTGTATACGATGCCTCGGCCAAGGATAAACTTGGAATATCACTCAATGACACTCTTTTAACTGGTTGTAAGTTGCAAGCAGATATCACAAATATTATTTTACGGTTCCGTCTTCACGCTATCGTCTTATCAGCGGATGTACGCCAAATGTACCGCCGAATTATCGTTACCCAAGAGCATAGGGATTATCAGCGTATTCTCTTCAGGTTTTCACCTGAAGAACCTATTCAAGAGTTTAGGATCAATCGCGTGACCTTCGGAGTCTCATCGGCACCATTTCTGGCCATCCGCACTATGCATCAACTGGCTCAAGACGAACAAGAGTCTTATCCAACCGCAGCTAAGGTTCTGCAAAAAGATCTCTACGTGGATGATGTAGTCACTGGCTGTAACACCGTAGAGCAGGCAATTCAGCTACAGCAAGAATTGACCGAAATTATGGCTGCTGGTGGTTTTGAGCTCAGAAAGTGGTCCAGTAATCATGTGGCTGTACTGCAAAATATACCAGAAGAACATAAATTGGTTCCAGATTTGACGTTCGACAGTGACACTCTCTTTGTCAAGGTTCTCGGGCTTGCCTGGAACGCTCATAAAGACGTTTTTAATTATCAAGTTAATCAAATTCCACGCGATTGTACCAAACGAACAATGCTATCAGAGCTTGCTCGCATCTATGACCCCATTGGTCTTCTCACACCGTTAACCTTTTTAGCAAAATTTCTTATTCAACGTTTGTGGTTACTAGGAACGTCATGGGATGAACCAGTACCCGATGATATTCACCTAACTTGGACGAAGTACGCTAGCCAGTTATCCAATTTACAAAACCTTCACATTCCGAGACGTATTACTCACGCTCACGCATCAAGCTATCAAATTCATGGTTTCTGTGATGCCAGTGAGGCTGGCTATGCGGCAGTAGTATATCTTCGTTCCAATGTAAATCAAAATCATCATCAAGTCTGTCTTGTAAGTGCACGATCGCGGGTGGCACCAATAAAGCGTAGAACGCTGCCAAGACTGGAATTGTGTGGCGCTTCTTTGTTAGCAGACCTTATGCATTATATTATTAACTTATTTTCTAACATACTAAACATAGACGGCATATATGCATGGTCTGATTCCATGATCGTGTTGGCATGGATCAAATCTAATTCTAAAATTTTTAAAGTATACGTAGGCAATCGCATTGCTAACATACAGCGAAAATTACCTACTGCTGTCTGGAAACATGTACCAGGCAAGCAAAATCCAGCTGATTGTGCGAGTCGTGGCTTGCTACCTGACGAGCTCATCAGTCATGCCCTCTGGTGGTCAGGACCGGAGTGGTTATCATTATCTGAAAATCATTGGCCTAACGATACAATTCAATCATCTTGCGTCACAAGCAATGATGTACTATGCGAAAAGCGTACAACAGTTTTAAGTAACATAATCGATCTTGATCCCATCGATAATCTTCTTCAAAAATATTCATCACTTCGTAAAATTCAACGTATTTTAGCATATTGTAACAGATTTATCAGTGCCTTACGCAAAACCAAATATTCAAATAACTTAACTCAAGCTGAACTTCATTGTGCTCTTATGAAGCTTGTTAAACATGTTCAACATTCCGAATTCCAAAATGAAATTAAAATTTTATCAGCAGGGAAAACTTTACCTAAATCATTTAGAAAACTCAATCCATTTTTAGACCATTCCGGAGTTTTGCGGGTGGGGGGAAGGCTCTCTCGATCTGAACTCGATTATGAAACAAAACACCCAGCTCTACTTCCACGTAAACATCGCTTAACTAAATTAATTATACAATCAGTACATAATGATAATCTTCACCCTGGTTTACAAGCATTACAGTTTTTATTATTGCAAAATTTTTGGATATTGTCTCCTCGGCGAGCAATTCATCAAGTCCTATCGGATTGCTATAAATGTTTTCGCACAAGGCCAATTGCATTTGAGCCTAAAATGGCAGATTTACCAAAAGCACGTATTACTCAATTAAAAGCATTCCAAGCCGTCGGTTGCGATTACGCAGGTCCATTTAATATAACCTTGCAAAGATATCGTGGCACACGTACTACAAAAGCATATTTGTGTCTCTTTGTATGCTTTGCTACAAAAGCGCTACATTTAGAGTTAGCTTCCGATATGTCCACCGACGCATTTTTAGCGGCATTACGCAGATTTATCGCCCGCCGTGGCAGGTGCAACGTAATTCATTCTGATTGTGGTACGAACTTTAAGGGTGCGGAGTCACAATTGGCCAATGTGATGAAATCAGCCTGTGAGTCTGAATACATTCAATTTAAATTCAACCCTCCAGGGGCACCACATTTCGGTGGACTTTGGGAGGCCGGTGTAAAGTCCGTAAAGACACATTTGTATAGAGTCATAGGTACTCAAATTCTCACATATGAGGAATTAAACACCTTACTTACACAGGTTGAAGCAGTACTCAATTCAAGGCCGTTATGCTCACTGAGCACTGATCCTAATGATGTATCAGTTCTGACACCAGGACATTTTTTAACGCAAGCACCCTTAACAGCGTTGCCAACGCCAGATTATTCAAACATTAAACTTAACAGACTTAAGCGTTGGCAACTCGTTCAACGTATGCATCAGGACTTCTGGGCCAGATGGCATACAGAATATTTAACTAGTCTTTCACAAAGACTGAAGTGGACTAGGTCAACTGATCAAGCTCGCCTTGGTCAAGTTGTCATAATAAAGGACGAACAACAACCTCCGTTGCGTTGGCGTTTCGGAAAAATTATGAATCTTTATCACGGTCGTGATGGTATACCACGTTCTGCGACTGTCGAAACTGGACAAGGCGTAATTAATAGACCTCTTGTTAAATTGTGCCCCATCCCGGATGGTGGTAACTAATTTCAAAATTTTTCATTTAGGTAAATGTTTATTATCATTTCGTCTTTATATTTTTGTAACATATATGTAAAACATAATATTTATCTATTCCATCACACTCTTACACATCAACTTTAACATTAGGTGGACCTAGTCTTGGTATTTTTTCTTCAGTCTCAATAAATTTCGCCAGCGGGGGGGAATAATGTTAAAGTATTAAAAACACATCATCACAAAACCGGTAACTTAGTCTTTTTGCACAAGTTACCACATCCCTATTTCCCTTCCCGTCTCTATTTCCGGTTCCTGCGCAGGCTCACTAGCGCCCAACACGCATATCGTCACTCTTCCGCTAAAAACTTCGAATCAAAACGACGGCTCGAGCCGGCTCCGAAAAAACCTCCAGAAACATTCAAGAAAGTGATAATTATCAATCAAGGGACGTCCCAGACTATCATTAACGTAGTGCACTGCGAAATAAACACTAAAACGGGGTGAAGTGAATAAGAACAACAGCTCCACGGCCACGTGAGTACCCATCTTGTATTCCTTCTTTCCCCTTGTTTTTAGGCTATTTTACCGGTGGGTTTACAGTCATTTCGAAGGGATAAAACGATAACAGCCTCAACTGCCTTCCTATTTATTGGCCATCGTGCACTCATCCCATACGATCAGAGAGCAATCCTTGAGCACGTGTACCTTATCACTATTACGTGACATAGGTACCACAAACAGGCGTTTCGGCGTTTTCTAAATCGATGTGAATTTTAAACATGGCATGACTGTGCTGTCTTGCCACCCGGAAGCAGTTGTGGCAGCGATTCCCGACGACGCTACAGTAATGGCAATTTTGCCTTGCCTCCTGACCTCTGCATATATGCCAGTGGTAACAAAGTTCACCAGGAGCATTCAAGAAAATCATTTTACCCTGGTTTTGCCCAACGCTTTCAAGGACAGTGTCATAAATTTGTTTTTGCTCTGAAGAGAACAAAGCGACATGGTCAATTCGTATGGTGGACATTTCGCCCGGATCGTAAATTGTCTCAGCGTTATACTCCCGATTTCCACGGTCTTGATGTGTTGATGATTGTCCAGTGGATTGCCGCCGATAGAAATGACTACGTCTTGAAGTGAACTGAGACAGGTGTTCAGCACGCGTTCATCAGCGTTACTTCGACTTCGTCTCCAGGAGTACGCCTCAAAGCTCGTAGAAAATCTGTATTATCTTATAGATAGGTATATAATAATATGGCATGCTTAATTTTCCTCTTTCTTCGTTATTTAACTCAAATTCTTACAGCAATAGCGTGCCGTTTTCGAGTTCAAATTTTGTTATAAATTTTTGAGTTCTGTTTGTTATTACATACAGACAAACTCGATGAATTTTATAAGACATAGATGAAGCGGCTTAAAACATATATCAAACATTTTTTTTTATTGTCTTGCTCATCTCTGAAACGAAATTAACGATACAATTTTTAAGAAGAAAATGCACAACTCCATCTATGACTTTTAAGAAAAACTATTAACCTAGCCAACATGATCAAATTTAAATTATTTATATCCAAGAAGGGCTTACACATGTAATTCGACTTGATGTTTTTGAAATCTTATAGATGGCGCTGCTTTAAAATATTAATTTAATTATAATTATGTTTATCGGCCTAAATTACTTATTTTCTTGATTTTTATAGTGTGAAGCTAGCTCATAGCATGGTTATTAACATAATTACAACATTCAAAGATGCGTCGTTAGATTACACGTTGTTACTGAATGCGTTGAAGAAATAAAGGTTCACTGCTCGTTCCCCGTAGGTGATAGCGTGATAATATGTAGCCTATGTGTTGACCCGATTTCGTATTAATATTCGTGCCAAATTTGAAGTAAATCCATGCAGTACTTTCTGAGTTTATCCCGGACAGACAAACAGACAAACAGACAAACAGACAAAAATTCTAAAAACTATATTTTTGGCTTCGGTATCGATTGTAGATCACACCCCAAGTATTCTTTTAAAAAAATATTCAATGTACAGTTTTGACTTTCCTACCATTTTATTATATGTATAGATTTGAATTCGTTTGTCAGTTTATTTTATTATGCTTAATTATTGTAGAAATTATGTTTTTCCTCTTCCTCCGCTATTCTTTTCTGACTACGTAAAAAAAAAAATGTATTATTAGTCTACTAAGGAATTAAAGTGGCTTAAATAAGTAAAATAAATAAATAAAAAATTCTAGAAATATATTGCTTTGAATTTAATAGAATAGAATTTACTTAATAAGTAACTATACAAATAACTTGTAACTGGATAGATTAAGGGAAGGACAGGGAGAAAATACTGCAGGTAATCCGTGCTGTACCAATTAATTAAATTACTTATTATTGTGTATGCAAAGCGTAGACAAATATATAATAATCCTGTAACAGGAGCAAAGTGCCACGTATTGTGATGTCAAAAGGGAGAGGTAGTTCGGAGAGCTAGAACACCCTCATGGGCCTATTAAGCTTCTTTCTCGCTTTTTTATACCGACGACAGCGGCCATAGCAACACACACAGTGACTCGTACGGTGGAGTATTTATTTATATTTATTTATTTATTTAATGCACAACACAGCATAGTTACACGCTAGGCTTAGAACTAGTGAGTACATGACCCTTTTAGGGCGCAGCAAAATAACTTAAAATCTAACAATATTGCAGTATAGATCTTAAATAACGTAAATTAGGAACTTTCAAAATTATACAATTAAAACATTATATTAAATAAAACTTATATCTAGCTTTATAAAAACAAAAAACACAAAATAAGAATATTTATTAAAATTTAACATACATAATAATATATATTTCTAACACTCTATTTTAACATATTTTTGTAGTCTAGAAATTCTTGGATGCTATAGTAACACTTATCTAGGAGCAATGCCTTTAACCTAGCTTTAAATAAACATAGTGTTTTTGTGGTCCGTATAGTTTCAGGTAATTTATTATAAAGGGTGTTTTTTTTAGAGGTATAGAACTTTGAAATGGAATAAAACAAAGATGTTTTTTTTAAATTGATATGAAATTTACTTTATTCGAAAGATAATCTTCTGGCATTATAATTTAACTATGACTTCTGACATATGACCGCCACGGTTGGCTCGCACGTAGTCTAATCTGGAGCACCAATTTTCGATGACTTTTTCCAACTTTTGTGGCCGTATATCGGCAATAACGCGGCGAATGTTGTCATCCAAGTGGTTAATCGTTTCGGGCAAATCGGCGTAGACTAGCGACTTCACATATCCCCACAGAAAATAGTCAAGCGGCGTTAAATCGCACGATCTTGGAGGCCAATTCACGGAATTCACGGGTCCGAAACGTGAAATTATGCGGTTACCAAACGTTTCCAAACGGTTACAAAATAAATTTGCACAATTTGCAAGCGTTGTTCAGGCGTCAGTCTATCCATGTTAAAATGCCAAACCAAACTAAACATAAATCACTTAACAGCTGACAGAATGGCCGCCAATTAAAAAAATGTTGCCAACTTAAAGTTCTATACCTCTAAAAAAAACACACAGTATATTTGTATACTTCGGTATTCTGGGCTATTTTTGTACATTGTTATCCTGGGTGCTGGTAAAGTTAATTTAGTTCTGCGGCGCTCGTTTTTATCAAAATTAAATAGTTTTAGGTTTTTCCTCACAAAAGTTGCTATTTCTAATAAATAAATGCAGGGCAGAATTAACATTTTTTCTTTTATAAAGTGGGGTCTGCAGCTATCTCTAGGTTTTATTTGAAATAGTATCCGCATGCATTTCTTTTGAGCAATGAATAAGAATTTAAAAACGTTAACGTCTACTATCCTTTATATAATTCTGGGAAACTGATAAATTGTATCGCAAACAGAGATCTTTCAGGTAGAATACTATAGGGCCCCGTTCTATGCTTGAAGCAGTTCAGTAGTATTTCTTGAAACGTGGCTGAACGCTCCGTGAGTATCTCAGATAATTGAAAGCAACAAATTCCTGTAAGATGCACAAGTGAAGAGTCTGTTACAATACGAGTAGGTACTCGAGTGAAAGGCGATTATTTCTCCCTTGTTCGTTATTATGTTTAAATTCGTTATTCAATTTTCGCACCATAACAGGCTTTGAAAGCGGTTCGTATACCTACATAATTTCTGCTGAAACAAGGAATGCATAATATGAATCCATTTATCATTATATTATACAGAATATATTGTATATTCTATAAAATGTAATGATAAATGAATTATATGTAAATGTGTATACTGCCACTGTTCACTGTTTCCACGAACGTTAATGCAGATATGGTGTGAACCTCTCACTGTTTCTAACATAGTAGTCAATATTGGAATATTGGATACGTGTTTTTTGTTTTATCAAATTAAAAAAAAAAATACGAAAATTAAACGTGTCAAAGTTCATGAGAAAGTGACATTCACAAGCCCCCTTGTGAAGTCAAATTTTGGTAAAAAATGTACCAAACTGTGATGTCACACGACTTTTCGACGCACTGTATCGTCTTCATTTTTTGTTTACTTGAAAATAGAAAAAATATGTCTCCAGTATTTTTGGAAATCTATCTGACGAACTAATTAAATTTTTCGTCAACTACCCTATTTCTGTTCCACTCCTCTAACCTACTTTAGTACACGCAAACACGGACCTAAAGTTCATAATTTCTTCTAGATATTTAAATTCCATGAATCCTATTTATTTATAAATTCATTTTTATTCTAGAAAATAATATTTAATAAGAAGTGTGGATGCGATTTCAAGACTTCCAGGAACTGAAAGAACTGTACGACTGAAAATAAAATCCGATTTATAAGATTATTGCCGCACTGGTCTAGTCTAGTGGTCGGGTAAAGTGTTATTGAGTTTTTCACATATTATTTACATGATGAGATGATGATCTGAAATAAAGTTCTTAAATACAAAAATATATGAACTCTGAAAACGGTTTTTTTTCTATGTTTCATCATCATCAGCCTATTGCAATCCTGCTAGATATAGGCCTTTTTAATCTTTCGCCACTCAACTCGGTTTTCGGCAACTATCATCCAGTTGTTACCAGCCACTCTGCGAAGATCATCGCTCCACCGAGGCTGAGGGCGTCCCACCTAGCGCTTGCTGATTCGCGGTTGCCATGATTATTATTGCTAAACTTAGAAATTAACCACGAGGATGGGTTTCAATTGCTGAGAGCCAGTCTTATGGTTCAACTATGTAACTACCGAAATAGTTGCGGAATAAAGTTCACTCACAGACTCAGTGAGTTACGCTTGTCGGGAACTAAATCGAGTAGTGAGTGACGTGGTAGCGGTACCGAGCGCGTAAAACGAACTAGAAAACAGGGTTGACCGATTTGTCTGCTCCCACTCCCCCACCCACTCGCAATAACTCAAAAGAAAAAGTAAACATGATAGCTGTCCCGTTATCAGTGCGTTTTCAAGTTTCATCGCTTTAGTAGGAAACGTTCCGTGGCATCGGATTTTTTGTGAAAAATGTACTTATTCTTTGATCTTCATTCAAGTTTTCTCGTGGCGGTTTTTATTGTAAATCGTCCTCTTGGTTACTTAGAATGTTTTACTTTACAAGAGCAACATTTAATAGGTATATTTTTGTAATAACCCCACTGTGATAAAGATGAAATGGCAAGAAGGGTCTGATGATGAGATGACGAGTGATAGAGAAGTATGGAAGAAGAAGACTTTTTTTTTTTAAGACATAATGCGCCTACTCCAATAAATTGGGATAAGGGCTTGAGAATGATGATGATGATAGCGAGAGTCTCGTTCGGTACAATATTGATTTGGTGGAGCGTTTGACGAACATTGATGTCGGTGTTGATTTTCGCGCGATTTTATTCCTTACCGTTCCATATTCTGTCTGTCTGTACCAAGTGAAATCCTATCAGGAGTAACTGCAGGGAAAAAAAATGAATACAAACTTTTTTTCTCGCAACTCTTGCTTCGAAAACATAAATCTTGTTTTTACAAGACGTGCTTTTATTCTTACATAATATGCTTTTGTTTGCTCATAACAACAACAGCAAATTGTGCGGAAATCGACCCCTAAAGATTGATTTGTCAGGTTTCTTTCTACGGGCGGAATGTTTCGTCTCAGCTTACCACAACTCCGTCTTCCAAGTAAGACGGAGTTGTGGTAGCTCCGATAAATTAATCAGAATTGTTTTGCGATTCATAAAGTGGTGTAATAACCGTCTGTGCGGAGAAGTGAATGATCTTGCGTTTATGAATAATATTTATGTTTTAATACCAGAAGGTTTATAATTTATTCTTTTTTTTAAGTCGTTGCTCCCACTAGGAATTTCTCCTGTATCGTTTATTGTTCGTTGTAACTAAGCAACCATTTACTTACTACACTCTTGTTACCTTAAATCTGTTGAGGTGATGAGTAATAGAGCACCGGTGGCCCAGTGGTGGCAGTCCCGACTTATGAACAGTAGGTCGTGGGTTCGAACCCAGGCAGGCACATTACTTCGTGTAATTTATTTCATCACCGCTGCTCTCAAAACGGTGAAGGAAAACATCGTGAGGAAACCGGCATGTCTAGAACCAAAAAATTCGAAAACATGTGACATCTACCAATCCGCACTGGGCCCGCGTGGTAGATTATAGCCCATTCCCTCTCAAAGAGAGGAGGCCTGTGTCCCAGCAGTGGGAACATTAATAGGCTGTTGATGATGATGAGTAGTAGAAGAAGTACGGTAGAAGAAGACATGCTGCGACGAATCCAAATTAATTTGGACAAATACCAGAGAATGTTGCCAATGATGATGGTCTGCCACGCCCATTTTTTTATAATATTCAATAGGGTAGTTGACTGACTAAAAAAAATGTGATTCGGTTTCTTACGTCTGTTAGATTATCGAAAAATATTGGATACGTGTTTTTTATTTTATCATATAAATTAAAATTGACAAAAATAAAACGTCAAAGATCAAGAGAGAGGGCTGGTGACGTCACTTTCTTATAAAAATGTACCAAACTGTGACGTCGCGCGACTTTTCGAAGCACTGTATCGTCTTCATTTATTGTTTACGTGAAAAAAGAAAAAAATATGTGTCCAATATTTTTTGGAAATCTATCTGACGGACTAATTAGATATTTTTTAGTCAACTACCGTATTGTTCTTATCTACTTACTAGCTGACCCACGCAAGCATCTCATAAATATAGCTTATAACCTTTCGCGATAAAACGACTATCCAACATTGTTTACGCTAGCAACCCTACGCCCCATCTGGCAACCCTAACGGTAGGGGACCATCATCTCATCACATGATCACATCATTCTCAAGGCTTCATATCTGTCGGCAGCCAACGAGAGGCCCACAATTCCGTCGTCGTCATCGCCATTTTTCTTCTTTTTCAAAACCATTATTATATACGCTATTGTTCCCGCACCCAACGCACCTCGATTTTTGTAAAACTACTAAAATAAAAAAGTTGAATTTTCAAGAAGTCGCAAATTATTTCTACGCCTCAAGACCTCACAAACATCTTGGTCCTTCGAACCGGATCAACTATAAAAGCGCCAGAAAAGGAACCAGCAGACCAGCACAGCAATGCCCGTTGGAGGTACGGTCAGCCATCCTGCCTAATTCCCCTGTGACTCCATTTACTTATTTATTTTGTATATTTTCAGTGAGAACTTGTGTGTCTGATTCGTGACGTGCCAACTACTCCGCAATCTGCGTCGTCATCAGCGTCACATTTGAACCGTGAGTACTCCATCTTCCTATTGCCTACCAAAATGAGCGATTCTGAAGTTCCTCTAGTGAAAATAAGCAACCCTAATCCCGTCTTGGCTAACAAATCTCGTGATAAATCCCCTATATCTAGTGTTTATAATGACAAAGTCTTATAAGGGATCTAGTGAAAAAAGGGGTATAGTAAAGGGAAGGTTTACAAGATTTATTTATTTTTAATAACATACATAGCCTGGTAAATGAAGACCTTTCTAATCAAGACCGCATAGATTTGAAATTAAGGATTCAAGGGGTAAGTAATTTATTCGATGAATTCAATAATATTCTAACTCAGCTCGACGAATCTTTCCCTGAAGCGCTGGTAGACGAGGAACTAACTAAACGAGAGCAGTTTGAAGACAACTACTATACCATAATGTCGCAAGCGGAATGCATTTTGAATAAAAATAATAGCCCTGCAGACTGTTCTACTAAGTGTGCTCAAATGACCATTTAGTAACAATAATCCAAAACAAAAAAATCTTTTTAACCGTCGACCATCACTGCTACTCTTATCAAGTTCAGGAAAATTCCGTAAAAAAAACTGAAGAAACTAATTATGAATGTCATCACGAAGAGGCAGATACAAGGATTATTTTTATTGCTTCTAAAGCGGAACCAGGCTCAACGATTTTAATTAAAGCGTCTGATACTGACGTTTTGATAATTTTGTTAGGAAATATGCACAAACTTATCGAATCAGAAATTTGGCTTGCCTGTTAAGCAACTAGAAAGACTAATAATCAAACTGTTGATTGCATTAATTGCACCGATTTAGCGTTGAAGTTGGGAATTAAATTATGCCAAAATCTTCCCGCCTTCCATGCATTTACAGGTTGCGATTACACGGCAGCCTTTTACAACAAAGGGAAAGACACCGTACTTAAAAACTTACGCGCATTGCAAGTTCTCGGTGAGCCTCGTGGGATACCTTGGTTATATACATGGTAGTATCTAAGTTAGATCAAACTACAGAGCGTGAATGGGAACAACACAAAGGCACATTATTTTCCGCAAATGGTGAACCTAACAAACGTATAAAGGTGTCTGATTTAATGAAGTTCCTCAAAGATCGAGCTGACATGCTGGAAACATTGCAAGTTTCGCATAACAAAAGCAGTAATTTCACTCACATTGATAGTAAAAAACACAATTCGCACAATAATAAAGTTCACTGCAACGTTTCCAGCAATAAGTCACAAGAACGGAACCGTACGTTAACTACGCGCCTATGTTTGTTATGTAACGCTAAGCACCCGTTATATTCGTGTCAGAAGTTTATAAATTATAACTTAGAATCAAAACTTAAGCTCATTAACGACAAAAAACTGAGAATTGTTTACGTGCCGATCATGACTTGGAGAAATGTAGGTTCGGGCCGTGTAGAATGTGCAACAAAAAACACAACTCATTAGTGCATTCCGTTAATCATTCTAATTCGCAGGAGATAGTTACACTTCACACGTCTCGCGCAAGTGAGGTGTCGACTGCGGCGGCCACCGCGGGTGCGGTGCCCCCTCCAGTGGCATCTGATCTTCCCTATCTTCACAAATTATCACGTTTCAATAATTATAACGTCGTTCGTGCGATCCTTGATTCTGTAACTTCCTTACGCATTTACAATGTTTTGGTTTACCTAACATTACATCGGCGTTGCCTGCAACGCCAATTAAATTTACGCATTTTAATATTCCCAAACATTATCAGTTAGCTGACCCGCAGTTTTTCGAATCTCAGAATATTGACATTTTGATAGGCGCTGATAAGTTTTGGGATGTAATGAATAATAAGAAGATTAAATTACCTCGTGGGCCATTTTTATTAGATACAAAACTGGGCTGGATATTTCTGGGCCTGTTTGTTCTACTTCGCATGATAGGTACATTCAGTGTAATTTTAATCAGTCGATTGATACGCAATTACGGCAGTTCTGGGAGCTTGAAGAGGTGTCTGTGTGTCAGGATACGCGCACTGATGAGGAGCGTGCTTGCGAGGAACATTTCGTCAACAATAATACGCGCAATAGTGACGGAAGGTTTTGTGTACGCATACCTTTTAAAAAATCACCCGATACATTAGGTGAAACATACTCTTTAGCAGAACGTCGGTTTCTAGCCCTTGAAAAGCGTATACTACGCAATAATGATTTTATAGAACGCTTTATAGGAACTATTCTACTATTCACGAATATATTAGCCTAAGTCATTTTAGTCGCGTGGACAACTATGGCACGCCTCATTATATAATATTTTACCTCATCACGGAGTATTTTGTGAACACAGCACCACAACTAAGTTACGCGTGGTATTTGACGCTAGTGCAGCGTCCAGTTATAACATTTCGCTTAATGAATTGCAGATGGTAGGTTTGCCGATACAGGGTGATCTTTTTAGCATCTTATTACGATTTAGGCAACATAAATATACAGCCTGCGCCGACATTGAAAAAATGTACAGACAGTGCCTGACACATGAAAAACAGCGTGACCTTCAACTAATCTTGTGGCGTGATGAACCGTCTAAACCTATTAGTGTTTATAGACTCAATACTGTAACCTACGGAACCGCATCGGCGCCATTCTTAAGTTACAGGTGTCTAAAACAGTTAGCGATCGATTGCGCGGATCGTGACGTCAGCAGAATTATAAAGGAGGATTTATTTGTTGACGATCTAATTACGCCAAATAATTGTAAAAATAAATTATTAGAGGATTGTCGATATGTAAGTAAAGTTTTAAGTTCCGGAAGTTTTCAAAGGCAAAGGCAGAGGAGCCAAATGAATTCTCAAAATTTTTATCTACTTGTTCCCCTGCTATTATTGATTATGCGACTAGCAAAGATATAAAATTTACTTTCATCCCGCCATAAGTGCCTCATTTTGGTGGGTTGTGGGAGGCTGGAGTTAAGGAGTGGTTGGTAATGCTCACCTTACATTTGAGGAATTTAGTACGGTATTATCACAGGTCGAAGCCATTCTCAATTCCCGACCTATCAGTCCCATGTCTACCGATCCCAACGACTTCATTCCTTTGTCTCCTGCCCATTTCCTGGTTGGTCGTCTTCTCACAGCGCCGGCATCCACAGAGCTACTTGATGTTCCTGTTCATCGATTAACAGAGAGACTCGAACAGATACGACAACACTTCTGGAATCGTTGGAGCAAGGAATAATAATAATAATAATAAGTTTATTTCAAAATGGAATTGCATAAGTATAAGTACAGAAGTTGCATTAGTTTATACATTCATAGATTCAATTATACAATGAAAACGGGTGAAGTACTGATCTCCTAGATAGGCTAACATTTAGCCTGTGTTAAGGAGAGACAGAATGTGTTAAGGAATACATCTCAGAGATGCAGGTCAGGAATAAATGGAAGGAGAATACGACTGATCTTCAACCTAATACATTGGTCGTCATCAAAGAAGATCACACGCCGACATTAAAATGGAATTTGGGACGAATCATTTCCATAAGACCAGGGAAGGATGGAGTGGCCAGGGTAGCTGATATACAGACTGCATCAGGAGTTATCAGACGCGCATTCCCACGGATTTCTCCACTGTTTATTGAAGAGTGACTGTTGGACGCCAGTGCTTCCAAGGCCGGGGGCATGTTTACGCTAGCAACCCTACGCCCCATCTGGCAACCCTAACGGTATGGGACCAATATCTCATCACATGATCACATCATCTTCAAGGCTTCCCATTGGTTCAAAATGACGTGATATCTGTCGGCAGCCAATAAGAGGCCCACAATTCCGTCGTCATCGCCATTTTTTTTCTTTTTCAAAACCATTATTATATACGCTATTGTTCCCGCACCCAACGCACCTCGATTTTTGTAAAACTACTAAAATAAAAAGTTGAATTTTTAAGAAGTCGCAAATTATTTCTACGCCTCAAGACCTCATAAACAAACATAAATTAAGCTAAATCGTAACAAACAAAAAAAAATATATCTTTCCTCTTAATAATATTAGTTTAGATTAGCTTAGATTATATTAAAGTGAGAATTACTATTAGGTATCTCTTACTGTTAAATATACGATAACACCCTGTACTTGTAAAAATTATGATACAGCAAATATTTTGAATTTGAATTTCCCGGAGGCCAGCCAGAATCCCCCGTACCCTACATTGCGACGCGCGAATTATTTTGCCGCGCGGATATTTTTACATTGCGATATCTTCTAAGGTATGTGTTTCAACTGTATAAAGTAAAGGACACAAATATTCTAATTTAAATTTCCGTTCTAACAAACACATTTATTTAGATATAGATTAATGCCATTTTATGGGTTAAATAAGCTTCGCAAAAAAGTTTATCTTTTTAACCTAACATTTTAATAGTAAAAAAGAGTTAAAGTGAGACAATCTTAAAAGATAGACATGCTGTTGCGGATTTTTTTTTTAGAACTTTTAAAGAGGAACAATTCCTTCATACATGATATTTGCTTAACTTAAACCGTTTTCGCAGCGCACGCAGCGGAAGCTCTCAAAAAGGAAATACCTTTTCCCGTTCTTGTAACATTTTTCATTTATGCTCCGCTCCTATTAGCCGTAGCATGATGTTATGTAGCCTAAAGCCTTCCTCGATAAATGGACTGACCAACAAACTCTTCAGCGTTATAATATTAGTCTATATATAAATAGGCAAATAAAAATTTCAGCTTTTGTAAAATTACTTAGGTCTGGCGGTCACAGAATCTCCCTATATAGTGCTATTCTAAAGCTACACCTAAGTAAAGTATTTCTTTAAAAAAAATATAATCCTTATATTACTTTTTTTATTGTTAATTTTTTATCCTTTTATTTTGTCATGTGTGAGACTTTTTTTTTTTTAATTAGCCTATTGTGTCCCACTGCTGGGCAAAGGCCTCCCCCATTTCTTTCTTTTTTAACAAAAAGCTGTGTGAGAATAATAAATATTTTTATTTCTAAAATAAAAATATATTGTCACCCGAACGAAAGGTGCAAAATTTCAATACAGTCGGTTTGGGGAAACTGGTTTGAAATTCTGTCGCAAGATTTGACCAATATACAAACAAACAAACAAAGTCAAATAAAAGTACTTTTATCACTAAACTAACTAGCTACTGAAGATTTCCACTATCACCATTGCACTTGCACGTTATTGCACGTGCGTGTAGTTCCAACCCCCACGCTGCAGGCTGCAAGCTGTGCGAGGGATGAATCACGGATAATTTAGTTGCGATCGTATCGCCGCCGCGCCGGGGACATCGCGTCAATTTCGGAAACGAATCGTTGCCTGACCGGCCCGTCAATAAAGTTTCGAAACGTTCGAAGTATTCGTTGAGTGTTAATTTTAGCAATCAAGTTGAACTGGGTTAAGTTTTATGACATGTGAGATTATGTGATTTTCTGAATGTGTGTGACCTTTGTTTAATTTTTTTAGAGGTTGGTTTTTTTGGAAAATTATCTTTAAGATTTTTTTTGGTGTAATACCGTGATATCCATTGTCGTGTGTTCATTGTGATAGGTGAGTCATTAACACAAGGTTTATTTCAGAAACTTGCACAACTTTTCAATAAATCTTACATTGGAAATATTTAATAATAATAATTTTTACGATTTTATTTTATTATAATAAAATCGTAAAAATCCACATCTATGTTATGAGTTGGCGCAAAAACTACTGCACAGATTCTGTTCAAATTTTGCACAAATATTCCATACAAGCTTCGTCCCATGTTAGGTTATATATTATCACGCTACTTGCTACGAGTAAAGGGAACTAGCATGAGAGCGTTTAGATAATTTGAGTGTTGTAAGGGGGGGGGGGGGGGGTTCGGATCGATACATTTGTTTCGATAGTAATAAAAAGACGTGTCGCGACCCCAAATACGATACGTGCAAAAAGATATTAAGATGATGATACTACATTACATTTGTATCATTTTTTTTCTTTGTCTTTGTAGTGTAACAGCTCATTGAATATACCTTTACTATATAATACTGTCCATATTTGGGACATGTCGAAAACGTTTTGTAAATACTGTATTAATAAATTCTGTAACTAAACTAAAATAGAACCGAACTAAATGTTGCTACGCGCCTGCTACGGCGTAGCTCCCGGTGCTACGCCGTAGGTCTGTACGGCGGCGCTACGTAAATAACTCTCGTAGCTCAATGAAGTGCTCTTTTTGCTACAATGAAATTAATAAAAACACTCGTTTTTACGTATTTGACTTGTCTTTTCATACGTCTGTTAAGTATTTATTTCGAGTAGTTCCGTTACATTTCGTGTAGACTTAAAAAAAATCTATTTCAAATATACGAGAGATATTTACTTATATAAATAAACATGCCAAATCTTTGGTAAAGTAAAGTAGTAAGCATTTACTTGATAATGGTTGGGTCAATTTGATTAGTGTTTATAATAATTCTAATAGCAAAATAATTACCGTTAAAATAAAAATGTAACTAGTAGGTATGATAAGTAATTTTGTATTTTAGACAACAGTTTTATGGCATACTAGCTTTTGCCAGCGGCTTCGCCCGCGTGAAAATGACGATTTTCCATACAAACTTTCATCCCCTATTTAACTCCCTTAGGGGTTGAATTTCGAAAAATCCTTCCTTATTCCTTGTCTACATTATAATGGGAACCTCTGTGCAAATTTTCAGCTTTCTAGGTCCAAGGGTTTGGGCTGGGCGTTGATGAGTCAGTCAGTCAGTCAGTCAGGACTTCTCTCTTTATTTATTAGATTTTGAACAATAAATAAACATACACCTACATTCACCAGGTATCTTTAAATCTCATATGATATGGGCGAGCTTAATGCCATCAACCGGACACAATGCCCTTATCCGTAGCAGCTATTGTGAAAACCTGATGGAAACGCACAAGAGCATGATTAAATTATGTTGGTGCACTATAGCTCTACCTATCCCTGCGGGGATTATAATTATAGGCTTAAAGTTATGTTAATTAAAACAAGGTTTGAGTTTTCGTTCTTGCGTGATCGAATCAGAAATGAGGACATCCGCATGAGAACCAAGGTTACCGACGTAGCCCGAAGAATCGCCAGACTTAAGTGGCAATGGGCAGGGCACATTGTTCGCAGAACGGATGGCCGATGGGGCCGAAAAGTTCTCGAATGGCGACCGCGAACCGGAAGACGTTGCGTTGGAAGGCCTCCCACTAGGTGGACCGATGACCTGGTCAAGGTTGCAGGAACCCGCTGGATGAGAGACGCACGGGACCGGTCAATGTGGCGACGCCTGGGGGAGGCCTATGTCCAGCAGTGGACGTCTTTTGGCTGAAATGATGATGATGAGTTTCCAACTTACTGTTAGGTCGAGGTTAACTAATCTATATATATAAAAGGAGAACTGACTGACTGACATATCAACGTACAGCCGAAACTACTGGGGCTAGGAATGTGAAATTTTGCACACGGCTTCCTATTATAATGTAGGGGAGCACTAAGAAGGGGTTTTTGGAAATTTAACCTTTAAGGGGGATGAAAGTTTGTATGGAAAATCGTCACTTTTGTAGTTGAACCGACATCCACGCGGGCGAAGCCGTAGGCAAAGTGCTAGTAAATAAATATAACTTCACATCGTATTTGATGATGTTGTCTCAGTTATATTTTATTTAGAGTTAAAATAAAATATTATCAGTCTATAATGTTTCCACTGCTAGGTAAAAGGCCTCACAAAAAAATACAAACAAAGTATTAATAGTATAATATTATGCAACTAATGAATAAAGGACAGATTTAAAGCGAGGGCCGTAGATGAGTCCCGAGCAAGTGAAGGATTCTAATGATTGAATCACGAACGCAGCGAGTGATTCAACTGTTAGAATCCTGAACGACGCGAGTGATTCATGGCCCTCGATATAAATTCGTACTTTATTCAAGAGTTGCATACTATACTTTATACCATGACTACGAGAAAAGACATAATTCACTAAACTTTGTGTCCGTACAATAGAGGATCGGACTGGCTCAAAATAATATGATTCTGTTTAGTCCGTAAGTTAGATTATCGAAAAATATTGAATACGTGTTTTTAGTTTTATCAAATCAATAAAAAATTACGAAGATAAAACGCGTCAAAGATCTTGGAGTGGGGCTTGAAACGTCACTTGTGTCATCAAAATGTACTATCATAATGACGTCACACGAGTTTTCGAAGCACTGTATCGTCTTCAGAAAAAAGAAAAAATACGTGTCCAATATTTTTTGGAAATCTATCTGACGGACTAATTAGTTTTTTTTGTCCGATCCCCTATTCACAGTAAGTATTTGAAATGGCGCCAATTCACTATTTTTTTTTTCTTTATAGGCAGCAAAGAACACAAAACAGTTTTTAATATAATGCCAAACTCCTTGTCGCAAATATCGACCAATCAAATCTCGAGAATTTATTTGCACCAAAGAGTTTTGAATGTCGAATCTTAGCGCAAGGAGTTTGTGTAAGCATTGAAATAGAGACCAGATATATTTTTGTGTTCCAAATTCAAACACCAAAATAGTGAATAAAACAAAACAGTGATTAAAAGGCCTTTTTATTCACTGTTTTGCGAGAATAAAATAAGCTTTTTAGAGTAGGTATGGTATAAAATATGTTATGTACCTACCTACTAACCTCATATATACAGTCATCAATATTGCCACCAAAAACACTGTATAAATATAAACAAAATTCATACAAACATTCCTAGTTAAATAGAAGTTTAAAAAAATGTTTTGAACACGCGTTTGAATAATATTTTAGTACAATCGTAAACTATTGTAGGATGCTACAACGGCTTGCTCGGCTTTGCGTAGGCGTGCTACGAGCTACGGGCTACAATAATGGCGTAGCTTTTCGCTACGACTTCTTGTAGACTATTGCTACGCGCTACATATAAAAAAAAATAGTATTTTTTTAAATGCAGGCTAACCGGAACCCCGTCGGGGCTGCGTGTCCCGTCGAGGCTGCGGGTTGTTCGAAAGAGATACCGTAGCCTAGACATAAAGGCCTAAGAAGGAACATGGGTGGTTTTTAGTCAGTCGAAGTCTGACACTCCCTTCTTGGGTTATTTGATGATTTCCCAATCTGGTGTCCACTGCTAGTCCAGTTTCCGCGGATTGTCCAGTGTCCGCGCCTAATCACCTAGTCCGCTGTCCGCTGTTCAGTCTGCTGTGTTTGACCGCATATTGCATTATTAAATCCATACTAATATTATAAATGCGAAAGTAACTCTGTCTGTCTGTCTGTTACTCTTTCACGCCTAAACGACTGAACGGATTTTGATGAAATTGGTACAGACATAGTTTGGAACTTGAGAAAGGACATAGGATAGTTTTTTTTTTTGTTTTTCGCGAGATAAACCAAAAATCTGCCGGAAGTCACTATTCCACGCGAACGAAGTCGCGGGCAAAAGCTAGTAATAAAATAAAACTTAATTGATATAATTTAATTCTAAATAATTCATAGAAAATTCTTCTAAACCAGTTATAATAATGGAAACATTCCAGTTCATTTCACTACGAAAAGCTACCCAACAAAAACATTCTTATTAAAAATCATCTAGAAATAATCATAAATTGTTTTCACTGCGATGCTCAGGCCTCTTCTCTGGAAAATAGGAAATCTAGCACGCGAGCCCAGTGCGGGTCCGTAACAATACTAGTAGCTAGAAATATTACAAATTGTTACAAACATTTTGTTATTGTATTGAAATAATACAATAACAAAATGTAACAAGAACCGTAACAAAAACATTTTATGAATAAAACTTTACTAGCTATTATTTTCGAAAGATCAAATACTAGGAACGTATTCAATACTCAATACATTTATTGCTTCCACAAGTTTACTTAGATGGTAGGTTTTACAAAGTTATGATCATTGTGGACCCTGTCGGGCACTGCAATAGTAGGAGAGAGGAAGAGGGCTTTTATTTGACTATATATTAGAATTATCCTAAATGTATTATTTATAATGCAATCTAATTATCTATTAAAATATTCATTTATCAGTGAAGTGATATAATAAATAAGTCGTATAACGGTATATCAAAATGCCTGTCTTCTTAGAAATGCATTTCTCATATTTGTACTCATTGTTGAATGGAATCTTATTGGCGCCAAAGACATTTTAGTTTTTTAAAACCGTTCAAGAAAATGTCATAATCACAATACTTAAATAAAGGGTGATAAAAGATTGCATCTCTGAGAAGTGGCCTGAGTCCCTGCAGTGCACGCAGTGGGAAGATTATAGGCTGATGATGAACTGTGTTGTGCCAACCAGAGCGAAGAAGTCAATTGATGAAGACTAACCACCCCAAAAAAAAAATATGATTATGATTAAAGATTTGTGGTTAGAAATGGATGGATGGATGGCTGGATGTTGGATGGTTTGTGGAAAAAAACGCTTTTAGATCCCGTCATGCCATGTCCTAAACTCACGGGAAATATTAATGGGACAAGCCCGCCACACTATTCCCAAACCACTGTAACTCCTGTTAGCCAGAATCAACAGTGGCGACCACAAGAAAAGCGCCGAGACAATGAAGCTCGACGAAGTCCCAGAGAAATGATTTAACTGTCTTGGATCCCGCAACGAAATTAATCAGAAAAGAATAGCGGAGGAGTAGGAAAAAACATAGTTTCCACTTCCCTCCATATCAGCAGGAGACAGAACAGAACAAGGCCAATAGGCACACAGGGACGTATACAACTGAGATAAGCCCAGTTGCCTAGCACCACGGATATTATTGTCATTAATATTACTGGGTCCTAAGTTGTGAGCTGTTATATTTGATTCCAATAATAGGTATGACAAAATTGCTTGAACGCACGGAAATTTGTTCTAGTTTCTACAAGGTCCGTATAGTAAATAACTCCGGATGTAACCTGTACACTATTTAACATAATATTACGTTCATTCTGCCAAAGACTACACTCCCATAAAATGTGATGTGCAGTTTGTTCAAATTCGCAGTCAGATGTAGAACATTGACAAAAAGGCGACTCAACAAGCTTGAAGGAAAATAATTTACTCTTAAAGTTACCATGACCTGTGAGAAATTGGGCGACACAGTGATCCACCTCCAGCCATGTCCTGGCCAGCCGCTCACGAACGGATGGAAAGAACTGGTGAAGATGTCGGCCCTTGATGGAGTTATCCCACCTACATTGCCATTCAGACAGAAGTTCCTCCCAGACGTCAGTCTGTGGTTTAAGTAATCTAGCTATTTTAGCACGGTCACGTTGCGTTAAAAACTCACGGGAAAGCGATGCTCTAACGTTGAGCAAAAGTAAAACACTAAAAATTTAAACAAAGCATCTAACTCAGGAATCATCGATCGAGTCCATGCACCAACACAAACTCAACAGACAGGGCCTTAAAATCTTTAAATAAAAAATGGCAAGACTCGGGCTAAAACCCAAAACTGCACCCTTACCAGTGATTGCTACGAGTACATCAAAAATAATTTATCATAAAATACTACAGAAAACTACAAACTCTGTCTACCCACTAATAAGTAAAGAGACACATTGCACAAATCAATCTATTATATTTATAAAAAAATCAATACATGGTGTAAAGTGCAAAATTTTCATATCTAAGTGATCAGAAGTTCGATTTTATCATTAGTATAAAATCAAGACCCAAAAAGATCTGGTACGATATCTGCAAAGGCCGACTTCCTAGAATTTCCAAAACGTCATGTGCGTCATAGTTTGCCTCCCCCCCCCCAACTTGCAATATAACATCTGCAAAGAAATTGTGAACAAAAATAGACATTCGTGCATAGGGCTATAAGCATGAAACTGCATAACGAACAATTCACATACGACCTTTCAGTACTGTACATCAAAATTAGGTCAACTATAAAGAAAAAATTATATTCCAAAAACACAATTTTTCGATGATTCCATGTCTTCAAATATACAAAGGCGCAAGAAAAAAACTACCGAAAAGTAGGCCGTGTGGGCGGGGAAAGAGCTAAATAGTATGTAGGACAATACATTGTCAGGTATATACCTAGTTTGTGCAGTAGTGTGCGTGGGCTGTATATAATAGCCCCCTGGTTAGCCAGGGCCCTGCACTCTGCACCTAGGACCTCCCGCAGTAACACGTATATCTCCGACCCCGGTGGTTGTATGAGATTCGGTCTGAAACCAGAGTCGACTATTCCTGAAAAATTCAACAAATTAGTAAGTTTATTTTTTTTATTGAAATAAATTTTGTTTATTTCATTTAACGATTTTTCCAATTTTTTTAATTTCGTTTTCCGCAACTTTGAAAAAGTTTCTTTGTAAGGTGAAAAAAGTGAGTTTAAAAATTCAAATCAACTTTAATCAGCATCTAAATATGAAATTAGTGCATAATATTAACTCGCGGATGTAGTTATATATAAATTACGGTATTTAAATCCGAAATTAAGTCGGAACACATTTTTTTATTTAAATTACGTCACCCGACGGTAAAAAAATTTGACGAAATAATTTCTAGTCCTATGGTTCACTAACTCATATTTCAGCTATTAAATAATTATAAAAAGCTGTTAAACAAAGTTTTGTGTGGAATTTACGTGAAAAACTCAAGAAAATTTAAGTTCTTTGTTAAAATTAATTTCAGTTTCATAGTTTTTAGAACCAAACCTTAAACAATTGTGTGAGAATAATCTAGTCATCATTTTAAAGGTGTTAATTCTACGGAACTTTTATTTTAAACGACTAGTTCCTGAATCACAAAATAATAAAAACCAAATTACGTACGTTTTCTGGAGTTCGGGCTACAAAAGAAAATCTTTTATTTCTTTAGTCATAATAATAACTAAATAATAGTTTGTCATCCTTTTAATTGGTTTACAGGAATTCACAGATATTTTCCATAAAAGTTTTTACACTGGTAAAACCACTGTTTAAAGGAGGACTTTATTCCTTCCTCAAAAGTTGATTTCTGCTAAATAAACTACGATAAAATCCTATACATTAAAGTTTTTATTAGATAATGTATTTCATATAATTAATCCAGACTCCGTGACTTGCTACTGACAAATTCTCTATGGAACAACCCAATAGCACTTTGTCCGACCCGGGAATCGAAACCAAGACCTCATGCTCAGCTGTCGCACTGGTGACCACTAGTCCATCAAGGCAGTTATAAGTTCAATTATTAATTTCGGCAGACTGAATTTTGAATCGGATACGGATATCACACTTGATTTTGAGGAATAATGTACTCTGTCCGTTGTCTTTTACTTCACAAATAAAATTCAACGCAGAATATACTCGATTATATTTCTGAAGCAATTTTATGTAACCATAAAACGTCGATTTTCGATACAAACTTTCGTCCTTGTTAGGGGTTGAATGTCAAAAAAATATTTCCATGTTCTTAGTCTACATTGTAAAGGGAACCTCTGCGCCAAATCTTTAGTCCAAAGGCTGAGTGTTGATGAGTCAGTCAGTCATCAACGCTCAATCAATGAACAATATTTTTGCAAAGAAAACGTGAATAAATTAATAAAATACACTAAATACACTAACGGCACAAACAATACTTTATTAAAATATAATAGTTTCAAGAAAAAAGTTTAGTTTATGTAAAGCTTTCTTTGATTTTGATGGATTTCTGAAACAATCGTTTACGAAGTACAGCGCGCTATGAGATGCCAGTACAGCCCGACAGCACATTCGACTTGGTAGTACTTGGTAGTAAAAACGTTCCAATACACCATGGCTAAGTGTGGCGCTTGCGGGAAGTTTCTCTCGTCGGCAGATGCTGCTAATTGCAGTAAATGTAGGAACTGGTACCATCGAAAGTGCGTGGATATACAGAATGCAGGTCCTGTAATGACCCCTTGGCACTGCCCTGAGTGCAAAAAGAATGAGGTGAGGGATAACCGGGCTGAAACACCGGTACGGGGGAGGGCACCAACACCAGCTCACGAGGAAAGCTTGGTCAACCTGATGGACACCAGTCCCATAAATAGCACAGCCCTAGATGTCACTGCTGGAGGGAGCGCGAGTGCGTCGCGGCATGACCACAGAGGATCTAGATCTGCCTGTCCCTGCGACGCGCTTCTACATCAACGAGCTTGACTAAGTTCAACCGAGACTCCGAGAGTTGTTTCGGAGCACACGCGAGGCGGCGAGTCGCCTTGGTTGGCAGTTCGTCTGGTCAAAGCGCGGCCGCATCCTTGCCCGGTACAAACCCGGTGATGCCACTTGCCACATCCGCTGTGAGGCTGACTTACTGCGTACCTTCGGCCAGCCGGCGCCCGCGCCCGCAGCCACCGAGTAATAGCACACTTTAGAAAAGCTATATTGTTTGTTGTTTTCTTTCAAGTTATTAGTAGAATTTTTCAATCTTATGTTATTCATAAATATGCAGTCACGCAGACTTTAAAACTTTTTAACAAAAAATAAAACCGACTTTAAAAAAAAAGTGCAAAATAAACTTTAGAAGAAAAATCAGTTTCTGAAGTCTGACTTTTGTTTGTTTGATTTCATTTTTTTGCCACCGACTTCAGAAACTGATTTTTCTTCTAAAGTTTATTTTGCACTTTTTTTTTAAAGTCAGTTTTTTTTTTTTTAAATATTTTTTTATTTTTCACTTTTTAGTGGTTCACAAATGTTCATGGGTCAATGTGGACAATGTAGTTTTTTTTTAGTTTTGTTGATTTTTCAAAAACCGCTTGTTCGATTTCGATAAAAATATTATGGGACCATTTCGGAAGTAGGTATACCCTTTCCAACAAAAAAAGAATTTTTCAAATCGGTTAGCAAGTGACGGAGTTATGCCCGAACAAACATAAAAAAAAAACAAACATCCGAATTAAGAACCTCCTTCTTTTTTTAGAAGTCGGTTAAAAAGTAAATTTAGTGAGGGTCAACCTTAAAAATGGGTTATATGTATAATGTAATCATGTTGTTTTTACACATTAACCTACTTTTTTCTTTAGTTTTGGCAGGTGTGTGTCTCACGGCGCACCTCAGTACACTATGTGTATTTAACCAGTTTTATAACACTACACAAACTTTCCTAAACCTACTTAACACACAACTTTTACTCTATTTTACTGACAGCTTTGTTATATGTCATTGTTTAAAACTTATATTTAATTTAAAATATACACTATCTACACTAACACTATCTACTATATTATATACACTATCTACATACTTTCAACTCGACTCGGACTACTATTTGAATAGAATTACGATTGAATGTGCAGTGATGATAATATTCAATTGGCTTACGACGGATTTTATTTTAAATTATTATAATGACGATTAAAGGAGATAAGTTTTTTAAAGTTGGATTTCTTAATGCCGGGTCACTAGGTACAGGCCATGATGACTTGATTGGAGCACTTGACAGACATCGATATGCCATTATGGCCATTAACGAGACTTGGCTTCGGCCGGGCGAAGAGGGGCGCGCTCCGGTAGTGCCCTGTGCCACTGCCGGGATATCGTCTGCGTCACACACCGCGACCAGCACATGTTCGCGCGGGTCGTGGTTGGGGCGTCGGCTATTATGTGCGGCGGGGCCTGAGCGCGCATAATTGGTCTAGCGCGGTCGATCCCAGGTTCGAATCGGTCGAACAAATGTGGTTAACAGTTTCATTGAACGGCAAAACAATTGCCATTGGAACAGCGTACCGTCCGCCATATCACATAACACCTTTTTTAAACCAACATTGCTCACTAAAAATGAAGTCTAATAGACGGAAGCTGCACTTGGCGTGCCTTTTGTTTGGAGTAATTAAATATAAAAAACCGGACTACCTAAACAATAAACTTAGTTAGTTTAGTAGACGCGAATGTGAGAGAAGGCAATGCTCACAACAACTCTCGACTCAGTCACATAAGACGGCAGCTTTCAAAGGTAGTTTTCGCTATGCAGCATCCAAAGTTTGGAATAATCTGCCACCACCGATTAGAATAATCAGCACAATTGATACATTCAGAAGACGTCTGCGGGAGTATCTAATGGAATCGCTACGGAAGTTGGATATGGTCGCACCTGATGTCTCCATTATATGATGTACATACTAATATACCATCTACACTTGTTAGCTTCAAACAAGAAATTTTTGTACCGTGGTCAAGCTAACAAGGAGCTTGACCACGGTACAAAAATTTCTTGTTTACTAATGCTGTACCATATGCTGTACATACATTGTACATAGCTATAAAACATATAGATAGTTTTCTTGTTTTATCTCGCACCTAGTCTCGTTTATTTCTATATATATATATTTTATTTTTATTACTAAACATTTCTTATTTGTATACAAAACACAACATACAACTACATAATCACCTAAACATACACTAAGCTATCTAATCACTACATAAAATACAAAAACTGCTGTCCAGTCGAAAACCAGCGTCGGGCACTAGCTGCTCCACAATATGCTGAACTGGGCCTATTTGGCACAGCCGCGAGACACACAATATTATTATTTTTCTGTTTAGTTTTTAGTTTAATTTTTTTTTGTGTGAACTTGTGGCGTGTGTCAAATAAATTTATTTTCTTTCTTTCTTTTTGAACCGCAAAGCAAAAGATCTGATCTCGGTACTACACAAAATCAGCTTTCTTTTTAAGAAAAGGCATAATATTTAACTAAAAATAAAAATATTTTATTCCATATTATAACCTATATTTTATGGCCACTTACAAAACGTTGAGAAAAAAAGGTTTGGGTTGGTCGTTTTATATTGAGAAGAATCGACAAGAAACTTTATACACTTCTGGACACATCTATTGGCCCACCCTAGAGTTTAGGTTTCGATGGCCCCTACCGAAATATGATTGCTAGATTGAACAAAAACTGTTGATGCAGTTTTAAACCTGATACATTTTACCATCTTTTTCGATCGTATTGTTTTAAATTTGAATTCAGAATACCATACGACATGGAGCTACGCCTAACAAGTCGGATATGCGCCTTGTTAACGGCAATTGATTTTTGAATAAAAAACATGTTTTATCAAATAAAGGTTTAATTTAATAACGCGTGTTGCCTCCATGGGCATCTACCACAGCTCTCATACGATCAGTCATAGAGTTTATCAACCGCTCTATGAAATTTTGAGGGATCATCTCCCATTCCTTTTCTATGGCAGTTTTCAACTCCTGCATCGTCTGGGCAACTGGCTGACGAGCCCTAACACGTCTTTTTAGCTCGTCCCACATGTGCTCAATGGGGTTCATGTCTGGGCTTCTGGCTGGCCAGTCCATAACTGTGATGTTCACATCCCGAAGATATTCCCTGACGATGCCGGCCGCATGGGCTCTTGCATTATCATGCATAAAAAGGAATTTTGGGCCCACATAGTCCGCGTATGGCATCACGTGAGGTTCTAAACACTCACGAATGTACCTTTCAGCATTTAATGTTGGCAGCCGTGGTCCTGTAACAACCTCAAGTTGAGTTTTGCCGCTCGCGGATATACCGCCCCAGACAGTCCATGAGCCACCGCCATAAGCAACCCTCTCTTCAAAGCAGCATTGTGCGAAACGCTCTCCCTTACGTCGGTAGACCTTCTTCCTTCCATCATTGCCATGTAACACAATTTTAGACTCATCAGAAAAGAGTACACGGCTCCAATCTTGTTGTGTCCAATTTAAATGACTGACTATATCAACAAAAAGGCTCCAAATTGTCTTTTGTTTCTTTAAATTCTGTGTTCGAAATTCAAAAAAAGACTATTGAATGAAATTGTGAATGTGCCAGGTTCAAAACTGCATAAAAACTTTTTGCTCGACCTAATATAAAATTTTAGCTAGGACCAAACGAAACTGAAAATACAAGGTGGGCCAATAGATGTGTCCAGAAGTGTAGTTACTCCTTTAAATATGAATACTTTTACAACAATTCACACGCACACAAACACGTATTTGATTTGACTGCCCGGTCGTAATGTGTGTGCAATTTCATCACCACTTTAACCACCGATTTAAATCACTAACGCATTTTATAAGAAAACTAGCTGACCCGGCAAACGTTGTTTCCTTACATAGTATAAAACAAAGTCGCGTCTGTTTGTTTGTTTGTTTATTTGTTTGTTTGTCTGTATGCTTAAATCTTTAAAACTACGCAACGGATTTTGATGCGGTTTTTTTTAATAGATAGAGTGATTCAAGAGGAAGGTTTTAATACCTTTTTTGTACCCGTGCGAAGCCGGGGCGGGTCACTAGTTGACATATAAAAAAAAAAAATAGGGGGATGAAAAATAGATGTTGGCCGATTCTCATAGATACCGGATACGCACAAAAAATTTCATCAAAATCGGTCAAGCCGTTTCGGAGGAGTTTGGCATCGAAAACTGTGATACGAGAATTTTATATATTAGATTTCTTCACGGAAAACGCCGGTTTTCAAGAAGCGTAATGAATCTGTCAATCACTATTACATTCTTATGAAGCACTATTACTTTTTAGCCGACTTCTTTACGATAATATCTGCATGACAGCATTCAAAATGCAGCAGTATTACCTCGAAATATGAAAGCAATCTCAAAGGTTTTTCAGTCGTATTTCGAACGCATTTGTACAACGATCCAGATTTTCTGGAACATCACTTTAATCGTAAAAGCGTTTTCGGGCATAGCAAGAATATTCGGTGGATCATTTCGTTTGTGGCTTCAGTGGTCTCTCAATTGATTATTTTGTATAGGTATTGTATTATATTCTGAAACATAATTGTACACACCACACATTGAATGCCGAATACGGATATGTCCGCATATGGTTTCTATGCAGGACGTCGGCTACGGATAGATACAAAGGACTTCAATACGAGTTTCAATAGAATACACAGTAACTGGCCTCACAATACTTTTCAGCTGCATCCAGTTGGGCTGGAAGCCAACCCAACCATTGTTGGGAAAAGGCTGCACAAATTATCATGTTTCGAAATTGTTAAGTACCATAAAATATTTTTGTATCACAATGATAAGCGTAATGAGTTGTCAGGACACTCTGACAACTCATGATGTAAGAGTAATATATTCAGTTTATTCTTAATAAAAAATTTCTGAAAAATTCCGAAAACATGTTGATTGACCACAGTATAAATATATTGTGTGTAATTTTAATTGAAAAATTCCATTTTGAATTCCGGGAAGTTTCTGATTCCATATTCTTTGTTTAAGCGGATTAATAATTACTGACCATTAATATTGGTTTTGTGGGTGTATTCGTTTTATTAAATCTAACCTTATTTAGCTCTATTTGTAAAATGTGTCACTTATAAAAAACATTTTATGGATTCAGTCTTTCGGTCATTCTCCGATTTGGCCGTCCCTACCTAATTACCGTAACCTTTTTATTTTTCACCAATTTGACTTAAACACATTAAAATATGAAAGAATAACTTTCATATTTATCAATGGCTTAACGTTCTTTCCGTGGCACCGCCAACTTCCAAACTCTGGGCTTCTACTGGAAAATTTCTAATGTAAAACCCAATAGCACTTTTGCCCGACCCGGGATTCGAACCCAGGACCCCACGCTCAGCAGTCGCGCTTGCGACCACTAGACCAACGAGGCAATATACAGACCCCGCGAATATAATTATATCAATAATCACAATACTTGTTCCGGGAATGCGTGCGTCGCTGTAGAAGAATAATCTTCTGTATAAATAACTCCTTTTTTTGGCTTCATTTACCGACATATTGTCTCTGTGTGAGGTGGTTCTGTGAAAGACGGAACTAATTTCACGGCACAGTGGGCGCAGTGGTTGAGCAATTGCACTACTGTGCTGCGTGTCGCGGGTTCGATCCCCGCACAGAACCAATATTTGTATGGCCTACACATGCTTGTATACGCACCCACGATACAGGAAAAATTCCTAGTGTGGTGCCACCTTTTTTATTAAACTAATATCATGCGCTCAAACTCGGGCTGCATTGTCTAACGTTACTCGTATCAGTAAAAGAGAAACACCGAAGAGGCGAAAAAGAAATAACATAAAATAATATTTTATAGAACAGGAAACTGATAAAATAATAGTAATAACCGAACCATTTAAAATTTCTTTATATTTGTAGTCGAAACACAACAAAATCTACGAAACAAATTGCCTCGACATACGAGAAATTAATTATTGTTGCGGAAAAATGTAAAATGTTTCCGGCAATTAACTTTGTGAAAATAATTTATTGCACTTCTGATGTTTACATTCAAATGAAAACTGATTTCGATAGGTAATAAATATGTACCGATAATATTATGATAAGGTAAATGTTCACCAGCGGAAATCTACATCCTACCTGTTCGACTACATTTAACGTTCAAATGTTGGTTTATTCCGTGAACTGCGGGAGCGAAGCTTCAAGCAAAAGCAAGTGTTTAATAAATTTAATGAATGAAAATACTTGCAACAAAGTTACAACTAAAAATTCTAAGAACAGGGTTTGGAAAAGTTTTGCGACCATATATGCGCATTCCGTGATGTTTATTACGAGGATTCTCGCTATGATATTTTCAGACTTATTTAGTACGTTGAAAAAAAAAAAGGTCTGAAGTTACTTTATTCAAATGAAAAAAAGTTAATTTTTTCATAAAATAAGCAGGTTGGTTTATAGTCCGTCGCGAGCAGCGCTAGCGTATCGACGCGTGCGCGTACTCAAAGTCGTGAGCTCTGTTAGCGAAAATGTCGTCGCATACAGTAAAGTGTGTTAATTGCAATGTTGTAATTGATGAATTGTTGACATTTATTATGAACAAAGTGGATGTGATGGACCAAGAAAGTTTACGTCGTATATGTGTCTCATCGTTTAGTGTTGAGGAGGTAGAGATGTCGAAAAAACTCCTCTTTGATTCCATCTCCACCGACATCAGGAACATTAAGCGGAAGAAGAAAAACGATGGTAAAATACAAAGAGATCTAGAGGATATCGTAACTGTGATTAAAAGTACTGACCCTGAGAAAATTCCAATATTTGTCGCAAAGGAATTGCACAGATTACCGCCGGTTACTTTTGACCATGTTGATGTGACTAGTCTTTTGAAAGATATTGTATTATTGAAATCACAGCTAGATCACATCAAGAACAATTATGCTACAATTGAACAATTCAATGAATTGCAATCAAAGACTGGTAATTTAAAACATGATTCGTTATTTTGTTCGCCTAATCAGACGCCCTCATATTATGTAAATAAAAAAGCGCGTAAGGTAAACAGTGCCGAAATTGAGCCGCGGTCTGTGAGTTCACCGGTAGCGGGGTCGATGACCGAGAGACAGAGCACGAGCGACTGTGTGTCTTTCTCACGCTCGAGTACTGTGAATGAGCCCGCGCCCGCGCCGCCGTCGCCGCCGCCGGCCTGTGCGGTGGGATCAATGAGTCATTGTAACAGTGAGCCGGCAGCGGACTATAGCGAGCCGGCGCTTGCCATTACAGACAGTGTGGAGCGTATACAAACACAAAGCAAGGAAATGAATGTTTTAGAGCAGAAGCGAACGTTTGCGGGGGTGGCGACGATTGGAAAGATCAATCAACGATCTGACACTGATAAGTGGACTGTAGTACAAAATAACAGAAAGTCGAAGAACAAATTCATTACTTCTAGAGGGAAGGCGTGCATTGATGAAAATAGCAAGTTTAAGGCAGCTGATACTAAGATACCTCTATTTATCACCAATGTTCACAAGGATGTGTCACAGCAGGATGTAGCTGAGTATATTTTTTCAAAAACGCAAGAAGAAGTAGTGCCTGTTAAAATTAAAATGGCAAGAGAACGTACTTACAGCGCCTTTAAAATATATGTGAGCAAAATTAACTTGCACACGTTTCTTGATGACAGTATGTGGCCTATGGGTATTTCTTTCAGGCGCTTTGTTCATATGACAGGCAAAAATGAAAGCCATCAACAACGTATGGCTGTGATGCATCATACAGAAGATATTGTTAATGGATAGACAAGGAAACGTAAGATTCATTTCATTTAACTGCAAGTCTCTGAAGAGATCGTTAGATGGAGTAAGAGATTTATGTGGCACAGCGGACATCATTGCGCTGCAAGAGACGTGGCTACAGCCCCATGAGCTTTCAGAGTTAGAGGCGGTCAGTAAAGAGTTTGGGAGCACTGGAACATCTGCGGTAGACGTTGTAGCGGCACATACTTACGACGACTCATTCTAATTAAGAGGAGCGCACACAGCCGTTCGCCGCCGCGCGCTCGCGCATACTGAGCACAGATTAAGTAATAGTAGCTAGCTAATACTGAGGCTCGGAGCTAGCCGAGGTGAAAGGAATGCGGGCCGGCCGGCGATACAACATCACGCTTGTACAACGTAGGGAGCGCGGCACATACTACCGACATTACCAAATTGTGTTAGTCCTAAGAATTATTAATGTACCTTATTTATTTTGATAATTGTAAATGTGAACTGTATATAAAGGAGCTTTCCTAATTAAATAAAACAGATCGTTATTCGCCTTCTTATTCGCAACAAGCTCCCCTAAGTATCCCTAAAGTGGTGACCCCGCGTTTGAAAATGTCTACGCCCGTAACAGCAAACAAGACTATTACGCCTGAAGACGTCGTCGTGTGTTCCTGCCACTGGCAACCAACCACGTCAAACACCCCAGCTACAGCGGCGCCAGCCGAAATAGCGGCGACATCGGGACCTGCACAACAAAAACTCTACAGCATGTTAGAAGCCCTGACCAAGGAAGTCGCAGCGCTGAAAACGCATCGATCCCGCAATTTTCAACGCCGATCGCACAATTGCAGAAGCCGTTCCAGCTCGAAATCACGAGACAGAAGTAACGCCGTGTGCTATTTCCATAAAAAATTTGGAAAAGCAGCATACCGATGCAGAAGCCCGTGCAGTTTTAAAGGTATGGAAAGTGAGAAGCCGGAAAACTAAAGAAGACTCAAGCCGTGGCGGTGGCCGAAGTCGACGATTTATCCACATACCGCCTATTTATACACGACAAATCTACCGGAAAAAAATTCCTCATCGACACGGGTGCAAATGTTTCCGTTTTACCCGCCACTGCACGAGATAAACAGCGGACACCAACCAACTACTTGTATGCAGCAAATGGTTCACAAATACCCACATACGGCGAGCGAACCATTGTTCTCAACATCGGGATGCGACGTGCCTACAGTTGGCGATTCATGGTAGCAACAGTCAGTCGGCCGATATTAGGCGCTGATTTCTTGCACCACCACGCACTTATGGTGGATCTCCACGGACGACGATTGTTGGACAAGAGAACCAACTTATCGGTACGAGGTTTCCTGTCACCCACAGCTGAAGGAAGCATCCGAACCATCGACGACAGGCGTCCCTACCACGACCTGTTGGCCAAGTTCCCAGATATCACGAGACCAAACTTACAGAAACTGGGAAATAGTGAAGTCGAACACTATATCGAAACTACCGGCCCACCGATATTTACAAAAGCGAGACCACTACCCACGCATAAATATAACGTCGCAAAACAAGAATTTCAACTCATGATGAACCAAGGAATTTGTCGACCGTCTAACAGCCCATGGGCTAGTCCATTACACATGGTTTTGAAAAAGGATGGTACCTACAGATCCTGCGGCGATTACCGTAGACTCAATGCAGTAACTACACCCGATCGATACCCAGTTCCACGACTGCATGACTTCACACATAACCTACAAGGCAAGAAGATTTTTTCAAAAATTGATCTACAGAAGGCCTACTACCAGATCAAAAACAGAGAAGAAGACGTGAAGAAAACAGCCGTGATTACACCTTTCGGTTTGTTCGAGTTCACTAGAATGTGTTTTGGTTTGATGAACGCAGGCCAAACATTTCAACGCCATATTGACAACGTACTTCGTGGATTACCTGTTTTCCCATTCGTCGACGACATTCTCGTAGCTTCTGAGAACCAAGAAGTACACAAAAGAGAACTTGAAGAAGTGTTTAAGCGACTCAACGACAGTGGTTTAAAAATAAACGTCGCTAAGTGTATCTTCGGCCAGTCAAAACTCGATTTCCTGGGATACACAATAAGCCCAGAAGGCATCACACCGACAGAAGAAAAGGTACAAGTGATCCAGTCCTACCCATTGCCAAAAACGATCCAAGATCTACGTCGTTTCATCGGGATGCTGAACTTTTACCGTTCCAGTATACCCCACGCGGCTGAACATCAAAAGGAATTAAGTAAATACTTTCACAACGCCAAGAAAAACGACAAAACGAACATACAATGGACAGAAGAGGCAAAACAAGCATTCAATCAATGTAAGCAAGATATAAAGAATTGCGCGTTATTATCCTATCCATCATCGAGCGAACCTTTCGCAATGATGACAGACGCTTCAAACACATGTGCTGGTGCCGTTATACAACAGAAGATCAACGGCAAGTGGAGACCACTGGGATTTTTCTCCAAGAAGTTCAGTGACGCACAACAAAAATACTGCACGTACGACCGTGAGTTGCTATCCATCTACATGGCAATACGTCACTTCCGTCGTGTGTTTGAAGGACGAGAATTAATCGTTTACACGGACCACAAACCGCTGTGTAACGCATTAACTACAAACAGCAAGTCTGAGACGCCCCGCCGAACAAGATACCTTGAATATATCGGACAGTTCACGTCAAATATTCAACACATCACCGGCAAGGACAACAAGGTCGCAGACGCACTATCACGAGTTGAAACAATAACATGCCCGACACCACTAGATTACACCGAGTTAGCAAGAAAACAAGACCAAGACGAAGAATTCAAAACCCTTGTAAACAAAGGAAAGTACATTTTTAAGAAGATCGCCATTCCCAACTCAACCGCAAAACCCGTCACCTGCGAGATGTCAGCAAGCACTGCTCGTCCATATCTACCACCAGATTTCCGAAAAGTAACATTCAAAGCTATTCACGACCTTAGTCACCCGGGCATAAGGGCGACAAGGAAACTAGTCACCGCTCGCTACTGGTGGCCCTCCATGAATAGCGACGTAAATGAGTGGACTCGAACATGCGACGCGTGCCAGCGTGCTAAGGTGCAACAACACACAAAGGCACCTATTGCGAGTTTCCAACAAGCAAACAGACTGGAGCACGTGCATATAGATATTGTTGGCCCGTTACCTATTTCTGACGGCTTTCGATATCTATTGACCATGATAGACAGAGCTACCAAATGGCCTGAAGCCCTTCCATTGGAAGAGATAACCGCAGAAAAGGTTGCTAATGCATTTTACGAAGGTTGGATTGCGAGATATGGTTGCCCAGTAACCATAACCACAGACCAAGGGAGGCAATTTGAGTCCGACCTATTTAATAAATTGATGCAACGCATGGGAATTCACCGCAACCGCACCACTGCTTACCACCCGCAGTGTAACGGCGTGATAGAACGATGGCACCGTTCACTAAAAACATCACTCACCGCAAGACTCCAATCTACAACGTGGTCACATGAACTACCTACAGTGCTGCTGGGACTACGCGCTTCAATAAAAGAAGATGTAGGTGCAAGTACTGCTGAACTACTTTATGGTCAAACGCTGCGATTACCCGGAGAATTCTATGAAGAATCAACAAGACATCGGGATACGAGTTCAAACTTCATGAACAAGTTGAATGGAGCATTAAAGAAGGCCCAGGCGCAGCGGAAATCAAACCAATCCGGAGCAACATTTATTCACGATGACCTACATAAATGTTCGCATGTTTACCTACGCAATGACGCATCAAGAAAGCCCCTAACGCCAACCTACATAGGCCCGTATGAAGTGTTAAGTCGTAATGACAAGTACTTCACCATCCAGTTACACAACAGATGCACCAACATCACGGTTGACAGACTAAAGCCAGCTTTCCGGATCAATACTGAGTCAGAAGCACCAGTCACAGACACCTACGCATACGTCACAAGATCAGGAAGGACATCGAAGCCCTGCGTACGTTTCACTAGCGGGGGAATGATGTAGCGGCACATACTTACGACGACTCATTCTAATTAAGAGGAGCGCACACAGCCGTTCGCCGCCGCGCGCTCGCGCATACTGAGGCTCGGAGCTAGCCGAGGTGAAAGGAATGCGGGCCGGCCGGCGATACAACATCACGCTTGTACAACGTAGGGAGCGCGGCACATACTACCGACATTACCAAATTGTGTTAGTCCTAAGAATTATTAATGTACCTTATTTATTTTGATAATTGTAAATGTGAACTGTATATAAAGGAGCTTTCCTAATTAAATAAAACAGATCGTTATTCGCCTTCTTATTCGCAACAAGCTCCCCTAAGTATCCCTAAAACGTCTCAGCAGGCCTTTTGAAGGGCAGGCCTTATGGAGGGGTTGCCTTATTGTGGAGAAAGAGTGTTTTTCGATCGGTCAAGATTATCGATTGTAGTGATGTTCGTTTGTCAGCGGTGAAAATACAAATGAGTGGTGCACCTATTATGGTGTTTAGTGTACATGCCAACTGACTGTGTTGATAATCTACCTATGTTCACACAGTGTTTGAGTTCAATCAGTGCTATTGTAGAAGATAATATCGACTGTTCCGCGGTTTACGTACTAGGGGACTTCAATGCACATCCTGGTGAGCTCTTTTGTAACCATTTATTGGACTTTTGTGATGACCAGCTCTGGACATGTATGGACCTTAGTTTTATAAATAACGATGATACGTTCACTTTCATAAGTGAGGCTCATGGTTGTGTGAGGTGGTTAGATCATTGTGTAGTCACGAATGCAGCACTGTCGACAGTGGTTAACGTACAAGTCGAGTATGACGTGCAATGGTCTGACCATTTTCCACTGATAATTGATTGTGACTTGGATCTAGTGTATGGTGAGCAATTACCAATCTGTGCACCAGTGTTCAATGGGGTTATTTGGGGTGAACGTACGGCTGAGCAAGTGCAGAGTTATAATAATTTGTGTTGCGCTCAACTACGTGATATCGATTTTCCGACAGAATTGAGTAGTTGCTGCGATGGAATATGTTCCAATGCTGAACACAAGTTATTGTTAAAAAGCATGTATTTAAGACTGGTCACTGTTTTGTCTGATGCAGCAACAGCGTCGTGCAAAAGGGTGAAGGCTCGAAGGAGGGGTGGTTATGTTGCGGGATGGAACAAATATGTGGCGGGTTACCATAGGGAGGCCAGGTTGAGGTTTTTGGCCTGGGTCGAAGATGGAAAACCTAAAAATGGTCAGACATATGTTGACATGAATGAGAGTAGGAAACTGTTTAAGCAAAAGTTAAAATGGTGCCAGGATAGGCAGGAACAGTTAAAAATGGATGCACTTGCATCCCATCATTTTGCTAACAATTTCTCACAGTTCTGGAAGGAGACGGGAAATATGAGCCAGAAACCTGGCCTTCCTGTGAGTATTGATGGTATTAGTGATCATCACATGATTGCTAATTTATTTGGTGAGCACTTCAGGGTGATTCCGCGGCATAGCCCAGTCAAGTCACGGTCGCCCGTTGCTGGGACCATCGGCCAGAGTAGAGATGTCAGATTTACAGCGAAGGACGCTAGAAAAGTTATTAACAGTATGAGCAGAGGCAAATCTCCTGGATATGATGGTCTCAGCATCGAGCATCTTAGGCATGCTGGAGTCCACCTGCCGCGCGTCCTGTCCATGTTCTATAATCTCTGCCTTTGTCATGGTTATTTACCAGAGGAACTTACAAAAACCATAGTGGTTCCAATTATTAAGAATAGGACTGGGGACATTTCGGATAAGAGTAACTATCGTCCCATCTCTCTTGCGACCATAATAGCCAAGGTGCTGGACAGCCTGCTTAACAACATTCTTATCAAACATGTAAGTTTGCACGACGCTCAGTTCGGTTTCAGAGCTGGGCTTTCCACTGAAAGTGCCATATTATGTCTTAAGCAGGCTGTACAGTACTATACAGATAGGGAAACACCGGTATATGCGTGTTTCTTGGACTTGTCAAAAGCTTTTGACACAGTCCTATATGATAAGCTTTGGGACAAACTGGGAAAGGCCCCCGGTACCAAGTGAAGTCATATCACTGTTGCAAGACTGGTATCACCGTCAGCGGAACCAGGTGAGATGGGCTGGTGCCTTATCCGAGCCTTATGGCATGGAGTGCGGCGTGAGGCAGGGGGGACTGACCTCTCCTTTGTTATTCAACCTGTACGTGAATGACCTTATCGGTGAGCTTAGCAGCACTCATACCGGTTGTCATATTGATAGCGTATGTGTCAATAACATTAGCTACGCGGACGATATGGTGCTGCTGGGACCATCGGTTGGTTCTATACGAAAGCTGTTAGCTATTTGTGACATTTATGCGGGGGAACATGGACTGACCTATAATATTTCCAAAAGCAAAGTTCTGCTTTTCAAGGCGAAAGTCAGTGTTTCCGTGCCAGTGTGTGTTCCTTCAATTAAATTGTATGGTGAGGAACTGCAGAGAGTGGCCAGTTTTAGGTACCTGGGTCACATTGTGACAGAGAATCTGTCCGATGACGAGGATCTGGAGCGGGAGCGCAGAGCATTGGCGGTCCGAGGGAACATGGTTGCCCGTAGATTTGCTCGCTGCTCTATTCCAGTTAAGATCACCTTGTTTAAAGCATACTGTCAATCTTTTTACGCGAGCAGTCTATGGGTAAATCATACCCGTCGGGCTGCCAATGTTCTGCGCGTTCAATACAACAACATCTTTAGGATGCTGTTGCGGCTGCCTCCCTATTGCAGTGCGTCGCTTATGTTTGCCGAAGCTCGAACGGATGGCTATCCAGCTATAGTTCGGAAAAGGGTTGCTTCGTTATTACGACGAGTGCACTCAAAAAACGTAAGGGTTAAAAATAAATAAAATACTGTTAAAAATAACCCAGCATGTTTGTCAATATAGCACCTGCAAAGTTTGTTGCTAAAAACAAATACGTCAACTTTGCTGACATTACTTGTTAAATATTAACCGTTAAAATTGGTTAAAAATACTTGGTTAGAAATAACACAGTATCTTACGTTAGTAACGACCGAGTTAAGTTGGCTGCATTTAGCCAGTTTTACTAACTTAACTACAGCCGGCTCACTCGGTACATAACATCAGTGTTACTCGGTATTCTTAACCAATTTATCCAGTATCTACAGCCAGCCTACTCGGTAGTTAGAGCAGTGTTACTCAGTATACTTAACCAATTTATCTAGTAACAGCAGCCAGCCTACTCGGTAGTTAGAGCAGTGTTACTCAGTATACTTAACCAATTTATCTAGTAACAGCAACCAGCCTACTCGGTAGTTAGAGCAGTGTTACTCGGTATTCTTAACCAATTTATCCAGTATCTACAGCCAGCCTACTCGGTAGTTAGAGCAGTGTTACTCAGTATACTTAACCAATTTATCTAGTAACAGCAACCAGCCTACTCGGTAGTTAGAGCAGAGTTACTCAGTATACTTAACCACTATATCCAGTATCTGCAGCCAGCCTACTAGGTAGTTAGAGCAGTGTTACTCGGTATTCTTAACCAATTTATGCTGTATCCACAGCCAGCCTACTCGGTAGTTAGAGCAGTGTTACTCGGTTTTCTTAACCAATTTAAGCTGTAGCCACAGCCAGCCTACTCTGTAGTTAGAGCAGTGTTACTCGGTTTTCTTAACCAATTTAAGCTGTAGCCACAGCCAGCCTACTCGGTAGTTAGAGCAGTGTTACTCGGTTTTCTTAACCATTTATTGGTTTACTACAACCGGTTTACTCGGTAGCTATTGCAATGTTACTCTGTATTCGTAATCAATTTAATTCGGTGCATAAAGACAGTTAAATTTGTATTATCAATAAAAATACTTAGTTAATACTTCCAAAGTTTTTATATTCGAAAGTAGATACACTTTAAAATATAAAAACTTTGGAAGTACTGACCTAAGTATTTTTATTGATAATACAAATTTAATTGTCTTTATGCACCGAATTAAATTGATTTCGAATACAGAGTAACACTGCAAAAAAACAATTCTTATTAATAATAAATATTAATTAACCGTAACCACACCTTGAACAATTTTATTAGTTGCCCAGAAAATTGTTGTAAACCGGCAGTAGTTACCGAGTAACATTACTGTAAAAGAAAAAGGGGTTTTAGGGGTCTTAGGAAATTAAAGTACAAACGTATGTGTAATGAAATGTGTTTATTTTTTTCCATTAAATTAAAAATACAACAAAAAATTCAATTTTCATGAATCTGAATGCACGCATGGTTTCTATGGCGGATAGCTACGGCAGATCGACGTCAGTCCTGACCGTCAGGAGAGCACTTAATACGGCCTTGCTCTGCGCTCCTCGTGCGTGGCTCCGTTAGTGAATACTGGGTGTGACACGTTGCAATCAGGGTGCATTGTTTTTTTATAAATTTCCAAATTTCTTAGTAAATTGATCTTGGCCCTAGTTTGGGAATCAAATCTTTTATTTCTGCCTCCCCTAATAGGGGCAGAGATAAACCTGTTATCTCATTTTCTGTAATGAAAAAAGTAAAGTTACAAAGATACCTACTCTTCTAAATAAATTAAAATTTAACCAGGAGACTGAATATTTATTGCAAAACATGTAATAAGGCGGCCATTTTAGACGCAACCACATATTAAAGTAGGTACTCTGTGCAACCACACCACCTGAGACCACCTGTTTGTTACCAAGTGGTTACCTTGCCTTGTACATAGGCCTCCCCCAAGGATCTTCAACCTGACTAATCCTGTGCAGCCCGCATCCAGCGGCTTCCCGCGAGCCTCACCACATTGCACGACATGCAAGCCCTACTATTCACCTACCTATCACAAGAAAAAAAACAATAAAATGAAACTGACCTTTAAACACTTCAATGTAGGATTCGAGCTTCCAAGCAGTTAATAAATTTTGAACTTCTTCGTCCATAATATTGTCCAAACAACGTGTCACTTGTCCAAACTTGTCACACACACCCAATATTCACAGCGGAGCCACGAACGAGGAGCGCATGCACGCGTGCTTACTACAAGAGAATCGACGGGCAAATGAACGAGCGAACTAGCGACCGAGACTAAACGAATGATGGGATTGATTGATGCTAGCCAAACGATTCGATTATTTTTAACAGAGTTAGCTACTCGGTTAAAATTAAATGACACGAACCGATTGCCGTTAACAGAGGTAGTTTGCAAGAAGCAACCAAGCAGTAGGTAGTTTTTAAGTGTATTGTTAAAAATACGTATTAGTTTCGAGTTATTATTTTTAACCGATTTCGAAAAAAGGAAGAGGTTCTCAATTCGTCGTAATCTTTTTTTTTTTTCATTTTTAATATCTTTCTTTATATTGTCTTGTTTAATATATTTCTTTATTCTTTCCCTTCATATTGTCTAACAGTATTAATTAGTTTTTCATAACACTCTAAACGTTTGTCTGCTGGTACATTTCTCAACCTAAAAGCAAGCATTATGCCTAATTAATCATGCTCAAACTGAGCATAAATTGGAGGCAACTCATCTTGTGTATTCAATTCTGCTGCCAAATCCCTAAGGATTTGGCAGCAGAATTGAATACACAAGATAAAAAAAAAAATATATTAAAAATATTTTAATGCATTATTCTCTAAAGAATAATGCATTAAAATATTTTTTTGCTGCACAGCAAACATGTTCTGTTTTTTTTTCTATAGCGACCTCATTATTCATTTTATTTTCATTCATATGAAAACTATTTTCAGAGTCCAAAATTTCTTCAATGCTAGTATCTGAACTGTTGTTAGAAACTACATTGCAACTATTACGAGATTCAGTGAATGGACGCTTCTTTGGTATACTTTTTTGTAAAATCGATTGACTACAGCTTGGAAAACCTTGATTTTCCTTATCTTCATTTTGTTGATCATGGAAATCAGTAAACATTGCCTGGCTACATTCAGTAAAATCGTCGTAGTCCTGATTATCTACAAATAATATTACAATAATAAATAATGATTGAATACATGTAGTGTGTAGTGTGGTTACTAAAATGTTTACTACCTCTGCAATATTTCATTAAAATCAAAAAATACTACCTTGAAACGCCATATTCACTTTTAATATCCACAAATTGGAATAGGAGAACACAGTAACACGTTTCTGGTTGTCAGACTGGCTCGAATGATGACGAAAAGCATTAAATCATTACAAGGAGCCAATGACTCATCAGTTGAGTCATCCTTCAGGGAGGCCGATGACTCAAATGGTGATCCACCGACCAATGAATGGGGCCTGGCTGAAATGTTCACGAAAATGAAGGTGGCAATGAATCGGTTAATCTTATGTATTGATAAATATGTTGGTTTGTAAAAATCAACCGAATAATTACTCGATTACAATCAAAAGAGTTCTACTTATCTATTATTAACTATAGATGTTTGTAAAAAACAACCGAATAATTACTCGATTACAATCAAAAGAGTTGTACTTATCTATTATTAACTATAGATGTTTGGAAAAAACAACCGAGTAAAATACTCGTTTAGTAACAACAACATGCTTATTGGTTATTAGCCAAGAATATTTAACAATATTCACAAGTCTACTCTTTGTCAAGTTTACTTGTAGATTTTTAGGCAAGTCTTTGTTAAAATTTACCAATATGATTGTAACCGAGCCAAAAAGGTACTTTGCTAAAGTAAAATTTTTTCAGTGTGAGAGACAGCAGCAATGGCATCCTCAGGATGATTGCTTCTCGCAGTGACAGTCCGATCCAACATAAGTGGATGTGTATATCTACCGGACAATACTGACGTGCTATTGCTTTGTTTTGTGATGTATTTAATGTGTGCAATTTATAATATTATTGACTATTTGACATGATGATCATTAGTATATTAATTTTGACTTTTGTTATTTAATTTTCTTTATGTAATTATTTTCTATTTTAATTTCTATTGTGTGGTTTATAATTTTGTGAATGTTGTTTGTTTTTAATTGAATTTATTGTTTTTGTAATATTTTGTATGTGTGGGCGGGCTATTCTATTCTATTCTGTTTTGTAACTATTGATTTATGGATTGTATGATCTGAAATAAACTTTTATTATTATAGTGGTGATCTTCATTATTTTGGGAAAACTAACCTCACCCAACCAATATATTATTATACTGTACCCTATATTAGAGTCTATAATATAATATGCATATTAATTTATGTCAACTAAAGTGACTGTAGGACGCAGGTACAGTAATATGGATTGGTCAAATAGATTTTAGCCCAAGGGTATCAATATCACACTGAACAAACACAAGATACAGGTTTGCGGAACTCCATCAACTGGAATTAACATTACGGTACTCGTATAATATTAATGTAATTAATATGCATTTAACCCATGTATAACAAATAAACGATTTGGTTTGATTTGATCTCTATCCACGTACGGGAAAACATAATTTGCGCAATGACTCCAATATTTGGATTTCTATTTTTTGCCTACTAAAATAGATAATGTCCTGAAATATGAGGTCTTCATGTCCGTAGGCAGTCCAGAGTCCTGTGGAGTCGGTTTGAATGAACTAAGTAGTTTGGTTGCTTTTAAACCGTGTATGAATGCCACTACTAGTTTAAGTGACTTCTCACAAAGAAAACTTCAAGTTTTCGTTCTATCGTTCATTGAGTTGGAAGTCGTTTCACTGGGTCTCTGTTCGAAGTAATGTCAAAGACTTATTACGTTCCAAACAATGAAAACCCAGTTTAATTGATGATGAATCAAATTTATTTGAGACCAATATAGTCAAACTACCCTATGCTATAAAATAAACTAAACTAACAATAAACTATAAAAAAGGCATCGAAATACTGCTCCTCAACGCTGTCAGCCGGTAATGTGCCCAAAAGACTGGCGGCATTGCCTCGTTGTATGGCAACACTTAGCCTCTGGCCAAGATAAAAGCCAGCCCTTGGGTCACGAGAAGCGTCAACTAAGCGTTTCGAGATTTCCTTAAACAGGCTATGAGCACTCGGACCCCACGGCCCCAGAGTTTCATCCCCAAACGGCTCGAAAATATAGTTTCCGCAAAGGTTACTATATTTACGCCGCTTGAGGTTTTCTGCAGCCGCAGCGGCTCCACCTGCGCAGTACGATGAACTTGGAAGATGTGATGGCGCAAAAAATGTTATGTTTAATTTAATTGAGAAGGTTACCCTTTTCTCGAAATTGAGGAAGATGTCTTCAAAGAAGTTCCACATAAGGAAACAAGAGATCAAAGCAAGAACATCATGTAGAAACATTACGATCGATAGTTACGTGTCTCTCTAAACTGCAAAATTTATGTTTAAGATATCAAAATTTAGGTTTTTTTTTACATAATCATAATCAGTGAACTCAAATATCTTTTATTGTTCAATCCGCAAAGGATGCTAAATTTCAACGACATTCCTACCGTCGTAATACGCTGTTTCAGTGCAGAGATATATGGATTTCGTGATACTGGTTCCAGGAAGCGATTCAATTAGATCTGTCATTTCTATAAACATATTGTTTCGCTTCCAGAAACTAAACTATACACTATGATCTGGCTAACTGTAGGCTTTCAATGCAGGCATTTAGTGTTCCATATAACTGTCAGTATCAATATCTAACTGCTAGGAAATTCTACCACACAGGAAGAAATAGTGTGGAAATCAAAATAGTTACCAGTCTATGGTTTTCGACGAAACTGAAATATTGAGACTATACAGTGAATAAATCCGCTAGTAGCAGCAGTCCGGTTGTTGAAAAAAAGAAAATAAGTGAAAAAAAAACTAAAAAAAAACAACTTCTGACGTCGCACAGTGATCAATAATTCCTAAAAGTTAAGGTCTCATAATTATTTTTGGTTAATGCTGCAATGTTTTGAAATTTCGATTTTTTTTTGTTTTCAGACTTGAGGGCAAGTGTTGTACATTATTCTAAAACATCAACATTATGAATACAGTAGTTAAATATATATTTTATATGTCCTTTCATAGTTGTCTCGCTTATTGAAATGCTCAATTAGTGTAACAAGAGTGATTTATTTTTTCCTGAATTACAGGTGTGATGTTATGTTACGTTTTGCTAAAATACCTCGTATGTACTAGCAAAATTGTTGAGGCTTATTTTAGTCAAATTTGTTTTGTCATGCAATATGAAATGTTTTGCAAAGAAGTGTATGTACTTATGTATGAACAATAAGATAAGTAGAACATTTTCTCAGAATGAGGAGTCGTACGTTAGCATAAATCCAGTCTATGGTTGTAATGTGTGTTTGCTTTAGTTTGCGGCGAAGTATTCTGCAATGAGTAAGACCTTAACTTCGTGAAGATTTTTTTGTTTTCGGAATCGTGTACGAAAATAAAATACCCATTTCGCCCACACAGATTCTCTTAGATATTTCAATCTATGATGCTACATTTGTTTTCCAAAAACCCTTTGAGTACACCTACGTACTCAAAAGGTTTTTGGAAAACCAATGTAACCAAGCCATACCAAAAGGATTGAATGTATTTCCGAGGGATGCATTGTTTGAGTTTACGTTTGCGCTACTATATAGGAATCGTACACTCGTCCACTCGTTCCACGGTTGCAATATATTAATCGAAACAGCTCCCAGTCATTAGCTTACCGTGCCCACCCATCGCCCTTTGATAGATTGGTGTCCATTGTGTAAAAAAAACGAGAGGACGTGTAATACAAGCGTGTGTGCCGCTTCTATATTGTTGGAAAGCTGTAATCCGTTCAGCCGTTAAGCCCATGGCTTAATTCGGGCCAAAATCTGGGTAGCCAGTTGATTTTTGTTTATCAGACTTAGCTCACTAAGTACCCTCAGCAAAAATAAATTAAAGCACATTGTCACGACGGCGAGTAATGGCGTAGCTCACCGTCGCGTCCGTCCGTCTTATGACGACGACAGGCCGTGTCGACGGCGCGTTTGTGTTCCACGCGCGCCTCAAAGAGATGTCAGCAACATGGAAGGCCGACACCTGCCGCAGCTGCAGGATATTCGAAAGAGAAACCACAGATAGATATAGAGTTCCAGATGAAAATTCCACTTTAATTTGAAGGCTCTAAGAATTGTTAGTCAAAGGGAAAAATAATTCTTAGACCTGTCAAATTAAAGTTCCACATTTATGGGAAGCCGTTTTATCAGTTGTAATTACAAAATATGTCGCTCAAACATCAATGAGACTTAAAATGTATCTTAAATATCGATATAAACTACTTAGTCTATTCGTGGAAATCTCTATCGACCCCACACACCCTAGTGTCAGAGTCCCAGCACAATTTCTAGCTATATAGCTGTAGGAAAACGTAACGTTATCCATTCCTGGAAACCATCTCGATGGTCAAAGCATGGTTTGATGTGATATCTGGTGACTTAACCGACCGGAAATCAGATTAAACTGACCGTTGGTCTCAGTACTTCCAGATCACATCACATTGATGTGATCTGGAAGTGACATGACTCGGTTCGACGGATCATATAATGATCCGTCGATCCGAGTTGCAAAACAATTTTATATTCACTCTGCCGAGCAGTCGCTGTTGTGAACGGACGTGCTGCTAGTTGCTTTTATAAAAATATTACTTTTAAAATTCAGTGATAAACAAAAATACACCTTAAGTCCTCGAATCTGGAACTATTTTACCTTGTCGGTAAGAAAAAAAGATCAATCCAAGCTTACGTATACGTCACAAGTCTCGCATAGTAAACGTAAAGAAATCAGATTCAATATGAGGCGTTCACCTTCGGGAGAGAAATGTTCTTCTCAGCCGAATCTAACAGAAGAACCTGAAAGCTACATACATACGAGGAAACGCAAACAGACTCATGAGTTCATGAGTATTCAGAATTTCAAATGGAATTGAGAAACATTAAATTATGGACTGAACAACAAGATGCCAAACATAAGGAACTAATTGATACTATAATGGAATCAAAGAAGCAAGGCGAAGAAATTAAAATCCTCTTAGAAGACAATAAGAAACAAATCAATGAACTGAAAATGAAACAGGACTCCCTGATATTGGTTCAAGATGAAGCATTTAAAAAAAATTGACTTTTTGGAAAAAGAATTGGAAGAGATAAATAGATTTCATCGTCTGAATATTATGGAAATAAGTAATGTCCCAGAAATGAAAAATGAAAAATTGGAAGAAGTGGTTAAGAACTTACATGAAGCAGTTGAGGTACCTTTTGACCGGAACTTTATAAAAAGATTATATAGAGCTAAATTTGGATTAAATAAAATCATTGTTGAATATAAAGAAAGCGACATACAGAAAAAAGTTTTAAACGCTGTTAAAGATTTCAACAAGAATTCACCTGAGAAGATAAATACTGAAGTACTTAAACTGGGAACTGAGAAAGCATCAGTTTATGTGTCAGATTCTTTGACAGCTACAGCTAGAAAATTATATTTTTCTGCACGACAAGTGGTAAAATCTGGAAAATATAAGTACTGTTGGGTTTCCGAGGGTAGAATTTTACTGCGTGAAAAAGACGGTCAATCTGCCATACATGTCAGAACGCAGTCTCAGCTTGATTATCTTATTACCAAGTTGTAACAGGCATGACTACACTTTAGATTAATTGCTTTAATGTGCATGTTAGTTTTAATATCTCTAAGTTTCATTTGTTTTAGCTTGTTTTTTATTACGCTTTCTACAAGTGAGCTGTGTAGCTCCAAAGTATGTTACACAATTTTGTTTTTTGTTTTTAATTAAGTTATGCATTCTTTAGATTTTGCGTCGAACTCAGTATAATCTCTTTGATTCAGTCCCGTACATGGTCCTATTTTACATATTGCGATTGTCAACCAAGTATAAAAAATCTCAACTCGTCAAATATTATTTTTGACTATGGTTGATAACTTGGATCACGTTATTGCCGACGTTGATGAAAACATCAGTGTTGGCACTTCATGCTTGGTTGATAATCCGGATAACTGTAGCGAACTGTTTAATATTTCTCACAGAGGAATCAAAATGATAGTACAAAATATTAGGAGTCTTAACAAGAATTTTGAAGATTTTCAAATCCTATTAACACGACTAAAAATCGATTTCTATTTAATTATCCTAACCGAATGTTGGTTACCTCATGTTTCCGAACTCCCTGTCGTACCTGATTATACTAGTTATCAAACACAAAATCATATTAACCAAAACAGCGGTGTAACAATTTACGCCAGAACTACTTTAAACATTACTGTCCATGAACCACTTCTAAAAGAGGCCGATAGCTTAGTCATTGATATAAATAAAGAGTATGCCTTAATCTGTATTTATCGATCTCCGTCTTTCAAGTCTATTGAAAACTTTATTGATTCCCTTGATCAGGTTTTATCAGACCTTAAAAAATACAAACACATTGTTCTCACGGGTGATATCAATATTGATATCACCGACACTGATGATAATAAAACTAACACCTACTTAAATCTACTAGCAATGCATGGACTCCTAACAGCCCATACTTATCCCACTCGTGAAAATAATTGTTTAGACCACTTTTTTGTCAGATCGACCCTTAAAAGCCTTTGTATAGTTTGCCAAACAACAGTTACCGATCATAGCACACTCATAATATCTTTATTTAATTCCTGTCTTCTAAAGAAACCACAAGAAAAGTACCTAAAACGAACTGATTATGCAAAGGTTTTTACCGAATTGAATGATATTGACTGGAGTGTAATCACTTGTGATAATGACCCTAATTCGGCAACATATAATTTTTTAACTATTATTAAAAATATTTTAGATAAATACACTACTCAGCATAAAATGTCTAACCGGAAACGAACTATTAAACCATGGGTAACGCCTGGGCTACTACGATGCATCAAATTTAGAGACAGGCTGCATTTAAAGCACAGGAAAAGCCCTGACGACCAAGTACTTAAAATTTCATATACTAGATATCGTAATTATTGTAATGGACTATTAAAAAGGCTAAAAAGAATGTATGAAAGAAAACAAATCAACGAAAACAAAAAAGACATAAAGACTTGGGATATTATAAAACAGATATGTAATGTGGATACTACTGCTAAAACACCTATTGAGCTACTGAATATAAAATCTAATCAACTGGAGTCTGTTAATTGTGTAAATAACTACTTCGTTAATATAGGACAGAATTTGGCAAGCGATATACTAGGAAAATGCTTGGTTGGTACGGAAAGGGGTCTTGTGGCTGACTCGGATTATGCTCCTCAATCATCTCTAATGCTCTTGCCAACATGTGAACAAGAAATACGTAAAATTATACTCTCACTTAAAAACTTAGTGTCGACCGGATGGGATGGCATCTCCTCTGTATTCATGAAGCAGGCTATAGATAGTCTGATCAAACCAATTACTTATATAAGCAATATTTGTCTTGAAAATGGAATATTCCCGACTGTACTAAAAAAGCAATAATTGTTCCTGTATATAAGTCAGGAGACAGAGACAGTGTCTCAAATTACAGACCAATTGCTCTATTACCTAGTTTGTCAAAAGTGATTGAAAAATTAATTAATATTCGTCTTCTAAACTTTCTGGAATCTAGCAATCTACTGTCTTGTAATCAATATGGATTTAGAGCAAAAAAATCCACATCTGATGCAATTGAACGTCTTGTTAGTCATATAAGTGCCAATTTAGATAAAAAGCAAAAATGCTTGGGGGTGTTTTTAGACATGGCAAAGGTTTTCGATACTGTCTCTGTCCCTAATCTATTAAATAAACTCGAGCATATGGGAATCCGAGGAGTGCCACTTGACCTTTTGACTGATTAGATACCTATCCAATAGAAGTCAGGCTGTAAGAATCGATGATGTAGTTAGTGATAGTGCTCCTATTTACTTTGGCGTGCCGCAAGGCTCCGTGCTTGGTCCGACGCTCTTTATCATTTACATCAATGGTGTATGCAGAATGAAATTAAGAAATGCAGAAATCATAACTTTTGCAGACGATACTGTGGTAGTACTTATTTCACGATGCTACATGGGATGGTGTTAAGAATGTTGCTGAAGAAGGACTAACATCTATTATGAGATGGCTTCATAAGAATATTTTAACATTAAACCTGGCTAAGACAAAATATATGACCTTCACTATAAAAAATAACGACCAACCACTCCAAAATAGTCTTACCTTAAGAGCCCATGTATGTGAATCTAATTTTTTGAACTGTAACTGCCATGTAGTAAATTCTGTCTCATCAATTAAATATTTAGGTATCCTTATTGATCAAAATCTAAACTGGAAAGTCCATATTAATAATCTTACCTCTCGACTGCGAAAACTAATAACACTTTTTAAAAAAATAAGACATTTAAATGATTGTAAAATAGTAAAAGCGGTATATTTTGCATTGTGTCAATCTATCGCTTCATATGGTATAATGGAATGGGGAGGCGCGGCAAAAACTTATTTAATTAAAGTAGAAAGATAATAAATAGATAATAATAATAGATAATAAAAATAATATAAAGATAATAAATTTCAAAAAATTCCGGTACCCTACTATAAATTTATACAAAGAATACTCAGTACTTACCATAAGGCAACTATTTATTAAGTCAATAATACTAAAACAGCACACGAAACCTATACAAATAAAAAATAAAAGACGACAAATATGGTTTACACTGTTCCCTTCTGTAGAACAAGTTTTGCGCAGAAGTTCTTTCGTTACCTGGGGCCTTTTGTCTACAATATAATTAATCAGTCTGTAGCAGTATCAATATGCAGCAAATTGATGTGTGCAAAAATTGTAGATAAATATCTCAAAAGTATGGACTATGAATCAACAGAGAAATTATTAATACGTGTTGTTTGACGTAAGTCTAGGGAATGTATCTGCATGTTATTTTTTTATTGTTTTGTTTTTCTTTTCTTTCTTTTTTACAACATTAATAACATGTGTAAATTAATGTCACATTTAAATTTTGGACTCATTTTGCGTTAAAGTTAAATATCAAGTCAGATTCTTTTAGTTTTATTTTTCTGAATAACAATATAGATTCATTTTTTTGTTCTTATTTATTCATTGGAAATTATGAGTGTAATCTTTGTAAGTCTAGTAAACTTATGCACCACCAAAATAAAGTAATATTGTTGTAAACATAACATGTAGTTAATCTGTTAAGTTTGCATATACTACATCGTAGACAACAAACTGGCGACACTACTCTGCCGTTGTACAGTTTATAACTAGTACGGAGGGTAGTTAACTAATTTGTTTGTCACAAAACTAGCCAATAAGTTACGAATACCTATTATACCATTATAAATTGTTAAATTATGTCTTTGTGAGCGATTTGAGCATAATGTTGTTAATGTTGTAAATTGTAAACATAGGCTAAGTTTAATGGGAATAAAGTTTATTATTATTATATTAATCCCGAGAAATAATTATGTTAAAAAAGTAACGCTTGAACTATTTTAGAACAGCAATATTCTAATACCAGGAATCTGCCTCGGCGTTAATGTCATTGCAGAGCTGATTCTATTTAATGTTTTTAAAGAGATTCTATTTTAAACACATCACGCTGGGATAGATGTTTTAATTTTTACTGCATTCACTCCGTCGCTGGAATTGATATTTTTATTGAAATGTGTAAATGTGTGTGCTCTTCCTCAAACAATGGGACACTTAGTATCGTGTCGATCCCTGTTGATTGATGACTCAATAATTTCTGGACCTAAAATCTATATTTACTAAGCCTTTATTCTAGTCTTATAGATGTATCTATATACCACGCCTTTTAAAAGCTACAATCTTTATTCTAAGCGAAAACACACATAAAGTTAGAATACATGGAGTATTCCAATTTTATGTGTGTTTACGCTTGGAATGAAGCTGTGGCTTTGATTTGATTTACCTGCTTCTCAAGTCCCTGTGAAACTGAAATTTGTAGAAAGTTTAGATCCGATGAATTTAATTTAATTACTTTATATATGACTATACTAAACATAACATCAAAATATATTAACTAATCTAAAACAAACTAACTACAAATTGAATCTCAGTTAACCCAGTTGTTACTGAAACTTTTTTTAGCTCGAATTCCAGTGATTTTTTAGTATTGTTACCTTGATACATGTGATAAAAAATTGAGGGATTCCTCATGTATTTTTTTGATCTTTATAACGATCGGTCGTCATAAATGGGTTAAAGCCTGTCTGTCTATTTGGCGATGCTGATGAAATTTCTAGAACTATACCGAAATATTTGTTTCCGAAAATTAATTTTGGAACTCGCACACTCGCTTTCAACATTTTCATAACAATACATTTTCCATGAAAAGAGACACCTCGTATTGTCTCACATTTCGTACAGGTATGATATGTCAGAATTCTACGGAGCGCCATTTAATTGAATCCTTTTTTTGTTGGTGGAAAATCATAAAATTATTGAACGGAGCGAAAGTGACAGACTTCTTCTGACTGTACTGTACAATAATAATATCGTTCCAGGTTAATTCTATATACCGTTGGGGTCTCCCGCAAACTTTGGTATCAGCCAAATATTTCTTTGCTGTCGTTAAATAATTCTATCGGCTAATAGGTTTTTCTTATTAGGTACCATTCAACATGCTTCCTGTAGACAATTATATCGTCTAAAAAGTAATTCTATATACCGTACGGAACTCCGTATACCCACATGTCGATCATAAGTCGATATCAGAGGCTGCGTGTTATTCGACACAGGATAGTACAATTACAATTTCTGATTAATTCTTGCATTATCTCGCTGGCTAAGGATATTGAAACCCTATACTCAAATAGCTCAACAAAGCTGCCTTCAGATCATTTCAGCGAACTTGGTAATGGGCAATGCGATATTCCTTTGTTAAAGTTATAGTCAGAATTTCGATCTTCCTCTACCTTATAGATGCATGGGTCGATCTGGCTGTTTCTATTTAGTCACGGTAACTTTAAATTTAACTTTTTTTTTTTTTCATGATAGATCATTAATGTGATGATGTCATTGATGTGTGTGATTGGTGTGTGTGTGATTGTGTGGTGTATAATTTTGTGAATGTTGTATGTTATTAATTGAATTATTGTATTTTGTGTTAATTTTTGTGTGTGCGGACTGACTATTCTCTTGTATTACTCTTTTCTCTTATGGATTGCATTATCTGAAATAAACGTATTATTATTATTAAGACTGCGTACGCGTTAATGTTTAGGCATGATATCTAGGAGGTAGAGGCTTATAAAAATAGTATGGGTAAAGAAGAAATGCTCCGCCTACCCCAAGCAACTTGGAAAGGGGCTGAAGGATGTTACTTGCGTACGAAGTGACAATATGCCGTCGTTTAATACAACTACATGTAGTGTAGGTACTCTTGCGCACCTCATCCGAAACGCTGCGCCCGCGCAGACGCAACGCTAGCGGATATAAACTCACTGCTAAGACTCACTTTAAGAAATTTACTTTTAAAAATTCAAGAAAACGTGAAACTCATAGTAAAACTTACAAAATAACAATAATAAAATCCAAATAACCAACTGAAAGAAGTAATTCCATTGAAAACTATAAATTCACAATAATAATTATACGAGCATGAATCGAGAGCGCTCGTATAAAGTCTCGTAACAGCTTACGCAACATGCCGCCTGTTGCGAAGGTCAGGTACCGTCTACCCACCCGTCTGCCTGCTCCATTGGGCCGTTGAACTCGACTCAACAAGTTTCTGTATAAGGTATACGGTTCTGAGAGTAACTGTAAAGAAACTCACGAAATGCCATCATCTTTTTTTACGAAAAAACCGTTTTTGTCCGTCTGTGTGTCAGAATTGAAATAGACGTTTTAGTTGACAGAGAGACTGTTTTTAGGGTGGTCCAAAGTGTTTTGAACTCTCGGAGACGGTATACGTGTGTTAAAATGTCTAAAATGTGCCCTACGTAAATTTCAAAAAAAAAATCGCTAGTCGTAATTTTTCGACTCCCGCGTCTTCAGCGCACGCGCATGATGTGAATCTTGTGAAAAATTACAAGTTACATACAACGTACACCAACTGAGTAGAAAATTACAAGTAACATACAACGTACATCAACTGAGTAGAAAATAACAAGTAACATACAACGTACATCAACTGAGTAGAAAATTACAAGTTACATACAACGTACATCAACCGAGTAGAAAATAACAAGTAACATACAACGTACATCAACTGAGTAGAAAATTACAAGTAACATACAACGTACATCAACTGAGTAGAAAATAACAAGTAACATACAACGTACATCAACTGAGTAGAAAATTACAAGTAACATACAACGTACCTATATACATCAACTAAGTAGAAAATTACAAGTAACATACAACGTACATCAACTGAGTAGAAAATTACGGATATCTCTGACTAGCCGTACATGAAATATGAGCGAGATTACGAAACAGCCTAATCATCTTCTGTTCTATCTTCTATAATAATTATTTCGTCGTCTTACAGTGAAAACTTCGGGAATGCATTTTTGCTCAAATTTTTCTATAGATCTGACTAATTGTTCATTTTATTTCATGATCATATTTATATTCAATTTTCAATTATTAAACAAAATAGAAAATACGCCTTACAACATCTTTATACCCGACTGCGGCGAAGCCCAAAAGGAGGGTTATTATAATGGAGTTTTACTTCCTCCCAAAATGCTACTTCATTTCAAGAAATTCCTAATGTGGGGCAAAGATTTCTTAAAAAAAAACTGTCCATTGTTAAACAAAGCTGCAGCAAGGCCCGAGGAAACCACAGATAATAGACGGCACGGTTGGCGCGGTGCCTCGGCGTTATAACTATGGCGCTGCATGTCCTGTATTCGATTCCCGCATGGAACAATAGTAGATTATGCACCGAGGGGCTAAAGTTGTGTCTTATGTCACGGGCGTCATATTGAATCTCGAGCGCAATGAAGGATTCGGGATTTAACTCCCGAGCGCAGGGAGGGAGTTAAGAGTTTAACTCACGAGCGAAGCGAGGGAGTTAATACAAGAATCCTGATTGCAGCGAGGGATTCAAACTAGCCCAAGGCAAAGACACCTTTAGCCCAGAGGAGGATACTCTACTTTTTACACCTACTGTGAGAAAATAATAGCCATAGTACGAAAAACAAAGTATTTATTAAATAAACAAACAGTAAGAATAACATAATTTAGAACTAGTTAGTTATATACACTTACAGATTAATTGAAGTTAATTGTTACATTTGAGACATTAGTCCAGTTGTGCAAAGATAAAATAAAAAAAATAAAAAAAAATACTAATGTTACAGCCAATTACTATTACGGTATTACGGCGCGGTACGGTATTTGTTATTATTAAAACCAGTTTTAACGTTATTCTATTCATTTAAAAAAATGGTTCGTAGTTATCAAATTATTCTTACAATATTATGTCTTCGAAAACATGGCAACGATATGAAGAAGCAGTCGTTATGATTTTGTAGGAAATCGAGAATATCATCCACGCGTAGTAAGGGTATCGAGAATAGCTTTCCTCTTTCTGGCACCAAAGGGTGTTTGTTAGTACTATACTGCCAATAATTTAGCTGAGCATGTGAGATTCCAAATTCAAATTACATTATTGACCAGCGGGTCATAATGAAATCCAGTACAACATTATTGACCAGCTGTTCCCCCGGCCACTAATGACTCACTTTAGGTTAAGGTTGCTTGACATATAATTTGACATTTTCGAGCAGGTGGTGTGAAAATAAATTTACGTCGTGGAAGACCCACGACCTAATTTCAATGAGATTTTTATTTGAAAGTTTTTTTCTTAGTGTGTACCTGTCAATTTATATTTGTTGACTATTCACGACAAATATTAACACCGCAATAGGGTAGTTGACTAAAAAAATCTAATTACTCCGTCAGATAGATTTTTCCTAAAAATATTGGACACATATTGTTAGGGATCAGTTGTTCCGTCGGTGTAAAAATTGAATAAGGCGTGATGATTTGAGACGTATATTTTCCTTCATAAAAATTACATAATTACAGACTGCACTGTGGGTTCTGTATGAATGTTGGATGTGAGTTGAAGGAAGAGAGAAGGTAAAAAGGACTGATTCTATACAAACAAAAAGTTTTTATAGCTGCGGTGAGCTAGCGATGTTGCAATCCGTGGAAGGGGCCGCGCGACACTGGCTCCGCCTGGTGGTGGTGATGAATGTATGAACCCCTGTGCCAGCGTGAATGCTCAGCGATCACCAAGTTCGGCGCGCCGGTGATAGGTGGCGCCAGCGGTTGGCATGAACATGCCCCCGGCCTTGGAAGCGCTGCTTCCAAAATGGTTCCCGGCACGGAGTCAGGCGTCGCCGCTCACAGGTTGTGGAGGCAGCGGGCAGATCTTGGAGAAGGCACGCCTGATCGTGCCAGCAGCTGTCCTGATGTCAGCCACTCGTGCTATGCCGTCTCCGCCTGGAATGACACGTAGAATGCGACCGAGCCGCCACCTCAATGGTGGCAACTGGTCGTCCTTGATGAGGACAAGGCTGTCCAAGGTGATGTCCTCCTGCTTGGTCTTCCACTTGGTTCGCTGTTGCAGCTCAGAGATGTATTCTGTAGACCAGCGACGCCAGAAGTGCTGCCGCAGTTGCTCGATGCGCTCGTAGCGTGTCAGACTCGAAGTTGGCTGGTCTGGAAAATTCCTTGAAGGTGGCGACGTTAACGGTCGGCCAATGAGGAAGTGTGAGGGGGTGAGGGGGGAAAGGTCAGAAGGGTCTGAGGAAAGAGGTGACATTGGACGGGAATTTAAGACAGCTTCGATTTGTGTCAAAGCCGTGGAAAATTCCTCGTAAGTTAGTCGCGCGTTACCTACTATGCGTCTCAGGTGATACTTGCATGACTTCACCCCGCCCTCCCATAGTCCGCCAAAGTGTGGAGAATAAGGAGGAATAAATCGAAATTCAATGCTATTAGTGGAAGCGTAATCAATGATGGCTTCTGATTCCTTTTCTAAAAATAAAGGAAACTCCTTTTCCGCGCCCACAAAGTTTCTACCGTTATCAGAGAAGATAGTGCGAGGCGTACCTCGCCGGCTAATGAAACGTTTTAGTGCTAATATGTAGTCGTTTGTAGATAAACTAGTAACGAGTTCCAAATGCATGGCTCTAGTCGTGAAACAAATAAAAAGACAAATGTATGCCTTAGTTAGTCTAGAACCTCTGCCCTTTCTGGATAATATGAAAACTGGCCCCGCATAGTCTACACCGGTTCGCATAAACGGGTAACCAGGTTCTAACCGCTCGGAAGGTAAGTTGCCCATGAGAGGTGCTAATGTCTTACCCCGATTACGTGTGCACGTTATACATTCGTGTACTATTTTTCTAGCGAGATTTCTAGCGTTCAACGGCCACCAACGTTCACGCATGTTAGCTAATAAAAGTTGAGGTCCGGCATGTAATAATCGTGCATGCTCGTGCTTAAATAAACAAATCGTGAATGGATGCTTACTGCATAATAAAATCGGATGTTTTTTATCGTAGGTGAAGTCGGATGAATTACATATTCGACCGCCAACCCGAATTATTTTATGTTCATCAATAAAAACGTTTAAACTTGAAATCCTATTATATTGTTTACATTTTCGCTTGATAGGAATTTGAGCCAATAAGTTATTCAAAATATCTGGAAAAGAAATCCTTTGCACGAGTATAATTAACATTCTCAGCGCGGCGTCCAACTCGTTTACTGATAAGAAACCGGTTTGTCGCTTGGCGCGGTCCGCCCGCCTGAGGCTTAAGTTATTTATGAATCTAAGTACATAGCTACCTACCCGTACAAGTTTAGTGAATGAAATGTATTTATCGAATTTGAATATGTCTTCGTGCTGAATATTGGCTAAAACCACCCATGTTACTTCTTAGCCCTTTGTGTCGAGGCCGCGGTATCTCTTTCGTTTTTTTTTTTTATGATTTAATTTATTATGTAAGTAGGATGGACCGTACACGAATATGTCCTCCGTGATGACGCGAGCGATGACGTCATCATCGCATTCTAAAGCTAACTGTCTAATACAGCGCATACTTAAATATGGTGCTGACGCAGTTCCGTACGTGACTGTATTCAGTTGATATGTATCTAATGGATCTGAAGGGTTATCCCGCCACAATATTAATTGCAGTGACCTTTGGTCATGCTGGAGAAGAACTTGACGAAACATTTTCTCCACGTCTGCACAAGCTACATATTTATATTGTCTAAATCGTAACAAAATCGAGAAAATATCGTTTTGTAACGCGGGTCCCGGGTACTGAATATCATTTAACGATTTATTCGAGCTAGTAACGGCACTAGCATCGAAGACAACGCGTAGTTTCGTTGTTGAACTAGATTCTCTAACAATACCATGATGTGGAAGGTAATAGTTTGGTTGACTACAAGTTTCTAACTTGGACATATGACCTAAATCATTGTATTCACGCATGAAGTTAGAATATAAATGTTTAAACTCGGGCAAACGATCGAGTTTACGCTCCAAGGTCAAAAATCGTTTCGTCGCGGACGTATAAGAATCACTCAACACATCTGGTGGTTCTCTCAGCGGTATACGAACCGAAAATCTACCCTTTTCAACGCGTTTTGTTGTGTTATTGAATAAATTTTCGCAAGTGCGTTCATCATCTGTTAAGGGTACGCATGATGATGAAGGAATGTTTTCGAGTTCCCAAAACAGCCGGAGTTGTTTATTGATTTCCTGACTGAAGTGGCAATGAACGTGAGCAGGTTTTGGGCTCCTCGCGAGCACAGGACCGGACAATAACCATCCTAATTTTGAATTTTGTAGGAATGGGCCACTTGCTAGACGTATTTTGTCTGTTTCTAGAAGATCCCAAAATCTATCCGCGCCGATCAACAAGTCAATTTCTGAACTTACGTTAAACGTCGGATCTGCTAATTGTAAGAACTCAGGTATATATATATTACCGGCTTCGATGTTTATCGTAGGCAAACTGGATGTTATGCATGGCAAGATTAAACAGCGAAGCTTGGTATTGAAATCGCTTAATTTTGAACGTATTGTGACGTCACATGAATGCTGTGATTGCGAGACTGACTGTCCCACACCCGATATTTGAATAGTGGACTGTATATATAACGCATTTATTTTTTTTGCTAATTTTTCTGTTATGAAACAGTTCTGGCTTCCGTTATCTAAGAGCGCGCGGGCCGTATGATACACGTTATTATTATCAGCTACTTCAATTAACGCCGTAGAGAGCAAAACAGTACTTATTAACTTGAATCCGGTAGTGTTTGCTTCACACATGACTGTATGGCTCGAGTCGTCCGAACGTAACGTTGATGTAGCTAGACTGTGAGCTTGTTCGAGTGCTCCGCTTGCCGGCGCACGATCACACGCGCTGTTACCCCTCTCGTCTAAGTGCAACAGGCTGTTATGTTTGTTTGAACACTGTTTACACGACCCGTATTTACATTGACTTAGCGCGTGACCGGTTCGCAGGCAATTTGCACATACCTTGTTATCGCTAACAAATTTAATTCTGTCTCTCACGGACATGTTAAGAAAGGCTGTACACGCGTATAATGAGTGTTCCCTATCGCACAGGACACACTTGGGTAACTCCCATTGTTTATTTGTAGCACCACGGAAATTATTAAAACGTGCCGCTTTAGTCGCAGAGTAACTGTGTACTCGATGTGAATTACGTTTTTCGTTCACGTTTTGATGTTTAAAATCGCTATGAGGTGTTTTTTCCTTTATGTGGCTAGTGCCGATCATTTCCAACGTGTCCGCTCGACTTCGGAGGAACGTTATTAAGTCGTTAAGTTTTATTTTATCTCGTAAACCCAAACACGTGGCACCGATGTGGCTTTCCCACTCACGTTCCGTAGACGAATCCAGCTTACTGACCACTAAATATATTATTAATGTATCCCAATTAACTGTGGGTTCATTCAGTGAGTTTAAAGCGCGCAGGTTACGTAAAATAGTATCGATTAATTTCCTTATTTGCGATGGCGATTCTTGTTTTAATGATTGAATATTATGCAACGCTTTTACGTGATTATTGATTAATAACCTCTCGTTGTGATAACGGTTTTCTAGTAACTCCCAGGCGTGAACGTAGTTGGCTGGGCTGAATTCCAAAGCTGCTATCACCTGTAACGCGCTTCCACTAAGTGCTGAGCGTAAATAATGGAATTTTTGAATTTCGTCTAGATCGGAACGATTGTGAATCATGGTTACGTATGAATGTTTAAATTCTAGCCAGTGATCATATGCTCCCTCGAAGGCGGGTAATTTTATGTCTGGTAATTTAATATTGACACGTGGTTCTGATGCAATTGGAAGTCGATTTTTAATTTCCGCGTTTTTAATTAAACAATTTGCATTGGCTATTGCCTTAAAATAAATATCCTCTAATGCTTCTATGTATTGTAGATTTGCGCTTGTTTCTGATTCCGGAAGGAGTAGTTCGAGTTCATTTTCTACGTTGTCGAATTTATCGTATAATTCACTCGCGGCTTGAACACGTAAAGTTAGCTCAGCTGTTTGTATGGTAGTTAATTGAGCTCCCGCGAACGATTCTACGTAATTTTTAAACTGGGTTAACCGACCCTTAATGTTACCCCTACGTTTCTTTAATTCGGAAAGAACTTCGTCCACTGCCTTGACCGACATTCTGACGGAATATGGATGAGCGTTATGTGGTGTGGTGTGATGTGGTGTGGTTACTCACATGCAAATATCACCTGGTCCACGTGGCTGCCACACTCGCGTGAACTGAAACGAAACACAGCTTTAACACAAATCGCAACTATATGGATGTGATGGGTGGGATTGACGGGACGGAACAGAGACCTGACCGTTACGTTTCTTACGCCTTTGCCTTTTCCTCTTGTATGAAGTTATTGCTGGATCACTGGACCAGCTGTGATGATCGCTGCACTCGGTCGATCGTGATGATCGCTGCACTCGGTCGATCGTCTTCACAGCCAGCTATTGTCTTCAGCGCCCGGCCCCAGTCCGAGTCAAAGTCCGCAACGTGCCGGCAACGTGGTCGGCACCGTGTATGTGGAGTCTTCTTCCGGCTGGTATTCTTGTAGATCCGGCTCGAAGGACCAAAATGTTGGGGATCAGTTGTTCCGTCGGTGTAAAAATTGAATAAGGCGTGATGATTTGAGACGTATATTTTCCTTCATAAAAATTACATAATTACAGACTGCACTGTGGGTTCTGTATGAATGTTGGATGTGAGTTGAAGGAAGAGAGAAGGTAAAAAGGACTGATTCTATACAAACAAAAAGTTTTTATAGCTGCGGTGAGCTAGCGATGTTGCAATCCGTGGAAGGGGCCGCGCGACACTGGCTCCGCCTGGTGGTGGTGATGAATGTATGAACCCCTGTGCCAGCGTGAATGCTCAGCGATCACCAAGTTCGGCGCGCCGGTGATAGGTGGCGCCAGCGGTTGGCATGAACACATATTTTTTTCTTTTTTCAAATAAACAAAAAATGAAGACGGTACAGAGCTTTGAAAAGTCGTGTGACGTCATAGTTTGGTACGTTTTTTACCAGAAAGTGACGTAAAACCACCCGCCCATGATCTTTTTTTTATTTTATTTTATTTTATCAAATAGGAACAACAAACAGCTACATTATGGAACATTACAACATGAAAACAAATAACTTAAATAATAATGTAGCCCACAGCGCTGTTCACAGATTACCATTAATGACTAAACCTTAAATTGCTAGGAAAGAAGCTGTTCATGCAAGACAGTTAAAACATAAAAATACAAAAAGGAAGAAAATAAATAGCTATACGTCTACTAAACGATGAAAGTGCAAAATGTAAATATGGCTACAAATATCAGTAAATTAATCAAAGGACTTAAGCGTCTCAAACAACAAGTTTCTAAATCTATGCATGGAGCATGTAAATATATCAATGTGTTCTAGTTCTTTATTGTAAGATGCTGCCATTCGTCGAATTGGCGAACGTTCGCCGGTATTAGATCGGCAGGTACCTATTGCAAATAGCGAACCTGCGCGCACCAGCCGTCTATGAACAGTTCTGGGGACTGCATAACACAGTACATTGTTCAGGTCATAGATAACAGAAACAACAGGAGATATGGCAAGGAGGCGTGGTACATGCGAACTCATTTGGCTGCGACGCGGCCTGATGCCACTTTCAATAATGAGTCGAATGTCAACTTGCGACGTCTTCACTGCTCGTGATTTTTTACAAAATGCCGCGTTGTTCAGTGAAAGTTTGTGAAAATAATAGCTGTATTGTGAATTACACGAAAGATGGTATCTCATTTCACTCATAAGTACTATAACATTAATGTTTTTCATATTAAATTCATTAAAACATTACTTCGTGATACGAGAAACATGATGAAAAACCAAATCAATTGTTTTCAATAAGAACAAAAACCATTGCTTGCTTAGTACAAATCGACCAGTGAGTTGGCTGATCTAATAGCGCAATGGATAGGTGTTTTACTGATGCTCTCGCTCACACAATATTTTCGAAAAGCGGGTGCTGTCAGTTTTTGAGAGCTAGAGATGTGATGTTTGTGGTTGTCGATATTTTATACGATGATCCTGCTTAGTACGACTATGCATGATACAATTAATTATTCATGATACAATTAATTATTTTAGACACAATTTGTTACTATACTGTAAGGAACTGCGTATTTTATAGCATTACTGAGAGTTGTCGTAAATGTAGATAAGAAAAACCAATATTCTTTACTACTACTTAAAATAATTATGTATTGACTAATCCTTACTATTATCCTTACTAATATTATATATTATGTGAAAGTAACTCAGTCTGTCTGTCGAGCTTTCACGCCAGAACTACTGAACCGATTTAAATGAAATTTGGTACACAAATAATAATAAATAGCCTGAGAAAGGATATAGCCTACTTTTTATTGCGAAAAAAGGGTTGTAAGGGGTTGAAAGAGATACCGCGGCTTCAACACAAAGGGCTAACAAGGAACATGGGTGGTTTTTAGTCAGTAGAAGTCTTACACTCCCTAACGTTCTGCCCAGAGCGGGAGGAGTCATTTGTTGATTTCCCAACCTCCAAAATAAAGAAAGGGCTTGAAAGTGGGAGATTAATAATAATTATTACTTTTAGTCGCGATAATCGACATCCACGCGGAAAAAAACCGCGGGTATCAGCTAGTAAAATATAAATTTACAAACAACAAAAGTTAATATAGATACAAATAACAACTCTTGTAATATTACGCTTTCTTATTATTGTAAACAATACGGAAAATAGAATGTAGGTACTTTTTATTGCTTACTATTGACTGAATAAATAGGTAATATTCATTGATTACTCGAGTTATCTTTTATTAAATTAGTAGTTAATGGGAATATAGGTAACTAGGAACTTCAGCATTCGGGCATTCAATATCCGATAAAATGTAAAAAAGTATTGTGTTACAACAGCCTACTGACAGTCATCTGACAGCCATCTGACAGCCACCTGACAGCGAGCCACGCCAACGACAGCCATGCCAACCTCTGAGCCAAGCCATAACTACCGGACGCCTCCGGTGGGGATAAAGCTTTATAATGCCCTGCAAGCTCATTTTAGCGGTCTTGTCGCACTCGATTGTAATAGTTGTAAGGGGAAGCTCTGCCCGAATAAAGTTATAAATCAGTTCCTGTTTATTTTTTACCACTGTCGTTACACTCAGAAGTGGTATCGAAAACAATAAACCTACGATTAAACGACGCTCTGATACATTTAAAAGTCAACGGTCACCAAGTACAAAGGACGAGGTCTGAAAATTCAAACGAAGAACGTTGATGCACACCGCCTACAAGGAAAATATTGAAGAGTCGCCCATCCCAGAATCACAAGGCACAAATTGAAAAAGCAGTCTACGATCTGGATGGAACACGAAGCGCCTGCCCTCAGTACCGCATCATTGATTCCATAATTTGACCCTGAAAACGAAGACTGCGGCCAGTAACCACCTGTGAGACACTTCGAGTTACAAGAAGTATCCATTTCTCTGCCAGTAACGCTGCTACGGTAAATGAAGGCTACCTCAAGGTCGTCAACAGCGAGCCCAAGGACATGGAAGGGAGGCGTCCTACTTCACGCTGAGAGCTGCCAGGAACCATGCATAAATAACAAGGTCAGTTAACATGCCAGCTAACAGATATTTGCAAAATATTAGCCAAATGCCATTAGCCAAATATATTAGCCAAATGTGTTTTACAATGAAGTGCCCTATGTGTTGATAATAATTATGCCAATCGTAGACAAAATCAGGTAATTTGGTAGGCCCGATAAGTAAATCTAATCATAGTCAGTTAATCAGTATATTATCTCGGTACAAAAATGGTTTTACTAGTTGTGTACTAAGGAATTGAGAACTTAAGATGTACATATTTTATTTAGTTCAAGTGCGCATTAGATTATCCAACAACTCCAAAGTAAATCTTTAGATATAAATAGCTACAATAATTTCATCAAACTATTGTCAGTGGTTTATAGCATTCCTAGGCAATCTCTTGCTACCGTCAGTCGATATTCAAACAGGTATAAACTTATTGCATAAAGTTCTTGACAAATTGCAAACGAGGATCTTAAAATTAAATATGAGAAACCGTTAATTTTTACATATTTCATAGGTAAAATAAGCATGTGATGGCATTCAACCGGTTGAATTTAAGTTGATACATGTGTCTTAATTTCCCGTCTCGAGTAAGGTAAACGAAGTGCGTCAATTTATTCCATCTAGTTCTATGTAGTTATTTATGAGGCCAACAGGAGTAAAACGCGAGTTTTATAATGCGTAAAAGTATATGATTCACTGCAGTAAACAAAATCAGTGTTTTACTTTTTTTTAGTCCAATCAATAGTTTTGTTGTAAATCGCAAAATACCACTAATTTCGCACTATTCGGCCGCAGCGAAAGACGTAACAACCGCTTTGTAGTGCAAGCTGATTAGAACTTTATTTTAACAGTATTTCAATCGAAGTTTGAACCACCACAAATAGTGTTGCTAATTTGAGGTAGTATAGGCTCCTACGACAGTTCAATAGTAACTTTGCAATAATAGCTCGATTGTTTATCAAACTAACAAAAAATAATACGATGTGGGTATGACTTATGCGGCAAGTCACATAAATCTTGTTAAGGAAGTAAAAAAATAAATAAAATGTGATTATTATAATAAACGATCCTAGTTTCCCAACAGAAATTCACACGTATGCAGCAAGGTATCTTTTATAAAAGCAGATTGACGGTAGTTTGCGCCCAGTCCTTTAGTTTAGTCGCGTTACTAGTCGGAAAGAGTGTTAATCATGATTTTGGGCTTTAATCCCTTGCAGTAATGAAGTTGTTGCGAAGATATTATCGTATAAATGTGTTATGTAAAAATGTCCATGTAATTTCGGACTGTACTGCAGTGCGCGATATAATGACTAAACGTGATCTTATGCTATGCATTGCTCGATATTACAAACAAAAGCCAAGCAAAATCCAGCAAGCCAAAACCGAAGCTAAAGTTAAATTCTATGCCTGCCTTTGCTTCAGCCTTATGTAAGTAGATCGTTTGATGAATGCCGTTTAATGTGTACCATTTAGAGGTTAGCGATTAGTTCAGTACAGTGCAATGACAAGATGAAAAGCCAAAAAGTTGTATTGTTTTGCTATAGTGAATAATTGTAGTATAACTATAGTGAATAATTGTAGTATTGATAGTAGCCTGTAACGTAAACAAACCTTTACGGTACCCGATTAGTTGTGTCAAACTTCGCGCGATGGAAAATATTACAAAATGCATCATGACGATGTTGGCCAAGGCGTAAAGTGCGTAAAGAACGAAGTTCTGAACTTATAAATAAGAGCAACATTTCTGGTTTCCATATTAAATTACCCGATTTATACTTAAACATTATTATGTGACGTCATGTTTACATTGTGCTTACGGGAAAGCGGTACGGTAGGAAGGAGGGCCAATGACATTCAATTTCTAAATCTACTGAACCAATGAAAATGGTAGGTAAATATCGATAGTTTGAGCCCTTCTGGCTAAACAAAAACAGGAGTACCAGTGGGTACATATTGTTTATATTGATAGGTACATGCTTTCACTAAATTCGTTGTTTCTGAACCAACGCGTACTGTCAATAATTCTGTGGTGACAATTAGTTTAGATCGCAATTATTTATTCAGATCACATTGTTTCCGACCATGGCAAGGTCTTTACGAGTAGATATTTCAAGAAGTTTGTAACGGAACAGCAGTTTAAAAATACGTTAACTGTTAACAGCTATTGCGTGTCCTACCTAGGTTTGCTAAGAAGAATAATATTACTTAATTAAGTCTATTTACAATCATTTTTGTTAATCTAACTTAGCGCTAATAATACATGTAGCAAGTTTAATTTTAATTTGAAAATGGTGATAAAACCGAGGTCTCGAAACTAGGCTACGCCTGTAGGTATCTTGGGGGCCAGAGTAGCATTATCTTAGCGTTGATGAGTTGAGCAATATCTAGTGTTGATGGGGTTAAATGGTGTTGTGTGTAAAAGTAATGAAGTTTTGCCATCGACACGCTAAGAAGCATGTGTGTTAGTACCTACATGTGTGTGTGCGTGTGTCATATTGGTATGGTTTATAGTTAACTTAAATTGTTTCTTCAGTTTCTTTATACGATAGGTTGGCAAACTTAGTTTTTTTAGTTATCTTTTCTTATATGAAAAGTGTTTCATGTTTTTAATGTCTCTGATTCTACGTTTAATGAGTAGGTCGAAGTGTGGGAGGCACTAATCGCACACTCAATATGGGGACAATAGGTTACCAAACATAATTTGGAGTTTTAATAATACTGTTAATAATACAACAGGGTACCTATAAGCCTTACGATTTATCCTAGACCGGGTTTCTGTACCAGTGCAATTTAGAAGCGATAGAGTTATCTACTACTGGAATTTGAATAGCTGGAAAGAAAATGGGACGTAGCTTAGATACAAGGCGAAAAATAATAATAGCTGATAATAGTGTGATTTACAAATTACAAAAAACGGTGATTACGCACATTTACGCCAGGCGCTGACTACTAGCGGCAACAAGGTCAATGCTAATAACATCACGCTTGTAATGCCCGAAGGGTTAGGTAGAGGTGTACCCATGAGTACACACACATAGTAGTATACAGTAAAGTTTAAGTCCCATGCAATAGGGGGCGAGCCTGTTGCCAAGTTAATTCTTGTATGTTAGAGGATTTATATTCTGGCCCACATTAAGTGATATTGAGGAGTTAGGTAATGATTGACATAAACTAAGAAGTACAAAAGGTCATAAAATAATTATGATACAACGGGTTTACAGGCTTAGTATCCGTTGATTCCTTATGACTATATCGTAGCGATGCTTATATGTCTGATAGCACCAGTAGTGTGGATGAACAATTGAACACCGAAGATTTCATAAATCTTCTTGAGAGATCAAAGTTTATTGTCCCATTTTAACTTGGTTTTTTTGAGCTGACTTGTAATCGTTGTTTTCTGGTTCCCATTGCGGGAGCAATTGTTTCAGGACGGCCGAATGTTACAACAGCCTACTGACAGTCATCTGACAGCCATCTGACAGCCACCTGACAGCGAGCCACGCCAACGACAGCCATGCCAACCTCTGAGCCAAGCCATAACTACCGGACGCCTCCGGTGGGGATAAAGCTTTATAATGCCCTGCAAGCTCATTTTAGCGGTCTTGTCGCACTCGATTGTAATAGTTGTAAGGGGAAGCTCTGCCCGAATAAAGTTATAAATCAGTTCCTGTTTATTTTTTACCACTGTCGTTACAATTGTATGAAAAATATAAGTGTATTTTATCGTTTTTTATTTATTTTATTTTCAGTACCCCATAAAAGCTTTAGTAGAAGAATAAAATATAGAAGAATCGATAACTTTTTGATTTAATCAATCACTAGTGTCTACGTAAAACAAAATGTACTATGTAAATTGTACGGTGCATGGTAAATACACGCTGTGTCTGAAGGGATAAGGTTTATAATTGATTGTGTAGTACGTGATGTTTCTAGAAATGCGGGTGTGTGCGCGACAGCGTATATCTATTGTTTTTACTGCTCTGCGTGTGTGAACTGACGACACAGGTTCCTATACATTTTCGGCTAAAGGGCATATCTCCTGTTGTTTCTGTTATCTATGGTTCAGGTCGATACAGTCAAATTTGCCATTCACAACATTGTACAGGGTCATTGCTTCTAATTGTTTGCGCCTGGAGCTGAGTGTCAGGAGTTTATACCTACTGAGCAACTGGTCATACGGCAGATACGTTCTATGACATCTATAATGCATTGCACGAAGGAACCTGCGTTGTACATTTTCCAACATTTCAATATATTTTTTATAATACGGGTTCCAGATGGGGACAGCGTATTCAAGCTGTGACCGAACAAGAGTTTTATATAGGCAGAGGTACGAAGAGGCCCGTTTAAAGTCATGAGTTGATCTCATTATAAATCCATACATCTTGTATGCCTTATTAAGGATTTGTTCGACATGTAAATCCAGGCAGAGTTTCGAATCAAGCAGTATGCCCAGATCACGTACCGAGTTTACTTTATTTAATGCAATACTACATAAACAGTATACAAATCTAATAACGTTTTTATTTTTAGTAAAATTGATATAGTTGCACTTAGGAATGCTTAGAAATAGCTTACTAGAGTAACAATAGTCCGTCAGTCTATCCAAGTCCTCTTGGAGGAGATAGCAATCTTGGATATTTCGAATCGGTCTATATACTTTAAGGTCATCAGCGTATAATAAAAATTTTGAATTTCGAAAACAGTTACCAATGTTGTTTATAAAGAGAATGAATAAAAGAGGACCAAGAATAGAGCCCTGGGGCACACCAGAGGTAACCTGGACAGCATCAGAGTGGAAACCGTTGATTACAACCCGTTGACAGCGATTAGTGATGTAAGAGATAAACCATCGCAATAAGTTACCTCGAATGCCATTGAAGGCTATTCGGCTCAACAGTAACTCATGATCCACCTTGTCGAAAGCCTTCTGAAAGTCCGTGTACACCGCGTCAACCTGTATACGATTATCCATCTTGTCAAACAGATCACTAGAGAAAGCCAATAAGTTCGTTGTCGTTGATCGCTTTTTAACGAACCCGTGCTGTTGTTGTATGATAGCATGATGGAGAATAGGGTATATTTCGTTATGTACTAGTCTCTCGAAGAGCTTCGACAAGGTAGACAGAATAGAAATTGGTCGGTATTGCTCAACACTACGTTTAGATCCGGCCTTGTGTACAGGTGTGATATTCGCATGTTTCCATACCGCTGGCATGACACCTTCAGTGATGCATTTATTATACAATATAGCTAGCGGTCTACATATAACGGTGGCAGTATTTTTGAGAAAATACGGTGACAGACCATCCGAACCAGGGCCTTTAGTAGGATCCAGTGATTTAAGTTCTGTCATTATTGTTTCCTCTTTAAAGTGAAGGTCGGAAATAACTATGTCATTAGACATCGTTTCAGAAGGTGGCTCCCATCGCGCAAGGGTAGGTGAAGTAGGCTCATATACGGACGCAAAGAAATCGGAAAACATATTGCAAATCGATTGAGGATCGTTGGATACTATATTATTGTATTGTACTTTTTCCGGTATCCCGGGTTTGTCTTTGCGATTGGAAACATAAACCCAAAAATCTTTAATATTTTTATGAATGCTGTCCTCAATCGACTGAATGTATTTATTGAAACATTTATCACAATTTTTCTTAAATAAGGCTCTGTACTGAGAGAAAGCTTCGTGGTCTGCAATGTTCCCGTATTTTTTCCACTTGACCCAAGACTTTTGTTTTCTTCTAAATATCCTAATTAATGATTTTGTGAACCAAACAGGAAAGCCAGCCGTTCTAGATGCGGATAGTGGTGTGTGCTGTTTAATAATTTCGTCAATCTTATTGTAAAATAAGCTAAGTGCCTCTTCGGACCCTAAAGGGGTAAGAAGTTCCGTCCAAGAAGTATTCTCAATTTTACGGTTAATGTTTTCATAGTCAGATTTATAAAAGTTATATTTTTGCAGTGGTCTCTTTTTCATAGGAAGAGCATCTATATTTAAAATTATATCACAGACGAAAGGTGGGTGATACGTGTCAATTGGAAGTAGAGGCATCAATGCACCCGATACACTACATGGGTGATTTGATATTAGTAGGTCAAGAATTTTACCATTTGTATTTGCCACGACATTATATTGCAAAGCATCAAGTAAAGACATTAAATTATTCAACTGGGTACAAGTCGTGGACGAGCCGATGCCAAGCCCACCGCCGCCGACCAGAGATACCATTGGACCCGATATGTTCCAAGTTATCTCTGGAAGATTGTAGTCGCCAATTATGTAAAAATAGTCAACGGTAGGGTCACCCAGCACCTGCTGTAAGGTTTCAAAATGTTGTTCATATAAAAGAGGAGCAGTTTTAGGAGGTATATAAGCGGCACTAATGATATGCTTCTTGGAAGGTCGTGTACTAGGCACTTCTATAAGAACATGTTCAACAAGGTTGCAGAATAGTGAGTTGGCAGGAGTTATAGACACATCACATTCAGAGGACTTAAGTGTGCGCAACAGGGCAACTAACACTCCGCCGCCATCCATTTTTTTAGTGCTAATACGATCACGATCACACCTGTACACAATGTAGCGCTGATCGATAAACTCATTATTGCTAATCTCAGGAATCAACCACGTCTCTGTGAGTACGATGATGTCGTGGTTACCATTCAGGATGTTCATGTATAGTGTGTGTAATTTTGTACGGATACCTCTGCAGTTTTGGTAATATATGGATAAATGTTTGTTACTCATCACGAGATATTAAGTATTTCAAAAAAAATAATTACCACTAATGTAGGTGTAAGTAGATAACAGGCACTCGCTCGTGCAATGCTCATTAGAAAGATTAAAAGTTAAATAATAGTAAAAACAATATTTCTCAGTTACGTAAATAATACCAGTCACATAACAGGAATGAACCCCGACGACACAGCAACAAATATGGTTTTCTAAACAGATCTCTAAATAACACTTACAACAATAACAAACAATACAAACAAAAGCAACAAAATAAATAATATTATTGCGTAGCGTTACAATAATCAAAAACACATAACAGGAATTAACCCCGACGACACAGCAACAAGTATGGTTTTCTAAACAGATTTCTAAATAACACTTACAACAATAACAAACAATACAAACAAAACCAACAAAATAAATAATATTATTGCGTAGCGTTACAATAATAAAAACCCCATAACAGGAATGGACCCCGACGACACAGCAACAAATATGGTTTTCTAAACAGATCTCTAAATAACACTTACAACGATAACAAACAACACAAACAAAGGCAACAAAATAAACAATATTATTGCGTAGCGATGTAATTATCAAAAATTGCAACAGAAATCGATTATTATAAGAAAAAATAACTGAATTGTCATAGTGACCCGTTAACAAGTATGATAAATTTAGAAAACAAACATAAATAAAATCGTTATATTCATCCAAGCATAAGAAGCAGGTTACTATCACAAAAAGGCAGAACAATTTAGACAAACACGAGCACTCTGTTAAATAAGATCCATACACATATTTTGTTGTTATATAAACAATCCACATTAAAAAGACTAAAACATTACAAAAAGATATTAAGTTATGCAGCACATACCAATTAAAGTGCGTTTGAGGAGTGGGGGGCACAATCAGCGTTGTTGTTTGACGGGCTGTTTTTAATCTTGCGAATATCGTCGTCTTTATGTATTGCAAATGCAGTATCTCCATCCCGTTCACGTACGAGGACAGTGGCGTTCCGAATCCAGACATACTTAAAGTTAAGCTGTGTGGCCACTTCCTTAACTTTGCGAAATAAATGTTTCTTCTTGAGTGTCAAATGCTCGTTCATGTAAATAGTCGACGGTGGACCCGTAAAACCCAGTTGGTCTGTTTTAAAGGTTTTCACTTTGCGAAAAGCAGCAAGTAAATTGTCTCGCAGGATACGTGACGATAGCCTAACAATTACGTTCTTTGGCCTATTTGTTTGCTGGTGAGCATGAGGAACTCTGTGAATAGATATAATATCTCTTTGTGTGACAGGAAGATTAACAGCAGTTCCAATTGACTCCATTACGTGAAGCAGGTTTTCACTTCTAGTCTCGGGCACGTTAACAATCTCCACATTGCACTGTCTCGCTTGCTGTTCAAGATAATCAAGCTTGGACTCAAGGAGACTAATAGATTGGCTAGATTGCTCAGCACAATGTCGACTCATATCAGCTATATGTTTCTTGAGATTATCCTGTTCCTCTGAATGAAACTGCAATGAGGCTCTGAGTTCAGTTACATCCTGTGATAAATCAGATACATTTTGCTTTAAAGTATTATGTTCTGTAACAATACTGCTCATTTCACCCCTAATTTCGTCCAGAGCGCATCTCAAATCGTTATTTAATTTATTTATACTAGTGTCCATTTCATCGCGCCAGCCGTTTAATGTTGTCTTAATGTCCTCCTTAAAAGTAGAAAGCGTGTTGTTTATGTCACTCCTCCACCCCTGTAGTGTAATGTGTAACTCATTTGAGAATGCTTGGAAAGTATTAGTTGTGTCCTGAGCGACAGATTCATTGCCGATAGATGGATTGCACGATGAGGCGGGACAATGTTCTATGATATCACATGACATGTTCAAGCTATCCTCGTTTGATGGAATTTGCGCGGACCGTACAGGCGTAAGTAAATTAGACCTAGTACGGCGGGTGACATTATTGCACGACGGACATTTCCAGGTCGCCTTAAATGCTTCTGATAAGGCTTCGTACTGACGAGGCTGTATATTTAGGCATTCAAAGTGATAGCTCCCTTCGCAGGCATTACATTTCAGAAGCCTAGCTCCAATCACAAAAAGTGTGTTACAGCCAGCACAGTTCATGTTGATTGAAGTGCCTTCGGAGTCTGTATACAAAACAACTGGTAGCGCCACCTTCCGTCGTAATAAGAAACGTTACCACAGGGCACCGTCACTCAGTGTAGTCGATTTATTATGTCGCTTGCGCATAGATTAGCAATACGGTGTTTATGAAGAAGCTAATGAGATGTCTTTGAAGTTCAAATGTTTACTAATAGATGGCGTTACTTTGTATGGAATGTAAATTATGACAAAGCAAAATCGAAATTTGCAAAACACTGAATTGAAGTAATGCTAATCACTGAGTTTTGCTGAGTTTAAAGTCTCATCACTTGCAACTGGCAGTAAATCAATGTTTACACGTAGCACTCGCTGGTTCAAAGATATTGAAGAGTAAAGTTTAGGTTTAACGTCACTTGTCGATGCCGGGTAAAGTCCAATGTTTTTATCACCGAAGACGAACACAGTTCACACCGAATTAATTTAGTTCACTTCAACTGTGCACTTGTTTGAGGACTTATTGAGATTGATTATGACGAATTAACACAATATTTACTACTTTTTCTATTTTTAGAAATAAAATTATACAGAGAGCAAAAAACTTAGGTCAACACACTCACAGCGCCACCTAGCGGACTGTGTGATCTTTGACACATTTTATTTTCGTCAATTTTGATTAATTTGATATAACAAAAAATACGTATCCAATATTTTTCGATATAATCTAACTGACGGACTAAACAGAATCATATTTTTTTAGTCAGTCAACTACCCTATTCAGAAAATGGTGTCAAATGAACAATGTCATCTGTCTAAGACGAAGTTTAACTGCTAAAATTTTATATGCATGGGAAGCGAACACACACTATAGGCTAAGTAGATTTTCAAAGCAGCGTCACGTAGACTAATCAAGAGTATCTTTTGCTATCATAACTGTTTGAAAAAGACGGTTTAAAAGTTATCTTGTGAACACATTTATTGAACATATTTTAATTTAACATTTTTTTTAACATATTTTTTTTTTATTGAACAAATGTGTTCAATTCAGTACCATTTTGGTGCGATAGATGTCGTTGCATGTATGTTTCGTATTCTATTTTATAACCATTGCTCTCGTAGTGCTGAAGAAAATATCGTGACGGACCAGCATGTTGCAACGTGCAACGTCCACTCCCTCACACAGGACACAGAGAGGTCTGAGTCACTGTTTTCTGTTGTGAGTCTTTGTGGGCATTGAATTACCAGTAATTTATCCATCTAATGATGTTTTATCTGGTAGGTAGGCCAGATAAAACATCATTATTTCATATAAAGCTTTGGAATTAATAAACTAATTAGGGAACCAAGTGTTGAACAGAATCGAGACAGAAAAAAGCAATAAAAATGTACCAAGAATAAATAATAGTGGATTATTGCATCGAACACAAATTAATTTATTATTGCACCGAGTGCCTGATTTAGAGCCTGAGCGTTAGCGAGGGCTCTAATCTAACAGGCACGAGGGCAATATAAATTACTTAAGGCGAGGTGCATAATCTGCTTTTCTTTCAACTATTACACAAAGGAATAGTAGATAAAAGAAACTCATATCAAACAGTTAAAAGATTTTCTATAACACTGTCGGCTTCATTTAGGAGAATGTTTTCCGGAGTTAATGTGTCGCCAAATGATTCCATTTTAATTCGAAGCCGAAGCACTCAATATCAGATAGTATCACACTTTATCGTTTCCAAAAATATTGTCAAGCAAAATTAACAAAGTTCCCCAAAAGTTCCCGCCAAATCACTTTTTTAAATTTCTTTCATTTTATAGTAGTTAGCAGCAATCATTTTTTAAATATGGAACAAGTAGTAGGATAGAAACGAATAATACGTACGTAAAAAAAAAGTATTGATATCGGCTGGCTGAATAGAGCTAATCCATTGAGATTGGCACCGGTGCGATTAAAAACAAATAAACTGTGCCATAATGAAATTTCATACATTTTTATTGCTCTAGAGCATTAAAGACTCGCTTTGTACTGAGTTTTTAGTGTGATTGTGATGAAATTAAAGCATAGTTGGAAGAAAAATAAATTTAAAGAGAAATGTCAATGCAATCATCGGTAGGTACATACAAAATCTCCTTTCATTTCTTTATATAGAAAACCCTATAAAGGCTCCAACTAAGTGCTTAAGTACCTACCTCTACATAATATTAACTAATATTATAAACGTGAAAGACTGTCTATCAATTTGTATCTTACTTTCGTACGTACCAACGAGCACGTGGTCCATATCGGATCTACGATCTTAACTTCATCATCATCATCAGCCTATTAATGTTCCCACTGCTGGGACACAGGCCTCCTCTCTTTGAGAGGGAATGGGCTATAATCTACCTTGCGGGCCCAGTGCGGGTTGGTAGATGTCACATGTCTTCGATTTTTTAGTTCTAGGACATGCCGGTTTCCTAACGATGTTTTCGATCTTAACTTAATATAACATAACTTCACACCTGTATTCGTATTACTATATTAAAGCCAATTTAATCTGTTTAATATATTCATCGTTGTAGACAAATGTCTATTTTATTCAAGTTGTTATTCTAGTCGGTACTGTTTCCAAAATATCGAATTTTAAGACAAAGTGCCGTACTCAGAGTTAATGATTAGTAACTTAAGCCGTCACTTAGTCAAGTTTTACATAAAAAACCTTCACTAAATTGTCATCATCATAATCAAAGTGATGGCTTAAGTAATCATTAATCCTCTCTGAGTGCGGCAGTAAGACTTTATTTGTCAGTGGTAACTTCTTCTTTTCGAGTCGACAACTCAAAGTTTGTCCGACCAGTACGTAGCAACTTGGACAGCTCTATTATAGTAAAAGTCCTTGATCATCCAATTAGTTGGGTACCTACAACGTTAACTGATACAGACTTATTCACAGAAAGATATAAAAATGTTCAAGCAAAACGTAGCTGCAGTCATTAAAGATTAAGTAATTTGCAAATATCGAAAAATCATCAAAAGGAGAACTTTTCATCATATTATCCTTGCGCGAAATTACATTTTATTAGCCTGTCGTCACTTGCATGGCTTCACTGTTCGTCGTTGAAAGCGCAGCAGCCACTAGATATTATACTAGAATATTGCTACAGACGTACAGTCACTAGCAAAAACATCTAAGTACATTCATTTGGATAAATGGCCTAGTTTAAAACAAAATGGGTTTCAAAATATTACTTTCATTACGTAACATGAAAATGAAATCAATACAATGGACGAAAATTATAAGCGTTTTAAGTGTATACTTAATGGTGCTGCTGACTGTACAGATGTATACCCTTGGAAGAGTTATATTATCTAACTCATGCGACGCATACTGATATGAAATGAAATACAAGCAAAGATATCACTACAAGTAACATTAAAACAAAAATTTAACTACCATGCATTCACAATAAATAAATTGTCTAGCAATCCCAATTGCACTAGGAAATAGGTGGTTGTATAACGCCTTACGATCCTATGAAATTTCCTGATTCTCCATCTTCCGCATTTATGGCAGAGAGATAGCAGTGATAATATCCTATTGGTATGACTGTCCGACTATCAAGTCATAGCTCTCGAGCTCAAACTCAAGACATAGACCTCCGATTTGTCTCATTCATGTGCAGATCCCTCAGTGCCTAAAAACCCGCATGATTTACCAATGTGCCATGGAGCGAGCTATGCTCGGCATAACCGTCTTAGATCGAGTGCGTAATACCGAAATCCGCCATCGGACGAAAGTCTACGATGTCGGAAACTGGGCGGTGCGCCTCATGTGGACCTGGGCACGACATCTGGCTAGACGCGGAGATGGCCGATGGAGCAAGGCTTTGACCGAGCGGTGGCCAAGGCTAGGCCAAAAAACCAGGGTCGTCCTAAAGCTCGTTGGGTTGACGATAATATCGTCAAAGTCGCCGGAAACACGTGGATAAGGTACACACAGAACCGGGAAGTTGGCAGAAAAAATTGGGGGAGGTCTATACTCAGCAGTGGGTGATTCCGGGCTGATATGATGATGATGATGATGATGATGTGCATATTGTATAAATGCCACTTGCTTCGGTGAAGAAAAACATCATGAAGAAACCAGCATGCCTGAATTTCTTGACGGCATGTAAAATCAAGTCAGAGGTTCGTGATGGGCGTTATGAAAAAAAAAATTACAACAGGTTAGGTACACACGGCTACACATCAAGCTATACAAAACCAGTTAATCTTGGCCTCACTTCACTAGATCTTTTCGCACAATGAACGATCAGATTATACTTGTTTTGTATAGCTTGATGTGTAGCCGTGTGTACACTCGAATCCCACGATAAAGAAAGGAACGAGTTTCCAAACGAACTTTCAGCCCGAAATGCTGCATTAGCAATCCATTCTTCATTGCAATTTCAGGATCTCGTGTACCATATTTGATGATTCTAGATTCAGCAATTTAGGGTGTACGTAGGTGATACAAGCACTATGTATTTTCTAACTTGTTGCATCTTATTCTGGATGCAAGTAAATATGAGGTGACACCTAAGCTCATTAAGTTTTACAGTAATAGTAATTTGTTATGTCTATAATCCATGAAGGGTAAGGCAGAGGTGTACCTAATATTCATCATCATCATCATCATCATTTCAGCCAAAAGACGTCCACTGCTGGACATAGGCCTCCCCTAAGTATCGCCACATTGACCGGTCCCGTGCGTCTCGCATCCAGCGACCTAATATTACACTCACATTTCTCCAGTTATGTATATGTTCCATGTTATTAAAACATTATTGTCCCATCTTCCCATTATTGTTGTGGGCAAGCTATTGCCATCAACCGGGCACAAATCCTGACTGCTACTGTGAAATTCCTGATAGAAATAAATCAATAACACTTTGCCCAAATGACCAACCCAGGAATCGAACCCAGGACCTCATGCTCAGCAGTCGTGTTGGCAAGTAATTATTCTGATACTTAAATGCAATACGCGCTCAAAAGATAAAAATAGAATAAACATTTTGGCCATATGAATCAGTCAAAGAATCGAATTTCGAAGAACTACCCAACTATTACCGGAACACATACCGATCTGTTCCAATTTCAGGTACCTCGGGTTGCTTGTCCAAATATATGTTAAAGTAGACCGAGTCGAAACGCACTCAAGTTTAAGAGGAAAATAAACAAGTCCGTGGTTAGACCTGTCGTACTGTATGCATAATATACCGGGCGGTGGTGGAAGCTCAGTATGTCATGGGTGGTCACCCATCCATAGACCTACCTAGGCAAGCGCAAAGATCGACCCGAGTGGCAGTTATTATTAAGCCATTAGCTCTGACTAAAAGAGTGATCAATATATATAAAGGGTCTTTCAACAAGGACGGGTCGATGTTGAAATTAAATAAAACAAGCTGTATGTGAGATATTAAAGAAATTATTTTTTTATTTGAAAGGCCCATTTATGCCATTTTTTATGAAATATGACATCGTCTAAATGTCCACCGCGGCTTCGAACGGTGGCACGGATCCGAGGGAATCAATTTTCAATTACTCTACTGCATAGATCCGGCTGGATCTGAGCGATGGCCTGCGTTATGTTGACTTTCAGGGCATCGGTTGATTGCGGATTATTGGCATAGACCTGCGACTTGAGAAATTGGGTTGTGGTTGTCCCTACATAGGGCAATTTTGCTTATTAACAAAACCATTCATCCAAAAATGCGCATCGTCGCTAATTTTGCGATGTTCTCGGCCGATCTGGCGATCCTTTGACGTTAAGGAGTTGGTTGGTTGTTTACCGAACCAGACGTCTCGAATTCGGTCACCAAACGTTGGAGAGTCGACTTTGAAGGGCCACCGCGTCTGCCGTAAAATGGACAAAATGCGCGCAACGTTTGCACTAACAAACACTCATTTTGATAGTAAAGTTTTATATCATTTGGACGTGCTGCTCACTCGTGTAACTTGCCATGGTGATTTGGCATCAGTAAATGAAGAATTAATAACAACGCATTTGACAGATCCCGCTAAAACACAGAGGCCGCCACAAACTGTCAACATCGACCCGTAACGTCCTTGTTGAAAGACAAGAAAAAATTTATTAATGGATGGGTTGAGGAAAAAAAGGCCAAGGAATCGATGGATGAATTGTGTGAGGAATGATATGAAAGGAAAATGAGATCCTAAATGATAGCGTGATAGATGACAGAGGAGAATGGAATTAAAAAAAAGAATTGCACCTACCCCAAAGGAATATGGGACAAGGGCAGATGCTGCAGATGATGAGTATGATGATGGAGACCCAAAGAGAGGAAGATAAGTTATTTTTTTTAATTTTAAAACGTCTGTTAAGAAATACGGCCGCTGGAAAGTGTCTGGGAGATTGGCGACTTATTTTTAAGGATCATCATTTTCATTTCAACCCGTAATCACCCACTGTTGGGTATAAGCCTCCCCTTTCTTCTGCCGCCAGTTTTTTTAAGGATATTGCCTACAATATATTACTTAAAAATCAGCTTTCAGAAAATACGTGAGGTTAGTAATGTTTTTATGTACACACGGCTACACATCAAGCTATACAAAACCAGTATAATCTGATCGTTCATTGTGCGAAAAGATCTAGTAAAGCAAGATTAACTGGTTTTGTATAGCTTGATGTGTAGCCGTGTGTACCTTGATAGCCTGATACCTGAAAATTGGCCGTCTAAGCAAGCTAGCTGGTAGTTGTGCGTTCTTAGTACATACTTACACTACTCAATCGTCCACATTTCCTTCGTCAGAAAATACGTGACGTCTGGCGGCCCTGGGATCTTACTCTATACGCTAAATATTACTGGCCCTTGTTGACAGCCAACAGCAGATTCTAAAATCTAGTAGCGATACTGTAACGTAGACAAATATAACTATTTTTGGGGTTATTCCGTTTAGTTTCTGTCAAGGATTATTGGAAGGGATTCCGAAGTTAAAGGAATTTTAACATGTTGTTTGGGGGTACACTAGAAAGACTGTCCCAGTTTACGACTTTGTTGACCCTTAGCTTACTTGTGGGAAGGACCAAAACCTCAATTGTTCCGACTTTTTTCAGTTTCAGTCAAGGGTTTAAAACTGAAAAAACTAAAAAGCAAAATTAAAAGGCTAATAAAAATAAATAGATAAGTACCTAACTGTAAGAAGTTTTGGCCACCCAAATATGGGGGCACATGTTCCCCTCACCCAAGCATGACCAATAATTATAATTGTATATCAAATGTTTAAGAAGCCCTATATCACACCAAAACCCTTTAAGTTGTTAAGGTCCTAGGTTATTTGTAATAAAATTTTGTGTTGAAAATTTATGACGCTTTATTTGTTCAACTAACCACTGCCAAAAAGGAACATAATATGACGTAGTTGTTGTTGATATAAATGCCTGATCAACATTAAGCTAGAAATACTAATAGTTATATATAGCCTTTATAGGTACCTAGTATTATAAGATTTAAGAAATTTTATCGTACTTTGATCGACTACAAAGCACCGGCCTGTGCAGTCTAGCCTTCATGCCAATAGTGGTTTTATTTAATCACAAGCTGTACTAACATTACTGTTATATCATTGATCTGTGTTAGTCTGTAAATTAGCCCGAAAATAAATAAATGTTATGTTATAGGAAGAATATGTCACTTCAGTGACTTCTTAAGTTCACAACTTGTACTTATTCAACGCAAGTTTACTTACAAATAAACAATTTATAAGAGAACTTGTTGGTGACCTAATATTCTATAAACAACTTCTTCATAACCTAATGAGACATAACATAACATCACACCTGAAATCCCCGAGGTTTAAACCCACATTTTGAAAGTTTTTTTTTTTTAATTTTACGATTGTTGATAGTAAAAATCTCAAAGTCTCCAGAAGCAAACATCTAAATATTAAACCCTTTTATTAAATATTTCGATAAAAAATATCACACAAAACAATATTCCGCGCGTCCCTGAAAGCTCTGAAAAGTAGGTCACAGTTCAAGTGGATCACGGTGCCACGCCATTTCTGTTAGTGTTTTGCCGGCACTCCGTTAGACAGCAGTCCCCGTAACCGCTGACGTTGGTCGCGTAGCACCATCATGGACCATTATATTGAAACACCACCACCATCACCAGCTGACCTATGGGAAATACCAGATGCGACGGTGGCCAGCATGCAAAATTATATGGCTGATCAGTTCAAATTAGTTGTAATGATGGATACTTCGATTCTGCCAGCCCTTGATAGAAACGACTGGGAACGAAGGTATTGTCTATTTTTTTTATTTATTTACACGATTTTTTTGTTTATTTTGGCTTCAGTTGATTTTATAAGAATCGGTTCTCAAATAAATATTCAAAATAAACTAGTGTTCCCTTTTCTATCGGTACTTTTGTAACTGTATCTGGGTGAATTTCAACAAATGCCATTTTTTTATCATATCGGTGAACTTTTTCATTTATGTTATTTTTTTATATTTTTCAGGTTTTATGTAATCTTTAGAATATCAAATATCCCCAAATTTAATATCATCAACGTAACATTTAAGACTAAAGAGAAAATTCAGTTTGAATTCTGGTTTCCACCGATAAGATAAACCGGCACCGATTATTTTTCTGTACACCGATATGATAAGTTTATCCACCGAAATGATGTACATATCCAGCGATATGATAATCTATCCTAATGCGAGTTTAAAAAAAAGGTACTTTATTTTTTGATTTTATCGCTACAAATCGATAGTGTTCCATGTACCAGATCGACCAGCCATGGGATTAAAACGACCGAAATTTAACGGTGTATATGTATGTATATAATGTATGTGTTTGGATGTATGTTTGTATGTTCCATTGTTTCTTTGTATACTTAACGAAATCGAAATGACACGGGATCTACCGATATGATAAAACGACTCACCGAGATGATAAAATATCTACCGATATGATAAAGCAATCCACCGATGTGACAAAACTGTGCGTTGATCATGAATCAAAACACCGATATTAGTTACAAGACACCGATTGATTTTTTCTCATCATTTCGGTGTAAATTATCACATCGGTGGTAATAAAGACCACCGATTACAGCGATATGAGAACAGCGACGTGAGAAATAACACAATTTTTAGAAAATTAGAAAAAATGCATAATATCTAGGATAAATTCAATAACAGTTAATGAAGCTAATTCACTTACTACCTCTGTTAGAACCAAACAACAATAATGAAACTACTCATTACACTAGAAAAATGCAACCACCGATAATATAAAATAATTGTCCGGGAGCAACTGAAATGGCGTACTTACGTTATTGGCGGGAATATGCAGCGATTTGACACACGTCCGTCTTGACTGCGCACTAGCACACACTAACGAGAGAAATAAAATTGGGGTGGGGACGCTGTCGGACTCGTCGATGTAAAGTTAGGTTTAAATTACTTTTGTCCAGCGATATGAGAACATTTCGCAGGACAAGTACGTTTGTGCCTCTCAGTAATAATAATCGTTAATTATGTAATAAAATATGTTATATATTAATAATATAACTAATATTCTATGAAATAGAATAAGTTATATCCTTAACTTACTTATTTTTATTAGTGTATTAAGCTTTTTGTTTGTAAAAAAAGTAGAGGGACAGCACCGATTTGAAAAAAATAGAGGTTTATGTATATATTTCTACCTTTGTAAATAGTCCTAGGTAAATTATATTTTTGCCACAACGCAATAACTATCTATTGAATACAAAAAAAAAAAAAATCAGAACAATATTCCTTTTTTCAAATACTAATTTCACCGAAGACAAAAAAATAAGTCATTTGGGAAATTCACCCATCTTTAAAATCACCCATCAGACCCTAGTGGGTAAATATTTAGCGGCGTAGAAGACACGCCAACAGGTTTCTCTCGATAAAAACTTTATAAAAGTGTCCCTTAATGAACTGTTATAGTATTAAACTTCAATTTAGAAATAATAATACATGGTACGGTGTAATATGTACAGTTTTCAGAGTGTATTTAATCGTTATGACGAAGTGCAGTGAACATTTAGTGAGCTACTCAATAGATAGTATTGTGTGCGTTCTAAGTTATTGATTACCCAAAGGGTTAGGTAGTGGAGTATCTATAGTACACGCACGTTTCACGAGATTTGTTACCGTTTAATGAGAGGCGAGAATATTGCTATCATCATCATCATCATCATCATCATCATTTTCTTGCCCATATTCCAATTTATTTGGGGTTGGTGCATCAGCCATTAACCGGGCATAAATCCAGAGTCCACAAAATACTACGGTACTGTGAAATTTCTGATGGAAAAACCCAATTTGCCCGACCCGGGAGTCAAACCCAAGACCTCTTGCTCAGCAACCACGATTGCGACCATAAGACCAACGACATAGTTTATTGTACTCATACAATAATGTTATTACCTACAGAAAAACAAAACCCACGTGTGCAAATGTAGTGCTAAAATTTTCGAGCGGAAAGAGTGTCAGACTTCTACTGACTAAAAATCACCCATGTTCCTATTTAGCCCTTTGTGTCGAGGCCGCGGTATCTCTTCCGAACAACCAGAAAATGAGGTCTTTAATAAATAACCCTTTCTTTGCAGTCGGTAAAAATTAAAATAACCCCTTTATGTAAACGGTTAACCAACGTTTTATAATCATGTCAAAGAAACCTAGAAAATGCTATCTTATTCGTCCTTTTGGGGTTACGACCCACGCTTCCTAGGGGATTTTTGTACCTGTAGAGTCTTATAAATTGCATGTTATTCAGTTCAGTGGGGGTTGTTAGCGATCATTGTTGGGGTAAAATTGTTTTGGTCTAGCGGGGTGTCGGGATTCAACCCCTTTGGACAAAATTGCAAGCCATTTTCAAATTAAAATGTTGATTCGTGACACTTAGGTGAAAGTAAATACATTGATTATCAAAAAGAAGTTAAGTATCATTAAGTCCTGCCTTGCAGGACGTACAAATAAATCAAAATTTAATATTACATGGGCACTTATTACTTTTAAAATAATTAACATTAATACTTAGGTACCTATGGGGGGAAGCAAAACATATATAAACAAGTATCTAGAAATCTACAAGGCCTACAAAATTTATGTAATGTAGGTAATTTTGATGTGTATAAAAACACACTTTAAAATAAAACGCTAAACTGCTCTTTTTACCTAATCTATGTTTATACATAATAAAATTAGGTAAAAAAACTTTTTAAGTTAAACGGTTTTATGTTAAACATACATTGCAATGTTTAAGATAAATGTCCTACTAAAAACCAAAAAATAATAAAATAGATACAGTCGTGGGATGTTGATGTTTATAATTCCCACGACTGTATCTAAATTATTATTTTTTGGTTTTTAGTAGGACATTTATCTTAAACATTGCAATGTATGTTTAACATAAAACCGTTTAACTTAAAAAGTTTTTTTACCTAATTTTATTTTCTAGTTTTTAGTTTTTATTTCGCATTCTGTTTTTTATATTTTTTTTTTACCATTTTGTTCCCACGAGTAATGGACATAAGAACCTAACATATGAACCTAAGTTATCCGCCATTTTGTGGAGGCCGCCATCTTGGATTTTAATTTTATATAGTACATTGTACTATACTGGTTGAGCACTTTCATTTGATACCCATATTGATGGGATCGATAAAACCTACGTTATCCGCCATTTTGTAGCGGCCGCCATCTTGGATTTCAATTTTTTATAGTATATTGTATTCTGCTTGTTGAGCCCTTTCATTTGATACCCATATTGATGGGATTAATAAAACATAAATTATCCGCCATTTTGTAGCGGCGGCCATCTTGAATTTATAATGATAATGAATAAACATAATTGTATTGTCACCAAAATCCAAAGTGTATACAAAATTTCAGATTAATCGGTTGACAGGAAGAGGGTGAAATTTGAATTACTAAATTTGACCCAAGAATATTAAATAAAACAAACGGGGTGAGCTAAATAAAACCGTTTAATAAAAATACTCAATGTACAGTTTTGAATTTCCTACCATTTTTTATATGTATAGATAATTTGACTTAAAATAAATTTGAACAGAATAGGTTTCTGTTTTTTTTAAGGGATTTAATTTTTCCCGCTACCCATCGAATGGTTTCATGAATTTAAAAAGAATACATAGGTAGTACAATTTTTTCATCAGTTTCCAGTTTAGGGCCCTAAGAGCCACTGGAACTTTCTTCTTTATGATGCAACTTTTGCACACCTGCTGTCTAGAACCCGACTGAATACGAAATCATTATCACCGATGACTTTGTCGCATATTACAATACAAAGCATGTGTCTGTCTATATGTAGGTATAGTCCATCAGATTTAGAAGTCATGGTGTAGGTTCATTAACAAAGCGTAAACAAAATTAAAATATTTTACAAGAAGTGTTATCCTCCATACGCTAGCTCTTTAGGTTGACGATATTTCAAAGTCGCGGCAAACACTAGCCGGCTTAGCATGACCACCGAAGAAACGAGTTTTGTCGACGGAAGAATCGACAAAATTACAGATTGTAGCAAGGTTTCATGTCAAATTGTATGGAGATAGAATCGCCATGCTAATCGGAGGCTGGATAAGGGACGCGCTGAACCGTGAAGTGTGGCAGAAAAATGTAACGGGTAGTCACCCACCCATCAACAGACCAGTCTAGGCATGCACAGCTTAACCTGCAGATTGCTTTTATTTTTAACGGCTTTTATTATCTAGCCACCACAAGCTCCTGCTCAAAGTAAAAGAAATCATAAATCATACTAATAAATCTAAGTACCTACCTAATGTCCTCATTTCTGAAAAGAGGACGTAGTTAGAAATGAGGACATCCGCATGAGAACCAAGGTTGCCGACATAGCCCGAAGAATTGCCAGTGGGCAGGGCACATTGCTCGCAGGACGGATGGCCGATGGGGCCGGAAGGTTCTGGAGTGGCGACCGCGAACCGGAAGACGTTGCGTTGGAAGGCCTCCCACTAGGTGAACCGATGACCTGGTGAAGGTTGCGGAGATCCGCTGGACGCGAGACGCACGGGACCGGTCAATGTGGTGGCACTTAGGGGAGGCCTATGTCCAGCAGTGGACGTCTTTCGGCTGAAATGATGAATGATGATGACCTACCTAACATACTAGATTATTATGATACTACAGTTGTCAGTTATTACAAAATGTAGCAAAATTAACGTCACTGATCACAAGGAGAGAAATATTCTGTGTTGATGTCAAACCTACAGTAATTAGAGAGGCACTAGTAGAATGATGGATGGAATGGTGGATGAAGGATGTGATTTTCACACAGACGTAAAATAAAACGTGAAACCACTGTCAACGAACTTTCAAATTTAGAGTTCCAAACCCAGAATTCAATTTAAAAACAATGCAAGCCGCGCTGCGATTTGTCATTCACTAACGAATTGGAATGAGGACGAATGATAGACTATGTCAAAAGCACACAAAGTGATATGAAACGTCGAAAAGCTTTAACCAACTAATTGATCGAATGCTGAATGAAGAAGTACTGACCACAGACACCAACGATATAGACATACCTACCTAGATAATGCAACTATCACGATCTCTTTCAACCAAGCTTGACATTTTTTGACTTCTTACCATGGCGTTATAAGCACTATTGAGTTACTATTTTAAAAAGTTGTTATACAAAATAGACTTAATTCAAGTTCCTTATATGTCTAGAATTAAGTTCTTAAGCCGTAACGATGTAAAATTGTTGTATTCAACAAATTAGCCTGTTTGCAATAACCTCGTTAATTATAAAATACATATCACGGAAAAAAGGAATTGTCAAATTAAAGCAAGTTGCTTTAATTCAACGCAAATCGTGTCTTCCATACGAGGAAGACAATATCTTAAATATAAAATATAATATCTATTTTATACATATAATAAAATGGTAGGAAAGTCAAAACTGTACATTGAATATTTTTTTAAAAGAATACTTGGGGTGTGATCTACAATCGATACCGAAGCCAAAAATATAGTTTTTAGAATTTTTGTCTGTTTGTCTGTCCGGGATAAACTCAAAAAGTACTGCATGGATTTAGTTCAAATTTGGCACGGATATTATTAAGAAGTCGGGTCAACACATAGGCTACATATAATCACGCTATCACCTACGGGGAATGAGCAGTGAACCTTTATCTCTTCAACGCATTCTGTAACAACGTGTAATCTAACGACGCATATTTGAATGTTGTTATTATGTTAACCATGCTATAAGCTAGCCTCACACTATAAAAATCACGCAATATAAGTAACTTAGGCCGATAAACATAATTAAATGAATATAAGTAGTATCAAGGAAATTTTAAAGCAGCGCCATCTATTAGATTTCAAAAACATCAAGTCGAATTAAATGTGTAAGTCCTTTTTGGAAATAAATACTTTAAAATTGATCATGTTGGCGAGGTTAATAGTTGTTATTAAAAGTCATAGATGAGTTGTGCTTTTTCTTAGACGTCCACCTAGAAAACGGCCAGGGGCCCAGGGCATATAATAATATATGTATTTAGATCCCGACAACGTTGCTGAGCGCTTGGAAATCCGCGCCAAACAACTCTTTTGGCATTTTTCAGGCTCTGTGAAGTCGACCAGTTTGCGAGGTCCCTTACGTATGACGAGGTCTTCATATTACACGTACGTCAGGCAAAAGGGTGTTTTTAACCGACGTCGACGAGGAGGTGCTGTGGAAGGTTTTCCGGGAATTTTTAAGGACACAGCATTGTGTAGAGTTTATAACGTGCAACCGAACAATGGCGAATGCTATTTTCTGCGGTCGTTACTTCACACGGTCCGAAGCCCAACGTCTTTCGCCTTTCTGAGGACATTTGATGCCGTGGCATATCCCACTTAACGCGCAGCCTGCGTAGCACGTCCTCTTCTCCACGGTGACCAAAACTGGGATGACACCCTTGCGGAGGCGAGCGTCAGTGACAGTCCCAGCCGCATGCGTCATCTGTTTGCCGTCATCTTGGTGGTTTGTGGAGTCGCAAACCCGGTAGCTTTGTGGGAGAAGTAATGCCATCATCTGTCTGAAGATTTTCTACGAGCTTTGAGGCGTGCTACTGGAGATGAAGTCGAAGTAACTGATGAACGCGTGCTGAACACCTGTCTCAGTTCACTTCAAGACGTGGTCATTTCTATCGGCGGCAATCACTGGTCGAATATGGGTTACCAGCTCCCCAATCATCACCGCATCAAGACCGTGGAAATCAGGAGTATAACGCTGAGACAATTTACGATCTGGGTGAAATGACCACCATACAAAATGGCCATGTCGCTTTGTTCTCTTCAGAAATTTATGACACCGTCCTTGAAAGCGTTGGGCAAATTTTTTTTCTTGGATGTTCCTGGTGGAACAGGAAAAACATTTGTTACCACTGGCATTCTTGCAGAGCTCAGGAGGCAAGGCAAAATTGCCATTGCTGTAGCGTCGTCGGGATTCGCTGCCACACTGCTTACGGGTGGCAAAACATCACAAGCCATGTTCAAAATTCCCATCGATTTAGAGAGCGTCGAAACGCCTGTTTGTGGTGTGTCACGTAACAGTGATAAGGGACACGTGCTCAAGGATTGCTCTCTGATCGTATGGGATGAGTGTACGATGGCCAATAGGAAGGCAGTTGAGGCCGTGTACAGAACCCTGCAGGACATCCGCAGGAACGAACATTTGATGGGTGGTGTCACAGTTCTGCGATTTCCGACAAACGCTTCCCGTGGTGACGCGGGCATCGAGGGCTGACGAGGTGAATGCTTTGTTGAAATGATCTTCGTTGTGGTCACGAGTTCGTACGCTGCGTTTGACCATTAATATGAGAGCTCGGCTCGGCGGCAATGCACGTGCTCAAAAATTCTCCGACGTCCTTCTAAGTCTTGGCGAAGGCACTCTACCAGAGGAGAGAGGTGGACAGGTGGTGCTTCCAGAGTCTCTCGGTAGAGTTGTATCCAGCATAGAAGAACTCATTCGCTGTGTGTACGGGGACATCAGTCGTATACCGCTCTAGCAGAATTCTCGGGTGTGTGAGCGGGCCATTTTGACGCCCAAAAATGATCAGGCTGCTGCAATTAAGAAACGCATTCTCTCGGAAATTGAGAGGAATGAAGTGGTCTACACCTCTATAAACACTGTCGTCGAGCAAGATGACGCCACACATTACCCGTGGAATTTCTGAACTCCCTATCAGCAAGTGGACTTCCAGCGCATACCATCAAGCTGAAGGTCGGTGTCCCGATTATACTTCTTCGGAACCTATCTCCTCGAAGTTGTGTAACGGGACCCGCCTTAAATTCATCTCGCTCCAAAGCCAAACCACTAATGTTGGTTATCGAGAAGTCCTATAAGTATGTATTTTTACCCTATTCTGTATTCCTTCATTATTTTCTCCATCTGGTTCAGTCACAACTTATGACTTAATTCAGTAGAATCACCATACAGTCAATTATTAAAAGCAGGCTAAATATTAGCACTTTTTGAAGGTCAATTTTACAAAATACAGTCTCCCTCTGTTACTGCACTTTCCCTAGATTTATGAAATGTAAAGAAGAAAGGGGTAAATGAATGTTATTTTAAAAGGTATAATCGTAGGTATTTTTGGTGCTGTATAGCGTTCACGCAGACGAAGTCGCGGGCAGCAGCTAGTAATATATAAAAGAAATAATAGGCTACATTAAGGTATACTTACACTTAACAGCATGACTGCTTTTAGATATTTTAGAGCAATGTCCAGACTCAATGGGTGTAGTAACTATCCTTTTTTCACAAGATTTGTAGAGCAGATTTCGAATCTTGTCTAAGGCCTAAAACACACACAAGCGACGTAAGGCGCAGACACGGGACAGACGCAGCGCAGGCGTGGCGCAGGCATGCGCCGCTTCAAAACGATTTCATACAAAATGTATGCAGGCGACGTTTTTGAATTATACTGAAGCGACGCGGCGCAGACACGCCGTTTCGTTGTCTGCGCCGCGTCGCTCGCTACGAGCGACGCGGCACAGACAACGAAACGGTGTGAGGTTTGCACCGGAGCGAGATTTCAACAACCGATTGAATTCACGTTTCTTGCCTGTTCCACGCCTCTTCTGATATAATTCAAATCGCGTCTGCGCCGTATCTGTCCCACGTCTGCGCTGCGCCTGCCCCGTGCCTTCGCCTTACGTCGCTTGTGTGTGTTTTAGGCCTAACAGCTTTCCTTTAGCAAATACTGACTTGCCAGTTTTTGATTGTGATTTAGGTACAGGTCGCACAAAATATGTCCCAATATTTTCAGTTGGAAAAAAAAAGTAGTTAAAAAACTAAAAACCCGACTGAAAAAACTGAAAAGCAAAAAACAAGCACATTTTAAATTAAACAAAACTTGGAACCAGGCGGGGTTCTACTTTAGTTCTATGTTTTTCATTTCATAATTTAATATTCAAATGAACCCCGCCTGGTTCCAAGTTTTGTTTAATTTAAAACGTGCTTGTTTTTTTGTTTTTCAGTTTTTTCAGTCGGGTTTTTTAGTTTTTTTAACTATTTTTTTTTATTTCCTACTTTTTAGTTCTTAAGTGTTTGTTCTTTCGTTGGTCGCGTAAAATTCTTCGCAAATGATTTAACTTTTGTGCTTGTTTATAGAATTTTTCACTTTGAATTTCTTTTAAACATATAAGTGTTATATATTTTTGTAATCTCCCTTTAAAACCCTTTATTTTGATACCCTACTCGATTGTATTGGAAAAAAAAAATTTGAACTCCGCGATTTGTCCCCAAAATCCGCAATTATCTTTGTTTATTTTATTTTAATGTGGCCTATAACACTCGCGCCATCAAGACGAATCTAACGATGTATATTTCATTCAAATCCCTTCTTCCGTTTAGGAGTTATGAGGGAACAAAGAAACGGACATACATACATACATACATACACGTCAAACACATAACCCTCCTTTTGGGCTTTGCCGCAGTCGGGTAAAAAGAGTAATTATTTTTCCAGCCAAAGAATTGTACTCATCATAGGTCAGCTTTCTAAAACTTGAATTAGAAAATGATACAATTTGAGACACACTATTTCATACATTTTTTATATAAGTAATGAGTAAAATAATGTAACTATAGTTGAATTAATAAATGCCAGTTCACTTACTGATTCAAAGCATGTGCGTGTACATATGACGTGCAATTACATCAGTCAGTCTATTTCTTCGGGTTGAATCTAACTTCCCATATGTACTGAAGTAGTTGAGAACAGACTTGCCTAGAGGTGAAGTCAAAACAAGAGTCTTTAGGTCAAAATCAATCACTTTTCCTGAGTCTAGGATTTGAAAGTCTGATGAATTCAGAATATAGTTGATATTGTCCAATGAAACAGTTTCATTTTGATCTTCAACAGCGACTAATCTTGCAGTGGATTGTTCAGTGCTAGATGCAGTTGTTAGAGTGTCTGCAACACTTTCTAGAAATGTGTCAATATGTTCTTTTAATTCCAGCCGAACACCTAATATTGGGCAAAGTTCTTTTAACTCTGGTTTTGTTAGTTTAGGAAAGTGTTCTGCATTTATTTTGTTTCCTGAAAAAAAAAAATTAGGTACCTAACACTATTAAAACATAAGTACTTTATAATTTTGTGTGTTTGTTATATATTTACACTGAACGAGATAGGTGATAGAATTTGTCACACTGTATGCGTTCTGCATCCTGCGGTCCAGCCAAATCAAATGAAAGCCTAAGCCTACACCCTATGTGAACATCCTCTGCTCTCTATATCTAAGTATATATTTTGTGTAAATATAGTCTGACCCAGGCCCGGACTGGCAAAAGGGCAATTTGGGCAAATGCCAGAAGGGCCGGAGCCGTGGTGGGCCGGTGTAGCCGGCAGATAGGCCGACCCAGGCCCCGACTAGCCATAGGGCAAATCGGTCAAACGGTGAATTCTAACTATCCCAGGACACGGTGTCTAAAATTTTCGAGCTCGCTTCGCTCGCTCTTGCGGCCTGCTAGGTACTACATCTTAATCTTTACTTTGTTTATCGACCAAGTAACGCTTATCTAAGGGTTGAATTTTTCGAGCTCGCTTCGCTCGCTCTAGGAGTCCTGGTCCTTTTACTTCTTAGATTTTTCAAACAACGCTTCAGAATGAATACTTCTATTTTTATTATATTAAGTATTTTAAATTCTTAGAAGAACTTCAGCTGCAGCCGTAACTCGTAAACTTAACCCTTGAAAATTTAAATTCTCAAAGTGGACCAAGTAACTCCAATAGGTCGAAGCAATTCTAAACAGTTCAGGGCACGGTGTCAAAAAAATTTCGAGCTCGCTTCGCTCGTCTTTGCAGCTTACTGGATACTACTTTTTTAATTTTGCCATTGACTGTCGACCAAGTAACGCTAGTGTAAGGGTCGAGATTCTGCTGCGGGTTGTTCGCAAGAGATAACGCGGCCTCGACATAAAGGGCTAAGAAGGAACATGGGTGGTTTAAGGTTTTTAATCAGTGGAAGCCTGGCACTCCCTTTCCTTTGCTTTGAGCGGGAGGGGTTATTTGATGATTTCCCACAAGCCAAAAAAAAGGGTCGTCGTTCACAAACTCACTTCGCTCGCTCTTGGAGTCCTAATTCTTTTAAAGTCGCTGCCTAGCCTTTCAGCCTAACAGTCTATTCTAAAATATTTTCTTCAGTGAATTCAAAATGTGTGTAAGTAGTTTTTCTTTGTCTTAAGAGTGGAGGGCCGACCGTCTCTAAAATGCCCGGGCCGATTTCGGGTCCCAGTCCGGCACTGGTCTGACCGTGTGAGCACAAATAATAAACATAGGGAACACATGTATACCTACCCCCTAACCACTTCCCAGTGGCAGGTGCCTGTTTACAACTAAAGTTAGTTGTCTGGGCGCGTGAGTGAATAAACACTAGTAATTTTACTTACTAATACTAAAACTTTCCACAACTTCAAACGGCATTTGCCTATAACCTTCCTCGATAAATGGACTATCCCACACAAAATTAATTTTTCAAATCCAATTAGTAGTTCCCGAGTTAATCGCGTTTAAACAAACAAACTCTTCAGCTTTATAATATTAGTGTAGATTAGTATAGATAAAACGACGCTGAAAAAGTACCTAACGAGTGACCACAGTGATAGTTTTCCAGTTTTCCTTTTATCTTCGTTACAATATACTACTACCATATTTTTTTTAACACAACCCGTTTATGTGGTTTAGGTAGCCATAATTATATCTAACAAAAGTTTGCACTTTAAAGCTTAGTATTTCACAAACAAATCCCTTAATCGAAAATGTGTTTGAGTAAACTCATGATACCCCACACTATGGGCTTCGCAAGAAATAAAAAATACTACGCCAGATGTACAAATTACTAGAAAATATCCTTGTCCTAAGAGCTGTCAAAAAATGTATAGAACGTAATAAAAAGTCATGGACTTCTTTTTCCAAAATTAGTTTACTGTTATGTTATGTTTTTATTATTTTATTTTTACATTGTTTATTGAATACTTTTGTTTATTACCTACTGATTGTGTCTGTAGTAAATCTTAAATTTAACTGACACCTTGCTATTGTATCGAGTCTGGTTCTTCTAATCAACCTAACAGACAGATGTGTGCTGGGAAGTTTGTTCCGCCACTTCTTCTTTCCAGCTAAACACTAGGAAGTGTCGATGGGTGGGCGTTTTTGGGGGACTGTCTTATAAAAATGTAAATACAGTGAAACCTGGTTAAATGTGTCTCAGATATCCAAATCTGTCTCTTTTTTGTTGAGTGAGTTGAGTTCCAGTTATAGAGGTTTCTCACTTATCCAGGTCCCAGTTAACCAAGTTTCACTGTAGTAAAGTAAAGTAAATTTTGACTTTCGAAAAGTGCTGATTATCAGCCTAGTTTGAATAAATGAATTTTGATTTTGATTTTGACTACATTACGAAAATCGTTTTTGATTCAGTACACATACAGTAGTTAATCTGGATTTATCTTAAGAAAAATCTAAATAACTAAAAAAAACTACTGAATTTGGAGGAAACAGTTGGTGGCTTATTTTATTGCATTTTAACCCTACTATGACGTCCTGCAAGGAATACGTCGACGTCGAGTTACCAGTAACCCTGTCATATAATATTGGAACCAAAATGTAATAATACGGGGAAACATTATGGTCGATTAAATCATGGAAATAACCCCCCCCCCCCCCTTTATTCAATAAATTGTTTTTGAATCACGAATTTCATACGAAGTATCGAATTCCAAATATTCAATAACAATGAAGGACCACCTGCACCGGTCACCACAGAGTATTGTAATCTGATGATTCGAAGGTTTTAATTTTCTGTTCAAAACACGACTCAAACGCAGCAAAAATTAATTGTTAATTGCATCAAAGCTACACGTCTTCATCATCATCTGCCTAGCCTTTTCCCTATATAAGGGTCGGCTTCCAGTCTAACCAGATGCAGCTGAATGCCAGTATTTTACATGGAGCGACTGCCTATCTGACCTCCACAACCCAGTTAATACTAGGTAATACAATACCTACCCTTTGGTAAGACTGGATGTCAGAATTTCAGGTAACGACTGCCAAAGATCGGGACCAACAGCTTAAAGTGCTTTCCGAGGCACGGAGGAAACTCGGTATGTCGGGCGGTCACCCATCCACAGACCGACCTAGGCAAGCACAGCTTTACCTAAAGATCGACCTGAGTGGCAGTTCTTATTAAGCCACGAGCTCCTCTACACTTATGTTTGTGAAATATTATTATAGGTAGATAAATCAAAAATATGCTTTGACTATTAATAAAATTGTAACATGTTAAATATAATTAAAACGGTACCTACTTATATACTCAAAGCATATTAATTTTAATTAAAAAATAATTCAATCGTTTGAAATGTTAGAAATAGCAGGCAGCTCTAAAAAGTCGAGAGTTCACTACAAAATTATCAGGTTATATTTTATCGCGAACACGCGAGCTTTTATTTTCAGAATCTACTTTAGTAAATCGGATATTGTCGTTTCCTGCCCGTGTAGTCACGTAGTTCTTTTCTTAATATTATAAGATTTTACTGCGACACTCGATGCCTGATTTATTCCGGATATTTTATTGTGTATGTGTGCAATACAAGCTTGTTAAAGGAAGGAAGTTCTTTCCGTTGAACAAACAACTGTCGCGACTTTTCTTTTTATTTTTACTAAACTTCCTTTATATTTATTTTTGTCGATCCTAGCAGGATGTTACAATGAACTTATAACTATTAACGTAAAATATTTCAACTAGGAATTTGAGGGTCTGAATCAAAATCAAATTATCATAAAATAACGTAACATCGAGGCTTAGTCAGACGTGTTCTACTAATAATAATTGGTCCCACATTACACCAGTGTTTAAGTCCCGTGTAATAGGGGGCGTGCCTATTGCCATCAACCGGGAACAAATCAATTTATCATCTGCCTTTTAGCATTTTCCAAATGAAATAACATTGGTAATTCCAACGTGTTATCGATAAATCCACGTTGTGGATCATGTTTGGAACGAGCTGAAATATCTGAGGGGCTTCAAAGTTCTATTGTTTCTGGAAATATTTGATTTATTTGTATTAATTAGCAATTCGTCCAGCTTCGCAATGGTAGCGCTAACCAATTCAGTGTATTCTATGAAATGGCTGATTTACCATGTGAAATATATTTGCACTAGCTGACCCACGCAACTTTGTCTGCGTCTCTATATTTAACTTATAACCTTCCTCGATAAATCAACTATCCAACCAAAATTATTAAGTTAAATCGTAACAAACAAAAATTTTTATATTTCCTCTTTTAAAAAATTTTTTTTTTATCTTTCCTCTTTATAATATTAGTTAAGATTATACTAAAATGAGAATTACTATAAATATCTCTTACTGTTAAATATACGATGTCGATAACACCCTGTACTTGTAAACATTATTTTGTTTGAATTTGAATTTCCCGGAGGCCAGCCAGAATCCCCCGTACCTACATTGCGACGCAACCCGCGTAATTATTTTTCCGCGCGGGTATTTTTACATTGCGATATCTTCTAAGATATTTGTTTAAACTGTATAGAGTAAAGAGCACAAATATCCTATATTAAATTTCCGTTCTAACGAACACATTTATTTAGATATAGATTAATACCATATGGGTTAAATAAGCTTCGCAAAAAATAATTCTTTTTAACCTAACATTTTAATAGTAAAAAATGGTTACAGTGAGTCAATCTTAAAAGATAGACAGATGCTGTCGCGGACTTTTTTTTAGAACTTTTAAAGACAAATAATTACTTCATACATGATATTCTCGTAACTTAAACCGTTTTCACAGCGCACGCAACGGAAGCTCTCAGAAAGGAATGTTCTTTTCCCGTTTTTGCAACATTTCTCATTTATGCTCCGCTCCTATTGGTAGTAGCGTGATGTTATATAGCCTATAGCCTTCCTCGATAAATGAACTATCCAACACAAAAAGAACATTTCAAATCCAACCAGCAGTTCCAGAGTTTATCGCGTTCAAACAAACAAACAAACTCTTCAGCTTTATAATATTAGTCTAGATTATGAACTACACCCGAATATTTACAGGACGATTAGTACTAATTGGGTGCTTTCATGGAACGCGATAATTTTCAAGTGAAATATGCTTTTGAATTATTTGTGGGCTTTCGTATTAACTAGTTACCCGGGTGCCGCGTTAGTCTAGTGGCCACAAGCGCGACTGCTAAGCATGAGGGCCTGTTTCCCGGGTCGGGCAAAGTACTATTGGGGTTTTCCATTAGAAATAATATCTCAGTAGTAACCCTGCAGTGGGAACATTATAGGCTGATGATGATGATGATGATGAACCACGGAGTCTGGATTTGTGCCCAATAGGGTAGTTGACAAAAAAAAATCTAAAAATAATTAGTCCCTCACGTCACATAGATTACCAAAAAATATTCGACACGTATTTTTTCTTTTTGCACGTAAACCAAAAATGAAGACGATACAGTGCTTCGAAAACTCGTGTGACGTCACATCGCACTATATTTTTTACCACGTAGTGCCGTCAAAAGCCCCCATCTCCTGATCATTGACGCGTTATAACTTCGTCAATTAGTTCGCGTGGAATAGTGACTTCCGGCAGATTTTTGGTTTTATCCACATAGTTCCCTATCTCGCGAAAAAAAAAAAAAAACTATCCTATGTCCTTTCTCAAGTTCCAAACTATGTCTGTACCAAATTTCACACAAATCGGTTCAGTAGTTTAGGCGTGAAGCAAAGACAGACAGACTGACAGACAGAAAGACAGACAGACAGAGTTACTTTCGCATTTATAATATTAGTTTGGATTTGATAAAACAAAAAACACGTATCCAATATTTTTCGATAATCTAACTGACGGACTAAACGGAATCATATTTTTTTTACCCAGTACATATCCCTATTGATGGCAATAGGCTCGCCCCCAATTACATGGGACTAAAGCATAACTGGCGAAATGTCGGTGTACTATTAAGTATCTACACCTCTGCCGAACGCTTAGGGGATTAAAGGCGTGGTGTTATGTAGTTACCCGCCCCGGCTTCGCAACGGTAGCGTTAATCTATAATTATCTGACTTAATCTGTTGGATAATTAAGCCAGACAGTTACCTATAGGTGCAGTTTACAGTACTTTAACCTTTTATAGGCACTGCGTTAGTAATCATATGACACAAGGAACAAATTTCATAGTAGCTATTTAGGTATAAGACTGCGTTTAAAGGTCTACATCCTGGCAGGGTCGCCATGAAGTAAGTATATTATTATGTATGGCGATGGAAACGACTGCTCATTTCAAAGTTCCTTTTATTAATATTTAACTACTAAATTACTTACATAATGAATTGAATGCTTAGCTTGCTAAAGGTGACATGTTATTGGACCGACGGCTGTCTTAATGGGGATCGGCAAAGGCATGCCCTTACAATGTAAAGGCGATTTACCTTATACTATTATAATAGTGTCGAGTGGGCTTATCTGTATGTTTGAGCATTGCGCAACTAAATCATATACAATGGGAAGATACAGAAGAAGATTGGTGACGGTTGGTTGTAAGTAACGTTCAATTCAAATCTAACTCTATAACATGTTATTGTATGTATAATAAAGATATCTGTAAAATATTATCACTGTATTGAAATAAAGAAATTATTATTATTATTAATTGACGGCACGGTTAGCGCAGTGGCTAAGCGATTGGACTGCTGCGCTGCGTGTCGCGGGTTCGATCCCCGCACGGAACAAATATTTGTATGGCCTGCAAATAGTTGTTTCGGGTCTGGGTATTTGTGTATGTGACTTTCTATGTTTGTGAACGCACCCACGATACAGGAGAAATTCCTAGTGTGGGGCAACGTTTTAAAAAAAAAATGCCTGGTGTAGTTTGAAAGAAAAGATGAGTTTCTGTTAAGGGATCTCAACAGTATCTCACAACACATAACATAACATCACGCTTGTAATCCATGCAGGCTAAGGCAGAGTATAAAGTGGGTGTACCTTATAGTACACCCGCATTTAACCAGTTATGTTTAAATCGTATATAATAGGGGGTGAGCCTAGCCACCAACCGGCTGCTACAGAGAAATTCTTGAGCCTACTATTCCCTATTACCTCTCAACATACAGTTATTATATAAAAAAAAAAAACGTGATTTTAACATTAATTTACATTAACTCGGGCTATAAACTAGAGAAAGACCAAATGTATGAAATGAATGGACTGTGTGATGATACAAAGGAGGTGAATGCTGAAATGACGGGTAATAGAGAAGTCTTCTTCTTAGCGTGTCGATGGCAAATTTCAGTTAAATCGTTTTGGCCCAATATTCACCTATGCGAACTCCACTCGCTGATGCAGTCATAAGGTCGTCAAGTGTACAGGTGTCAGGACATGCAGCGCAAGATGGAAGGTGGGACATTATCTGCGGAGATACGCCGCATACATACTTGAGGTCTGAGCCGTCAATGAACCCCCATCTGAAGAGATTGTCTTTGCTACGGCCGACCTGGGTTCGGAATCTATTTAGGGATTTCCAAGTCGGCCACCTAAAGAAGTACCTATGAATGAAGAAGAAATGCTGCGTTGCCCTCAAAAATTGGGATAAGGGCAAGATAATGATGATGATGATCTCGGACGTCGGCCTTCTAACGTCTACTCTCAACCCGGCGAGAGACGTATGCTGTGATATAATAATTTCATTATTTTTATGTAAATCATGAATTAATAGCCCATTTTAATGAATTCAGACTAAAGCACTTTTATGAAAAATAAATTATTCCTAGCATGTTGCTAAATATATACATGGAATGAATTTAAATTCAGTTCATTATCGAATCCGCAAATCCTTTTTATATCATTTTAATTAAATACCCTATTCACTTCGTACGTGGAAAAACGGCTTCGGATTAAGCAGTTATTAATAGTAAATGGTTCGATATAACCCGTTGAAAACCGATTTGTTCTGCCTGTAATATTGATGTTTTATATGTAATTATAGAAAAGATGCATGGAGTGTGTGAGGAATGATGTGATGGAAGTAGTAAATGAAAGCGTGGCAATTGCGCTGCCCCAAATAACAGGGACAATGGCAGTAAAATGATGATGAATTTTTGAGCTTTTTTTTTTGGTGGGTGGAAAATCATCAAATGACCCCCCCCCCCCCTCGCTCTTGGGCAGAGCGAAGGGGAGTGTCAGACTTCTACTGACTAAAAACCGAACCCATGTTCCTTCTTTGCCCTTGTACCGAGGCCACGTCATCTAGTACTAAAATCCGCGGCGACTAAAATCCGCGGCGACTAAAATCCGCGGCAATGAATTTTTGAGCTTACGATGAATTTCGCCTAGTGTGCACATGTGCGAACCGGAAGACGTTGCTTTGGAAGGCCTCCCACTAGGTGGACCGATGACCTGGTGAAGGTTGCGGGGATCCGCTGGATGCGAGACGCACGGGACCGGTCAATGTGGGGACACTTAGGGGAGGCCTATGTCCAGCAGTGGACGTCTTTCGGCTGAAATGATAATGATGATGATACATTATTTGACTTTACCCACTTAAACAGATGACGGTTGCATTTACTTAGCTACGAGTATTTCGGAGGATTTGACATCGGTACTGCAGGTTCTTTGGTGCAACTCAGCCTTAGGCTGAGTTGCACCAAAAAAGTAGTTAAAGTTAAAGTTTGTGTCAAATGGCACGTCAAACAAACATCAAAACTTCAGTTTTGTATCGGTTTTGCCAACAATGAGTTGCGCCATTTGACAAATAGTTAAATGTCGTCATAACTTTAACGGTAACTGCAACCGCTCACTTTCCGCTGGTTAGTGTTATAGTTTGTGTTAAATTGTCTGTCAATTTTATTGTCAAACGCGTTGAATATAACCTTTAGACATCATGTCCCTGCTCCAAGAAATACTCGCAGAAACCAGTTCTGATGACGAAAGCGATGAAAAGAAAAGTGTGGTTACCTAGAGCCGATCGTTTTTCCACATGGAACGACGAATGTTTCTTGCCAAGTTTTCGAGTCTCTAAAAACGTAGCTTGGTGGCTGACTATACGATTGCATTGCTTAAGGCGTAACAAGGATATTCATCGTAGGTAATTGTTCAACCAAAAAATAATACGTGCTATAGACAAAGCAATAAATATAATAGGTACTTACTTTGTTTGAATGTTGGCAAAAAAAGTTTGTATATATATATAATTTTTCTATACCCCGTAGAGTACTGTCAAATTTAACAAAAACTTTAACTTTAACGACTTTTTTGGTGCAACTCAGCCTTAGTAGATTATCACAATTATTAATTAATGTATGTAAATCAATTAATAATAATTAATTTGATAGATTAATTTAAAAAAATAATTATCTTTTTGCTAATACATGAGTTGTTTCAGCTTATTATAATATATTATTATAATAGTCATAGCACCTAATTATATTTTATGAGTTATGTATTACTTAATATATTACTGTTTAATGCCGTACCCTAACCGGGTTTCATGTTGGAACCAAATACGTGTAACAACTTTTAAACACATCACCGTCACCGAAGATGGAAAACTTTTTTATTTTTGTCGGTGGGAAATCATCAAATAACCCCTTTTTTTTTTTTTTTTTTTTTTTTTTTTTTTTTTTTTTTTTTTTTTTTGGTGGGTGGAAAATCATCGAATGACCCCCCCCGCTCTTGGGCAGAGCGAAGGGGAGTGTCAGACTTCTACTGACTAAAAACCGAACCCATGTTCCTTCTTTGCCCTTGCGCCGAGGCCACGTAATCTAGTACAAAATACCGCGGCCCCGACGGGATCAAATAACCCCTCAGAGTGAAAGGGAGTGTCAGACTTCTACTGATTAAAAACCACCCATGTTCATTCTTAACCCTTGTGTGGTATCTCTTTCGAACAACCCGCAGCCCCGACGGGGTGACGGAAGACCTGAGAGATATTTCATGACAGCATGTAAAATCTCTCTCTCTCTCTCCGCTTGGGTAGACGATATCGTCAGGAGCTCGGGAAATTGATGGATGAGAGACGCACAAAGCAGGAAAGACTGGCAGAAGAAAGGGGAGGCCTATACCCAACAGTGGGTGATTACGGGCTGAAATGATGATGATGATGTAAAATCTCTGACATCAGATTAGGCACGAACTGCAATAGAAATAAAAGTACTTGTAATAAGCATACAACAGTGTTTTCTGGTGGGAGTTTTGGTATACTCCTTTATTCTTTTCTATTTGAATATTTACGTAAGTAAATGGTGAACTTATACTTGTTACTATTTAGTAACAAGTCGCTTTGTCTAAAATCATAATTCCGCTCGTCAGATAATAGTCCCCAGCACGTAACTTGGCAAGAGTCGTTAGTTGCGCAATAGTAAATAAATGTTTCTACACGACCCAGGAATACCTTAGTTTTATGAATAGAAAATTAGTGTAGTGCCTTACTAAGTATGTATGTTCCTATCAGTGCAATATAACTAGTTTAATTTAAGTTAGTATGTAATTCCAAATACCTTTATGTGTGTACCTATGTAGGTGCCTAATTCATTTTTTTCATAAACTTGTATCTTTTAAGTTTTAAGTTTTTGCATACCAGAAATGGTTAATATGAGGATCGTTTTTATTGTATTACTAGCTTTTGCCAGCGGCTTCGCCCGCGTGAAAATGACGATTTTCCATACAAACTTTCATCCCCTATTTAACTCCCTTAGTGGTTAAATTTCGAAAAATCCTTCCTTATTCCTTGTCTACATTATAAAGGGAACCTCTGTGCAAAATTTCAGCTTTCTAGGTCCAAGGGTTTGGGCTGGGCGTTGATGAGTCAGTCAGTCAGTCAGTCAGTCAGTCAGTCAGGACTTCTCTCTTTATTTATTAGAAGATGTAATAATGCATTATGCACCATCTATTTTACCCATATTATATGCAAATAAATTATTTGAATTGAATATTTGAATTGAAAAGTAATTTTTTAGGTCTCTTTGGCAGTCAAGCGGGGCGCGGGGTATGAGGTAGCGTCATCCGCGCGTGCGATTGGTGCATTCAAATGCATACGTTCCGTTCGCTCCCGATTACACTTGCGGTGCACGAAAGTTGTGTTGTTTTTGTTATTTCTTTTTGTTACGAATTTGAGTTGTCGTTGTGTTTTAAATTGAGTTTTTGTTAGTTTGTTTTAAATTAAGTTTTTGTTACGAGTATTGTTGTTTTAAATTTTGTTTTACTTTTAAATGCATATTTTTATTTATCCTAATAAATGTCACAAAGTCTTCACCTTTCTTTAACTTCATTATTAAAAATGAATTATGTAACCATAGAATAATGACAAGCAATAAAAGTGACCACTTTTTGTGGCACATAGTGCACGATGCGCGAACTTTTCGAAACCTTGCCAAGTTACGTGCCGGGAGCTGTAGCAGTCGTGTGTGCGAAAACGCTCGTTATGACATAATACTAATGTCCGTTCTATGAGTCTTTTAAAACTCTTTATTTGACACTGACAGCTATGAGATGACGGTTAAGGGACGGTAGAGGTTCGAATATAGTGTGAGCTTTATTTTTAACATGGCTGAGATTTATACTCCGGCCTGCTACTGTAAAATTTCTAATAAAAATAATCAATTACACTTTTTGAATCGGATGTTTGGCAGTCGCGCTAGAAAAAAACATAACATTACGCCAGCAATTGGGATGTATCCTGACTAAAATCAAATTAGTCCGTCTGTTAAATTATCGAAAAATATTGGAAACGTGTTTTTTGTTGTACAAAATTAATTAAAATTGACGAAAATAAAACATATTAAAGATCGTGAGTGGGGAGGGGGGCTTGCGACGTCACTTGATCGTCTTTATTTTTACCCGACTGCGGCGAAGCCCAAAAGGAGGGTTATGTGTTTGATAGTTATAAAAAAAAATACGTATCCAATATTTTTTGGAAATATGTGTTGTATTATAACCATTTTCTTTTGTTTTCAGAGTTTTTCGAGTGTTGAGCTCCGAGATTTCGGCCTTCGCGTTACGCGAGTGGGCAGTGTGACACGAGTGGCGATTCGTGTGGCGAGTAAATTAAGGTATTTTTTTTTTATTTAACACTAGTTTTTGCCAGCGGCTTCGCCCGCGTGAAAATGACGATTTTCCATACAAACTTTCATCCCCTATTTAAATCCCTTAGGGGTTGAATTTCGAAAAATCCTTCCTTATTCCTTGTCTACACTTTACAGGGAACCTCTGTGCAAAATTTCCGCTTTCTAGGTCCAAGAGTTTGGGCTGGGCGTTGATGAGTCAGTCATTCAGTCAGTCAGGACTTTTCTTTTTCTATTATATAAAGCTAATTATACTATATAAAGCTAAACTTTATACTATATAAAGCTAAATTACCACTGACTCACTGACTCACTGACAGAATTGATCTCCAAGATGGTGGATGGGGAGGTGGGTATATTTTGACAGATTCGTAAACAAGTCACTCTCGTGAGTATGGGAAAAGTCCGAAACCCCCCCTTTCCCCCCCCCTTCTCCCCCCTCCCTATCGTATCTCGGAAACAAAGAGACTTGAAGTGTTTTTTTTTAGGGATTCGTATAGAGGAGGCTCGGTAAAGTAAAAATCATTTTCCAAAGTGCCCCCCCTTTCCCCCCTTCTCCCCCCCTTTAGGCGGATCTCGGAAATAAAGAGAATAACGTGTTTTTTTTTTAGGGATTCGTATAGAGGAGGCTTGGGGAAGTAAAAACCATTTTGAAAATTTGACCCCCTTGCCCCCCTCCATCCCCCCCCTTTCGGATCTCGGAAGTTAAGAGACTTGGAACATTTTTTTTTTCAGATTCATTGAGAGGGGCATAGAGTTAGTTGAAATAATTTTTCATACCTCCCCCCTCTCCCCCCTTTCACCCCCCCCCCCCCTCTTCAACCCTTTTTTCTGTTTTGTTTACGGATTCGTATAGAGGAGGCTCGGGGAAGTAAAATGGTGCTACCGGTAAAGCGAAGGGGGGAGCGGGCGAGCGAAGCGAGCCGGCGACCCCCGTAGCGTAGGGATAATGTCATGATAGCTTTCCGGTGGTAGGTAGGTCCTGAGTGGAGCAAACCTGCGAGACCGAGTGGAGCAAAGGGGGGAGGTGGCGAGCGAAGCGAGCCGGCGACCTCCTTAGCGTAACGAAGGTTGAGTGGGTGAAGCGTAACTCAGGGGCGACGACAAGCAAACTTTAGGGTAAAGTTTTTTTAGTGGTAGTAGGAGGTAGTAGGTAGGTGGTAGGTAGGTGATTGGTAGGTAGTAGGTAGGTAGGTAGGTGTAGGTAGGTAGGTAGGTGTAGGTAGGTAGGTGTAGGTAGGTAGGTGTAGGTAGGTAGGTGTAGGTAGGTAGGTGTAGGTAGGTAGGTGTAGGTAGGTAGGTGTAGGTAGGTAGGTGTAGGTAGGTAGGTGTAGGTAGGTAGGTGTAGGTAGGTAGGTGTAGGTAGGTAGGTGTAGGTAGGTAGGTGTAGGTAGGTAGGTGTAGGTAGGTAGGTGTAGGTAGGTAGGTGTAGGTAGGTAGGTGTAGGTAGGTAGGTGTAGGTAGGTAGGTAGTAGGTAGGTGTAGGTAGGTGGTAGGTAGTAGGTAGGCGTAGGTAGGTGGTAGGTAGGTGTAGGTAGGTAGGTGTAGGTAGGTAGGTAGTAGGTAGGTGTAGGTAGGTGGTAGGTAGTAGGTAGGTGTATATAGGTAGGTATATCAGATTCATTGAAAGGGGCAATGCGTTAGTCGAAATCATTTTTCAAAGCGCGCCCTCTCCCCCTCTCCACGCCTCGCGAGCTGCGCGCAGCTCGCGCACCCACGCAAATACTAGTCTTTATACTATATAAAGCTAAACTACCACTCACTCACTGACTGACAGAATTGATCTCCCAGATGGTGGATGGGGAGGTGGGTATATTTTTACAGATTCGTAAACAACTAACTCTCAAACCTATGGGAAAAGTCCGAAACCCCCCCTTTTCCCCCCCCTTCCCCCCCCTCCCTATCGTATCTCGGAAACTAAAAGACCCGTATTTTTTTTTTTTTACGGATTCGTATAGAGGAGGTTCGGTTAAGTAAAAATCATTTTTCAAAGTGCCCCCCCTTGCCCCCCTTCTCCCCCCCTTTAGGCGGATCTCGGAAATAAAGAGAATTACGTGTTTTTTTTTTAGGGATTCGTATAGAGGAGGCTTGAGGAAGTAAAAACCATTTTGAAAATTTGACCCCCTTGCCCCCCTCCATCCCCCCCCTTTCGGATCTCGGAAGTTAAGAGACTTGGAACATTTTTTTTTTCAGATTCATTGAGAGGGGCATTGCGTTAGTCGAAATCATTTTTAGAAACTCCCCCCCTCTCCCCCCCTCCCCCCCCCCCTCTTCACCCCTTTTTTTCTCTTTTGTTTACAGATTCGTATAGGATAGGAGGCTCGGGGAAGTAAAATGGTGGTACCGGTAAAGCGAAGGGGGGAGCGGGCGAGCGAAGCGAGCCGGCGACCCCCGTAGCGTAGGGATAATGTCATGATAGCTTTCCGGTGGTAGGTAGGTCCTGAGTGGAGCGAACCTGCGAGACCGAGTAAAGCGAAGGGGGGAGCGGGCGAGCGAAGCGAGCCGGCGACCCCCGTAGCGTAGGGATAATGTCATGATAGCTTTCCGGTGGTAGATAGGTCCTGAGTGGAGCGAACCTGCGAGACCGAGTGGAGCGAAGGGGGGAGGTGGCGAGCGAAGCGAGCCGGCGACCTCCTTAGCGTAACGAAGGTTGAGTGGGTGAAGCGTAACTCAGGGGCGACGACAAGCAAACTTTAGGGTAAAGTTTTTTTAGTGGTAGTAGGAGGTAGTAGGTAGGTGGTAGGTAGGTGATTGGTAGGTAGTAGGTAGGTAGGTAGGTGTAGGTAGGTAGGTAGGTGTAGGTAGGTAGGTGTAGGTAGGTAGGTGTAGGTAGGTAGGTGTAGGTAGGTAGGTGTAGGTAGGTAGGTGTAGGTAGGTAGGTGTAGGTAGGTAGGTGTAGGTAGGTAGGTGTAGGTAGGTAGGTGTAGGTAGGTAGGTGTAGGTAGGTAGGTGTAGGTAGGTAGGTGTAGGTAGGTAGGTGTAGGTAGGTAGGTGTAGGTAGGTAGGTGTAGGTAGGTAGGTGTAGGTAGGTAGGTAGTAGGTAGGTGTAGGTAGGTGGTAGGTAGTAGGTAGGCGTAGGTAGGTGGTAGGTAGGTGTAGGTAGGTAGGTGTAGGTAGGTAGGTAGTAGGTAGGTGTAGGTAGGTGGTAGGTAGTAGGTAGGTGTATATAGGTAGGTATATCAGATTCATTGAAAGGGGCAATGCGTTAGTCGAAATCATTTTTCAAAGCGCGCCCTCTCCCCCTCTCCACGCCTCGCGAGCTGCGCGCAGCTCGCGCACCCACGCAAATACTAGTCTTTATACTATATAAAGCTAAACTACCACTCACTCACTGACTGACAGAATTGATCTCCCAGATGGTGGATGGGGAGGTGGGTATATTTTTACAGATTCGTAAACAACTAACTCTCAAACCTATGGGAAAAGTCCGAAACCCCCCCTTTTCCCCCCCCTTCCCCCCCCTCCCTATCGTATCTCGGAAACTAAAAGACCCGTATTTTTTTTTTTTTACGGATTCGTATAGAGGAGGTTCGGTTAAGTAAAAATCATTTTTCAAAGTGCCCCCCCTTGCCCCCCTTCTCCCCCCCTTTAGGCGGATCTCGGAAATAAAGAGAATTACGTGTTTTTTTTTTAGGGATTCGTATAGAGGAGGCTTGAGGAAGTAAAAACCATTTTGAAAATTTGACCCCCTTGCCCCCCTCCATCCCCCCCCTTTCGGATCTCGGAAGTTAAGAGACTTGGAACATTTTTTTTTTCAGATTCATTGAGAGGGGCATTGCGTTAGTCGAAATCATTTTTAGAAACTCCCCCCCTCTCCCCCCCTCCCCCCCCCCCTCTTCACCCCTTTTTTTCTCTTTTGTTTACAGATTCGTATAGGATAGGAGGCTCGGGGAAGTAAAATGGTGGTACCGGTAAAGCGAAGGGGGGAGCGGGCGAGCGAAGCGAGCCGGCGACCCCCGTAGCGTAGGGATAATGTCATGATAGCTTTCCGGTGGTAGGTAGGTCCTGAGTGGAGCGAACCTGCGAGACCGAGTAAAGCGAAGGGGGGAGCGGGCGAGCGAAGCGAGCCGGCGACCCCCGTAGCGTAGGGATAATGTCATGATAGCTTTCCGGTGGTAGATAGGTCCTGAGTGGAGCGAACCTGCGAGACCGAGTGGAGCGAAGGGGGGAGGTGGCGAGCGAAGCGAGCCGGCGACTTCCTTAGCGTAACGAAGGTTGAGTGGGTGAAGCGTAACTCAGGGGCGACGACAAGCAAACTTTAGGGTAATGTTCTTTTAGTGGTAGTAGGAGGTAGTAGGTAGGTAGGTGTAGGTAGGTGTAGGTAGGTGTAGGTAGGTAGTAGGTAGGTGTAGGTAGGTAGTAGGTAGGTGTAGGTTGGTGTAGGTAGGTGTAGGTAGGTGTAGGTAGGTATAGGTAGGTATAGGTAGGTAGTAGGTAGGTGTAGGTAGGTAGTACCGCGAGCTGCATTGAAAATTTTTTTTTTCAGATTCATTGAGAGGTGCAATGCGTTAGTCGAAATCATTTTTCAAAGCGCCCCCTCTCCCCCTCTCCACGCCTCGCGAGCTGCGCGCAGCTCGCGCACCCACGCAAATACTAGTCTATTATATAAAGCTAAACTACCACTGACTCACTGACTGACTGACTGACAGAATTGTTCTCCTAGATGGTGGATGGGGAGGTGGGTATATTTTGACAGATTCGTAAACAAGTAACTCTGGTGAGTATGGGAAAAGTCCCAAACCCCCCCTTTTTGCCCCCCCTCCCCCCCCTCCCTATCGTATCTCGGAAACTACGAGACCCGTATTTTTATTTTTTTACGGATTCGTATCGAGGAGGCTCGGTAAAGTAAAAATCATTTTTCAAAGTGGCCCCCCTTTTCCCCCTTTCCCCCCCCCTTTAGGCGAATCTCGGAAATAAAGAGAATTTACGTGTTTTTTTTTTAGGGATTCGTATAGAGGAGGCTTGGGGAAGTAAAAACCGTTTTGAAAATTTGAACCCCTTGCCCCCCTCCACCCCCTCTCGGATCTCGGAAGTTAAGAGACTTGGAACATTTTTTTTTTCAGATTCATTGAAAGGGGCATACAGTTACTCGAAATCATTTTTCGAAACTCCCCCCTCTCCCCCACTTCAACCCCCCCCCCCCTCTTCACCTCTTTTTTTCTATTTTGTTTACGGATTCGTATAGAGGAGGCTCGGGGAAGTAAAATGGTGGTACCGGTAAAGCGAAGAGGGGAGTGGGCGAGCGAAGCGAGCCGGCGACCCCCGTAGCGTAGGGATAAAATCATGATAGCTTTCCGGTGGTAGGTAGGTCCTGAGTGGAGCGAACCTGCGAGACCGTGTGGAGCGAAGGGGGGAGGTGGCGAGCGAAGCGAGCCGGCGACCTCCTTAGCGTAACGAAGGTTGAGTGGGTGAAGCGTAACTCAGGGGCGACGACAAGCAAACTTTAGGGTAATGTTTTTTAAGTGGTAGTAGGTAGGTGATAGGTAGGTAGTAGGTAGGTGTAGGTAGGTAGGTAGTAGGTAGGTGGTAGGTAGGTGTAGGTAGGTGTAGGTAGGTGTAGGTAGGTGTAGGTAGGTGTAGGTAGGTGTAGGTAGGTGTAGGTAGGTGTAGGTAGGTGTAGGTAGGTGTAGGTAGGTGTAGGTAGGTGTAGGTAGGTGTAGGTAGGTGTAGGTAGGTGTAGGTAGGTGTAGGTAGGTGTAGGTAGGTGTAGGTAGGTGTAGGTAGGTAGTAGGTAGGTAGTAGGTAGGTAGTAGGTAGGTGTAGGTAGGTGTAGGTAGGTCGACCCGCGAGCTGCGCGCAGCTCGCGCACCCACGCAAATACTAGTTATTTATATATAGATGAAATATTTCATTCGGTGTCGTGTGACACGAAGTCGCGGCAGAGCGCGAAGGAGATGGCGGGATGAACTGTATGTCTTCCTTGGGAATCGGGAAGAAGTTGCAGAGAATCGTGACCGTTGGAAGAAATGAAGGGAGGCCTTTGCTCAGCAGTGGGACAATATAGGCTAGTTATGATATAATTACTCCATACAATATCATATAAATTACTTTGTTACAATCATTGTTATAGTCAGCCTACGACATCGAGAAATCGTACCAGTCCTATCGTTAAAAACCGTATTATCTGCATACTATGGGTATGTTGATTCCGTGTTGAGATATGGTCTCATCACCTGGGGTTACTCAACAGAGAGTCAGCGAGTGTTCATCGCGCAGAAAAAATGCATCCGCGCTATAGCGGGAATACGACCATGGGAATCTTGCAAACCTTTTTTCATAAAGTTCAAGGTACTAACCCTTCCATGTCTCTATATCTTTGAGTGCGCGAAATTTGTTAAAATGCATCCAGAGCTATTTAAGAAACATCATGAAATATTTTCGAAAAGCACTAGGCACAGGAATAAAATAGTTTTGCCCATAATTCCAAGGACAGCGCTATACAGTAAAAACAGTTATGCAATGTGTGTTCGTATATTTAATGCTATACCTGACAATATTAAAATCTTGCCCACGTATAAATTTGCAAAAGGTCTTAAAGTATGGTTAAGGGAAAAAAAATTCTACTCAGTGACTGACTTATTCAATAAGAAGTTGGAAAATAAAAAATTACCATTAGCATTTACCCTCTGACATTAATTATAATATTATGGAAATTAATTTTAATGACATTATGTACTACTCAATTTGAATTATTATGAATTAGGACTTTAGAAATAATTATAAACCCAAATGTTTGCATGTCACATTATTATGACAAAGTGTTATGGATCTAGATTATGATTTATGTTAAGACCGAAATTGTACCAATGCTTTATTGCGAATAAATTGAATTGAATTGAATTGAATTACGTATTGCGAATGAGTACAGCTTGAAAATGACTGTTAACATTCTTATTACACTTGACTTGCTTTCACACAAAGCATCGCTCGTTTCTGAAATGATGCCATGAAAACTTTGTAAATGTGGTCGTTTACACTTTAGAGATAATGTAGCTTTCTATTTCCTATTGGATTAGAATATAAAAATCAAAATTTCTTTAATTACGTGTTAAAAGAAGATAGAAGAATGAAAAACACAGAAGAAAGAGGCATGAAGGAGTCATAAAAAGGTGCGAACACACGTTATCTTTAACCGTGTGTACGGCATTTTTATGTATTTTTTGTGACTCTGCGAGAAGAGAAGAAGAGAGAAGAGAAGTTAAAACAAAGATTTTATTTTAATATGTTATTGTTTGTGCGCTTACAGCAAGGTATTATTTTAAACTTTTATAGATACGTATAAATAGAACCAAACCAAAAAAAAAATAATTGCCAAAGCAATTAGTTACTTCCCAATAAGAAGATGGAGTATGAATAACACAGAAGAAAGAGGCATGAAGGAGCCATGAAAAGGTGCGAACACACGTTATCTTTAACCGTGCGTACGGCATTTTCATGTATTTTTTGTGACTCTGCGAGAAGAGAAGAAGAGAGAAGAGAAGTTAAAACAAAGATTTTATTTTAATATGTTATTGTTTGTGCGCTTACAGCAAGGTATTGTTTTAGACTTCTATAGATACGTATAAATAGAACATACAAGAATGAAAAACGAAGAAAATTGAGACATGATGGAGACATGAAATCAAGAATTTTAACGTTATCTATAACCGTTTAAATCTCAATTTTGGTGTGTTCTTTGTGACTCATAAATATATCGTCGGCGGCCAAGACTTGCCAGAGATTCATGGGCAGCCCGAATCCCTCTGCTGAATAATGAGCGCAACACAACAAAAGTGGCACCTAGTACCCGGCAGCCCGTCTACCCTCGACTACGGAAGCGGTCGAGGTAATGGCGTGGCAAGGGTTGCGAAGATTCTCCGTAAGGGATCCTGCTACCCTTAAACATACTGACGACTTGATTTGGCAACTTACAGCACGCGTACACTCCGAACCGACGAGAAGAAAACGGAACTCGAAGAGGAATTAAGCAGCTTGCGATGGAGTATTGTAGAATTAATGGTTGGATCGCATCAGTATTGAAAAAGAGAACCATAGTTAGCGACGTAGCCCGAGGAATTGCCAATTGAGGATTGCAGTGGGCAGGGCACATTGCTCGCAGAACTGCAGAATGGTGCCGAAAAGTTCTGTATTGACGGGACGTTGCGTTAAAAAGCCTCACCGATGACCTGGCGAACGTTGCAGGGACCTGCTAGATGCGAGACTCATGAGACCAGGCACCTGGGGGAGGCCTAAGTCCAGCAGTGGGCATCTTTAGGCTGAAATGGTGGTGACTGATTATGGTAGAATTTCGATAATAAGTGAGTATTTCAAACTTACTTACAATAATAGGGGATCGGACTGACTCAAAAAAATATGATTCTGTTTAGTCCGTCAGTTAGATTATCGAAAAATATTGGATACGTGTTTTTTGTTTTATCAAATCAATAAAAATTGACGAAGCTATAGCGCGTCAAAAATCATGGAGTGGGGCTTGTAACGCCACTTGAAGGTACAAAATGTACTATCATATGACGTCACACGAGTTTTCGAAGCACTGTATCGTCTTCATTTTTTGATTACGTGAAAAAAGAAAAAATATGTGGTCAATATTTTTTGGAAATCTATCTTTTTTTTTTTTTTTGGTGGGTGGTAAATCATCGAATGACCCCCCCCCCCCCCGCTCTTGGGCAGAGCGAAGGGGAGTGTCAGACTTCTACTGACTAAAAACCGAACCCATGTTCTTTCTTTGCCCTTGCGCCGAGGCCACGTAATCTAGTACAAAAATCCGCGGCCCCGACGGGCGTTGGCCCTTGCGGGCCCCTCCTTGCTGACATCTCTTTGAGGCGCGCGTGGAAGACGAACGCGCCGCCGACACGGTCTGTTGCCGTCATGACGACGGCCGGACGGCGAGCTAGCCCATTACTCACCGTCCACAGGCCCGCGTCTACGGTGGCCGGAAGCCATCACGTGGCCCCCGACGCCCGGAGCGCCTTCCGCGCCTTCCGCGGCGGCTGGGACGTTGAGAGGATCGCTCCCTCTCTCGTTCCGCCACCTCCTTCGCTAGCATCACTGCTTCGCAGAAGGAGGCGACGGCGTCCCATTCCTCCTCGCCCCGGACCATGGCTTGCACCAGGGCCGGACGCGAGAGGTCGCCGCCGCCGTCGATCGCCGCTACGAGAACACGGCGGGGCTCCGCCCAAGCAGGGCACACCTCCACAGTGTGCTCCACCGTGTCCTCCGGTCGATCCTCGCAGTGAAAGCATCCGGGCGTTTCCTCCCGCCTAATTCGGTGCAGGTACCTCCCGAAACATCCGTGTCCGGTGAGGACCTGCGTCAGACGGAAGATGAGGGCGCCGTGGCTCCTCTCTAGCCACTCCTCAAAGAGGGGACTTACCGCCACTATCGTGGCGTGCCCTTTGGAAATCTATCTGACGGACTAATTAGTTTTTTTTTGTCCGATCCCCTATTGTTGATAAAGATTTTGCAAAAAATATTTTTACAACTTAAAATGGCTGTTATCATATTGTTTACTCATTACTTGGTCTTGGTCTGAAATGATCCCACGGAATTGTAATATACGGTCTTTGACACTCGTGGATATTATAATTATGTTCTCATTTCTCATTGAATTAGTATTAGTAGTATATATATATTTTTTTACTTTTATGGTTATGACTCTACTAAGAAGATAAAAGAATAAAAATAACAGAAGAAAGAGGCATCACGCAGACATAAAAATGGGTGTTCAAAAGTTGTCAAAAACCTTTTTGCACCTATTTTTATGTTTTCTTCGTTACTCATATATTTATTGACAGAAGAGAAGAGAAGAAGAAAATTGGCATTCATCACAGAAGAAAGAGGCATGAAGGAGACATGAAAAGGAGTATTCAGACGTTATGGTTAACCGTCGTTTACCCATTTTTATGTGTTTTTTGTGACTCGTAGTATATTTTTATAGACAGAAGAGAAGAAGTTAAACGCAGGTTGTTTTTTATTTTCATTTTAATATGATTGTTATTGTTTGGCCGCGCTTACAGCAAGGTATTATTTTGAACTTTAATAGTTACATGTTGAGATGGAAGAGACTGTCAGTAAGTGCTTTCGGACGAAAAACAGTTGTTCATTTTAAAATATGTGTTTTTTTTTTTTGGTAAATGTGATTTTTATTTGGACACCATGAATAAATCTTGTGTTCACTATTTTGAGATTATAGCGTGAGACCATAGATACATCGTAGGTAGTATCGTGTAGTTGGCAGTCCCGGCAGTTGTTTCTTGCCGCCTCGCAAAGAGGGCGCGCGAGAGCAGTGCGCGCCAATGCGCGCGCTTCGAATCTGTGCTCCACGTGACGGCGCCAAAGAGTACAATATAGACGGCGCCGCGCGGTGTCACGATTTTCCCGCGCTTGCGCATAAAATATTATTATGTGATTGTCTTGTTCGACTTGTGTAACTGTGTTTAGACATTAAACTGTTATAAAACTATCATGCAGTGTTTCAGACCACCCCCAATAGCCATCCCCAACGCTATAAGATACATTTTTCTCTTAAAATCATCACAAGCCTTAAAGCATTTGTAATTTTGATTTAGACAGACCTTGAACACATGTTTTGTTCACTGTTTTGACATACATTTTTCTCTTGTTACACATGTTTTGCAAAATTAACTAATTTATTGAGTACTAGCTGACCCGTGCCCACTTCGTTGGGCATAATGTTAATAATCCGTTTTTAGTACAGAGTGTTATGTTTTAATTTCTAACTGCCAAAAGTAGGGTGTTACGTTGGTATAGTTTGTATTTGCATGCTAATAAATTCGAAAGTAACTCTGTCCGAAAGAAAAAACATTTTCTGCGGGATTTGCGATAAACGAATTCCATGAGGATCAAGCCGCGGGAAAAGTTAGTTTGATTACGGTAATTTTAATTGTTCAAAACTTCTCTGTGAACTATATTGTATGTAATGTTATCATTTGGTAGCAAAATATATTATTGTCTATCAGGAGTTCCAACCCGAGATAAGCCAACATATAACTGCCCATGGGAGAAACACGGCTTTCTCTGTCAATGCCCACCAGAGAGAATGTTTGACCTTGGGACTTGTTAATAGTGAGGGTAAAAGAGATCTTCACTGGAAACTGTAGCCTTTTAAACGGTATGGGTAAATCAGTAGGAATCATGGGTATACGCGGAATATAAGCCAGTTGCCCCACTGCTGGCCCTGTGAGAATGGTCGCCACGATTATATTGTCCCGTAACTCTTTTGTAAGCAGCCTTGTCCCATTACACATATGTTGGGGGGGCTCAAGTTTCTTTCTTCTAATAGCATGATAGGAAAGAATAAGATAGATATAGTTCTGATAATAACTTTTTATTTAAACAATGTGGAAAGTGTGCTAATTACGTTTCGAAAAAATCATTTTCGGGGACGTCCGCCGACCACGCGACTGAGCCGCGCTGGTACCTACCTCTCAGATGTAAAAGGCCACGCCCCCTTTTCCCGAAACGAGCATGAACGTGAACCGAATTAAACCCGAAGCCATCGCGCGCCGTCCGCTGCTTTTGTTTTTTCTCCGATTCACTCATTCATTCATTCTTATTCTTTATTGCACACATGAAATAACAAATATTACGTCTTTACCTATGAAATTGCCGTTCTGCAGTACTGGCCATTTCAAATCAAAATAATTTTTGTTAAAGAAGCTGATGATACACAATCTACGGCTGAATTAGCAGCAGCTTTCGACGTTAGCGTCAAAACAATATTGGTCCATTTGCGTCAAATTGGCAAGGTAAAAAAGTTTGACAAATGGGTGCCCCACGAACTCATTGATCGCTAGCGCGAAGTACGCGTCGAGACGTGCCTTGCACTGCTCAACAGACACACATATGAAGGAATTTTGAACCGCATTATTACCTGCGATGAAAAATGGATCCTGTACGATAACCGTAAGCGCTCAGCAAGTTGGTTGGATCCTGGTTCAGCACCTAAACAATGCCCTAAACGAAAATTTACCCCTAGAAAAGTGATGGTCACTGTTTGGTGGTCTAGCGCCGGTGTGATTCATCACAGCTTCTTACCAAACGGGGTGAGCATTACTGCAGATATGTACTGTGAAGAACTGAACACAATGATGGAGAAGCTGGCACATCTCCAACCAGCATTGGTCAATCGCTCGTCTCCGCTGCTCCTGCACGACAACGCGCGACCTCCTGCACAGCAGACGGTCTCCAAGTTGCAAGAACTGGGGTTGGAAGCTCTCCGTTATCCGCCCTACTCACCAGACCTTCCGCCTACAGACTACTACTTTTTCCAGAATTTGGATAACTTCTTGGCGGGAAAAAAATTTAATACCCGAGAGGCAGTACAAAATGCCTTTGAAGAATTTGTTGCCTCCCGACCAGCTGATTTATTAAAGAAGGGCATCAATAAACAGCCACTGCGTTGGCAAAGATGCATTGATTGCATGGGTGATTACTTCGATTAATACAAATAAAAAATACATGGAAAAAAAAAGTTTAAATTTTTTCAAACAAAATGGCAATTTCATAGGTAAAGACCTATTAAAAACATAAATTACAGAGCATATGTACAAAGGCGAGCTTAACCCAGAATTGGGTTTTCTTACAGCAAACCTAATCTCGAAAGAGAGATTTGCAATAATTGAGGATACACTTAAAGTATGTGCATTAACATTAAATTAAGTTACTTAAATTCACACTGCAAAACACTCACTCATTCACTTTGCAAAACGGACTACCACGTAAAAGCCTTCTTATTTTTCGGTTTTTTATATAACCTATGACACTCAGCAATAATGTGGCTTTCTATTGGTGAAAGAATTTTTAAAATCGGTTCAGTAGATCCCGAGATTACCCCTTACAACTTAACAAATATACAAACACAAACTTTACTTCTATATAATATTATTATATAGTGTATATTGTATAGTATAATAGTATATATAGTATAGAAGTATAGATTTAACACCGAATTACATAGCTAACAAATAACAGGTTACATGGTTTGGTTAAGCTTTAGCAGGTTCCTTTGATAATTGTGTGTGACTATGGGTATGCTCAATAGCAGAACTTCGTATATTTACTGATGCAATGTAACTTTATATAATAATGACTTGCATTGCTTACAATCATCAACAAAGATTAAGCCACAATAGTTATCGTCTGAAATGATCCCACAAAAACTTTTTAAATATGGCCTTTGATACGCGCAGATAATGTAGCTTCCCATTGAATTAGTCATAGAAGTATATAATGTTTTTTGAACTACTACAGTTACGTGTAGTAAGAAGATGAAAGAATGAAAATCGTAGAAGATGAGAGGCATGAAGGAGACATGGCAACGAGTTTGTGACGTCATTTTATAATCGTCAACATCTCGATTGACATGTCTTCTTTGTGACTCATAAAGTTATCGACAGAAGACAAGAGAAGAATTACCTAGTTGATTTTTTTTCATTGTAATGTGTTATGGTTTTGCTGCATTCACAGCAAGGTAATAAACATATAGGTATTGTAAACCAGTTTCGTCCACTGCATCGGTTTTTGGTAAGACTTTATATTACCGTCTTAAGACTATATTTCATGTTACCCTTGCGTAAACTCATAGAAAGACGTGAAAAGATGAAAAGTCTTTTAAATGTTTCACCGCGTTCAAAGTAAAACATATTAGCAAATAAACGAATAAAAAAACACTGAGTGACATGGTTTAGTAAGGTTTTTACAGGATTCTTTTAGATGTTTGTGTGTATGTGGGTAGAACTACGTACATTTACTGATGCAATGCAAGTTAGTGATAAGTAAATATAAATTCAATACTGACTTTCAGGGCTTGCAATCGTCAATAAGATTCAGACAAATAATTAATATAACTTACAATGCATCACTCGTGTTATGGTTTGAAATTATCTAGAAACTTTGTTAATTAATACGGTCCTTAAGTTTGGAAACTCAGATAATGTAACTTCCTATTTCCCAATATAATTATGAATACTCGTTGATACGCTTATCAATAATAAGGTATAAGAAAAAAGATTGAAAATACAACGTAGAAACGTATAAAACTTAGAAGATAGAGGCATGAAGGAGACATGGAAACGAGTATGTTGACGTATTCTTTAATCGTTATTAACTTGATTTTTATGTGTTTTTGGACTCATAAAATCGACAGAAGAGAAGAGAAGAACTTGTTTTTTATTGTTATGTTATGACTAATATATGTTAGAGGAAATACTCCTTGCAAACGTCATAGACGATTTCGGACTTGTCAATGTCCTCGCTGTCAGTGTCTGTTGTATCTGTCAGTAGTGCGTTCGTTTTATTATTAGAGCTTCTTGCTAAAAAGACAGCGCCTGTACCGGTCGTGCGCACTGATTGACGACGATCGACGGCACGATTGGCACAGTGGCTGAGCGATTGGACTGCTGCGCTGCGTGTCGCGGGTTCGATCCCCGCACGGAACAAATATTTGTATGGCCTACAGATAGTTGTTTCGGGTCTGGGTGTGTTTGTGTATGTGAGTTTAATGTTTGTGAACGCACCCACGATACAGGAGAAATTCCTAGTGTGGGGCAACGTTTTTTAAAAAAAGAAAAGAAAAGAAAAAGAAAGATTGATAAAATAATAACATGGCAGACACCAATATCGAGCACGCGGACGCTAATCCGATTGAATCTCCGACATATATAATAACAGATAACAGGTTAATGTTTTAGTTAAGCTTTTGCAGGTTTTGTGGGTATTAATCAAAGGGAGAACTTCGTATATATTTTACTGATGCGATATAACGATAACGAAGTGTTAACCTCTAAGTACAGACGTGCCATTTTAGTAAAGTAAGTACCGAATGTTAATATACGAGTATCTGATAGTTTACACATGTAGGTATTACTAATTATAAATATTTTTAAAGGAGACGTCTATTCTTTGGGAGAAAATAGTAACCTTCATCTTTAATTACAGTGGATTTTTTCGTATATTTATGAAGGACATATAATTTAAAAACATTTTCTGGATGAATTCGCTTCGCTTTCTTCCCTTACATTTTCCGGTGCATCTACAAAAGAACTTTTAATCAACAAGCGCCCTCTTCCAAGTGTCAGGAATACTATTATTTTCATTTAGGACTGCCTGATTCAAACCTGAAGACCATGGCTGATTCATTGTCATAATATAATGAAAAAAAAGAAAACTAGTACAATATAAATTTTGATTGATTTTCTATAATTACGTGTTAAAAGAAGATAGAAGAATGAAAACACTGAAGAAATAGGCATGAAGGAGACATAAAAAGGGTTATCTGGATGTTATCTTTATCCAACAGTCGACCACTTTTATGTATTTTTTGTGCCTCATATTATATTCGTGTGTTTTTTTATCATTTTAATATGTTGTTATTGTTTGGCCGCGCTTGCAGAAAAGCATTGTTTAAACTTCTGTAGTTACGTATAATAGGAAGGTGGAGGAATGAAAAATACAGAAGATAGAGGCTATCGCTAAGTACAGTCGGGAGAAAAATAAATAATAAAAAATAATGTGTTTTTTTTTTAGTTAAAGTGTTTATAATCATTACAAACCTTAAAACATTTGTTATTTTGATTTGGACAGACCACGTACACATGATTTATTCACTGTTTCGACATACATTTTTTGTTTTACGTGTTTTGCAAAATTAACTAATAAATGAGTATTTAACACTGAATTACACAAGTAACATGGTTTGGTTAAGCTTTAGCAGGTTCTTTTGAAAATTGTGCGATTATAAATGGGGTATGCTCTATAGCAGAACTTCGTACATTTACTGATGCGATGTAACAAAGTCCTAAGTGAGTATTTACTTGCATAGCTCACAATCATCAACAAAGATTAAGCTAAAATAATTCAAACAACTTATAAAAATGCCAGTTATCATTCTGTAAACTTTTTAAATACGGCCTTTGATACGCGCAGATAATGTAGCATCCCATTTACCATTGAATTAGTTATAGAAGTATATAATGTTTTTTGAACTTCTACAGTTACGTGTAGTAAAAAGACGGAAGAATGAAAAACGTAGTTTGAAGATGAGAGGCATGAAGGAGACATAGAAACGAGCTTTTGACGTTATCTATAATCGTAAATAGCTTGATTTGCATGACTTCTTTGTGACTCATAAAATCGACAGAAGAGAAGAGACGAGAAGATTTTTTTTTTCTTGTAATGTGTTATGGTTTTGCCGCCTTCACAGCAAGGCGACATGCAACATGCAGCAACATGCAACAGGCAACATGTTTTTCAAACCCGTTTCGTCCACTGTCATCGTTTTTTGTAAGATTCCGTAAAGAAGTATCACAACTTTACATTGCTGTAAGCGCGGGATTGTTTGTGTGATTTATGTCGTGTCGATTGTGTAAGGTTTAGGTACTGTGGGTTTCTTTAAATTGACTTCGTTTTCATTTTAAGTGAAGCCTTATTTCATGTCTAAATCTAATAATATGCACTGACATGATGGTAATAAATTATTTTTTTTTTTTTTTTTAATTACCTTTGATTATTTTTTTATTTTTTTGTAATTATACGAATTTACTAAACAGTATATAAATCACACTTAAAATGTTTTATTTGTTTGATGCTATTTAATGAAATAATAAGGGATTGTGGTTGTGCGCATTAAGTGAGAACTGCGTTCAATTATTGACGTTTATTATTGAATTACGTATTGCGAATGAGTAGGTACAGCTTGAAAATGACTGTTAACATTCTTATTACACTTGACTTGCTTTCACTTAAAGCATCGCTCGTGTCTGAAATGATGCCATGGAAACTTTGTAAATGTGGTCGTTGACACTTTAGAGATACTGTAGTTTCTATTTCCTATTGGATTAGTATTTAAAAATCAAAATTTCTTTAATTACGTGTTAAAAGAAGATAGAAGAATGAAAAACAAAGAAGAAAGAGGCATGAAGGAGTCATAAAAAGGTGCGAACACACGTTATCTTTAACCGTGTGTACGGCATTTTTATGTATTTTTTGTGACTCTGCGAGAAGAGAAGAAGAGGGAAGAGAAGTTAAAACAAAGATTTTATTTTAATATGTTATTGTTTGTGCGCTTACAGCAAGGTATTATTTTAAACTTCTATAGATACGTAAAAATAGAACATACAAGAATGAAAAACGAAGAATATTGAGACATGATGGAGACATGAAATCAAGAATTTTAACGTTATCTATAACCGTTTAATTCTCAATTTTGGTGTGTTCTTTGTGACTCATAAATATATCGTCGGTGGCCAATAGGACTTGCCAGAGATTCATGGGCAGCCCGAATCCCTCCGCTAAATAATGAGCGCAACACAACAAAAGAGGCACCTAGTACCCGGCAGCCCGTCTACCCTCGACTACGGAAGCGGTCGAGGTAATGGCGTGGCAAGGGTTGCGAAGATTCTCCGTAAGGGATCCGGCTACCCTGAAACATACTGACGACTTGATTTGGCAACTTACAGCACGCGTACACTCCGAACCGACGAGAAGAAAACGGAACTCGAAGAGGAATTAAGCAGCTTGCGATGGAGTATTGTAGAATTAATGGTTGGATCGCATCAGTATTGAAAAAGAGAACCATAGTTAGCGACGTAGCCCGAGGAATTGCCAATTGAGGATTGCAGTGGGCAGGGCACATTGCTCGCAGAACGGCAGAATGGTGCCGAAAAGTTCTGTATTTGACGGGACGTTGCGTTGGAAAGCCTCACCGATGACCTGGCGAACGTTGCAGGGACCTGCTAGATGCGAGACTCATGAGACCAGGCACCTGGGGGAGGCCTAAGTCCAGCAGTGGGCATCTTTAGGCTGAAATGGTGGTGACTGATTATGGTAGAATTTCGATAAAATGTGAGTATTTCAAACTTACTTACAATAATAGGGGATCGGACTGACTCAAAAAAATATGATTCTGTTTAGTCCGTCAGCTAAATTATCGAAAAATATTGGATACGTGTTTTTTGTTTTATCAAATCAATAAAAATTGACGAAGCTATAGCGCGTCAAAGATCATGGGAGTGGGGCTTGTAACGCCACTTGAAGGTACAAAATGTACTATCTTATGACGTCACACGAGTTTTCGAAGCACTGTATCGTCTTCATTTTTTGTTAACGTGAAAAAAGAAAAAATATGTGGTCAATATTTTTTGAAAATCTATCTGACGGACTAATTAGTTTTTTTTTGTCCGATCCCCTTTTAAGTTAATTTAATTTATTAATTTATTCATCAGACTACAAAAGAGGTCCACTGTGTTAGTAACAATATAACTTAGTCTATGTTAGTACTTAATAACTCAAACACGGGTGCGATTGGTTAGCGCCCACACTAGCGGGCTATCGGGCCCGGTTGGCTATGGATTGCAGTATAGTGTTACGACTGCCACGCAGCCTGCGGAGTAGCGAGGCAGATTTGCCTATTGTTGATAAAGATTTTGCAAAAAATATTTTTACAACTTAAAATGGCTGTTATCATTCTGTTTACTCATTACTTGGTCTTGGTCTGAAATGATCCCACGGAATTGTAATATACGGTCTTTGACACTCGTGGATAATATATGTTCTCATTTCTCATTAGTATTATTAGTATATATATATTTTTTTACTTTTATGGTTATGACTATAATAAGAAGATAAAAGAATAAAAATAACAGAAGAAAGAGGCATGAAGCAGACATAAAAATGGGTGTCCAAAAGTTGTCGATAACCTTTTTACACCTATTTTTATGTTTTCTTTGTTACTTATTGACAGAAGAGAAGAGAAGAAGAAAATTGACATTCATCACAGAAGAAAGAGGCATGAAGGAGACATGAAAAGGAGTATTCAGACGTTATGGTTAACCGTCGTTTACCCATTTTTATGTGTTTTTTGTGACTCGTAGTATATTTTTATAGACAGAAGAGAAGAGAAGAAGTTAAACGCAGGTTGTTTTTTATTTTCATTTTATTATGATTGTTATTTTTTGGCCGCGCTTACAGCAAGGTATTATTTTGAACTTTAATAGTTACATGTAGAGATGGAAGAGACTGTCAGTAAGTGCTGTCGGACGAAAAACCGTTGTTCATTTTAAAATATGTGTTTTTTTTTTGGTAAAAGTGATTTTTATTTGGAGAGTTCACTATTTTGAGATTATAGCGTGAGACCATAGATACATCGGAGGTAGTATCGTGTAGTTGGCAGCCCCGGCAGTTGTTTCTTGCCGCCACGCAAAGAGGGCGCGCGAGAGTAGTGCGCGCCAATGCGCGCGCTTCGAATCTGTGCTCCACGAGACGGTGCCAAAGAGTACAATATAGACAGCGCCGCGCGGTGTCACGATTTTCCCGCGCTTGCGCATAAAATATTATTGTGTGATTGTCTTGTTCGACTTGTGTAACTGTGTTTAGACATTAAACTGTTATAAAACTATCATGCAGTGTTTCAGACCACCCCCAATAGCCATCCCAACGCTATAAGATACATTTTTCTCTTAAAATCATCACAAGCCTTAAAGCATTTGTAATTTTGATTTAAACAGACCTTGAACACATGTTTTGTTCACTGTTTTGACATACATTTTTCTCTTGTTACACATGTTTTGCAGAATTAACAAATTTATTGAGTACTAGCTGACCCGTGCCCACTTCGTTGGGCATAATGTTAATAATCCGTTTTTAGTACAGAGTGTTATGTTTTAATTTCTGACTGCCAAAAGTAGGGTTATACGTTGGTATAGTTTGTATTTGCATGCTAATACAAAATTCGAAAGTAACTCTGTCCGAAAGAAAAAACATTTTCTGCGGGATTTGCGATAAACGAATTCCATGAGGATCAAGTCGCGGGAAAAGTTAGTTTGGTTATGGTAATTTTAAGTGTTCAAAACTTCTCTGTAAACTATATTGTATGTAATGTTATCATTTGGTAGCAAAATATTATATTGTCTATCAGAAGTTCCAACCCGAGATAAGCCAACATATAACTGCCCATGGGAGAAACACGGCTTTCTCTGTCAATGCCCACCAGAGAGAATGTTTGACCTTGGGACTTGTTAATAGTGAGGGTAAAAGAGATCTTCACTAGAAACTTTAGCCTTTTAAACGGTATGGGTAAATCAGTACGAATCATGGGTATACATACGCGGAATATAAGCCAGTTGCCTCACTGTTGAGAATGGTCGCCACGATTATATTGTCCCGTAACTCTTTTGTAAGCAGCCTTGTCCCATTACACATGTTGGGGCGGCTCAAGTTTCTTAATAGCATGATAGGAAATAATAAGATAGATAAAGTTCTGATAAGAACTTTTTATTTAAACAATGTGGAAAGTGTGCTAATTACGTTTCGAAAAAAAACATTTTCGGGGACGTCCGCCGACCACGCGACTGAGCCGCGCTGGTACCTACCTCTCAGATGTGAAAGGCCACGCCCCCTTCTCCCAAAGCGAGCACGAACGTGAACCGAATTAAACCCGAAGCCATCGCGCGCCGTCCGCTGCTTTTGTTTTTCTCCGATTCACTTTGCAAAACGGACTACCACGTAAAAGCCTTTTTATTTTTCGGTTTTTTATATAACCTTTGACACTCAGCAATAATGTGGCTTTCTAATGGTGAAAGAATTTTTAAATTCGGTTCAGTAGATCCCGAGATTACCCCTTACAATTGAACAAATATACAAACACACAAACTTTACTTCTTTAATATATTAGTATAGAAGAAGTTTAGATTTAACACCGAATTACATAGCTAACAAATAACAGGTTACATGGTTTGGTTAAGCTTAAGCAGATTCTTTTGATAATTGTGTGTGACTATGGGTATGCTCAATAGCAGAACTTCGTATATTTACTGATGCAATGTAACTATATATAATAATGACTTGCATTGCTTACACTCTTCAACAAAGATTAAGCCAAAATAGTTATCGTCTGAAATGATCCCACAAAAACTTTTTAAAAATGGCCTTTGATACGCGCAGATAATGTAGCTTCCCATTTCCCATTGAATTAGTCATAGAAGTATATAATGTTTTTTGATGTGCGTGTGAACTGAGGGACCAAAAATAAATCCGCAAAATGAATATCCTAGGATTTAGTAGTACACTTAAAACAATTGTAGAAGGAATCTGGGAATTTGTAAACAAATATATCGAAAACTACGACCCATAAAGTGTGGTCCCTCAGTTCTCACAGACGATTAGCCAGATCTCGGAAAGTATCTTAAAGAACAAGATTTTGTGAATACAGACATTTAGTAGAGAATTTGAAAAGATATTTACAAAATAACAGACCACAAAGCATTAAAGATAAAAAAAATATAACGACTGAACTGTGGTCCCTCAGTCCACATAACAAAGATAAACATTTCAGCGAATCTTACCGAATAAAACCGTTCTTTTTCTACATAAAGTTTTAGTAGAAGTCTTAAAACATATTGTAAAAAAAAATGGAGCTTAAATATCGAAGCATTTTGAAGATAGCAATGATTAATACTGGTCCCTCAATCCTCACATCCACTGACATATGTACGTGTCCTAGCTGCTTGACGAGAGGAATATCAGAAAGTCTAGTGTACTTAACTTTTAGTAGTAAGTTTCTTCTAAATAATAGGTATCTAAAATTGTGTATTTCTTACTTCTTAACTGAGATAATACTATTTTTTTAATCCTATGAAAATGTATAGAGAAGTGTGACCACACAATTAAACAAAATGTAGACACTACTATTAAACTTTATGTAACACTAGCTTTTGCCAGCGGCTTCGCCCGCGTGAAAATGTCGATTTTCCATACAAACTTTCATCCCCTATTTAACTCCCATAAGGGTTGAATTTCGAAAAATCCTTCCTTATTCCTTGTCTACATTACAGGGAATCTCTGCAAAATTTCAGCTTTCTAGGTCCTAGAGTTTGGGTTGGGCGTTGATGAATCAGTCAGTCAGTCAGTCAGGACTTGTCTTTTTATTTATTTAAATAGAAGATAGATAGATATAATTTTTTAGACGAAACGAAAACAAGGTTGTATGGTTCCCGTCGGGGCTGCGGGTTGTTCGAAAGAGATACCGTAGCCTCGACATAAAGGGCTAAGAAGGAACATAGGTGGTTTTTAGTCTGGTAGAAGTCTGACTCCCTTTCGCTCTGCCCAAGAGCAGGAGGGGTTATTTGATGATATCCCATCCAACAAAAACCAATACCTAGGCGAGTTTTATGAAACAGATAGAGAAAAATAATAATTCATTTTTAATGCGCAAGCACATCTTTGGTTAAGATACTCGCTCGTCTTAATGAAAATCGTAATTTTCACGCGGGCGAAGCCGCTGGCAAAAGCTAGTCTTCTAATAAATAAAGAGAGAAGTCCTGACTGACTGACTGACTGACTGACTGACTGACTCATCAACGCCCTGCCCAAACCCTCGGACCTAGAAAGCTGAAATTTTGCACAGAGGTTCCCTTTATAATGTAGACAAGGAATAAGGAAGGATTTTTCGAAATTCAACCCCTAAGGGAGTTAAATAGGGGATGAAAGTTTGTATGGAAAATCGTCATTTTCACGCGGGCGAAGCCGCTGGCAAAAGCTAGTGTTACATAAAGTTTAATAGTAGTGTCTACATTTTGTTTAATTGTGTGGTCACACTTCTCTATACATTTTCATAGGATTAAAAAAATAGTATTATCTCAGTTAAGAAGTAAGAAATACACAATTTTAGATACCTATTATTTAGAAGAAACTTACTACTAAAAGTTAAGTACACTAGACTTTCTGATATTCCTCTCGTCAAGCAGCTAGGACACGTACATATGTCAATGGATGTGAGGATTGAGGGACCAGTATTAATCATTGCTATCTTTAAAATGCTTCGATATTTAAGCTCCATTTTTTTTTTACAATATGTTTTAAGACTTCTACTAAAACTTTATGTAGAAAAAGAACGGTTTTATTCAGTAAGATTCGCTAAAATGTTTATCTTTGTTATGAGGACTGAGGGACCACAGTTCAGTCGTTATATTTTTTTTATCTTTAATGCTTTGTGGTCTGTTATTTTGTAAATATCTTTTCAAATTCTCTACTAAATGTCTGTTTTCACAAAATCTGGTTCTTTAAGATACTTTCCGAGATCTGGCTAATCGTCTGTGAGAACTGAGGGACCACACTTTATGGGTCGTAGTTTTCGATATATTTGTTTACAAATTCCCAGATTCCTTCTACAATTGTTTTAAGTGTACTACTAAATCCTAGGATATTCATTTTGCGGATTTATTTTTGGTCCCTCAGTTCACACGCACATTGTTTTTTGAACTTCTACAGTTACGTGTAGTAAGAAGATGAAATAATGAAAAACGTAGAAGATGAGAGGCATGAAGGAGACATGGAAACGAGTATGTTGACGTATTCTTTAATCGTTAACTCACTTGATTTCATGTGTTTTTTGTGACTCATAAATTTATCGACAGAAGAGAAGAGAAGAACTTGTTTTTTATTGTTATGTTATGACTAATATATAATAACAGATAACAGGTTAATGTATTAGTTAAGCTTTTGCAGGTTTTGTGGGTATAATCAAAGGCAGAACTTCGTATATATTTTACTGATGCGATATAACGAAGTGTTAACCCCTAAGTACAGACGTGCCATTTTAGTAAAATAAGTACCGACGTGAGGTCAGCTAGACCAACATAGCTTAAGTTACGAAAACTTCTGTGTTTCTTTATATTTTCTTAACAAAAATGTTGAGTGGTATTGTTAATATACGAGTATCTGATAGTTTACACATGTAGGTATTACTAATTATAAATATTTTTATAGGAGACGTCTATTCTTTGGGAGAAAATAGTAACCTTCATCTTTAATTACAGTGGATTTTTTCGCATATTTTTGAAGGACATGTAATGTAAAAACATTTTCTGGATGAATTTCCCCCTGCTTCGCTTTCTTCCCTTACATTTTCCGGTGCATCTACAAAACAACTTTTAATCAACAAGCGCCCTCTTCCAAGTGTCAGGAATACTATTATTTTCATTTAGGACTGCCTGATTCAAACCTGAAGACCATGGCTGATTCATTGTCATAATTTAATTAAAAGAAAAAAGAATACTAGTACAATATAAATTTTGTTTGATTTTCTATAATTACGTGTTAAAAGAAGATAGAAGAATGAAAACACAGAAGAAATAGGCATGAAGGAGACATAAAAAGGGTTGTCTGGACGTTATCTTTAACCAACAGTCGACCACTTTCATGTATTTTTTGTGCCTCATATTATATTCGAGTGGTTTTTTTTTTTCATTTTAATATGTTGTTATTGTTTGGCCGCGCTTGCAGAAAAGCATTGTTTAAACTTCTGTAGTTACGTATAATAAGAAGGTGGAGGAATGAAAAATACAGGAGATAGAGGCTGTCGCTAAGTACAGTCGGGAGAAAAATAAATAATAAAAAAATAATGTGTTTTTTTTTTAGTTAGTGTTTATAATCATTACAAACCTTAAAGCATTTGTTATTTTGATTTGGACAGACCACGTACACATGTTTTATTCACTGTTTCGACATACATTTTTCTTTTGTTATACGTGTTTTGAAAAATTAACTAATAAATGAGTACCTATGTAACACTGAATTACACAGGTAAGAAGTAACAGGTTACATGGTTTGGTTAAGCTTTAGCAGGTTCTTTTGAAAATTGTGTGATTATAAATGGGGTATGCTCTATAGCAGAACTTCGTACATTTACAGATGCGATGTAACAAAGTCCTAAGTGAGTATTTACTTGCATAACTCACAATCATCAACAAAGATTAAGCAAAAATAATTCAAACAACTTATAAAAATGCCAGTTATCATTCTGATTACTATTTACTAGCTTTCGCTTAAGGTATCACTCGTGTTATCGTCTGAAATGACCCCACAAAAACTTTTTAATTATGGCCTTTGATACGCGCAGATAATGTAGCTTCCCATTTCCCATTAAATTAGTCATAGAAGTATATAACGACGGTCCCTACGTACAAGGTCAAGTCAAAAACCGAGGTTTACAGGAGAGCGTAATTTGTGTTCAACACGCCCTAGAAATAATTCTATGACCAATAATAAATATTTTCTTTCTACAATATTTTAGCAGTTTCTTAAAACTGCTAAAATATTGTAGCAGCTAAATAGCATTGTAAAGCTCTTAAGCTTTACAATGCTATTTACACATATTTAATTATTTTACGTTTTCTTGAAAAAACTGATAGATGACCGTTTCTACGCCGTTATTAAAATAGAAATATGTCAGTCATGTCTAAGATACCGTTTTATACGTAGGAAACAAAAAAACAGTGTCTGATATAGAATTTAAATAAAATGTTTTATGAAAATGAAGGATTATTTTACTATTTTTAAATCAATACGTTAAACATCCTGAAATCGTCACCCATGGATATAAAAAGTGCTTCAATGAAGACATATCACTTTATACGTGGTTTTAGTCATTCGGAGTAGGACTATAGTTCTTGTAATGTAAATAAAGACATGTCTTTTAAAATTATCTGGTTTGTGTTCTATTCAACAAATTCAACATTTTTTATTATTAAAAAACAATCTTCCTAGCATCTAAATAATAGGTATCTATAGAGTCACTGAAGTAGGATCTAAACATTGTCTAATATTACTAAATAACAAAGTTAATTTTAAGCATGTGCCTCAGCCTAATCATGTTAGCAATGCAATTGGTACCTAGTATTTAATAATCATCACACTTTTATTAAGTAGGTACCTCAGCTTAATTAACTACCTCATCTTTAACACCTAATTGGTAATATTTAACAATCAACACAGCTTTTTCTGAATTCAGACTGTTTCATCCTCACATTAATGACCTCCTTGTTCCTGGTATTGTTGGATACGCAGATGACAGCACTGTCATGGAGAGTTATACATCCAGCGCAAAAGCCGGTGGTGATGAAGTACGTTTATTGGGAGAGGCCATGGTAGAGCGAACGAATTCAGCCTTAAGCCTTGTATCCGAGTGACAAGAATCTGGTTGATTTCAACGCAACCAAAACGCAAGCGTGGTTCACTGCCTAAAGGAGTCCGTTTAATCTGGCCCCTACTTTCCGGAGTACGTCTGTACAAGTTAATGACGGTCTCGAGCTTCTTGGCACGAAGTTGAGCGGGAATCTGAACTTCGGCGCTTACATTGAGTCGAAAGCTCAAACTGTGGCAAAAAAACTGGGTATCCAAAATAAGGTTAAGCGGTACTTCAAGCCTGGACAGCTTTCAATATTATATAAAGTCCGGTCTGGCATAGAGTATTGCTGTCACCTTTTGAATGGCTAAGCCAAATACCAACTTGACACACTTGACTCTGTAAGAGCGCAGAGCCAGTAGGCTAATTGATGACGATAAGCAGGTTGCCAAGCGACATAGCCTGGCCCACCACCGCAAAGTCGTCGGTCTTTTACAGACTGTACTTCGGAGAGTGTGCGCAGGAGCTCCACGGGCTGATTCCACCATCTCCCTTCTTCCATCGGGAGACTAGGCGTACTGCAGGTTATCACCCATAACTAGTCGACGTTCCCATTCGAACGAAGCGCTTTGCTAAGTCCTTTATTTTGCGCACAGCCAAGGAGTGGAACTCCCTGCCTGCGTCAGTTTATCCGAGTTCATAATAATATAGCCCTAAACTATTTAAGTCGCGAGTAAATAGGCTTCTACTGGGTAGGCTCGTTCCATCGTCGACCTCATCTCTGCTCTTAGGGCAAAATTGAGGTCAAGAGCAAGAGAGATTGTTAAATTTATCTTTACTTTCTTTATACATTTTGTTTTCTTATTTAACTACTAAGGGTACTTTATTAGCGGGGGGGGGGGGGGTCATTCGAGCGGGGGGGGGGGGTCATTCGATGATTTTACAACCACCAAAAAAAAAAAAAAAGGATTAGTAATAAGATGAAATACCAGGAACAAGGAGGTCATTAATGTGAGGATGAATCAGTAAGAATGAAGCTGTGATGATTGTTAAATGTTACCAATTAGGTGTTAAAGATGAGGTAGTTAATTAAGCTGAGGTACCTACTAAGTGTGATGATAATTAAATACTAGGTACCAATTGCATTGCTAACATGATTAGTCTGAGGCGCATGCCTAAAATTAACATTGTTAATTACTAATATTAGACAACAGGGATTTTCAATGTTTAGTTCCTACTTCAGTGAGTCTAGGTACCTATTATTTAGATGCTAAGATTGTTTTTTAATAATAAATAATGTTGAATTTATCAACCTTGTTTAATTAATAAAACACAAACCTGATAATTTTAAAAGACATGTCTTTATTTACATTACAAGAACTATAGTCCTACCCCGTACGGTAACTCCCGTAACTGGCGATAAGTCTGACAAGACCGCGTTCGCACCGAGTGGCACGCATTTTAAAACACCGTACAAAAAGATATGTAAGATGTCCGCATCTACGACACTTATTCGTTGTATTTATAATACTTGTTCTTTTATACGATTTGTAAAACAAGGTAAATAAATACAATTTAAAAAAAAAATCGTATGTCAGTATGTGCGCATAGATAATCTAAAGCCAATGATACAATAAAAAAAAATGCCTTTTTCGACATGTCTTTATATACGTAGGGACCGTCGTAATGTTTTTTGAACTTCTACAAATACGTGTAGTAAGAAGATGGAAGAATGAAAAACGTAATTAGAAGATGAGAGGCATGAAGGAGACATAAAAACGAGCTTTTGACGTTATCTATAATCGTAAATAGCTTGATTTGCATGACTTCTTTGTGACTCATAAAATCGACAGAAGAGAAGAGACGAGAAGTTTTTTTTTTTTTTTTCTTGTAATGTGTTATGGTTTTGCCGCCTTCACAGCAAGGTTATTAAACATGTTTTTCAAACCCGTTTCGTCCACTGTCATCGTTTCTTGTAAGATTCCGTAAAGAAGTATCACAACTTTTCATTGCTGTAAGCGCGGAATTGTTTGTGTGAAATGTGAATTATGTCGTGTCGATTGTGTAAGGTTTAGGTACTGTGGGTTTCTTTTTATTGACTTCATTTTTTTATTTTAAGTGAAGCCTTATTTCATGTCTAAATCTAATAATATGCAAGTACATGATGGTAATATTTTTTTTTTTTTTTTTTTTATTTACCTTTGATTATTTTTTTTTTTTTTTTGTAATTATACTAATTTACTAAACAGTATATAAATCACACTTAAAATGTTTTATTTGTTTGATGCTATTAAATGAAATAATAAGGGATTGAGGGTGTGACGTTTATTATTGAATTAAGTACGTATTGCGAATGAGTACAGCTTGAAAATGACTGGGTGGACTAGGTGGGTGGACCACGGGCAATAAACGTGTTAACATTCTTATTACACTTGACTTGCTTTCACTTAAAGCATCGCTCGTGTCTGAAATGATGCCATGGAAACTTTGTAAATGTGGTCGTTGACACTTTAGAGAGACTGTAGTTTATATTTCCTATTGGATTACCGCCTTATTCATAAAAATAGTTAAGAGTTGTTTAACTTAAGCTTGGTTTATCTCGCATGCCGTCTCACTTTAATAATATTCAAATGAAAGTGACGGCATGCGAGATAAACCAAGCTTAAGTTAAACAACTTCTTAACTATTTTTATGAATAAGGCGGTTAGTATTTAAAAATCAAAATTTCTTTAATTACGTGTTAAAAGAAGATAGAAGAATGAAAAACACAGAAGAAAGAGGCATGAAGGAGTCATAAAAAGTTGCGAACACACGTTATCTTTAACCGTGTGTACGGCATTTTTATGTATTTTTTGTGACTCTGCGAGAAGAGAAGAAGAGAAGTTAAAACAAAGATTTTATTTTTATAAGTTATTGTTTGTGCGCTTACAGCAAGGTATTATTTTAAACTTTTATAGATACGTACCTATAACTAGAACCAAACCAAAAAAAATAATTGCCAAAGCAATTAGTTACTTCCCAATAAGAAGATGGAGTATGAATAACACAGTTTACAGCACTGATAACAACATTAATTTGTGTCTTATGTTAAATTTAGACTTGTTATAATAATTTAGACTTCTAATAAATAAAAAGAGAAGTCCTGACTGACTGACTGACTGACTGACTGACTCATCAACGCACAGCCCAAACCCTTGGACCTAGAAAGCTGAAATTTTGCACAGAGGTTCCCTTTATAATGTAGACAAGGAATAAGGACGGATTTTTCGAAACTCAACCCCTAATTGAGTTAAATAAGGGATGAAAGTTTGTATAGAAAGTCGTTTTTTTTTCACGCGGGTGAAGCCGCTGGCAAAAGCTAGTGTTATAATAATTATTCTCTTATCAGATAAGAGAATAATTATTATAACACTAGCTTTTCGCACTAGCACTAATCTGTAAAAAGAATCTGTACAAAGATTCTTTGTACAGATTCTTTTTACAGATTGTTTTGTGAATGTGTGAACATTGTAGGCAGTGTAGATTCCTTGATGCTTGTCTTTTGTTTTTTTCTCTGTGTGTTGTCTGGCCTACGTTGTCCCCCCAATTATCTAAATAATAATGCTGTAAAATAAAAATATTGCTAAACCCAACCATTTAAAAAAAACTTTTGGAGTTTTTGCCGGTTCTTCTCCTTAGGAATCGACCAATGCAGCGAACCGTGCACCTTTTTGTCGACGTTTACCAAGTGCTCATGTAGACCTATGTAAAATAAAATATTTTGATTTTTGATTTTGGATTATAGTGATTTGGAAACACTAAACACACATTTATTATTCTGTTTACTTTTTCTACAAATACTTATTGTGTTTCTCTTGTGACAAGTGTTTTACAATACTAACTAATAAATGAGTATTCACACTGAGTAACTGAGTTACACAGATCAGTTTACATGGTATAGTTAAGCTTTTGCAGGTTTTGTTTTGTTTTTCGTTTTATCTAGTTTTGGCTAAATAGACTGGGACTATTAATAATTAGATTTCGCTTAAGGAATCACTCGTGTTATCGTCTGACACGATACCACAGAACTTTGTAAATACGGCCTTTGAAACTCACGGATAATGTAGCTTCCCGTTTCCGATTGAATTAGCACTAGTAAGTTTTTTTTTTTACTTTTATAGTAAGAAGATGATAAGAAGATAGATGAATGAAAAACACAGAAGAAAGAGGCATATGCATGAAGGAGACTTGAAAACGACTGTTTTGACGTTAACTAAAATCGTAAAAAGGGCCATTTTCAAGTGTTCTTTGTGAATTATAAATTTATCGATAGTAGAGAAGAGAAGAGAAGAACTAGAAGATAAAGAGGATAGTCAGAACAAAATAGTTTTTCATGTTGAATTGTGGGTTTTTTTTGGTGAAAGAGTTTTTAATCAGCCATCAGTGAGCTGTGGTGGCCCAGTGGTTACGGCCTCGACTTACGAATTTTAAGTCGTGGATTCGAACCCAGGCAAGCGCATTACTTTGTGTAATTTATTTCATCACCACTGCTTTCAAAACGATGAAGTCAAAACATCGTTAGGAAACCGGCATGTCTTAGAACTAAAATGTCCGAAGACATCTACCAACCCGCACTGAGCACGCGTGGTGGATTAGAAGGTTTTTAATCATCCATACGCCCTTTGGTACAAATAGTTACAGCACCGATAACATTATTCTCTTATCTTTGTCTTTGTTTGATTCTTTTTACCGATTGTATTGTGAATGTGTGAACATTGTAACATTATTATTGTTCTTATTTATTTTAAGTAACTAGGTATATCCTTTAAAAAATGTTTAAACTACCTACATTAAATAATGTGTAGACATTATTTGTATGCCTTGCAAGGCAGCACATAGTGAACTATTATTCTTTTGATAACACCTGATAACTCTTTTACCTATGTGTCACAAATAAAGATTTTTGAATTTGAATTTGTAGGCCGTGTAGATTCCTTGATGCTTGTCTTTTCTTGTCTTTTGTTTTTATTTATTTTTCTGTGTGTTGTCAGGCCTACGTTGTCCCCCCCCCCCCCCCCATATCTAAATAATAATGCTGTAAAATGAAAAAAATTGTTAAACCAAACCATTTTAAAAGAGTATAAGAGTAACCTTTGGAGTTTCTTGCCGGTTCTTCTCCTTATGAATCGACCAATGCACCGAACCGTGCACCTTTCTGTTAGTGTTATGGTTTTACATGATCCCAAAGAAACTTTTTAAGTACCTACTACTAGAAGCACTTTTCACTTTGTGCTTTGCGCTTTGTAGTACTTTGACACTTAGATAATGTAGTTTCCTATTTCCCAATAGATAAGTACTTATAAGTGCCCATGTAGGCCTATGTAAAATAAAATATTTTGATTTTTGATTATAGTGATTTGGAAACATCAAACACACATATTCTGTTTACTGTTTCTACAAATACTTATTGTGTTCCTCTTGTGATTGTGACAAGTGTTTTGCAAAACTAACTAATAAATGAGTAGTCACACTGAGTAACTGAGTTACACAGCTAACAGTTTACATGGTATAGTTTAGCTTTTGCAGGTTTTTTTTTTTTTACCTAGTTTTGGCTAAATAGACTAGGACTATTAATTAATAGATTTCGCTTAAGTTATCACTCGTGTTATCGTCTAATACGATACCACAAAAATTTTGTAAATACGGCCTTTGAAACTCATAGATAATGTAGCTTCCCGTTTCCGATTGAATTAGCACTATTAAAAGTATCCCACCAAAAACATTCTGTAAAAAATTTGCCAAGTCTCGATGGAGCGCTGCTTGTTTATCTCTAAAAAGTAATGAAATCAAGACAAAGTCGTGCCAAGCCTAAGGTTCTTTACTGCGATTTCTTTATTATTATAGTTAATGTTGTGTCACTTGGCCGTTGAACATTCTTTATAAGTTAGTGGGTACAAGTCAATTTTGTTTACACGTAATGTTATATCTGTTGTAACTACCTATGTTTGTTATGCGAGATAATAACCCACAATTTTCCATCGTCAATGGGTAGCGGTTCTGGTGACAGATTGGTGCAATGGTGTCATGGAGCACCTGGTTTTGTACCCTTCAACGGCCAAGTCACATAAACATTAACTATACCTTATGCGGCCGCCACACTACGCTCTACTCGTGCAATTAATCGCGACGCTCCTCACTTGTTATTTGCCTTTGGTGGACGATGAAACTGTGACAGCGTGCGCGCTATGCATTTTTAGTATAGCTAATTATATCAATGTCATAAAAAGAAATATACAGTCGTCGTCGTCCTCGCCAACGGAGATGGTGGATCACAGCTATTCATCGCGCGATCATCGCGGCACGGTGGGCAGGACGAGGAGCATGACGTGCGGCATGACGAGTAACGTTGCCACACTATGTCCCTGCCTCCTTTCCTCGCTACTTCCCATGCCACTCGTCGAGTGTGTGGCGCCCGCATTAGGCTTGGCACGACTTTGTCTTGATTTCATTACTTTTTAGAGATAAACAAGCAGCGCTCCATCGAGACTTGGCTAATTTTTTACAGAATGGTTTTGGTGGGACTTCACTTCTTTTTGTAGAAAAGTTGGCATAAGGGTCATCAGGTCCAGATCTTCTATTAATATCCTAGTTTTATATAGTTTTCCCTTTATGTGGCCATTAAACCCTAACTCTGTACCAAATTTCAGCTCTCTGAGTTTATGGGAAGTACTAGTTCTATTCTGATGATCATGAGTGAGTGAGTTACGTAAATTCGAAACTTTGCTTTCGCTTAACTTCGGAACTAAATGACCTGACAGACTTGAAACTTTTTATTTAAGGTGTGTTTTTATAGCTTACTGGATGATGAAAATTTCTACGTTCTGGTCTTATCCAGAGGTTCTCAAATAGGGGTCTGAAAATGGATGATCTGAAGGGATGGTACGGCAGTGTGTGCTTCGCGCTCGACTTGGCGGGGGCACTGCCGTGCCCCCTGATATTTTTTTCTTTTATAGTTACGTATGCTAAGAAGATAGAAGAATTAAAAACACAGAAGAAAGAGGCATGAAGGAGACTTGAAAACGATTGCTTTGACTAAAATCGGTCATTTTTGAGTGTTCTTTGTGACTCATAAATTTATCGACGGAAGAGAAGAAAAGAGAAGAACTAGAAGATAAAGAGTAATAGTCAGATCAAAATAGTTTTTCATGTTGAATTGTGGGTTTTTTGGTTTTAGAGTTTTTAATCAAGAAAATAGAAATGGATGAATATGAAATAATAACTTTGAAGAACAGTCTCGAAGAAGACATTGGAACTGTGAAGATACTATGGGAATCGGATGCGTACATAAGCCATGTTTATGTTATTTTAGTAATTAAATACTGCGTCAGAAGAGAGCAGAAGTAAGAAGTAGGAGAGAAGATTATATTTTTCGAATATTTCTGACCCCGCGTTTGCGCTAAGATATAACATTAATCAATATTTGTGGTGGTAAACATGTTTTTTATTAGTTTTACACTTACCTTTATAGAAAATTTTAAATGAATCTCAGTTTATAGAACGTTAAATAAATAATACGCATCTACGAGTATAATGTCATTGTGTTGTGACGACACCTTGAGGTATTGTACGAAATGATGCAGTTTATGTGCTCGATCAATATTGTTAGTAGTACCTATTAATAATCTAACGAAAATAATGGACGAGGTTCTCAATATTCAACTCGTATAGCTTTTTTACCCGACTGCGGCAAAGCTCAGAAGGAGGATTATTGTATTGATGCAGTTACCAATTTTTATCCGTTTTATTTTGTGATCATTTTATGCATTTATTTGTTTTTGATAATATATAAGTATGCTCAGAGCACTGCAATAAAATATTAACACTTATTTTTATTTTGTTGCAGATTTTTCATCAGGACTCCAACAGATTTGAAAGCACATTCGAATCGTCTGGTAAGTAAGATATTTTTTATTAAAACGAATATTTTCAGAAGCGTGGGGTTTACCTGCAATACCTGAATAATATAATATGAAATGTAAATCTTTAGCTCTCTTGTACCTGTACTCGGTACTATTGTAACACCACGCCTCTATTAGCTCTATGTTGTAGTGTTTTTGGAAGCAGTGGGTCTTCGGGGTTCTGTCGATGGGTGATGGCATATTCGGCTGTTCTTTGATTGCATCTTCTCTGATGCGTGTACGTGTGTTTGATTCTGGAATCATTTCTTAGGGTGCCGGATACTTCGATTCTGAAAGTCACTATGGCCACCTCCTCTCTTACGACGAGGTGTTGTGGTATTTCGCTATTCTAAACCACGTATTTTATTTATTTCACTGAGTGAGCTGTAGTGTTCTCATATAATACTTACTTATTTACATTTTACATCATATACTTACACTTCGCATCTATCATACGTTTTATTGGTTTTTGCATTACTATTCTGCGAACCGGTCTAAAACGATTCGTTTCCTTCTAAAATATCTAAAATAAAATAAATAATTTTCATATTTTTCATTGTTATGACACTTACGTCAGGCTGTCAAGCTGTCAATACTTTTTCATTAATTTTCTTTCATAGTTTCTTACTGGCTTAGTCTATGAAGGTTACTTTTGATTTATGTAATTTAAATTCTTTTTATCAATATGTTAGCTCAAATATTATATTTTATAACTTAAATAGCTCAGATATTGTATTTTATAACTTACATATAATTAATTAACACGCTCTCAGAATTCTACGAAAAGGTTTTGGATTGAATATTACTGGCTGTTCTGAATACTGGCAAGTTGCATTTCTAAGACGAAGAAGTCACTATTTTAAATTCTGAAAAATGAACTGAAAATGACAAGCTGTGGATCTATAAAAGCTGAAATGATTTCACACGCGCGGACTTCTATTCTGGATCTGGTCGAGGACACATCTCCATATTATACTCTTCACTTTCTTCACTGAGTCGTGCTGCTGCTGGTTCATTGAGTGAACGGAACGGTGTCGAGCGAGACGCTACGCTGACGCCAAGAGGACCTCCAATACTCGAGCGAGACGGGACCTCCAACTCTTCTACCCGAGTGACCGGTATCGAGCGAGACGCTACGTTGACGTCCTTCTTATAAAACCTCCCTCCTCCCTTCTGAGAGTGTGCTAGGTTAGGTATATTTTTATAACTCCTCTTGTATTTTTTACTCCTTCCTAAATTTATTATATTGTTCAAGTCTACAACCTTTTTATTTCTTTTAAATTCAGTAGATTTGTTACAGTGTATGGCAGGTAGCCCCAGCATTAGGTACCTGTAAGGCAGCAGTGGGGGAAGTTCTCATGCTGCCGGTGATTGCTATGCAGGCAAATCTTTGTAGTTTCTCGAGATCCTTTTGGGTTGGATCTAGGTTGGTGCTAGGCCAACAAACTAAAGAGCCGTCTATGATGATTGGTCGGATAACTATGTGTATATAGCCAGTAGGTGATTTTGGGGCTTATGCCCCGATTTCTCCCCAGAAGTCTCTTACATTGCAATAGGGCTATATTGGCTTTTGTGATGATGTAATCAGTGTGTTTTGCCCAGTTCAGCTGTTTGTCCAAAAAGATGCCCAGGTATTTGGTTTTAGTCGATAGACTTAGGGTTGTCGCAAAGAAGCTTGGCAATTGTAACGTTGCCAGCTTCCTTTTCTTTGTGAAGAGGATGGGTTCGGTTTTGTTAGGGTTCACTGCTAGTTTGTATTCCCTGCACCAGTCCTCTACTATTCTTAGAGCTTGGCGCATAAGGTTGCTTAGTGTGATTTCGTGTGTGCCGTTTAATATTATGGTCAGATCATCAACATAACCCACTGTGTAGCCTCTGCTATTGAGACGTTTGATGCGGCTGTCTACTACGAGGTTCCACAGAAGTGGCGAGAGAACACTACCTTGGGGGCACCGAGCAACCCTTCGCCACTATGAGTCTAGTGGTGTCGTTTACCGTAACTTGTACGGCTCTCAGTCTGAGCATATAATTGTGATCTATCCTCGCAGGGTCGAGTTCACACCGTATTCCTCGAGGGCTGCGTTGATGCTATGAAAGATGGTTTTATTTATTTAAACTTCATGCACAAACGTGGTACATAGGCGGACTTAATGCCACAAGGCATTCTCTACCAGTCAACCTTAGGGTCAAACAGGACATCATTGTGGTAGAGTACAAAAATAAATAAATTAGGAGAATACTATTTTGTTAACATAAATTAATATACCTACTTAAATCGTCCATACTAATACATATGTATATATAAAGATGGAATTAAATAAACTAATATATATTATATAATAATATAATACATACAAATAGTTCACAAACCGAGAAACCAAACATTAATTGCCATGACTACCACACATTATGAGTAATTCAGTCCGATTTTAAGAAATGCTTCCGCACAGCTCTTTTGAAAGCCATTGTGCTTTCCGCTTTTTTAATGCCACGGGGTAGCGCGTTCCAGAGTTTTATGGCTGAGACAGCGTAAGAAGATGACATGAAACCAGTACGGTGTGAAAGAATTTCAAGGAGTAGGTTGCTAGAAGCTCGTAGGTTACGACTGTGTGAACTGCCCAACACTTTGAAGTATTTTTTTAAATAATCGGGAGTACATGGCTCCTTTAAAAAAGTGAAAAGCGTGCAAAGAGATCTGAGGGATCTTCTGAGTCGGATAGGCAGCCATTTAAGCTGAGAACGGTATGAAGAGATGTGATCGTACATATTTACTAAGGCCAAAAATAAACCTAATGCAATTATTATTGAGAAGACGATCCAATTTGTTTAAAAGTTCTTGGAAGAGATCAGAGTAACAAATATTAGCATAGTCTATAATGGGAATCACCAGTGACTGGACCAAAGTTATTTTAGTGCTAGATGGTAGAAAATGTTTGAATCTATAGAGAGACCGCAGTGAGTATGTGACTTTCTGGCTAACCTGAGCCACCTGCTTGTTCCAACTAAGTGTGTCGTCAATGTGCAGGCCTAAGTCTTTAACGTGTGGCGAGAGAGGGATCACAAAGCTGTCGAACATAAGCGGTATCAGTTGGCTAGTATCTAAATTTCTCAGGTAGTACGAACTACCTACGAGAATGGCCTGGCACTTTCCGACGTTGACAGCAACCCCAAATTTACTGGAGCCAGTCTCTGATAGTTTGAAGATCAGCATTGAGTAATGAAATGCAATGGTCAAGGTTGGCAATGTCGGATTGAGCGTAAAGTTGTAGGTCGTCAGCTTATAGATGATAAGAGCACTTGAGAATAGTAGTAATTGATTTTATAAATAATGAAAATAAGAGAGGAGAGAGTATACCGCCTTGTGGAACGCCAGCCACCAGATCGCACCAGTCGGAGTAAACCTGATCAGCACGCACTGCCTGCTGGCGACCACGAAGATACGATGAGAACCATTCACGTGACAACGATGAGGCCCCAATTTGAGACAGTATGGCCAGGAGGATATCGTGGTCAACGGTGTTAAAAGCGTTGGAAAAATCTATTAAAACCAACACCGTAACCCTCGAATTCTCCAAGCCATCCCTAATATCTTCTGTAACTTTAAGTAGGGCCGTGGCCGTGCTGTGACCAGGCCGAAAACCAGATTGAAATTCGGATAACAGGCTATTTTTGAGGACGTGAGAGGATAATTGCCTAAGAGCAACCGCTTCAAGGATTTTAGACAGGAAAGTGATTGGGCAAAGTGGGACTGGAAATTTTTGGAAGAGGGATAATGTAGACTACGCCACAGCGCTGGAAACATACCAGTATAAAGGGAAAAATTTATTATGTGAGTAATAATAGGAATTAAGGATTCAGTCATGAAATATAACATAGTTCTGCCGATTCCATCACAGCCAACGGCCCTAGACTTAATAGACGTGAAAATTTTAAAGACCTCAGGGCTAGTCACGGGAGAGAAAGTAAAAGAGTCAGGAGGTAATAAGGGCTTGGACGTAATGTCCTGAATGGTTTTATTCCTAACATCAAGTGAAAAAGTAGTGGACGTTGAGAAATGCTTATTATGAGCATTCAAGGATAGAGTAGAAGGTAAAACAGTAGTGGAGGACTTTGATATGCCAAGTGATATAAGAAACTTCACCCTGAAGGTTTTGTCAAAAGCGCCTTCTATGTCAATGAAGACAGCTAGTGACGAGCATTTGTGGTCCACTACACATTAGATCTTGGAGATCACACTATGCAGCGCAGATTCAGTTGATTTCTGGAATGCGCGTGCTGTTGTTTGTGAAGTGGTCGCTCCCGAAGAGGTCCATCCCGAATGTGTCGATCACAGAGTCTCTCGAGGGTTTTCAGTATAAGAGGAAAGATGTTAGGGTTATCGGTCTGTACGCCTTGGGTTGTGTGTAATCTGGATTGCCTGGTTTAGGGATGAAAATGACTTTCACCTCTCGCCATGCTAGTGGTATATATATTTCTGTGCTATGCAGGCTTGGTAGATGACGGTCAGCCTTGGCGTTAGAACTTCTACTCCCCAATGTAGCAGGGCAAGGAAGATTAAAATGTCTAAGCCTGCGGATTTATAAGGTTTAAAAGTCTTTTTTTTTTCTCTCTCCGGTTACTATGGTGCGCGCTCTGACCCAGTCTTGGTCATTTGGGATGTGCGTTGGCTCACTTACCCAAGTTCTGTCCTCGAAGAGATTGCAGTCTGGGAAGTGGGTTTCCAAAAGTTGTTTGTTTCGTGGTCCGAATTGGTGTGTGTGTTGTCTGGGGTTTTCAGCGACCCGTAGGTGCAATCTTGATCGGTAGATAGGATCTTCCTCACACGTGCGGCTTCGCAGTTCGATTCAATTTCTTCGCCGAATTTTCGCCAGGCCGCCCTCCTGGCATTCCTGACTTGTTATTTGAAGGTGTATTGCGTTTTCTTGAATGAGTCCCAGTCTTCTGGTTGTCTGCAGTTTTTGACTCTGTTGAATTGTTTACGCATGGTTTACTTTCCTGAGCTTACTAAGTTCCGCATTCCACCAGGAGTTACCCTTGCTCTTTGTGTTTGGATCTTTTAGTTTGCAGCACGCGTGGTAGGCTTCAATTATAGATTCCGAGAGTTTTGTTATTATTATTTTTTGTCTTCAAGTTGTTCGGGGTCTATTAGAATTTGGGGTGTTTGGTGTTGCGTTAGTGGTGAGGCCAACAGCCGTTTGTAGCTGGGTACATTGGTATTGGTTCGGGTATTTTTATGTTAGCTACTAGTGAGAAGCGAATCCTTCTATGGTCAGAGCAGGAAGGCTCGTTGGATACGTGCCAGTCAGAGATAAGTTTTGCCGCGCTTTCCGAAGCCAGCGTTAGGTCGATAATCGTTAGTCCGCGCGATGTGACCCAAGTAGGTTCCGAGCCGCGGTTTGCGATGTTAAGGTTTTTTTTTTTTTTTTATTTTTTTTATAAAAAACGTTGCCCCACACTAGGAAATTGAGAACAAATATGTACATAGTACAGTTGAACCAGTTAATAAGTATACATTTTGCAATGTGTGAGTGAAGTCATAGGTATACGCACACACACTAAGTAAAACGAGTGAACTATGTTTCTAATAGTGTGCGTTATGTGCGTATAAGTCAAAACTGACCTACCGCAGGCCGACTTTACATCACGCACTCATCGGTAACTTTTATTAATATTTTGTGGGTATACGTATTAAACATACACGGGTAAAAAATCAAGAAACGGGCTCACAGTGAAGGAATATGACCCAATATTTTAGATAAGTCTAGTAGAACTTCGTGGCAGAGTGGTGTAAGCGCTTGACATAGTTATTAGTCTACGCTCGGTGTCGTGAGTTCGATCCCCACCGAGGAATTCAGTTTTACTGTTTTTTACCTTTTTTTACTTTTTGTTTTATAAAATTAAGTTTGTGACCAATAAAATCACATAAACAAAAAGTAGAAAGGTAATTAAATAAAAACAATAAAATAATTTGTTTTATTTTTATTTATTAGTTAGACAATTCATTAGTTGCATAAGGATGGATGTAAATAATTTTTTGAAGTAGGGTGGTATCTAAATTGAATCGAAAGTAAAATTAGCTGGGAAGTGAATCAACATGTTAGATAAGAAATTATGGCAACTTCTATCTGCATAACAATAACATCACTTCACCAGACTTTTAACAATACGAATTGTTGTTTAAAACAGAGGAATACAGCAAGTTGTTTATAATAATATAACAAATAAAAATAATGCTAAGTTTTACATTTGTTCACACAAACATGAACATTATGTATATAACGATAAGGTTCACAATCGTTTAATATTTAAAATAAATTCTACTAATTTAGTTAATACATTCATTACAATTATCTTTCACCACCTTTTCTCCATAATATTTCACGCCCATCCTTATTCAATATAAAAGTTTTTTCGTCGCTACAAATCACCACATTGTTCTTCCAATCAAAATTAAAATAATTATGACCTAGCGAACTGTAGTCGGCGTCGTCGATGCGCAGTGGACAGTAAAATCTTTCGCGCTGGCTTGCTGCAGCGTGAACCAGCAGAACGCAGGTGATTTCTCACCGTTTGTAAGCACACATTGTGTGCTGTAGCTGTGACGCGTGTTGGCAATCTGAATGAACTAGCTTTGTGCTTTGCCACGATGTCATGGTGTCGAGCTGATGAATTCGTTTTTGATTTTGGCCCACGTCGAAGATTTTCCACGTCTCCAGAATCCGCATATCGGTGGACCCATAATTGCTCGGTTCATCTCTGTGAATATAAAACAAAACGGTATTTAAAATACCTACTTCTACTAAAATACTTATGATAATAGTTATTTTATAGTAAATAGTAATATTTATGTATACTTAAAAATAAAATTATGCTTTCATATAGGTATATATAATTAATGTTATTTATATACAATAATTATATAAAATACTTTTAAATTTATACCTATTATATACCTTATACTATATATTATACCTCTATTAGCAAACAAAATGGGCTATTATAACAATGGCTAATGCACTTTAGTTAACTTAATGTATACCTATCTATTAAATATGAAATAATATTAATTTGGTTTATATGTAACTATATATACCATATATAAACTATAATACATACACACTTCTATATACACCAAATTAATATTATTTATTTTCAATAATCATATGCATAGATACACTACAAGTTAAAATACTTTTAGATATGGTTTAAATATACATTAGCAAACAAAAATGGGCTATTATAACAATGTTAATGCACTAAAGTTACGTTAATTTTATTAATTCCTACGTAAACATAAAAGTTCTAGTATCTGTTACTTACCGATATCATTAAGCGCCTTGCAATTTCACTAATAAATAAGGTTTGCTCATGCAAAAGAACGATTTCTGCCTTTTTAACGTTGTTTAATGATGCATGTTTGGATTCACAGAAATAAATTACAAACGAATATATTTAGAGTAATTCTGTGTTATCAATAAACTAAGTAATGCAAATAATCGTAGATTGACCACTAAGACTGCAATTTTTTTATAAATGAAGGTGTTTGAAAACAATTTTATTTTTAAATTGTCGGTAGTTAGTTTATAAGCAGCCGAAATAAAATGGACTGAGTGTCGTAGTTCTCAAACGTTGCAAACTTCATAACTCATCCATGAACGGGATTGAATCGTTAAAGATTCTACTTAGGGCTTGCAATCCGGATATCCGGATATCCGTATTATCCGGATATCCGCACATTTTCAAATCCGGATTTTATTCGCACTACTATCCGGATTTTTTGGATTTTACGGATAGTTGTATTTCTCCTTTAAATATTAATTGAAAAGCTGTTATCTGTGTAAATAAAGTACATAACTATTGCATTAGTTCGATGCAAGCTCGAAACCAGCGCTTGTGATATGGAATCCTCACGAGGTAACGTATACTCTTATGCTGAAAAAGGTGCAAAAGATTTTTCTTTGATATCTCTACAAACGTGTGTTTGGATATTATCCTGACCTGGAAGTCTCAAAACAGACTTCACACCCAGGTTGGTCGCAGCAAAAAAAAATAGCATAAATGATTCTGCACTGGAGTGTAAATGTGGTGCTGTTCCTCAAACTATGGGTCACTTGATATCGTGCCCTGCTGATTATTTAATACAGGAACTGATGGACGCCACCGAAAGTGCTAAACTAGTGTCCTAACTCTGGGCCGACACAATTTAGATTGCCATCGACACGCTAAGAAGAAGATTTCGCGTATGCTTACGACGCTCAATGCGCTCGTGGAGACCAACCCTGGACTGGACTTGTTTGCTAATGAATGGAAGACGATAATGTTAAATGTTTGTGGTTCTGTGAGAAGACCGAGTAAAAGGATTACCTAACTTAGTGTTAATGGCTATTGGTGTACTAAATGTAATAAACCCTCTAGTAGCAGTAGTCCGGTTGTTAGTTTGTTAGTCCGGTTGACCGAACTAGTGCAACTTTTCAGCAGCAGTAGTTCGGTCACCAATTCTCTTCAACATTTATGGCGAATACATTATCCGAAAAGCCTTAGAAGGATGGGAGGGAGGCATTTCTGTCGGTGGCGTAAAGATCAATAACCTGAGATACGCGGACGACACTACTCTTTTTGCGTCAACTGAGGCAGAACTCGCTGACCTATTCCGTAGAATGGAGTATGAGAGTGAACTGTTTGGACTCACTGTCAACAAATCGAAAACCAAAGTAATGGTGTTGGTGATTGATAGAATTGGTAAATTTTCCAAAACTGGAGAACTCTTGGATCTCGAATTTGTCAGTGACTTTGTTTACCTGGGAGCTTTACTGTCTAATCAAGGAGGATGTGAACAGAAAATCAGAAGAAGGACACAGATGTCCAAAAATGTTATGAGCAAATTAACTCGCATCTGGCAAAATCGGAAAGTTTCCAATGTCACCAAGGTGAGACTAGTCCGGACATTGGTTTTCTCAATATTCCTGTAAGCATCAGAGACATGGACTATTAGAGCAAAAGACCGGGGAAAAATTGACGCCTTTGAGATGTGGTGTTGGAGAAGAATGCTCCACATACCATGGACCGCGAAAATAACAAATAAGTCTATACTCGCTCGGCTCCACATAAAAACTAGACTATCAACGGTGTGCTTCCAGCGTATTCTTGGGTATTTTGGTCACATTGCCCGTCGTCAACCAGATGACCTAGACAAATTAATCGTAGTGGGCAAGATCGAAGGAAAGAGACCCCGCGGCCGATCACCTAACCGTTGGTGTGACCAAGTTACTGCACTCACTGGACAGATTCCAGTGAGTGCAGTAACTTACTTACAAATAACTGCTCTAAGGAAAGCCGAACATCGAGAGAAATGGAGACATATTGTACGAACTATGAAGGACTTTCATCAGGGACACGACCTTCAGTAATGAAGAACACGACTACAAAGAGAGTTCGGTTGAAATATAGCACCGAACTACCGATACTCTTTAGTAGCAACAGATCAGTTTGTAAAGGCTATATTAAATTATGAAACGTAAGGCCTGCATAGTCCTAGTAACGTAAATTACATGATACACATTAATTACCAGATTTATCACGATATTCAGACAATAATTGTGTGGCATTGTTGGTTGTTTTGGCATTATTAGTATAATTATTTTAAATTTATTTTGTAAATTTTTAAGGTATTTTTACCAAATAAACACAATTTTCTTTCTTTTTACAAGGTATAGGTAATTATTTCTATTATTTTGTATGAGAGACTGATATATTACGTGTTACAAAAGCTTATTACTTTTACTTCAAATAAAAACTAAAAAATATCCGTATTATCCGTACTATCCGGATACTCCGGATAGTAAAATATTGAAATCCGTATTATCCGGATAGTAAAAATGAACGGATATTGCAAGCCCTAATTCTACTTTAAATAATGTTTTAACAAAATAATGATTACAAAAAGAAAAGCAGCACCCGTGTGGTTTGATCTTACGACTCCTCGTTCGTTAACCAAAGGTGTTAACTATTGTGCCAAGATTGCTAGTAGTTGCATTAGCGAAATATTATATCTGATTCAGTGATAAATGAATGATTACTATATATTGGTATATGGTATTGTTGACGTGCCGCACGCACACTAATAAAGACAGAGCTCGCTTGCTTTACTCAGTGTTTGTGTGGCATAACTATTTCACACATGTAAAGTGTAAACTCATTAGCTAGTGTGCGTGATGTATACTTAATAGCTGTGCAGACTGTACCTCACTTCTAGTGTTGGCTTTGTTGTAACGGGTGATGGGCGTTGAGTCCGTGCAGATGACCTGGTCCAGGTTGGTGTCTTCACAATACCTTACCAGGTCGGCCATCCCTTTTGGTGGGCAGTCTTCATCCTCGCCAGCCTGACGGCTGTTAGATCTCTGAAACATAATTGCGTTAGTGTGGTGGTGGGTACACCTTTTTCATCTTTGGGTATGTAGGCACAGGTTTGTGGTTTATCTGTGCCTTGTGTGTCGAGGATCAGCTTACCTTTAATGTTACCAAGGCCGCATATTCTGTTATTACGGATCCACGGCTCTTGGATGAGTGCAATGGTTCGTGGTTCCATCTCCTGTGCTCTGCGCAGGCAGGCGGTAGCCGTCTGGTTATGCTGGTGGTTAGTCTAGATGATATTTATGGGACAGCCGGCAGTGGGGTGGAATTAGGAGGAGATTGATCCATCTGATAATTCGCCCCCCCCCCATTCATGCTGGTCTTCGCTGGGTGCCGGTTACGATGACGAGAGCAGCCGCTCCGTCCACCCTGGTGGTGAGGTTGGCATCTTCACAGCGTCGGCCAGAACGGCTATAGCTGATGCTATAGCCGTTCTGGCTATCTCCGCCTCCAGTTGCGTCATCGTCAGGTCTAGTTCAGTTGGAACCGTTTTCGTCCGTTCAGTGTAAGTCTTTGTCTTAGTGTCTGTGCCGGAGGGAAGGGTGTTGGGGAAAAAGCGCACGTATATCGACCCAAGTAGGTACGATATCCGTCGCTCCTTCCCCAAGACTTTATTGACCTCGCCCGGTGGGATACAAAGGGTCAGATAAGTCCCGTAGTTATCGCCACCGACCGATGTCGCCCTGTACAGGGAACACCTACCGATGTCGTACCAGGGGTTCTGGCAGGTCAAGACCGTCTGGAGCAGCGCTATGTCCCCATTGTAACGAGGTACGAAGAGCGCCATTCGAACCCGGGTCGGTACGTCAGACGGTTTCCTGACTGTCAGTGTTTCGTCAGTGTTCAGCAGTCTAAGTTTGGGCACGTTCTGGGTCAGCCAAGTCAGGGCGTTGTCGTCCTCGCACCACTTATGGACCGTGCCATCCGCTACCCTTGGGTAGCCACGGAAGGCCGGGACTTTGGTGGGGTCGATTCGATTCGAATAACTTGATTAGTAACAAAAATCCTTTGCCATGACACGCCGTGCCGCGCCTTGCAGTGAGCGCCGGCCATTACGAACAGTAGGTCGTGGGTTCGAACCCAGGCAGGCACATTACTTTGTCTAATAAGTATATTTATTATCATCAATTGTACAAAAAACACTTATTTAACAATAATATGGAGTTTTACAACTAGGAAACGGGTGTTTTCGATGAACTCTGGCACCCAATGTAAGATTTAACTTGTGTTTAGGGTGCCAGCGTCCTCGCCTATGATTTGAACCTGCGACAGTAGTTGTAGGGTGAGCACAGTACATAATCTTTAAATTACAATAATTATGTTTACTAGCCAATGCAACTATGATGTATTATATGTTTGTAGGTACCTATGAATGTGTTTGTCTTTGTGTGTGTGTGTGAGTGTGTGTGTGTGTGTCTGTGTGTGACTGTGTGTGTATGTGTGAGGGGGAGATAAATATAGTGAAAAATTTCGTTTATGTAAGATTGTATATAGATTGAGATTGTTAATATAAATATGAACATACTACTTTATTGACTAAATTAGGCGGTCGATATCTGTAGTAAATCTTCAGTCTTGTCATAGGTTTGTGTCATGAGCCACCTTGTGATCCTGGTTTTGCATTCATTTAGACACATGGGAGCAATGGAACAGAGTTTATTTATTTTATTATATAAATGAGTTGACAGTATACCAAAATGACGCTGAGCAAAGGCTGTTCTACAGCCGTGAGTTGTACATACCTCGAAGTGTCTACGTTTTTTGGTAGCATTCGGATCGTAGACCACAAGGCGATGTTTGCGGAGAATAGTACCAAGCACAAAGAGCTGTCTCACAGTTAGGACCTGACATTCGGTGTAAAGAGCCGTGGTGGGATACCTGAAAGGTTTCGACGTCATAACCTTGAGAACCGCTCTCTGCGCTCGTTCCAGAGGCAGGAAGATTGTCTTAGGAGTTCCACCCCACACTGTGATACAGTAGCTTATTATGCTTTGACAGAGGGCATAATAGACAGTCTTAATAGTACGGTGATCCGCGGAGTGTCTTAGTTTTTTAAAAATAAATATACACTTACGGACTCGTGATATGAGATTACTAAGGTGAGGTTTCCAGCTTAAAGAACTATCCACATAGACTCCGAGATACTTGACAGAGTCACACCTTTTAAGTTGAAGACAGTCACATTGTGAAGTAGATAGACCGAGTGAGCAAGTATGAGCTTTAAGTCCCATTGAATCCGGAGAAGGGAGGTAGGTGGATACTAAGGAGAAAGGTAGGTATACCGTTTTGTTCAGATTTAAGGTTAGGATGTTTTTTGACAGCCATTTCATCACTGAGTTTAGTGCAAGTTCCGCGTATTTTAGTGTTTCAGGCCAGTCACTACCGTGAATTAATAGAGCCGTATCATCTGCGTAAGTGAAGATTGAACAATTCGTGAGAGACATTTTGCATAAGTTATTAATATAGACAAGAAACAAGGTAGGACCCAAGATTGAGCCCTGGGGAACACCAAAACTCAATGAAACGGTGTCACTAACAACATCATTAATTTTAACGCATTGAGTTCTATCACACAGGTAATCCTGGAAAACTTTCAAAGTATGTCCGCGAATGCCCGTAGCTTCCAGCTTAGATAAGAGGTGGGGAACAGACACAGTGTCGAATGCCTTAGAAAGATCCAAGAAGACAGCCAAACATTTCAATTTACTGTCCAATTTAGATACTACATGGTCTACCAAGGCAGCAACAGCACTCTCAGTTGATCCTCATCCAGAGGTGGGACCATTGCCGTCCTGAGCCAGCATTCCGATAGTATTAAAATATCACATGAAATTTTTATTCTAGCCAGGAGCACAAGAAAGCTATCAAAATTACAATTTACACTACGTATATTTAGGTGTATTATATTAAGAGACTTGTTATCGTCATTGATGAATCGACTGCACGAATCAGGTACACAAATATGTGAATCACTCGTACCAAAGGAGTCAAAATCATTTAAAGTGTCTGAATCGAAAATTGATGTTTGATGTTATGTGTAAAATGTTTTCAACCTTAAATATGTGTATTTTAGTTTTGTGGGTATTTATTAATTCTGTTTTTGATGTTACAGTTAATTTAAGTAGAAATAATAAAGTCATAATGTACATAAACGTAGGTGTGTTATAAGTTGTGTATGTGTAAAAACAAGTTTTTAAGTGATAATTATTTTTGAGTGGTCTAAAAAGGTACAATGTGTAATATAGAAATTGGTTTATAAAAGATGCATTATATAAAGTTAATAATCTTAATGGTTTTAATGTAAGGTAAGATACAGTGATAAAATACTGAAACATTGATTTGTAAGAAGTTAGTACTCGATTTTTAAGTAAATAAAAAACTGAGGTTCGAATATATCCTAAAAGCATGCAATACGAATAAAAATAAGTTGCCTTGCGTTTATTTGGCAGGGGTAAGAAGTTTCTTAAGACACGAGGTTGAGCTGATAACAACGGAGTCCATTCCTTCACGTTCACGAAGAAAAATTTTACCATTTTGCGACCAACAAAACGAATATTTGTTCGTTTTAGCAAATGAGCGAGCCTCGAAGAATAGTTGTCGCTGAGTGCGGGGCAGGTGGTCGGCGATATAGACTGGCTTCACTTCACCGGGAACACCAATGTGTCCCGTGTTTAGTTTTTCATTTGATGGCAGACCCTTATTGAACGTACGGCAGGCATCCAGTATTTGATTCTTCGAGGGGACTGTCAGAAACTCTGCAATTATCGGTCTGTTTGAGCCTTTTTTCCCAGGCAGACGATATACATCACGTAGTTGTGGTGGGTTATTCGACGGTTTGATGGTCTCGCAAGTTTTCAATACAATCGACGTTAAGTCTCTGGGAGTTTCCTTTTCAATTGCAGGGACATTCCTTATTTCGATACAAGATGATCGGGAGCTCAGCTGTAGGTCTTCTACTTTCTTTTCTAGATCCAGAATATAGTTACGCTGTTCACCGTTTTCTCTTTCTAGTTTCTGCAGTGATTTTTTAATGCAGTCGTAATCCTGGCTCAGAAACTCAACAGTTTTTAAGGTGTCCGCATTAGTTTTTTGAATCTCTGCATTTTGAAGTTTAATAGCCGTCAACTCTGATGTTAATTTCCCAAGCAGGGCCTCTTGGTCACTTTTCCAGGAAGTAAATAACTTCATTATTTTTTCCTCGAAATTCTTCCATTCGCACTCCGGAGAGAAGTTTGGTCGATGTCGCTTGGACCGTGAGGTGATGTTTGAAACTTCGGGTTCATTAGGGTTGCTAAAAATTTCCGGAGTTGAGAAAATAGGAGGATTTTCCGTCTCTCGGGCAGGAGTGGCAGGGGGTGAGCGCGCAGTCCTCGGCATGGTATCGGCACTTGTTTACCAACGACGATAGGTGTACACGTAACGGCTCCAAAAACTCAAATTAGCTGACCAGTTTTTTTTTGTTTTGCAATCGTCCTCCCAGAGGCAACGCAGTGAAGGTACAAAACGTTGCGCGATCAGTGTCGTTTAGTCTTTGGTGCCGGCCGTCGCTTGCGTCACCGCGCGTCGGCGCAAGCGGTTATGTGACTTCTGCGCGCTACCGAACTGTGAGAATTCTGTGCACTGCGCGTAAAGTGTCTTGTCACTTACCCACCAGCTGATCAATTGTCAATTATAACTTTTTACTATTTACACTTTTTAAGTCAAGTTTATGCACTATAATACGTGTATTTCTTTAACAAATTCAGTCCACTGATGTTCTATTACCACTATTTATCACGGAAATGTAGTTTATTTTAACTTGTATTCGAATTAGGCAGTATTATCGATATTTGAACTCAGAGTAAATAAACACCTATGTTGACCGTACGAGTGCCGGGGCAAAGATCGCCTCGCCTATCAACCTATAGTTCACACTTGACGTTCAAAGACAGTACGTTTTTGGTAAATCCTGGTTGGGTGTCGCCTTAAAAATTCATGTTACTTTGTTTCGATACCACAATGCCGCAAAAAGACGCGACGTGCCGCTGGATGCAGTAGGTAACCCGTGGAATGTCACGGGCTACCGCGGCGCGCCATTGCACCCCGCAATTTATTTATTCAGACATACAAATATCCATACACAAATTCACCAAAACATAAAAAGAAAATAATAACGCCCAAATCTCAGTTTGACTAAACTACGAGACGCAAGAGTCTTGCCAGGCTAAGTCTTGTTCTTGCTCAAATCTTGCAGGGGTCAGTCTTGGTCTTGGTCTTGCTACAATAAGTCAGTCTTGGTCTTGGTCTTGCGAAAATGCAAGAACAAGACCAAGACCGATTTTGGGCAACACTATCAGTGAGCGCCGGCCTTAAGTCGGGGCCGCCACCACTGGACCACCGCTGCTCTCAAATAAAACAAGACAACATCAATGAAATAGAATAGGAATATAAATAAGTTAGCCATTAGAAATGGGTTTATATTATGTCAAAAACTCATTTCTTGTAACATGGAAAACATCAATAAAGAAATATTCTCTTCAGTTTCTTTTTGAAGTAATTAATTGGTAGTTCTCTGATTACTTGAATATTTACTGAAGACTGACTAAAAGATTTTCCTACGCAGAGGTAGACCACCATAACTCTTACCTCATCATCATCAGCTTAAAATGTTTCCACTGCATGGACTCAGGCCTCCTCTCTAGAAGAGGGATGGGCTATAATCCACCAAGCGGGCCCAGTTCAGGTTGGTCGAACTCTTACCTACATTGTTCAAACCAACAAAATCCAACAGCACAAATATATTCCTCCCAACAGAATACATTTTCATATTGAATACAAATGAGCGTGGCACAGCCAGCATATTGTTATAAAAGCAACCAATAGAATCGTCGGTGTTGGGATATGCTAGCCAATCCCAGCGGAGAAAAGCTCGTTAACACGATAAGCTGAGCGGTCGGTTAAAGCGGTCACGTTAGCACGAAAGCTATAAATTACTTTGCGTCCCCGCCATTGGTTCAAATTCAACCGCCTCGGTGATAAATCTGGGCTCGTTCTAAACGGGCTTAGGGCCATTTGCGCGAACAGACCCGCATACCGCCTCCCCTCGTTGCGCACCTATAAATTCTGCTTGCTATTTTCTCTTTAAATGGTGACATCTAAGGTTCGAAACTGTAAGAAAGTGATTGACTTCTTGAATTCTTGATTAAAGCAGAGTCAAGTCTAGGCAGATGATGATGATGTCGCTTGTTTATGTCCTCGTAGTCACATGACACCGCCTTCACCATCAGGTTATGTTACAACTAACTTTATCTTCCAAAAAACTAAAAGAATGTAAAAGCAATTCACTATCAAGTTGACACAACGTTATTAATACAGACTATGTTTCATTCCATCAAATGAAAACTCAATCACCCGTCGACCTAGATCCACTGACGTGTCGCAGACAATACAGCCACGCCGTCTATCGCCGTTTGCCGCCGTCAGACATGTCTGATTCGAAAATTCTGGGAAACCCCTACTTCATTCAACAGCTAAGACGTATAATAGGTAAAAACAGAAGGTTAGCCATACAGGGCGTCCCACGGCTATGCCACATGGAGGGAAACATACATAATAAGACAGTCTCCACGTACAAAAAGTGATCACTCCCAAAATGAAGCCCGATCACAAGTGCTCTCCTCCACTCGTAGTTCATAGAAAAATTTATACTTTACGACGTGTGAATTTTAGCTTTTTTTTCACAGTGGACCTTCTGTCTGTCTATTTCGTGATACCACCCGCCCTCCACAGGTTGTCGCATTATTATATAATGCAATGCAGTTTCGCTTTCTTTGGCTTGAAATAACGCCAGTTGCATGAAATGCAAATTGAAAAATAACTAGCTAAAAAAATATACTACGAGATAAAACTGATGATGGTATAATTTGTGGTTGTAAAAATTCACCAAATAGGAATGGCCAGGATATGAAGAAGTTAATCAAGAGTGTAGATTATACTGAACAACAGGACTATAACTTGTAATACAAATAACCCTCCTTTTGGGCTTCGCCGCAGTCGGGTAATAAAATAAAACAAAAAAAGCATTTATTTCTAGTAGCCTAGTTACAGGTACTTTAGTTTAAGCAAAAACAAATTAAAAAAAAGAAGCTACAGTCCTAGACACAAGGGAAACGTTTCGTCGAGTCTGCGAGTTGTCCGAAAGAGATCAGATACCGCGGCCTCGGCACAAAGGGCTAAGAAGGAACATGGGCTGCGGGTTGTTCGAAAGAGATACCGCGACCTTGGCACAAAGGGCTAAGAAGGAACATGGGTGCTACCGCTCTCAACAACCAAACAAAAAAAATGCCACACTTAGTGCCAGCTATCATCATTATCATCTACAGCCCGACTTCACATTCTGCTGCGAAGAGGCCCCTCTTTTTTTGTCAATCTCTCCAGTCCAGCCATACCTAGGTTTGAGCACGCTATGGCTAGCCGACCGTACTGATCTAGCGGCACTTGGTAAAAATACATAATATACAAAAATATAAAATAGTTTATTATGTATAAAATAGTTTATTATGTAAATTAGAATCTACATTACATTTTAACGTGTTTGGAGCCCCCATTTAAGCAAACAATGCCTGTATTAGAGACTCCGCTCTTTCAACATCATTTTCTTACATATAAAATAATTCAGGTTTTTGAAGGTTAGTGTACTGTGACCTTAAGGGTAAATATGCAACGTAAGCACTTTTTTCTGTTTCTAAATTAAGTTTACATGCGAAAATACTTAAGAAATTAAAAATATATAAGTAAGTTGCAATTTATATGATTGACAGAAAAATAAAACTATTAAAACTTATTCCCAGTCAGTGCAGCAAGTGATGTGAAAGGTGGTGTGTTATGCAAAGTAGTGTTATGTGTGGCGTGGTGAGTGGCGTGTGATATGTGGTATGGCTTGTGGTATGGTGTGGTGTGTGTGAGTCGTTTGTGTGGTGTGGTATGGTGTGTGTAGTTTTAAGTTATGGTATATAATGTACCTATATGTGATATATTTCGGCTACTAAACGTGATCCAGGAGTGCCTCGGGTTCGTCATTACATAATTATTACAAACAGTGTAAAAGCTCCATCTATGTCCCGAATGATATTGAAATTGTTGTTTTTAGACATGTACGTAGATGAGCCCGTGGCCGTAGTCCTCGCGAAATTATAATAAAATATAATAATATTATTAGGAATCAGAAGTGAAATACGTGAACAAAATAAACAATGTTTAATATCTTTTGAATTACACTTTTACAAAAATATCAAGACAAACATTTTAAACAATAATCAAATAGAAATAGCACTAGCAAATGGAATAATCAGTACACGATCAAAAACATAAACCAAAATTAGCGAAGCACACGATAATAGTCGGGTAGCAAGTCCTTTCCGAGCGCCGTCCAAGCAAAAAGTGACCGTTGCACCGCCGCTCGCCTCGTTTTATGAACTTCTGTCGGTTGCCGCACGTCGACCTGACGCTAACCGCACGGTTACTGGCTGATGTCGTGACTTTGAGCCAACACGGCCTCTCCTGACGCTCTGACGTCCTCGTCAGCTTCCAACAAGGCGGCTGAGTCTTCGCTGTCTCCTTGATAGCGTGTCTCACAACGCCAGTGGGGTGTGCTGGCACCGTGGAGTGCCACGCACAACTGCGCCTGTGGGGCGCGCTGGCACCGTGGAGTGCCGCACACAACTGCTCCTGTGGGGCGCGCTGGCACCGTGGAGTGCCGCACACAACTGCGCCTGTGGGCGCGCTGGCACCGTGGAGTGCCGCACACAACTGCGCCTGTGGGGCGCGCTGGCACCGTGGAGTGCCGCACACAACTGCGCCTGTGGGCGCGCTGGCACCGTGGAGTGCCGCACACAACTGCGCCTGTGGGGCGCGCTGGCACCGTGGAGTGCCGCACACAACTGCGCCTGTGGGGCGCGCTGGCACAGTGGAGTGCCACGCACAACTGCGCCTGAAGGGCGCGCTGGCAGCCCGGAGACTCTCGCTGTACACGCCAACCCAACCAACTGAAAACTGATACGTAACTCATTGGCATCTTTCTTGGCCTATCATGTGTAATAAAAAGCAACTTCTATAATAAAGCAAAACTTATCAGACTTTACAGTGCACCTGTATACGGCCTACGTCTTCACACGAAAACAAGTCAACTGATCATATTGCGTAGGGGTTTGCATTTACGCAGACCATGATTATTCGAGTTTGATGTGCCAACAACTGCACTTTTTGGTTTCAAATATACGGAAAACGACTTTTGACTGTATTTTGTTTTGTTCATAATTGCGGCTTTTATTTGAGCATCAGATATCACAAATCACAACGTTGCCCCTCACCAGGAATTTCTCCTGTATCGTGGGTACCTTCACAAATATTTAAACTAACATACACAAGTACCCGACTTAAAAAAAAAACTATCTGTAGGTCATACAGATACTTGTATTCATAACGTCATTATAGCACAGTGACCATATCGACTTCACGCGGACACAATGACCGAAATTCGTGTTTAAAATGAGTCCACGTGCTGTTATTGGTCAACCAATCGTTAAGCGACGTATTAGCACCACCATGTAAATAACCACCAATGCGTCCGAGGCATTGCCAATCACCCCAGTGACCTTATAAACACACACATAACATCACGCCTGCAATCCCCGAAGGGTTAGGCAGAGGTACCCAGTATACCCACATTTCGCCAGTTATGTTAAGACATAAGCTTAACCATGTAATAGGGGTGAGCCCATTGTCACCAACAGGGCACAAATCCAGAAAATAACACTTTGCCCGACCCGGGAATCGAACCCAGAACCTTCATGCTCATAGTCGCGCTTACGACTACTAAACCAACGAAATATTAAAATGGTTCGATCTTACTTGTATCAGGAACGAAAGTAAACCAATCCTGTCCGGAGCGTCGCCTCAACCGCGAGAGCGGTTACACAGGACTTCGCGTCCTCACGCGGCTCCTACGACGATCTCGTTCGCGCTTGGAACGGCGATCGGATCCCGAAACTTGCTATACGTGACCTTCCACTCCACTTATGGTGGCTACGAGATCGCTTAGAACGCAAGGCACTAGTTTTTGAACGCGAACAACTCGATCTATCCATTGCTAACTACTACCCGCTTTTATCTAAAATTAAAAGCCTGAAAACTAGTTTTTAACTTGTGGGCGAAAAGAATCTTTATCCCACTTCTGATATTAGGAATCAGAAGTGAAATACGTGAACAAAATAAACAATGTTTAATATCTTTTGAATTACACTTTTACAAAAATATCAAGACAAACATTTTAAACAATAATCAAATAGAAATAGCACTAGCAAATGGAATAATCAGTACACGATCAAAAACATAAACCAAAATTAGCGAAGCACACGATAATAGTCGGGTAGCAAGTCCTTTCCGAGCGCCGTCCAAGCAAAAAGTGACCGTTGCACCGCCGCTCGCCTCGTTTTATGAACTTCTGTCGGTTGCCGCACGTCGACCTGACGCTAACCGCACGGTTACTGGCTGATGTCGTGACTTTGAGCCAACAATATAATATTCCACAACTATCACACAACGCCATCTAGTCCCAAGCTAAGCAGAGCTTGTGTTATGGGTACTAGACAACTGATAAACATACTTATATATTTCTAAATACATACATATTATAGATAAATTACACCCAGACACAGAACAAATGATCGTGCTCATCACACAAACATTTGTCCTGGGTGGGAATCGAACCCACGACCTCCGGCATAGCAGTTAGGGTCACTAACCACTAGACCAACAGGCCAGTCAGCTAAAATACTACCAAAGTTTCTATAATAATATAACTCAATCGTGATCTGGAAGACACGTGGCGCCATCTATTATCATAAAAAAGTACTATTCCCGAGGAAAACAACAATTTGTTTTCCTCGGGAATAGTACTTTTTTTCGGAATTAAAGTTAACCAATGTTTCTATACACCTGACAACGTACTTGCACTTTCTATATTATTATGCAAAATTTAAGGATGGACAACCCAGTAGTTCAGGCGTGAAATTATAATATTACTTAGGATGTCTCTGTTGTCTCACTTCCTAGTTTAAATTAATATCTATACGTCATCATCATCAGCCTCTTATGGCTAATGATGACGTCCACTGCTGGACAAAGGCAACGGTGGTTACACTACGAGATGGGCAGACGATATAGTTGCCATTGAGGGTAAAACCTGGATCAGACTGGAACAAGTACGTGGCGATTGGCACCAGAAAAGAGAGGCCTATACCCTGAATTCGGGCTGGGGATGATGATGATGATCACTACACTACTAAGTCTTCAGAATATCAAATAAAAATGATTAGGAGAAGTTCCATTGAAAGTATCACGATAATATTGTTTTCCGAGGAGTAATTTGTTTTTGGATTTCAAACGAAATACATACACTCAATACCTTTGTATTTAAAATACCTTTGATATATTCCCTAATATATCAATTATTTCCGACTACTACAAATATTTCAGTCTACCATTTCAAATCCCAAATTCACAAGAAACTTATTTGAACATTGTTTGTGTTCATGTTTCATTTACACTGCGTGTTTGTTAAAGATTCATCAAAATTTCATCATCATCATCATCAGCCATAAGACGTCCACCGCTGGACAAAGGCCTCCCCCATAGAACGCCGTAACGAACGGCAGCCTGCCGTTTGCATCTACCGGTTGCCCGCGACTCTCACGATGTCGTCGATCCACCGGTTCCCAGGCCTACCAACAACCAATATTTATAAGTAATTCGCCACAAATACTCGAAAAACGGTAAAAGAAAACATCAATAAAATTTTATTTTATTCATGAACAAGTTTCATTGTGTTTTTTTTTAATACTTAACAAAAATCACCATCAAATAGGTACACACTGCAGAAAAAAAATTTTGAAAGTCTATTCATAAATGACGGAGTGATGACCTTTTACTATACTTATCACTGTTATATTAATTGTACTTATAGAGACAATATGATGTTAATCATTTCCCCAGACACTTTATGTGTGTCTGGGGAAATGATTGACATCTCCGATTAGTCTGACTGCTTACAAAGAGTCTTGAAATAGTTGCCTGAATATCTTATATTATAACCCTCCTTTTGTGCTTCGCCACAGTCGGGTAAAAATTAAGACTGCGAATGTAAGTAAAGGAGTATTACTTTTACCTGCCTTTAGCACCTGGTACAGACAACTGGTCACTCTGCCAAGCTAGCAGGTATGCATAGGTACACACAAAGTGTTACTAACACTACATAACCCATACATTTTATTTTTGAGGTAATAAGTAATGTCCGGGGGCTCTGGGATCAGGTAACTACCATTAGGTACCTAGGCAAATAAGAAACGGCAGGGCACAACGAACCTCCTAAGAAACCCATACTTGTCACGTTCTCTGTTCTGAACTATGTCTAATGTTGATTTCAGGATAGTGACAGCTACCCAAAATGAACCCTAAATCGTCTATTAGCCTCAGCGGTGGGAGTATGTCTGGCGATGAGTACGACCATAACGTAGAACAACGAGAACAACAAGAAGAAGCAAATGTAATTCAAACGTTCCGCTCAAAAGCCACTTTCCGTAATAATGGTAAGTTCTTATTTTAAACAAGGTAATTTTAACGTCATCTTAAGCAAGATCGGATGTACAAAACTCTTGGGTTTGAACAGTCACCTGCAAAAATCCGGGACAATATGGATGTTTACTGACTAAAAAAAATATGATTCTAATTAGTCCGTCTGTTAGATTTTCGAAAAATATTGGATACGTATTTTTTGTTTTATTAATTCAATAAAACTTTACGAAGATAAAACGCGCCAAAGATTTGAGTGGGAGGTTGTGACGTCACTGCTCGCTAAGAAATGTCATACTAATGTCTTAGAATATGACGTCACACGAGTTTTCAAAGCACTGTATCGTCTTCATTGTTTGTTTACGTGAAAAAAGAAAAATATTGTGTAAGCGTGAGCCCGTGTATGTAGGACTACCTTATGGGGTGTGGTCTACCATAGTTATTGCCAATAGAACGTTGGATTGTCAAGAATCTTAGATCTTCACTCGATGTTCACCAACCTCGACAGAAGCGACGACAGCTATCTTCAGGTATCCAGTGAAAGATGATCTCTGCCTACCCGTTCCTACTTTCAAGTGACTTGTTTAGACTATTTCTGCTCAAAGCAATTTTTCAGTAGGTACATATAATAAAAAAACTCAGTATCTCATCATGATCATTTCAACCAAAAGACGTCCACTGCTAGACATAGGTGTCGCCACATTGATCGGTCCCGTGCGTCTGACATCCAGCGGGTCCCCGCAACCTTCACCAAGTCATCGGTTAGTGGGAGGCCTTCCAACGCAACGTCTTCAGGTTCGCGGTTGCCACTCTAAAACTTTCCGGCGCCATCGGCCATCCGTTCTGCGAGCAATGTGCCCTGCCTACTGCCACTTAAGTTTGGCAATCCTTCGGGCTATGTCAGTAACCTTTGTTCTCATGTATCTCGGTTTAAACTTAATGCTTACATTCAGCCTGTGAGGCACTTTTCCATAGTTCTGCTTCTTCTCTTGAAATAATCTTCGACATACAGGGATCGACAGAGTTGTAAAGTACAGTAACATTCCACAACATTTAACACATTTTCTCCATCCCGACTATTTTATTTTTAATCACAGGTTTCACAAGACAGGTATAATATTTCTGATGTTGTTTTCTCTTTGTTAGAGCCTGGGTTTTCACACTACAAGACATGTGCCTCTTTTATCTCCTTTCGCTCATCTCTATCTAGGCCCAATTTCAGTCAATATCAAAAGAGTTCAACTCAACTCCATGCGTCAGAAAGATTTAGGGAGGCCTTTGCCTTTTGAGCAAAGATTAAAAACAGAGTATTCTTCGATTTGAAGCAAAAACTTTCGAGGATATTTTTTTAAATTTATACACCAGCAGTACCTACATACCTACATACATTTTACATACAACAGTTTAAGTATACAGCTAAATAATAACAGCTGCTCAGGTCAATCTTCAGGATTTTCCGTGCTTGCCTGGGTTTGACCAGTAACCACCCATTACACACCGAGTTTCTTCCATGCCTATAATGAAACAAAAATACATATTACAAGGTTACCCTTCAAAGAAGTAGTTACTCAATTTATTCTTAATTTTTCTTTTCGAACAGTAAGTCGCGAGTCCGAACCCAAGCAGGCGCATTACTTTGTGTAAAGTTTCATTACCACTCTCTAAAAACAGTAAAGGAAAACATCGTGAGGAAACTGGCGGCATGTCTTAAAACCAAAAAAAATCGAAGACATGTGACATCTACCAACCCGCACTGGGTCTGCGTGGTGTATAGCTTAACCAGCTCCGAGAAGGATGCCTGAGTCCCTGCAGTGGGAACTTTATGAAAATTAGAGATAGGTAGTCAGCTATAAACTTGTATAAACCTTCATTTTGACCCTATAACTTGGTGTAAACTTAATTCCCAAGTGAAACCCCTGACTGGAATAATTGGTCTGCATCATCTGCTACTAACTGGCTTGTGGAGGTTAGTTACGCAGTCGCTCCATGTAAAATACTAATATTCAGCTGCATCCGGTAAGACTGGAAGAGAAACCCAACATACTCGTAGTTGAGGAAAGTCTAGGCAGATGATAATGAATAGCTGTAGAACAAATGTTCACGCTACTTGGATCCATTAATAAAACCCGTATTACGCCGGTTACGTTTAATCCAAGTCCGTTCAATCCGTTGAGTCAAAATTTTCCATAAAAAAACCCTAATGGTGATTGGGGCCGTGTTCTTGAAATGGCTATTTTGCGTATCTATAAAAGAGACGATGCCTTTACGTTTGTGTCTTTTTTCTACTCTACTATTTTGTGTCTCCTGAAAAGTAGACGTTATGCAGTTACGACCTTATTCGTAGGATACGACGATATGTGAAACCGCTTCTTGCTCTACCTGCAGACGTTTGTATCCACTGCAAGTTATTTGAGCAACAGAACAAGTGGGTTTCAGTAACGTTTGAGGTCCTTGAAAGTCACATTTGCACCTTGCAAGCAACCCTCACATGGACCGCCAAACCGAGCGGACTAGTTGCGGACCTGACTTGGACAGATATTTCAGTATTTGTCCAAGTCCGGTATTCGAAGATTCTGAGTTCAGTCTTCTTGGTAGGGATGCACTTGCACACGCGTAGGCATTCACGGGCTACATGCTACCACTGAGTTTATTAGGTATACTACCACTCTCACTGCCGTATGTATGCTCTGTATGCTCTGAGTAATAAGGTTGAAATTTTGTCAACCGTCAGTGAGCGTGATATGACATGCATCGTGTTTAGTCTCTAGTAATAATACGTATAGACATGGCAAAGTTCAAACGCGTATTTCTCGTAAAAAAACGATAAAAATTAGTAGGCGAAAATTGCGACTGAACGTTGCTAAGTGTATACATATTGGTGGTGCTGACTGTAACCAACCTACCATGTGTGTTACAAACTTGAAATTAATATTTTTTAACTTTCAGGTCAAGTTAAGGAGCCAGTTCTTAGTTTGAAAAAAAAGGTGGTTGACTTCGAAGGGTTTCACTTAAAATTTAACATTACTTTGCCTAGAGAGTCTTACCCTCTGCCGGCGAATATCCTTATTGGTCAGACGGAGCTGACCAATATAAAAAATTACAAAGTAAGTAATGTTATAATCTTATTTTTTACGCTTAAGTAATGGCTTTAGAACCAAAACAAGTCTTAATAAGAGGAGCTCGTGGCTTAATAAGAACTGCCACTCGGGTCGATCTTTAGGTAAAGCTGTGCTTGCCTAGGTCGGTCTGTGGATGGGTGACCGCCCGACATACCGAGTTTCCTCCGTGCCTCGGAAAGCACGTTATGCTGTTGGTCCCGGCTGCCATATTATATAGATCTATGGCAGTCGTTACAGGTAGTTGTGACCTGAAATTCTGACATCCAGTTTTAACAAAGGGTATCGTATTACCTAGAATTAACTGGGTTGTGGGGGTCAGATAGGCAGTCGCATGTAAAATACTGGTATTCAGCTGCATCCGGTTAGACTGGAAGCCGACCTCAATATAGTTGGGAAAAGGCTAGGCAGATGATGAACCAAAACAAGTCTTTCCAAGGGAAGTCGCATTATCCAGTACTAACTGACCTGTGGAGGTCAGTTACGCAGTCGCTCCATGTAAAATACTGATATTCAGCTGCTTCCGGTTATACTGGAAGAGAAACCCAACATACTCGTAGTTGAGGATAGGCTAGACAGATGATAATGAATAGCTATAGAACAAATGTTCACGCTACTTGTACCCATTAATAAAACCCATATATTACGCCGGTTACGTGTAATCCAAGTCCGTTCAATCCGTTGAGTCAAAATTTTCCATAAAAAAACTGATTGGGGCCGTGTTCTTGAAATGGCTATTTTGCGTATCTATAGAAGAGACGATGCCTTTACGTTTGTGTCTTTCTTCTACTCTACTATTTTGTGTCTCATGAAAAGTAGACGTTATGCAGTTACGCCCTTATTCGTAGGATACGACGATATGTGAAACCGCTTCCATAACAACAAGCCAACCATTATCACACAGAAGTGTTCCGTGTTTATACGTACTATACCTATTTAAATTTCTTTCAGAAAACTGCACAGGGAATACGACTAGATGTCCAAGCTATTCTGGACCAAAGCATGACCGGACGTATTTGTGCAGTTGTCGAATATATTGACAACCATCACATTACGCGGCGTGCTCGATTATTTGGGGAGGTAGAGGTCCTTCCTCGTCACCATATTGATGTGACTAGCGTAAGTTTCTCTTTTTACCTGTGTACAGTTTAACAAGCTAATAAGCATACAGCTAGCTAACTTGCATTTACTTTTACGGTTATACAGATAGGTACATTTAGAGACTGATGCCAAATGAGACAGTGTTAGACATCAGTCGGTTTAATGCGGAACGCTTTATAAAACAAAATTGCAATCAATATTTTCAGTGTACCTACCAGAATTCTAAAAAACTGTACCTGTATACTTATTAGCTTGTTCGACTATACTTACTTTTCCGTATAAAATGTTGATCTAAGTACAACAAAAGGCACAAAGTCGTAGGTACATTTATTATGACAAAAAAAAATCGTATTTCGAAATTGATGTTTTTATTTGGCGAATGACCCCAAAAATTATTCATGTTGACATATTCTGAATGACGCTGTTATTAAATTCATCGATGAGTTTAAATTTAATAAACCGTACTTCATAATTGAACTCGGAAACGATACTGAGGTATTCCATGAAGCACACCTACGAATATCACTCGCATAGTGCGGAGACTAAGAAATAAAAATGTCGATTGGAGAAAATATTTATTATTTATTAAGAAGGTCTAGTGGCAGTAGTTCGGTTGAAATATAGCACCGAACTACTGCCACTCTTTAGTTGCAACAGTTCGGTTACATTTTTTAGGGTTCCGTAGTCAACTAGGAACCCTTATAGTTTCGCCATGTCTGTCTGTCCGTCCGTCCGTCCGTCCGTCCTCGTTTAATCTCTGCGTGACCGTTAGCACTAGGAAGCTGAAATTTGATACCAATATGTGTATCAATCACGCCGACAAAGTGGTAAAATAAAAATTGGAAAAAAAATGTTTTATTAGGTACACTACATCGATGGTACACTACATCGACGACAGTACACTACATCGATGGTACGCTACAGCGACGGTACCCCAAATCGATGGTACGGTCAGCATCAGAAGTATATTAACATTACTTAAAGTTTCGAAGCTGTTTTTTTAATAAAAACTTGTTAGATATTACTCGTAACTACATGTTATTGGAGTTTAAGGACTATTTTGACGAATAATCTTCTGAAACATTAAAAAGCTGAACATTTCGGAATTTTAATTCTTTTATGTACAGGACTCTAGCTATTATTTTTCTGATGCTGACCGTACCATCGATTTGGGGTACCGTCGCTGTAGCGTACCATCGATGTAGTGTACTGTCGATATAGCGCACCGTCGATTTGGTGTACTGTCGATGTAGCGTACCATCGATGTGGGGTACTGTCGATTCATTAACCCGTCGATGGACCGTTGTTGATACAGCTACCATCGATGTAGTGACTCGCGATGTTATGTATCAGACCCACACTTCCTAGTGTTAAGCTGGAAAGAAGAAGTAAGTTCATTAAGAGAGGCCATGGTAGAGAGAACGAATTCAGCCTTAAGACTTGTCTCCGAGTGGGGTGACGAGAATCTGGTAGATTTTAACGCCACCAAAACGCAAGTGTGTCTGTTCACCGCCAAAAGGAGTCCGTTTAATCTGGCCCCTACTTTCCGGAATGCGTCTGTACAAGTTACTGACAGTCTCGAGCTTCTTGGCACGAAGTTGAGCGCGAATCTGAACTTCGGCGCCTACATCGAGTCGAAAGCTCAAACTGCGGCAAAAAAGCTGGGCATCCTAAACAAGGTTAAGCGGTACTTCAAGCCTGGACAGCTTTCAGTATTATATAAATCTCAAGTCCGGTCTGGCATGGAGTATTGCTGTCACCTTTGGGATGGCTCAGCCAAATACCAGCTTGCCACACTTGACTCTGTAGAGCGCAGAGCCAGGAGGCTAATTGGTGGCGATAAGCTGGTTTTCAAACTACATAGCCTGGCCCACCGTCGCAAAGTCGCATGTCTGTCCCTTCTTCTACAGACTGTACTTCGGTGAGTGTGCGCAAGAGCTCCACGAGCTGATCCCACCATCTCCCTTCTTCCATCGGGAGACTAGACGTACTGCAGGGTATCACCGATACCTAGTCGACATTCCACACATTCGAACGAAGCGCTTTGCTGGGTCCTTTATTATGCGCACAGCCAAGGAGTGGAATTCCCTGCCTGCGTCGGTTTTTCCGAGTTCATCCCTAGTAGCAATTGCCGTTGGCTTCCATACGCCAACAGTTGGGAATGTATTGGCAGACGGTTAGTTATTCCGCCAACCCAAACTTAAAATAGGCCCATTGTCATAAACATGCACTATTTGCCCTACGAAGAGCCAACGACGGGCCTGCGTTACTATTCTTACTGTTGGGTGATTTTTGTAGGGATTTATGTTATTAAAACAACATTGGGCCAACTAACGACGGGCCTGCTGCTTCTATTGCTACTGTTGGGAGATTTTTGTAGGGATTTAAGTTATGATAACAACATCGGTCCAACTTAGATACCCTTCAATGGCCCTGTTACTTGCTGCTCCTACGGGGTGGTATCGGGGTGCGCGGGGGGCGGGCGGCGGCACTCGTCGCCCGGCCCGCCCGCCATTTTGCAGTTTGTTATTTCATTTGTGCGGTGCCGGGTGCGCTTGCGGCTGCGGAGTATTTGTTTTATTTATATATATAAAATATTAGCCTGACAGGCAGTGATAAAAATGTTTAAAGTTGTGGAATTTGACGATGAAGATGGTTACGGTGGGGAACTCGGTGTGGTGCGTGAAAACTGGATGACGCCACGGAAGACGCATTGCATGTGACCTCCATATACCTAAAACTGCAATAATATTCAACAAATGCCTTAGCAGTAACGAGGCTCCAACTAAGATAACATGGACATTATGTCCTGTAAAACGTTTATTTTACGAAACGGGTAAGTTTTTCATAAGTAGGTATTTATCTACTTAGAACCCGTGCGAATTACCTTGAGACCTGGGACTAAGATGCTATTATTTATGAAATACTATCTTATTTTGTTCTTAATAAATCTCGTGCAAACCTCTAGCTAAAAAAAATACTAGGTAGGTACGACGCACGGAGAGGTATTTGGCCCTAAAAGTTGGCCAAAATGGATTTTTTTCATATTAGTGCTACTCCCTCTAACGCATTGTTTTGAAAATACAAATCGCTAGCACCTTCCAGCACGCCGTGGGCTCAGTCGGAAGTTACCGTATGCTAACAGTGTTCGTGTGATTGTTCGATGCGCTCAGATTTCGTTATTTTCAAATATTTGCCATCTTTTGACTGTAGGAGTTTGTGTCGGTTTTTAGTATGGATTGTGCACAACCAGGTATCTTTTTTATTTAGCACTTAATTTTAACAACTAATCTAAAGCCATTCTTCATTTATATCCTTGAGAAATAAGCACCAAGAAACTGCCATAAAAAAAGACATTTTGGAAATTCAAAGGTGTTTTTAATATACATTTTAGCACACATTTTCTAAGATTCTAATGGTGTCTTATAGAGTAGACCTATAATAATCTAATTGAGCTCCAAACATGCCCCCCATAGCACCGCTTTATTTTTGGCGATTTTTTTTCCGTAGGCACATTCGATACTCAATAAATTTTGTTTTACGTATGTCTTGCGTTTTTTTGTTATAGGTTCTTCTGGAATGAGAGTTTTGACTCGAAATTATTTGTTCAATAGAATGGAACGTTCAAATACTTCAACTTTTACTGAAAAGTTGAAGTTTATGGAACAGGAACTGCTCAATCAATATGCAGAAAATGATGAAAATATTGCTGCTATTAAGTTAAAACTGGTAAACTTCAAACATCAATTTACACAAAAATGGTCAGCTGCTCGGAACACTAAATTCCTGAAAAACAATGCCGAGTGGCTCAATGGAAGCCAACTTTGGGAACACCAATGACGGGAACACCAGCAGACGTTTTTTTGAAAACTTTAAAATATCGGCGGAAATTACGGGGATAGATGAAAATTTAATTTATCGATTAAAAGTAATTCTAGACACATTGTGCTGTGTTTTAAAAATAAAAGTGGAGGAGTTCGAAAAATATTGTCAAGAAATGGCAGAACTATATGTTTTGCTTTACAACTTTTATCCAATGTCTCCGACATTACACAAAGTATTGTGTCATGGGGCTGAAGTGGTGGTGAGAAGCCATTCTTCCCATTGGACAATTGTCCGAAGAAGCGGCAGAAGCCCGCAACAAACATAATTCAGAATGTTCCGGCTCAACCACAGATGACAGAAACAACAGAGATATGCCCTTTAGCCGAAAATGTATCGGGGACCTGTGTCGTCAGTTCACACACGCAGAGCAGTAAAAACAATAGATATACGCATTCGCAAACACATCCGCATTTCTTAAATCATTACGTACTACACAATCAATTATAAACCTTATCCCTTCAGTCACAGCGTGTATTTACCATGCACCGCACAATTTACTTAGTACATTTTGTTTTACTTCGACGCTAGTGATTGACTAAATCGAAAAGTTATCGATTCTTCTATTTATTATTATATTGTAATAAAGTTCTTTTGGGGTCCTGAAAATAATATATTATAAATAAAAAACAATACTTATGTCCAGAAATCATTCAAAATATAAAAAGTCATTTATTCAAAACAGGTTGATTAAAAAAAAAAATGATTTGTGTCTGTAGTAAATCGTAATATTAACTTACACCACAGATGTGTTGCAACAGATTTTGACGTTCGAAAAGTGCTGATTATAAGCAGCACTTTTGTCTGTCTGTTATTTTAAGTCCCTTATGGGTTGAATTTCAAAAAATAAATCCTTTTTTATTCCTTGTCTACAATATAAAGGGAACCTCTGTGCAAAATTTCAGCTTTCTAGGTCCAAGGGTTTGGGCTGGGCGTTGATGAGTCAGTCAGTCAGGACTTCTCTTTTTATTTAAGTATATAGATAAATAGATAACTCGAGCAACCAATGAATACTATTTATTCAGTCAATATTAAGCAATAAAAAGCACTTTCTATTTTCAGTATTGCTTGCAAAAATAAGAAAGCGTGATAATATAAACGTTGTTATTAGTACCTACCTATATTTATAATTTGTTGTTTAAACTAAAAATAAATTTATATTTTATTAGTAAATACATAGTAGGTACAGAATATTGGTTTTTCTTATCTCCACTTACGGCAACGCACAGTAACGCCATAAAATACGCCATAAACTGCAGTAACAATTGTGTAGAGTAATTAATTGTATAATGCATAATATGTATAATCATTCGTACGTATACGCAGAATCATCGTATAAAATATCGACAACTACAAACATCACAATTAGACATCTCTAGCTCACAAAGACTGACAGCAGCAGCTTTTCGAAAATATTGTGTGAGTGAGAGCATCAGTAAAACACCTATCCATTGCGCTATTAGATCAGCCGATTCACTGGTCGATTTGTACTAAACAAGCAATGGTTTTTGTTCCTAATGAAAACTATTGATTTGGTTTTTCATCATGTTTCTCGTACCACGAAGTAATGTTTTAATGAATTTAATATGAAAAACATTATTTTTGTAGTACTTACGTGTGAAATGAGATACCATCTTTCGTGTAATTCACAATACAGCTATTATTTTTACAAACATTCACTGAACAACGCGGCATTTTGTAAAAAATCACGAGCAGTGAAGACGTCGCAAGTTGACATTCGACTTACTATTGAAAGTGGCATAAGGCCCCGTCGTGGCCACATGAGTTCGCATGTACCACGCCTCCTTGCCATATCTCCTGTTGTTTCTGTCATCTGTGGGCTCAACTATACCCGAAAATTTTCCCGGGTAGCCTGCAACGCAGACGTTTTAAACAGGCTTCTCCTAACGTCTGACCCTGTCTTGACGGGTATGAGGAAGAAGAGTAAAAAAAGTCATCCATTTTCAGCTGATGTTTTAAATTTGTTAGTAGAAAGTGACATTTTAAATGTGAGGTTAGAAGGTGACGACGATAATTAACGAATTCTTGATTGTATTTATTACTTATGCCTTTTTTTTACCTTTTCCAAGCTAAACCTGAAATAAAACATTATTTGGCAGCCAATAAACGCACAAAATATTTTTGGCCAACTTTTAGGGCCAAATACCTCTCCGTGCGACGCATCATTTTGCACAACATACCTAAATTGAAATTGAATCATCGGCCCGGTCTCAAGTTAATTCGCACATAACCTAACAAAAAATTGTCTATAATTTATCCTTACTGGCATTGCATGTGTTTGTTGTTTTACTATAATGGGTTGTGTTGTGTTTGTTGCAGATAAACTACATAACCTACATTGGTGGGAACAAAACTGGTCCTATCACAAGAAGAATCCTTGAACGAATCTTTGACAACAACTTAGCTGCAAAGTGTAACTTTGTAAAAGTATGTAGGTACTCTATCAATGTATCATAGTAGGTACCGTGTGTATCGTTTTACTGCAGAGCTACCGTCTCCAAATTGTGTAAAATTTGTCTTCATTTTGTCAATAACATAATATAACAATAAATAAATATTAAATTATCATAATTTGTATTTCATTTAATTTCAGTTAATTAACACAAAGTATACCTAATAGGTCAACGCAGACGACACAATGTCCTCTCATGTACTCACGTCAAAGTGCAAAAGAGAGACGACTGTTTGGTGGGTGACTTTTGTATGTCGTCGTCTGGGTTGGCCTATTAGAGGGCTGGTTTCAGAGCGACGCGTCTTGCCAGCGCCGGCCGCACGCACGTCGCTGCACATGAACCTTATCGGCTTTAAAATAAGGTTGGTTTTTCAAAACATCGCAAAAACCAAACTTATTATGAAGCTGATAAAGTTCATGTTCAGCGACACGCGTACGGCCGGCGCTGGCGAGACGCGTCGCTATGAAACCAGCTATAGAACCAACAAACATACAACCGCTTGCCTACATGTATTATGTGTCGTTGGGCCTACCCATAACACGTTTTCCTCGGGCCTCCGTAGGGCAATGCACGTTGGCCCTATCGCAAGTTGGGCCTTCGTAGGCAAATCCACGTAGGCCATCAGTTTTGGGCCCAACCCGCAAACTGCCCGCCAATTGTATGCATTTGCCAACTAACCAGAGGTATGTGGCCCAACTAAATGCCAACAAAAAATGCTACTAGGGATATAACCCTAATCTGTTGAAGTAGCGAGTAAACAGGCTTCTACTGGGTAAGCTCGTTCTATCGTCGACATCATCTCTGCCCTTAGGGCAAGATTGAAGTCAAGAGCAAGCCCATTTATAATTTAAAAAAAAATACTATTATACTATACTAATAAACTAATTTCGGAGAAAGAACATAAATAACAAACATTGTCTTGTGTTCAACTCAGCGACCAACTATTCTTATCATCTAATTAGTCGTTAATAGAATAGTAAGCTTTTAAACAAAGATTAGATTTACTTAACTTTGAAAATGAGAAACAAGGATATTAAAGTCCCACAAACTACCAGGAGGCCAGAATGGTGAATTATATAGTGGGTAAATCATCAAAATCCAGCTCTGGGCAGAGCGGTAGGGAGTGTCAGACTTCTACTGACTAAAAACCACCCATGATCCTTCTGAGCCTTTTGTGTCGAGGCTGCGGTATCTCTTTTGTAATACAATACCTCCTTCCTCTTCTGTTCTCCTGGTAGTTTGTGGGACTTGACTACCTATGCTTATATTCTCAAACAACAAAAAAAATTAACCGAACTGTTGCAACTAAAGAGTAGCAGTAGTTCGGTGCTATGATTATTACAACCGAACTACTGCCACTAGACCTTCTTAATAAATAATAAATATTTTCTACTATCGACATTTTTATTTCTTAGTCCCCGCACTATGCGAGTGATATTCGTAGGTGTGCTTCGTGGAATAGGAAATTAATTATTTTAATTTTCTTATTTGAAGCCCACCTACGGGTGTGCCAAGTGGAGTACTTTAGGTGTGCTTCGTCTGGGTGTGCTTCGTTTGGGTGTGCTTCGTGGAATACCTCACGATACTGGACTGCCAAACTGTCATAAAGCGTGGCTCATCGTATGTTAGCTTTATCCAGGCGTAATCCCACACCCTAAAACATGCTCTTGACAGTAGGACAAATACATCCCAAAGGTTAATCCGACAGGTTAGAGGAATTAACTTTAATTTTTTTTTATTTTCAGTCGATCATATTTACATCGTCTAGTGTAACTTGGCGCAAAATGATATGATTGAATAGTTAGGTCCCGCTAAGATATTTTGTGGACGCTCAAAGTGCCACATAGGTGCAATAATTTTTCGTAGTTTTATTTTAGTTTTTCTTAGTTTATAAATTACTGAGATTTTAGTTATTTAGAATATTCTTTAATACATTAAATGGCTCAAAATAAGAACAAAAAGCAGCTGAAAGACAAAATTGCAATCGATTTTGTCAAGACTTTTTTTGGGAACCTGTGACTATCAAAGGGTCTGAGTGATCCCGTCGGAGCCGCGGATTTTAGTACTAGATGACGTGGCCTCGGCACAAGGGCAAAGAAGGAACATGGGTTCGGTTTTTAGTCAGTAGAAGTCTGACACTCCCCTTCGCTCTGCCTAAGAGCGGGGGGGGGGTGGGGGGGGGGTCATTTGATTATTTTCCACCCACCAAAAAAAATAAAAAAATGGTCTGAGTGATGGAAAAATACCAGAAATCAATTGGAAAATCAATAAAAAACCGGTTAAAGTTGTTTTAAGGCTTCTACAGTGCGCTACGTCGATGTTATAGAGTTTAACGCGTGAAGCTCGCAGCTAAGGATTAAAATGTTAACATAAATCGCACTTATCCGATTTAACAAGAATCAGCAAAAAATAGCCTATCCCGAAAAAATATAAAAGGTGTAAAAAAAAATTGTACGAAAACTTTAAGGCGAGGTTGCAGTACCTGCCCTGCCGCGCGAGCGATATAATGCCTAAATTTTGACTGTTTTTTGCTTCTTGGAGAAAAACTATAAAGAAATTATACAATATGTTTTCAACATTTACTTCAAATAAAAACTTCTATCTATTGATATAACTTTTAAATAAATTCATGATGTGTCTTAGCAGTACCTACACGTTTCAAATTGTGTTTGATAAAAAAAAGTATCGAGCCGATCATTCTAAATCGCGTTTCTATCTTTACGATTTATTAGAGAGTATGTTAAATTTTTATGTAATGATTTTTATTTATTAAAAAACTCGTATTTAGTTCGATTTTTATAGGTTCAAAAATCTTAAAATTACTGCAACCCCGCCTTAAAGGGACTATAGAACCCATTTGCAACTTTGATTTGCGGATCTTACCCGATACCGTGTTAAAAAATGACCTTGCTAACATTTTCGTAACTTTTAAATGTAATATCACGACTGCAATCCTCGGAGGGATAGGCATTACAGTACCATGTTACGCTTGTTTGTCACCACAATGAGTATCGAAAAGTAGTTCTTATTTTAATTGACCCCAAACTAATCCCCATAATAACATAGCTCGTGCATTTTTTATGATTTACTTAGTTCGAGCTAATTTATTAAATTAGCTTTGTTACATATATAAATTACCTTTCCCTAATATATCTTCGTACGAACCAAAACCAATGAACCATGTTACGTTTTTCATTAGAAAAAATGTTGAAGATCACGAGAGATCACGACTCAAGACATGAACAGGCCTATATTTGGATTTCAAAGTTAAGAACTTTAATGAATGCAGGTCGGCCAATGACCCCGTCGGGGCTGCGGATTATCGAAAGAGATTTTTCCACAAACCAAAAAAAAAAAAAAAGGGCGGTCAATGACCGCTATTGACATCTTAGCTGGCAGCAACTATAGTCCCTTTTTATTTTGATGAAGCTAGACTGTATGGACTAAAATAGGCGTAAAAAGATCCATACTGAAACTAAAAGGCACTTGTTGTTCTGGTCACTACAATAATGATTTTGTTCTTGAACATAATATTCATGCCTTCTATAGTTACGGAGACATTGGAGGTCAAAGTTCCAACATTTTCACACGTTGAAAATATATTTTTAAATGTTTTGATCCCTGTAGGTACTATTGAATATGTATCTATGCCGTAGCATTAAGTAATACGGTGAAACGTGATTCTAAGGCTGCCTGTCCACCGGAGCGGAGCGAGGCAGCGGAGCGGAGAAACGGAGAAATATTAACCAATAGGACTGCACAAAATCTCCGCTCCGGTCCCAGTGTGCAATCCTATTGGTTAATATTTCTCCGTTTCTCCGCTCCGCTGCCTCGCTCCGCTCCGGTGGACAGGCAGCCTTAACCTCAAAAAAAAAACATTTCCTAGTAATATGTAAAAAAGATTTTTTCCGCTGAAAATGTACTTTAACATTAATTGTTTTAGGGATAACATTTTTAATGTTTTGTACGATTTTTATTTATGGTATTTTTCACAAATCTTTTCAGGTTCATTATTCATTATCTATATAAATAAAGAGAGTAGTCCTGACTGACTGACTGACTGATTGACTGACTGATTGACTGACTGACTCATCAACGCCCAGCCCAAACCCTTGGACCTAAGCTGAAATTTTGCACAGAGGTTTCCTTTATAATGTAGACAAGGAATAAGGAAGGACTTTTCGAAATTCAACCCCTAAGGGAGTTAAATAGGGGATGAAAGTTTGTATGGAAAATCGTCATTTTCAAGCGGGCGAAGCCGCTGGCAAAAGCTAGTAATTAATAGATATACATGGTTATTTTTCAGAGGGAATTTAAAGGAAGAATCCGACGATCGCTAAGTGCGTTAAACCTGCGTCAAAAGTCTAGCCACAGCCTTCCGCACAAGAGTTTAACCATCGAAGAACTCAAGGGTAAGTAAGAATAACATCAAGCCTGTAATCCTCCATGGGATAGGCAGAGGTGTATCTATTGTTAGTACACCCACATTTCGCTAGTTATGATGAAAGTCTGATATAATAAAGGGCGATGCTATTGCCATCATTCAGACTCTATAGCTGCTACTGAGAAATTCCTGATAAAAACCCAATAACACTTCCCACCAACCTGGGAATCAAACCCAGAACCTCACGCTGCATGTTTAACTTTTTGAGCGCCACAGTCAAGTAAGACGACAAGCCAAAAAGTACCTTAAGTCGACAGACTTAAGGCACTTTTTTGCTTGTTCGGCTGGTCGTCTATACGTGGTCAAAAGGTTAAGCCCCATGTAAGTAATAAGGGGCGGCAAATATCCAAAAAACATTTTTGCTATAAATATTTTAACCAAACGCACTAAAAGTTGCGGGGAAAGTCAGATCAATGAATAATGGTTAAGTATAGTATAGACTACCAATACATTAAGTATATAAGTATTACATTGAATTGAAGGAGTGTGCAGAGAGCGTGGTGTCCCGGTGGTGTTGGCCCCGACTTACGAACAGTAAGTCGTGGGTTCGAACCTAAGAAGGCGCAATACTTTTTCTGCTCTCAAAAACGGTGAAGGAAAACATCGTGACCAAACCGGCATGTCCTAAGCCCCAGAACCAAAAATTTGAAGACGTTTGACCGCACTGGGGCCGTGGTAGATCATAGCCCATCCCCTTTCAAAGAAAGGAGGCCTGTGTCCCAGAAGTGGGAACATTAATAGGGCTGATGATGATATTTATGGAATGTGTCAATTAGTTCAACAATTGTCTTGACATAAAATCACAAGCAAATAATACAGACAGTGCCCAGCGTAACCTCCCCCCTTGTATAGAGAGAAGAAGAGGGCAAGTGGTGTGAGAAGAGGGGTCAGATAAGGCTGGGTACTGACTGCACCTTAAATATATTTAGTAGGTACTGCATTAAGACGCATGAAGTATTCACGAACATAGTTTTTTTTGGAAGCCAAGTTAGTACAACATAGATAATATCTAAAAAAAGAAACAGTTATTTCGTAAGGACGTTTTTTTTCCAACGTTTGTAAGTTCCACTAACAGTGTGTCAAGGAATATGTTTTTATTTTTCGTATGGTAGGGTGGTTAGTTTAGCTTTAGGGTATAGTCTAGTCAACAAGTACTTTTTTGATCAACTTTTTGCAGCAGTCTCCGAAAATTATGATTGAGGTGTCATTCGATTCAAAATGGCATCCAGATGATTTTTGAAAAAATTGAAGTTCTGCTTGCAAAAATTGCAAAAGTTATTAACAATTAACTAAAAAATTGAAAATGAATTTCGTTTTTTTTTTAGTTTTTCGTTAAATCACCATTATTTGTTTTTTCTTTTCGATATATTAAAAAAAAATGTTTTATTAAAACTTTCATTGTTTATGTAATAAACAATTTGTTAAAAACAAATAAATTTTTACTTTATATTTTTTTTTCTTATTTTACTTATTGTCACAAACACAGATGTGATTTTGTTTTTTTTCAAATTAAAAAAAAAGTTGTAAAAAAATTAAATGAAAAAAAAAGAATCATGTCTGTTTTTGTGACAATAAGTAAAACAAGAAAAAAATATAAAATAAAAATTTATTTGTTTTTAACAAATTGTTTATTACCAATGAAAGTTTTGATAAAACCATATTTTTTTTTAAATATCGAAAAGAAAAAACAAATAATGGTGATTTAAAAAAATATACCTTAATATTAATTAGAAGTGGGAGAAAATAATTGTTAATCAACAAATGCGTTTTTAGCAAGCATCATAGTTATCATCAAAGATTATGTAATAAAAAAATAATATCTCATAAACAACGCATTTGTTTATAAAAATTGTTTAAACAATAAGAGATAAAAAATATTAAAAATCATTTTTAGGTAGCTTCTGATCATCCAAAAACGGTTCAATTATAATATAATAAAAAAAAGAATTTTATAATGTCTAATGAAGCTATGTAATTTTTCACCTCAGTAAATTGTTAATAAATTTTTTTTAATTTTTCCAACGAGAGTCTATTCTAAGACCTTTGAAAAATAGCTCCACGAAAGGAAAAACAATCTCAGATCAAAAGTATAACAATTATCGCACTTGCTATGTTAATGATCGTACTATAAAAAACTGTTAATTAAGTAGGTAATGGATAAGTTATTGAAAATTCGCGATAAAAACTTTTGAACCACGGATTATTGTTTATTGATCCATCTTGCAGGCGCCTGAATTTTTTCAATTTTTAATTTTCATATTTAATAAGTTTAAATAATATTTATTCATGAAAGGTCCGAATGGAGCGTATATAGCTTGTGCAAGACGGAGTACCAGTTTTCGGGCGTATTTTCAACACGATGGAAAAGTTATTAATATTGGTCCTACAATTCCAAATGTTAGAACATTCTTTAGGAAATTTCCTCCTCTTTTTGAATCTTTTTACAAATTTGAACAATTTTAATAAGGTTTTGAGATATTTGCAAAAAACTAAACCCATTTTCATTTTTTTAGTTAATTGTTTATAACTTTTGCAGTTTTTGCAAGCGGAACTTTATTTTTTTCAAAAATCATCTGGATGCCATTCCGAATCGAATGACACCTCAATCATAATTTTCGGAGACTGCTGAAAAAAAATCATCAAAAAGGCACTTGTTGCCTAGACTAGTAGGTAAACAAAAAACAAAACTTGGGTGAATTTCAACAAGAGATTTTTATGTGTCATTTCGGTGGTTTTTTTTTATTTCAATGCTATCTACATATTTTTAATGACAAATAAAACTTTAGCCTATTTTATAACATTGTGCGTGAGTGGACATCAAATATCATCAAAAGTAACATATATATTTAAGGATGAATTTTTAAGAGTCCACTGAAATGAAAAGTGTCTACCGAAATGATAAAAATTACCACCGAAATGATATACTGTGCATACTAATCTAACACGAGTTATAACAGCCACCGAAATGAAATTATTTTTGTCCTCATATCACTGAAATGATAAACTTACTTTTTTGGCGGGAAACCGCAAGACGTTGGGACCGGTGCGTTCGCGCCGAGAGCTTGAGCCGGACTGATCCGAAGTGAGGAAAGGTGAGGGGGGCGTAACAACGCAATGTTGACATGGCTATTCTACTAAAACTTACTATCCTCTGAAATGATAACTTTTTTAAAAGATAAAAGTTAACTGCCTGTCAAATCCATGAGAAAGAAGATAAACAAACAAAAATAGTTTTATTTAATCGAATGTACTTATTATAATTTAATGATTACAAAATCGATTTAAACCCATATTACGAATGTATTTGCAGGGGAAGGTATTTTATGAGCGGAATTGGGTTCAGGACAGGCCACTGTGATGATAGAATAACACTTTGTAATTTTTTTTTTCGTATATTAATGGGTAGAAATCAATTATTTTTTTTGTCAAGGTAGAGAAGTACTTACGCTGTTGAGAAAAAATATATAAAATTAAAAATTAGCACATTGCACTACCGTTCTCAGGTTTGCCGTGTATTTTTTTTGCTTGGGCAATTCACCCACTTATAGATCTTTGTTATTTTTAAAGATGGTGTCTCAATTTATTTTTTTACAGATAGCGACCGCTACCGGTCTTACCAGCACCGTCTGAAGATAGATGGTAACTTTATCCGGCCACGGTCAGCTGAACCATCGCATTCCCGATCAAGCACCTTGCTGCCGTCCACCGAAGTCTGTCTCGATATTTACGATTTTTGTCAGCCCCTAAAGCGATCGTTAACCAACGGGCTACTTAAAAATGTCAATTACCTAAACGCAGCTCCCATCCCTAACCGTAAAGCTACATCATTAAATGGCAGCCCCACCCATCCTATTCAAAATAATATATTCGCTCAGTGCGGCAACTACAAGAAAAAGTCCCCTCCGTCGGGGAGTTTTCAACCGATGACGTTAGTGGTTCCAGAACGCCAGAACACCACCACTTCCCCACCACCACCACTGGCCTCTGCCCAGACACCAGATGTGACTATGTTCAGATGGCGGTCAGAAGAACAGTTTCCGGAACTGCCGCAGTGCCCACCGAATAGACCCATCCGAACAGACGAAAACAAAATCAATGAAACCTCGTAAGTTAAGCACCTGATAAATAAAAACTAAAATACCCAACAGAAAAAAACTGAAAATAAAAAAAAAGCGTAAGTATTTAAAATTTAACAAAACTTGGAATCAGGCGGGTCCATTTTATAATTTTATATTCAAACGCCTGCTTCCAAGTTTTATTTAATTAAAAATATGCTTATTTTTTGCTTTTCAGTTTTTTCAGTTGGGTTTTTTAGGTTTTAACTACTTTATATTTCTGGTTTTTTAGTTAGTCACGTAAAGTACTTCGCAGACGATCCTATATTCTATTAAACATAATTATTATAGGCAAGTTGTAAATAGAACAGTACGCTCGATATACCTGCCATAAAACTCGGTATTGCTTTACTTATTTCGACCACAATACCTACTTAAATAAGGTTGAAACTAGGTATCGTTAAAGTAGACAAAATTGGAGATAAGGCAATAGATACTGTTAATTTAGGTTTCCAAAATGTTATTAAATAATTCGTTGCAGTATTACGAACCGTTTGGAAATACAGGTATTAGGCGGCTTCCTAATTTGCAACGGTCGTACGAGCAAACGATGCGTTCCCGTCGCACGACGAGATTAAACACACTAGATGCAAATGTGCTCTGTGCACTGAAGAAACTATTCTTCAGTGTGTCCTAATAGAGCTTGCGAGTGAACGAAGATATAGCACGGGCAGAACGCGGGGGGCGAGGGACGGCACAGGTGAGTCGCGATGAGAGAGAACGCATCATTCGGTCGTACGATCGTGCGTTGCCTTTGGCGATATATAATATACTAGTGACCCGCCCCGGCTTCGCACGGGTGCAAAAAAGGTATTAAAACCTTCCTCTTGAATCACTCTATCTATTAAAAAATAAATACCCGCATCAAAATCCGTTGCGTAGTTTTAAAGATTTAAGCATACAAAGGGACATAGGGACAGAGAAAGCGACTTTTTTTTATACTATGTAGTGATATACATATATACTGTGCATGAGGTCCTGGGTTCGAATCCCTGGTCGGGCAAAGTGTTACTGGAACTTCAGCAGTAGCAGCCACGGAATAATGTATGTGTGTGAGTCATGTCACGTAAAAATACAGAATGCGCAACGTAATAAGCAGAATGCGAAGAGTACCTACCTGTAGGCCTTTAATGCAATTTTTATTAATTGAACTAATACTGTTATGATAAATCAAATTGACATCTACCAATCCGCACTGGACCCGTAGTGGATTTATAGCCCATTCCTCTCCTAGATAGGACGCAGTGGGAACAATATAGGCTGATGATGATAAATAAATAGGTATAATTATAATAAATCATAACAATATTAGTTCAATTCTCATCAAAAGATAAGAAAAATTTAATCGACCTCATAGTTGCTTTACTACCAATTCCCAGAAAATAAAAACTTCCCTGATACTGTCAGATTGAAAAATAGAACTTAGTCATCTTAGGACGTGCAAATGATTTTTAACCTAAGGTAAAACAATTACGAGTTCGATTTATTTGTTTGTTATTGTGCTGCGATATCTATCATATTATCCTCATTTGTTTAACAGCCTCAAAGAGAAGATTAAAATTATTAGAAAGGAGTTCAAAGTGAACTCGATGACCGTGAGTATTTTTATTCTTACTTCCTTGCTATTATTTTATTAATATTACTAGCTGTTGCCATCGACTTCACCCGCTAAGTAAAACTCGAAAATTATCCCACGGAAAGATAAAATCGGGATAAAAATTATCCCACGGAAAGATAAAATCGGGATAAAAATTATCCTATGTGATAAAAATCAAAATCAAAAGTGTAATATCGTGAAAAAATCTCTTTTGAACTTTGCTTTAGTGGTGGTAGAGATTCTTACCATTCAAAATAAGAGGTTTATAGACATTACTTTTTTGTTCCAGACAAATGAATGGTTCTGCCGGATATGGTTGTGGTGGTTGTCGGTGCAGCGCTCGTATGCCAACTTCGGCGAAGGAATGAGGCGCATGAATAGGCGCGAATATAAGCTTTAAGTACATACAACCGTAAGTACAAAGTAAGTACGCAAAAGCTACAGTGTTCAATAACCGTGTACTAACTGAGCCCGCCGCCTCGCGAGGCAATTTATGCGGTCGTGCCTCGCCCGAGGAAAACAATGAAAACATTAAAACAAGTTTAAAAATCTAAAACCCGACTACGAATAAAATATTGGTTTTTGCTCTCCAAGACCTTTCATTTGATACCAAACATGTTATGATTATCTCAATTTAATATTTTTGAGATAAGTTTTTGACATTTAAATTGCGTCATAAAAAGAATTTAAAAAATTTATATAGCCTATGTCACCCGGGCTATTCTTACGAATCTATTGACACCTCATTTATTAAAATCCGTTCAGTATTTTAGGCGCTACGGTGGAACATACATACATACATACCTACATACATACATAGACTGCCAAAATCATTACCCTTCCTTTTGGCTTCGCCGTAGTCGGGTAATAATCGTGTCGCGTGGCATACGCCCGAAGCAGCCTCGCGAGGCTTTGCGCTCAGTCAGAGACACAGCTAAAATAATTACGTTTATTACAATCTTTCTACTATCCGGTCACAGGACGATGCTGCAATCTCCTGTAGTCGTAGCATGGCAGTTTTTTTCTCGTAAATCGCAATTTATAATCATTTTTCTTGGTCATGCAAACGAACAAGATTGTTGACGCTTTCTCCTGTGACCTGACAAAGCTAGGGAAATGTGTGTTAGTTTATACATACATAGTTCAAACACACACAGCCGTTACTTATGACTTTGTTTTTTTAATAATGGAAAAGTAGGTACCTATATTTGAGTTGTTACATAAAAGTAAAAGGGATATTGTTTTAAAGATCCTACATCTGCCAACAAACTGCTTTACAGTTTGACAAAAGTATTTTTTTTGTAAAGTTTGTAGTGAAACCACGAATAAACTACTTTTTAACCGACTTCCCAAAAAGGAGGAGGTTCTCAATTCGATCGGTATATATATATATATTTTTTTAAATTTATTTGCCGTTACTTTTACTAGGCCTAAGTGCACAGATACCCTAACATAAATTGAAGTGGCAAAATAAATAGTTATCTATAAAACGCGCATAATACTAAAAATACATAAATTAGTAAAAAATACGGCAGCCTCGTTGGTCTAGTCATCGCAATAGCGACTGCTGAACATGAGATCCTCGATGATGATGATGATGATGATGGTCGGGTATAGTGTTATTGGTTGTTACATCAGGAATTACTCAGTAGCAGCAGTGGAGTCTGAATTTGTGTCTGTGATTTAATAAATACCTATGTTAATAAATATGTATTTATCACTTTTTTTAAGCGACGACGCTTAGGCCCAGTTCTCTAGCACTAAAATACACTTTTACGTAATTACTATTGCTGCCTGACTTTCGCCACACCTCGGACACTCCATACAACGCCCGCAAAATAATTACCTATTACTACTACATAAACAAATAACATTTGTGCACGACGTGCACGTGCAAATGTGTGCGTAAACTCTAGTAGGGTTGTCGTAGCCTAAAAAATGGCGCGGAAAGTGCAACGGTCTGCGTCGCGAAAACCGAACGACGACTAATACGAGCGCGAGCCATTGCTCAAGTGTCGGCGACGACTACCTCGAAGTGCGGGGTGAGGTGCGGTATTTAATATGAGCGCGGGGAAGGGAGTGTCCCTTCTGTACGTAGTACTATTATGTATTCTGTGCTTTACTTTTCGGTGGCGCCTATCATAAAGTTAAAAGTTATATAAAGTCATGAAAATATTATGTAACGAGGTTATATTTAATTTTTAAAATATGCGTATATCCCTCGTATATCCCTATTTTATCTAATGACGGCGGCCGCTCGGCATAGAGTATTTGGTATGAATAGTTTCGCCGTTTCACAGACTAAAAATATAACAGAACTCGGCTTTTGAACTTTTTCATAGATAATTAGTAAGTTTTAATGTCAAAAAAAATCAGACGGATTCCGTCGGTTCACAGTTTAGACCATTTTTTTTCGCAGACGGATTCCGTCTGTTCACAGACGACGACGTTACGAGTTACGTAGGTATACACCGCGGTCGAGCTAGGGCCTGTATTACTCAGTAGCAGACATTATTTGTATGCCTTGCAAGGCAGCACATATCTAAGTAGTGACTCTATAACATTTTTTTTTATCACACCGTGTACTCTTTTACCTATGAGTAGTACCAAAAAAAGATTTTTGAATTTGAATTTGTGTCTGTGATTTAATAAATATCTAGGCTTTTCCTAAGCGACGACGCTTATGCCCAGTTCGCTAACACTAAAATACACTTTTTTTTAGACTTTCGCGAAGACTTTACTTTTCGGTGGCGCCTAGCATAAAGTAGAAAATAATATAAAGTCATAAAAATATTATGTAACGAGGTTATAATAATTTAAAAAAAATATGCGTACCTATAAAGGGAGGATACTAAGGTATACACCGTGTGTTCATGCTAGGGCCTGAATTACTCAGAGCAGCGTTGATTGATTTGTGATTTAATAAATACCAACTGCTTGCGTGGTCAAGTGGTTTAGGCATTTGCTTTGTGACCCGGTGGTCGTAGGTTCGATTCCCACGGGAAGCATACTTTGTAAAGTTGTTCCCAGTTTCGTTAGGACATTGCAGGCTTGAATCACCTGTCTGATAAAAAGATGATTTCGTGCTTCGAAAGGCACGTATAAGCCGGTGGTCCCGGCCACCAAAACGGCGGTCGTCAAACCATGTCAGAGGCCTTTGAAGCGGTTTAGAAACGCTGAGACTAGGGTGTGTGACGGTCGTTAGACCTTACTGCCGACACGATAAGAAGAAAAAAAGAAGAATAAATACCTAAGCGACGTCGCTTATGCCCAGTTCGCTAGCACTAAAATACACTTTTACGTAATGCGGAGTGCTATTGTTGCTAGGCTTTCGCAAAGACTTTACTTTTAGGTGGCGCCTATTATAAAGTTAAAAAGTAATATAAAGTCATGAAAATATTATGCCACGAGGTTATTTAATTTTAAAAAATATGCGTATATAATAATAATAATAAAGGTATTTCCATTTATAAATGTAACGATTCTCCTGTAACTTCACACTCGCAACTCGCAACTTCGCTCGCGTCAATTTAGAATTTGACAATGAATTCAGACTCTGCTTGTAATCATCATCCGCCTTTAATAATGTTCCCATTGCAGGGAGTCAGGCCTCCTCTCTAAGCTACCCCGCGTGCAAGTGCGGGTTGGTAGATGTCACATGTCTTCAAATCTTTTGGTTCCAAGATAATATGCCTGTTTCCTCACGTTGTTTTCCTTCACCGTTTTGAGAGCAGTGATGATGAAATAAATTACATAAAGTAATGCAGCTGCCTGGGTTCGAACCCACGACTTACGGTTCGTAAGTCGTCGCCAGCACATCATTGCTGCGCGGCGGACAGACCTCCGGTGCGATCTCATGGCGGCATGGAGACAGCGACTGTCGCAACCCCGTGCAGGGCACGCCACGATAGCGGCGGTAAGTCCCCTCTTTGAGGAGTGGCTAGAGAGGAGCCACGGCGCCCTCACCTTCCGTCTGACGCAGGTCCTCACCGGACACGGATGTTTCGGGAGGTACCTGCACCGAATCAGGCGGGAGGAAACGCCCGGATGCTTCCACTGCGAGGATCGACCGGAGGACACGGTGGAGCACACTGTGGAGGTGTGCCCTGCCTGGGCGGAGCCCCGCCGTGTTCTCGTAGCGGCGATCGGCGGCGGTGACCTCTCGCGTCCGGCCCTGGTGCAAGCCATGGTCCGGGGCGAGGAGGAATGGGACGCCGTCGCCTCCTTCTGCGAAGCAGTGATGCTAGCGAAGGAGGTGGCGGAACGAGAGAGGGAGCGATCCTCTCAACGTCCCAGCCGCCGCGGAAGGCGCGGAAGGCGCTCCGGGCGTCGGGGGCCACGTGATGGCTTCCGGCCACCGTAGACGCGGGCCTGTGGACGGTGAGTAATGGGCTAGCTCGCCGTCCGGCCGTCGTCATGACGGCAACAGACCGTGTCGGCGGCGCGTTCGTGTTCCACGCGCGCCTCAAAGAGATGTCAGAAAGGAGGGGCCCGCAAGGGCCGACGCCCGTCGGGGCCGCGGTATTTGTACTAGATTACGTGGCCTCGGCGCAAGGGCAAAGAAGGAACATGGGTTCGGTTTTTAGTCAGTAGAAGTCTGACACTCCCCTTCGCTCTGCCCAAGAGCGGGGGGGGGGTCATTCGATGATTTTCCACCCACCAAAAAAAAAAAAAAAAAAAAAAAAGCACATCAGGCTATACAAAACTGTCAAATTTTCCCAATCAACCTAGACCTTAATATTTCAGCAATAAAGTTAATAATCTATTAAATAAATTATGTTAACATTTCTTAATATTTTTCAGATTCAACATGTATGTGGATTCAAGAGTGCGGTATAGTGTTAGAAACAAAACACTTTTCGTAGGGTAAAATAAGAATACTATAGTATAGCTTATACTTAATACTAAACGCAACAGAGTCGTGGCATGCAGATGCGACGACAATCAACTGGTGGACTCTATAAATGACATCGTAAGACAGATAAGACCAAAGTCGAAACCGAATTCTAATCCGCTGTCGCAGGAGATTAAACTGCTAACAGATGAACGTAGGAAAATAAAGGAAAGGACAGATCAAAAAGACCTTTCCACAATCAACAAACGTATCAGACACCTTATACGACAGCAGTCGCGACAGAGGAAGAACAAACTTATTTTGGAAACGATCGAAAAGCATAAAGGGCCGAAAGTTTTCAGAAAACAGTTGAAGCAACAGCCAGCAAATTCTTATATTGTGTACGGAGGATAACTTGGTTACAACTAATCGTGAAGACGTAATGAAGGTTGTGGAAAACTACTACTCCAATTTATACAGTTCCCGCACACCAGGGCCAGATTCGCGGCGGAGGGATCCGAGGGCGCCGTTGGTTAGGCATAGAACTGAGGACATGCCTGAGACAAGTTTGTACGAAATCAAGCATAAGCTCATGAAATCAGCGAAATCACCAGGCAAGGACAAGATAACGTACGAATACCTGAAGTACGGTGAAAAGACGAAGAGCCTGTTAAAGCAACTCAAATTGCTTTTCAATAAGGTGTTGTTTGAGGGTGTAGTACCAGATACATGGAAGAATGCGGTTGTGATACTTCTACATAAAAAGGGGATATAACCAATAGACTTGATTCTGCCCAGTCAGTGGAACAGGCGAGCTATCGATTTAATTTTTCGACTATTGATCACATTCACACTGTCAGGCAAGTTGTAGAGAAGTGTACTGAATACAATCGACCAGTAGCGGCAGTAGCCTTTATAGACTACGAAAAAGCGTTTGATACGGTGGAGCACTGGGCCGTTATACAATCTCTGCAAAGATGCCAGATCGACACGAGATATGTGGAAGCGATCAAAGCAGACTACCAAAGTGCAACGCTACACGTGAAACTCCACGAGCTCACTGAGCCGGTGCCAGTCGAGAGAGGGGTTAGGCAAGGGGACACCATTTCGCCAAAACTATTTACCTCATGTTTGGAAGCCATCTTTAAGCTTCTTGACTGGTCAAACAGAGGTCTCAACATCAATGGTGAGCGCCTAACTCATCTCCGATTTGCGGATGACATAGCCATTTTTGCGGAAAACCTAGAGGACCTATCAGCTATGATCGGAGAGCTTTATGATGCATCGGTGATTGTTGGGCTAAAGATGAACACATCGAAGACTAAAATTATGTTCAACAATCCCGACATAGATCACATTACTGTGCATGGGCATGCCATAGAAAGAGTGGAGGAATATGTCTACTTGGGATAAGCCTTGAACCTTGCCAAATTCGTACAAAATAGCGAGATAGAGCGCCGCATCCGCCTAGGCTGGGGAGCTTTGGGCAAACTGTCCGAAGTGTCATACAAGTGCACAAGTATTCCCATTAACCTCAAGCGTCGGACATTTGAACAATGCGTCCTACCAGTTATGGTCTACGGAGCCGAGTCATTGACGCTGACAAAGCAGGTGACGCTGACAAAGCAAACTCCAAGTCACCCAAAGAGCCATGGAACGGGCTATGTAAGGTATCTCTCTACGTGATCGAATCAGAAACGCAGAGATCCGGAAGAGATCAAAATTGATCGACATAACCCATGTGATCGCTAGCAGAAAATGGAAGTGGGCGGGCCATATATCCCGTAGACATGACAACAGGTGGGGTAGTCGGGCGCTTGAGTGGAGGCCTAGAGTAGGGCAACCGATGCGTTGGACCGACGACCTTGTTGGAGTGGCCGGTAAGGACGGGATGCGAAAGGCACAAAACCGAGAAGAATGGCGTGCATTAGAAGAAACCTACTACACTCAGCATGGTGGTTAAAGGTTGAAGAAGAAGGGAGAAGTATAGCTTATATTGTAGTCAACACCTGCCTAGCCTTTTCCCAACTAAGTTGGGGTCGGCTTCCTGACTAAGTGGATGCAGCTGAATACCACGGACTCTGTGTGGTGGTAAAAAACAACGCTTTACTAAACTTTACAAAATGATGAGGACGACGATAATGGACCAGATATTTTACATTACATAACAACGTATTTTGGTGTTTAAATTAATTGGTGATATAAATGAATTTAGGACTCGAAGGAAGCAAAAAACTATGAGGTACTAAGTGACTAATGTCTGAAGTAATAAACAAAAACTATGAGCACTAAGTGGATTCATGTTCAAGTGATAAACAAAAACTATGAGCACTAAGTTTACTCATGTTCAAGTGATAAACAAAAACTATGAGCACTAAGTGGACTCATGTTCAAGTGATAAACAAAAACTATGAGTCTGATTAGATGTACCTACATACTGACGTATGAATATTTATATCTGTTAGGCCCAATGCACACCGACGGAGGCGCGGCGAAGATACTGAGAATAAATCAATTTAAAATAAACCCTACCAGGCGCGGCGAAGCGCGGTTCTTGTCTGCTCTCGTGGCAGCTTGACGGCTCACCGCGTGATATGTGCGTGCGTGACTTAACAGTGATTGAACACTATAAGTACTATTAAGACTGATGTCTCAAGTGCCGTGGAGGAACATATACTTAATGTGAACAATTTTAACAAAACTTTTCAGTTATGTGTAAAATATGTAAAAAAACTTTTTTGCAAAAAAAAAAAACAACCGACTTCAAAAACACCAAAAACTGAAAAAAAAAACTTCAGAAGCAAAAATCTGCTTCTGAAGTCGGTGACATTTGTTTTTCACTCCGAGAGCCTTAACGGTATGAAGAATTTAGGCATCAACATTGACACTTGGGACCCAATAATAGTGCACATTCTCACGCAAAAAATGGATTCGGAAACCCTAAACGAATATTTTGCATCACTAAAACAACCAAGAGAACTGCCGTCTTTGAAAGAGTATTTGGATTTTTTGGAAAACAAGTTCACCACAATGGAGTCTGCACGTCGCAAACAAGATGCGACACAAAAATCTACCAATAACCCTTCAAGTTCAGGGAACCCAAAATCGAATCATGGCAAACAGTACTACGTCAGCAACAAGGCTACGTCACAGAAGACTACATCCGTAATTTGTCCAGTATGCAACGATCATCATGGCATATATTATTGCAAGGAATTTAAGGCAATGGCACCAGAGCTGAAAAGAAAAACAATTACGAAACATAGTTTTTGTACAAATTGCCTATTCAATCACAGCGGAAAAGAATGCAAGTCAAGTAAACGTTGCCAAAGGTGCAAAGGGCAACATAACACATTGCTACACGATGTATTTGCAAACGCTAGCACAACGTCACAGAACGTTTCCGTCCCCGTGCTGTCTGAGCAAGAGACAAGTCACGCGACTAATGTTGCACAACAAAAGCTTGCATCGACAGTTCTTTTAGCAACTGCAATTATCAAGGTGTCAGGAGCTGATGGAATCAAAAGAACTATGCGAGCCCTCATCGACCAAGGGTCACAAATTTCGCTGATTACTGAAAATGCAGCGCAACAGCTAGGGCTGCCCCGACAGAAATGTAAGGGAGTAATTACAGGCGTCGGTATGAATGACAAGACCTGCAAAGGAATGTTGAGTATCAACTGTACCTCATTGGATGACAATTACAAGTTTAGCACCCAGGTTCTCATAATGAAGAACCTAACGAGAAACCTGCCGAACTCAACAGTTTCTAAGCCATCATGGGCATTTTTAGAACAAATTGAATTGGCCGATCCACAGTTCTATATCAGTAACCCAGTTGACATATTACTGGGTGCGGACATCTACGCTAAGATTATCATGAACAATGTACATCGAGAGGATTCCAGTGGTTACGTCGCTCAGGAAACACGTATTGGGTGGATTTTGTTCGGCGAGGTACAAGGCCTACAATGTAACATAGTCCTTAACAACATTCAAGACATTCAACATTTTTGGGAGATAGAAGATATACCTGACGACGCTCAAACATCATATGAAGAAGATGAATGCATGAAATTTTACGCATCGACCACAACAAGGTTGGAAGATGGAAGATATCAAGTCAGACTGCCATTAAAGTCTAATTTCAACACGGAAATTGGGGTATCCAAACCCAAGGCTGTCGCCCAATTGTATCAGATAGAGAAGAAGCTCAGAAGAAACAAGTCAACTGCAGAACAATATAAGGCATTCATTGATGAATACTTATCACTCGGTCATATGAAGCCGGCACATAGCAACAAGAAACCTGAATATTATCTACCGCACCACTGCGTAATACGTGACGAGTCAACAACTACGTCACTCCGAGTAGTATTTAACGCATCATCAAAAACTTCGACTGGGACTAGTTTAAACGACTGTATGTATACAGGACCCAACCTTCAAAAGGATCTTATGACCCTAATTCTTAAGTGGAGACAACATCGCGTCGCCTTTATCGCAGACATTGAAAAAATGTTTCGCCAAATTTGGGCACATGAAGATGACCAAAACTTACAAAAAATAGTTTGGCGAGATTCTCCTAATCAATTGGTCCAAGAGTATCAACTTACTACGGTCACATATGGCACCAAGGCCGCTCCGTTTTTAGCGATGATGACCCTCAAGCAGTTAGCTAATGACGAGAGACCAAATTACCCAAATGCAGCCCGAGTAGTCGAAGAATGCTTTTACATGGATGATTTGCTACACGGTTCCGATTCTGTAGAGTCGGCAAAACAATTACAGCAAGATTTGAAACTACTTCTCAAGACAGGTGGTTTCAATTTACGAAAATGGAGGTCTAATTATCAAGAACTACAAGAAAACACCAACAAGGGTAACAATCAAGAACCTTACGACTTCAAACAAGCAGAGTCAACGAAAACATTGGGCCTTCACTGGAATTCTGGACAGGACATTTTCTCATTTCAATCAAGGATTGACGATACTACTGATACGCATCCTACGAAGCGGAAACTACTGTCTGAGATATCCAAACTCTTTGACCCCCTCGGATGGCTCACACCAGTGTCTATTAAGATGAAAATATTGTTCCAAGACATCTGGAAAGAGAAGAACCTGCAATGGGATGACAAGATTCCAGAGCAAATTAACCGAGAATGGACAAAAATTAAACAAGATATCCAAAACATAAATCGATATCAAATACCTCGATGGATAGGTACAGACACGGCCGGAAATAATATCGAGTTGCATGGATTTTGTGACGCATCGCAAAAGGCATTTGCATGTGTCGTTTATTGCAAAATAACAAATGTAGGTCAAACGAAAATAACTTTACTGGTTGGGAAATCAAGAATAGTACCTAACAAAAAGAATATTTCTTTGCCAAAATTGGAATTAAGTGGAGCACATCTGCTTTCTAAATTAATGGCTAAGGTAAAGGCAAGTTTCACCGGGCACGAGCACGACATCAAGGTTTACGGGTGGACCGATTCAATGGCGGTTCTGGGATGGATACAAGGAAGTCCCGATCGCTGGAAGGTGTTTGTTGCCAACAGGGTGCGACAAATAACCAAGGAGATGCCTTCCAGATGCTGGCGATATGTTAAGTCAGCGGAGAACCCCGCAGATTGTGCAAGCAGAGGATTAACAAGCCTGAAGCTAAAAGAACATGATCTGTGGTGGAATGGACCTGCCTGGCTACCTCACTGTACGCCGGACAACCAAACCATTTCGGAAATTAATTTCCCCGAAGAAGAAACCCTTAACAAGCACGTACATACCGTAACACAAGACACGACAAAGGGTGACAGCTTCGTCCATAAACTCCTTAGCAGAGTGAACTCATTCACAATGGCTGTACGCGTCATAGCACGATTACGACGCTTACTAATCCGTAAAGAAGATAGGCCAACAAAGCTATACCTAACCTTATCGGAGCTTCGCAAAGCAAAGGCCGTCATAATCAAAGAAGTTCAACAAATGGAGTTTCAGCAAGAAATACATGACTTGAAGAAAATCAACAGAGTGTCCACTACCATCAAGATTTTGAATGTGAACCCGTTTGTAGACGAAGAAGGAATACTTCGTGTGGGTGGAAGACTGCATCATGCTGCAATCAATCCCGAACTCAAACACCCTATAATTTTACCACATCAACATCGTCTAACGGAGTTAATAATAGGACTCGCACACAAACTCACGTATCACGGCGGAGCTCGAATTACTTTAGCATGCATCAGACAAAAATATTGGATTATCGGGGGAAACAATGCAACGAAAAAACAACTACGTGAATGTGTTACCTGTAGAAAACAGAACCCTAAGAAACTACAACCTCTAATGGGAGACTTACCTGCAGTACTGGACATGTCTATATTAAGACCAACAAGGGCCGTGGTGTCAAGACCACTAAAGGATATGTGTCAGTATTTGTTTGTATGGTGACGAAAGCCGTACATTTGGAACTAGTCTCCGACCTCACATCGTCATCTTTTATAGCCGCCCTACGCAGGATGGCGGCTAGAAGAGGCACCCCTTGTCACATGTATAGTGACAACGGCCGTAACTTTGTAGGAGCCAGTAAAGTCCTACAAAGGGAGTATCAAGAACTGCAAGAAATTATTGATGACAAGCTATTGTCTGAAATCGCAGATATGGAGATCACATGGCACTTTAACGCTCCTTCATGGCCATCAGCAGGAGGCTTGTGGGAAGCTGCCGTGAAAAGTTTCAAGCTGCACCTCAAGAGAGTGATTGGTGAACAAAAATTGACATATGAAGAGTTCACTACACTTCTAACACAAATTGAAGCCTGTCTTAACTCAAGACCGTTGTGTGCAATCTCAGAAGATCCTGAAGACTTAGATTTCCTGACACCTTCTCACTTTTTAACTGGTGGCCCTACGTTAACTTTAGTTGAGACTGAAAGAGATTTGCGCACACGCTGGCAGCTAACACAGAAAATATTACAAGATCTGTGGAAAAGATGGCGCACCGAGTATCTCACTCAATTAAGGCGACATTAGCTGCCCGCGACCTTGAGCGCGCGTTTAACTCATCGTGTTGGGGATCAGTTGTTCCGTCGGTGTAAAAATTGAATAGGCGTGATGATTTGAGACGTATATTTTCCTTCATATAAAAATTACATAATTACAGACTGCACTGTGGGTTCTGTATGAATGTTGGATGTGAGTTGAAGGAAGAGAGAAGGTAAAAAGGACTGATTCTATACAAACAAAAGGTTTTTATAGCTGCGGTGAGCTAGCGATGTTGCAATCCGTGGAAGGGGCCGCGCGACACTGGCTCCGCCTGGTGGTGGTGATGAATGTATGAACCCCTGTGCCAGCGTGAATGCTCAGCGATCACCAAGTTCGGCGCGCCGGTGATAGGTGGCGCCAGCGGTTGGCATGAACATGCCCCCGGCCTTGGAAGCGCTGCTTCCAAAATGGTTCCCGGCACGGAGTCAGGCGTCGCCGCTCACAGGTTGTGGAGGCAGCGGGCAGATCTTGGAGAAGGCACGCCTGATCGTGCCAGCAGCTGTCCTGATGTCAGCCACTCGTGCTATGCCGTCTCCGCCTGGAATGACACGTAGAATGCGACCGAGCCGCCACCTCAATGGTGGCAACTGGTCGTCCTTGATGAGGACAAGGCTGTCCAAGGTGATGTCCTCCTGCTTGGTCTTCCACTTGGTTCGCTGTTGCAGCTCAGAGATGTATTCTGTAGACCAGCGACGCCAGAAGTGCTGCCGCAGTTGCTCGATGCGCTCGTAGCGTGTCAGACTCGAAGTTGGCTGGTCTGGAAAATTCCTTGAAGGTGGCGACGTTAACGGTCGGCCAATGAGGAAGTGTGAGGGGGTGAGGGGGGAAAGGTCAGAAGGGTCTGAGGAAAGAGGTGACATTGGACGGGAATTTAAGACAGCTTCGATTTGTGTCAAAGCCGTGGAAAATTCCTCGTAAGTTAGTCGCGCGTTACCTACTATGCGTCTCAGGTGATACTTGCATGACTTCACCCCGCCCTCCCATAGTCCGCCAAAGTGTGGAGAATAAGGAGGAATAAATCGAAATTCAATGCTATTAGTGGAAGCGTAATCAATGATGGCTTCTGATTCCTTTTCTAAAAATAAAGGAAACTCCTTTTCCGCGCCCACAAAGTTTCTACCGTTATCAGAGAAGATAGTGCGAGGCGTACCTCGCCGGCTAATGAAACGTTTTAGTGCTAATATGTAGTCGTTTGTAGATAAACTAGTAACGAGTTCCAAATGCATGGCTCTAGTCGTGAAACAAATAAAAAGACAAATGTATGCCTTAGTTAGTCTAGAACCTCTGCCCTTTCTGGATAATATGAAAACTGGCCCCGCATAGTCTACACCGGTTCGCATAAACGGGTAACCAGGTTCTAACCGCTCGGAAGGTAAGTTGCCCATGAGAGGTGCTAATGTCTTACCCCGATTACGTGTGCACGTTATACATTCGTGTACTATTTTTCTAGCGAGATTTCTAGCGTTCAACGGCCACCAACGTTCACGCATGTTAGCTAATAAAAGTTGAGGTCCGGCATGTAATAATCGTGCATGCTCGTGCTTAAATAAACAAATCGTGAATGGATGCTTACTGCATAATAAAATCGGATGTTTTTTATCGTAGGTGAAGTCGGATGAATTACATATTCGACCGCCAACCCGAATTATTTTATGTTCATCAATAAAAACGTTTAAACTTGAAATCCTATTATATTGTTTACATTTTCGCTTGATAGGAATTTGAGCCAATAAGTTATTCAAAACATCTGGAAAAGAATTCCTTTGCACGAGTATAATTAACATTCTCAGCGCGGCGTCCAACTCGTTTACTGATAAGAAACCGGTTTGTCGCTTCGCGCGGTCCGCTCGCCTGAGGCGTAAGTTATTTATGAATCTAAGTACATAGCTACCTATTCGTACAAGTTTAGTGAATGAAACGTATTTATCGAATTTGAATATGTCTTCGTGCTGAATATTGGCTAAGCAGGTTTGTTTTTGTTTTAAATCTGGTAAGTTATATTCTTCCGAATTATCGCGGTAAGTTTGCTCAAAGTCATGTGAACGATTATGTAAATAGGATGGACCGTGCCACCAAAGTCCGTTATCTTTTAATAAATCTAGGCCGCAACCTCTAGACAATAGATCAGCTGGGTTGTCCTTACTACTCACATGTAACCACACTGAGTCACCTGTGAGTTCATTTATTTCAGTTACTCGGTTTTGTACGAACGTTTTCAATAAATGTGGTGACATTTTAATCCAACCCATAACGATTGTGGAATCCGTCCAAAAGTATACTTTACTGAACTGCAATCTAAGAGATTTAATTATTTTATTAAATAGCTGGGCTCCCAGAAGCGCGGCGCTCAGCTCTAAGCGCGGGATGCTGATTGTTTTTAAAGGTGCAACTTTGCCCTTGGCGCACAATAGTCGAACGGTTGCGTCACCGATATTGCTAAATGTACGTATGTAGGTACACGCGCCGTATGCGTCTTGAGACGCGTCGGTAAATATATGAAGCTCTGTGTATTGATTATGATCGCCTATTACGTGGCGAGGGATGCGAATATCGTTTAGAAATCTTAACGTAAAAATAAAATGTTTCCAAATGTTAGCAATTTCCTGAGAGACCGGAGTATCCCAGTCAATTTTACTCAGCCATAATTTTTGTAAAATCATTTTTGAAATCATGACTGCCGGCGAAAGAAGACCCAATGGGTCGTATATTTGTGATATTACTGATAACATTATTCGCTTAGTTAAACGTGAATTGTTGTCTTGGTTCTCAATATTTGTAACGAAGTGTAACTCGTCACTAGTGTTATGCCAACCCAATCCGAGTGTTTTGGTTTGCGCATGTTCGCCTATGAAGCGTTCTGTGGCTTTGTTGTGAGATGCATCTGAGTTAAAGGTCCACTTGCGCAAAGGAAAACACCCCGATTGGAGCACGTCTGATGTTTTTTGACATATTTGAAGCAAGTTGTTTAGATCATCATCACCGGTGATGAGATCGTCCACGAATATGTCTTCCGTGATGATGCGAGCGATGACGTCATCGTCGCACTCTAATGCTAACTGTCTAATACAGCGCATACTTAAATATGGTGCTGACGCAGTTCCGTACGTGACTGTATTTAGTTGATATGTGTCTAACGGATCTGAAGGATTATCCCGCCACAATATTAATTGTAGTGACCTTTGGTCATGCTGGAGAAGAACTTGACGAAACATTTTCTCCACGTCTGCACAAGCTACATATTTATATTGTCTAAATCGTAACAAAATCGAGAAAATATCGTTTTGTAACGCGGGTCCCGGGTACTGAATATCGTTTAATGATTTATTCGAGCTAGTGACGGCACTAGCATCAAATACAACGCGTAGTTTTGTTGTTGAACTAGATTCCTTGACAACACCATGATGTGGAAGATAATAATTTGGTTGACTACAAGTCTCCAACTTGGACATGTGACCTAAATCATTGTATTCACGCATGAAGTTAGAATATAAATGTTTAAGCTCTGGTAAACGATCGAGTTTACGCTCCAAGGTTAAAAATCGTTTCGTTGCTGACGTGTAAGAATCACCTAGGGCATCTGGTGCCTCTTTCAACGGTATACGAACCGAAAATCTACCGTTTTCAACGCGTTTTGTAGTGTTATTGAATATGTTTTCGCAGGTGCGTTCATCATCTGTTAAGGGTGCGCATGATGATGAAGGAATGTTTTCGAGTTCCCAAAACAGCCGGAGTTGTTTATCGATTTCCTGACTGAAGTGGCAATGAACGTGAGCAGGTTTTGGGCTCCTCGCGAGCACAGGACCGGACAATAACCATCCTAATTTTGAATTTTGTAGGAATGGGCCACTTGCTAGACGTATTTTGTCTGTTTCTAGAAGATCCCAAAATCTATCCGCGCCGATCAACAAGTCAATTTCTGAACTTACGTTAAACGTCGGATCTGCTAATTGTAAGAACTCAGGTATATATATATTACCGGCTTCGATGTTTATCGTAGGCAAACTGGATGTTATGCATGGCAAGATTAAACAGCGAAGCTTGGTATTGAAATCGCTTAATTTTGAACGTATTGTGACGTCACATGAATGCTGTGATTGCGAGACTGACTGTCCCACACCCGATATTTGAATAGTGGACTGTATATATAACGCATTTATTTTTTTTGCTAATTTTTCTGTTATGAAACAGTTCTGGCTTCCGTTATCTAAGAGCGCGCGGGCCGTATGATACACGTTATTATTATCAGCTACTTCAATCAACGCCGTAGAGAGCAAAACAGTACTTATTAATTTAAATCCGGTAGTGTTTGCTTCACACATGACTGTATGGCTCGAGTCGTCCGAACGTAACGTTGATGTAGCTAGGCTGTGAGCTTGTTCGAGTGCTCCGCTTGCCGGCGCACGATCACACGCGCTGTTACCCCTCTCGTCTAAGTGCAACAGGCTGTTATGTTTGTTTGAACACTGTTTACACGACCCGTATTTACATTGACTTAGCGCGTGACCGGTTCGCAGGCAATTTGCACATACCTTGTTATCGCTAACAAATTTAATTCTGTCTCTCACGGACATGTTAAGAAAGGCTGTACACGCGTATAATGAGTGTTCCCTATCGCACAGGACACACTTGGGTAACTCCCATTGTTTATTTGTAGCACCACGGAAATTATTAAAACGTGCCGCTTTAGTCGCAGAGTAACTGTGTACTCGATGTGAATTACGTTTTTCGTTCACGTTTTGATGTTTAAAATCGCTATGAGGTGTTTTTTCCTTTATGTGGCTAGTGCCGATCATTTCCAACGTGTCCGCTCGACTTCGGAGGAACGTTATTAAATCGCTAAGTTTTATTTTCTCTCGTGAACCCAAACACGTGGCACCGATGTGGCTTTCCCACTCACGTTCCGTAGACGAATCCAGCTTACTGACCACTAAATATATTATTAATGTATCCCAATTAACTGTGGGTTCATTCAGTGAGTTTAAAGCGCGCAGGTTACGTAAAATAGTATCGATTAATTTCCTTATTTGCGATGGCGATTCTTGTTTTAATGATTGAATATTATGCAACGCTTTTACGTGATTATTGATTAATAACCTCTCGTTGTGATAACGGTTTTCTAGTAACTCCCAGGCGTGAACGTAGTTGGCTGGGCTGAATTCCAAAGCTGCTATCACCTGTAACGCGCTTCCACTAAGTGCTGAGCGTAAATAATGGAATTTTTGAATTTCGTCTAGATCGGAACGATTGTGAATCATGGTTACGTATGAATGTTTAAATTCTAGCCAGTGATCATAGGCTCCATCGAAGGCAGGTAATTTTATGTCTGGTAATTTAATATTGACACGTGGTTCCGATGCAATTGGAAGTCGACTTGTAATTTCCGCGTTTTTAATTAAACACTTTGCAGTGGCTATTGCCGTAAAATAAATATCTTCTAATGCTTCTATGTATTGTAGATTCGCGTTTGTTTCGGATTCCGGAAGGAGTAGTTCGAGTTCATTTTCTACGTTGTCGAATTTATCGTATAATTCACTCGCGGCTTGAACACGTAAAGTTAACTCAGCTGTTTGTAAGCTTGTTAAGTGAGCTCCCGCGAACGATTCCACGTAATTTTTAAACTGGGTTAACCGACCCTTAATGTTACCCCTACGTTTCTTTAATTCGGAAAGAACTTCGTCCACTGCCTTGACCGACATTCTGACGGAATATGGATGAGCGTTATGTGGTGTGGTGTGATGTGGTGTGGTTACTCACATGCAAATATCACCTGGTCCACGTGGCTGCCACACTCGCGTGAACTGAAACGAAACACAGCTTTAACACAAATCTTTAACTGAATGGATGTGACGGGTGGGATTGACGGGACGGAACAGAGACCTGACCGTTACGTTTCTTACGCCTTTGCCTTTTCCTCTTGTATGAAGTTATTGCTGGGTCACTGGACCAGCTGTGATGATCGCTGCACTCGGTCGATCGTGATGATCGCTGCACTCGGTCGATCGTCTTCACAGCCAGCTATTGTCTTCAGCGCCCGGCTCCAGTCCGAGTCAAAGTCCGCAACGTGCCGGCAACGTGGTCGGCACCGTGTATGTGGAGTCTTCTTCCGGCTGGTATTCTTGTAGATCCGTCTCGTAGGACCAAAATGTTGGGGATCAGTTGTTCCGTCGGTGTAAAAATTGAATAGGCGTGATGATTTGAGACGTATATTTTCCTTCATATAAAAATTACATAATTACAGACTGCACTGTGGGTTCTGTATGAATGTTGGATGTGAGTTGAAGGAAGAGAGAAGGTAAAAAGGACTGATTCTATACAAACAAAAGGTTTTTATAGCTGCGGTGAGCTAGCGATGTTGCAATCCGTGGAAGGGGCCGCGCGACACTGGCTCCGCCTGGTGGTGGTGATGAATGTATGAACCCCTGTGCCAGCGTGAATGCTCAGCGATCACCAAGTTCGGCGCGCCGGTGATAGGTGGCGCCAGCGGTTGGCATGAACACATCGCCTAAACAAATAAGGTTGAAAATGGCGATGCGTTTGATGCTCGTGACTGCCAAAATCAACGATAGTTCGCAGATTTAATTTATTAAAAAAAAAAATACGCTGTAATGTTAAAATATTTTTACATATGTCTTTAGTTGGTTAAATTTCCTTTCTGATAGTAAAAAAAAAAATAACAGTTGTCACTCAAAATATTGAGCATTTCGAGACGAAAAAGTTTTTTCGTGTTTTTTTTGTGATTTTGTGATTTTTTTTTTCGAGGTTCTTGATTACTTTTAGAAAATATTTTTGCATAAATGTCTTTTACCTATACATTTGACTATACACTGTATTTTTTTTGGAATTGTAATAAGTAGCAATACGGCTAACTCTGCGACGAAAAACAGGTCGTTTTTACGGTGCCCCTTTAGCCGCGCCTTAACAGTGAGAAGCAAATGGAGGCAGCCCCAATCCAATATCAAGTTGGATGACGTAGTTCTAATCCACGACGACAACCTGCCAGCCGGCAAGTGGATGATGGGAAGAGTCGTAGAACTACATCCAGGCAAGGACGGTCACGTGCGTGTCGTGACCTTAAAAACAAAAGGCGGGATTTTGAAACGTCCAGTCTTAAAAGTATCCGTACTTCTAGAACATAAAGAAGTTGCCGCACAGTGCGACACGGCACGCGACAAACTGCAAGAAGCGGATCACCAACAAGTCAAAGAACCCTCAACAAGGAGGTTAACAAAAAGCAAGTTTAACTTCACAACCTTGGTCACAACTCTTATGTTATTCTTCACGTTCATCACAAGTTCAGAATGTAACTTGAATGTAACCCCGTTCCAAACAAATCAGAGTTTGTATTTTGACAAGGTAGCAAACATGATGCTAATCAGAGATGATTGGAAACTTGTAGTTTACTACAGCATAGATTCGTATTGGCAATCGACTACAACGTTCGATAAATACATCCAATCGCTCAAACAAACTTGTGATTCCATACAAGACCAAGTTCACTGTGATGTAATTGTACTCCAGTTACGTCACGCGCTCTCAGAACTTCAGCACTACAACCAAGTATTACTGAGTCAGCATTCCGGCACGCGACCTGGGTTACTGCGACAGCGCCGAGGCCTTATCAACGGCGTGGGATATATCGCAAACAGCTTGTTTGGCGTGCTCGACGAAAGTTTCGCTGAAAAATATCGTAAGGATATTTCGCTTATTCGAGAAAACGAGAAACACATAGTTTCTCTTTGGAGGAATCAGACTTCACTCATGGAAGCAGAAAACAACCTACTTAAGCGTACAGAGCATGACATGAACCAACAACTGAAGCTGATAAATCGTCACATGAACAAGCTAGACGAAGCAGTAGGCCAACTGAAGAACAACATTGAATCTAACAGCGTCATCAATGACTTCAACATGGGAGCCATCATAGCAAGTAATATGATGTATAATTTGAAGAGCATTCAGAATATGCTATTAGACACCGTCACAGATATTTACAATGGTCGTTTCAACTTACACTTGATTACACCTGACCAACTCATCAACGAGTTAAGCACGATCTCTAGCAAGTTACCCAAGGACGTCTCCCTACCAATTGACAACATACATTCGGACCTTCGGAAGATATACGATCTGCTGGAAATAAAAACAAGACTCCTGCAGGACATCATCATTTTTGAGATCAAAGTACCTCTTATCAGTCGAGATTCATACGAGATCCACAAGATAATTCCGATCCCCAAGACAACAGGCCGAAATGATATGATCAGTATCGTCTCAATATCTCAGTACATATCTATTAATATGAAGAAAGACACCTATATTAATATGTCTGAGCAAGACTTAAGATCGTGTCTCACTGTATCGGAAATTTATTACTGCCACATCTTAAGGCCCATCTATCAAATCAAAGGAGACAAGAACTTCTGTGAAACAGAAAACTCGGAATGCAAAACAATATCAAGTTCCTGTAAAGATAATTGGCAAGAAACTTACACATTAAATAATTATTTTTACTTTTGTTGTGACCGGTGTCAAGTTCGAACCATATGCGGCGATCAAGTAACCGCACACCAGCTGACACAAGCCGGACTACTAAACATAGGTCAGGAATGCATCATCAAGACGGACAACTTCACTTTATATTCACACAAACCATACATAAGTGAAATGAGGACCAAAGCAGATATTTATACACCAGTGGTTGCCCCTATTAACCACATCATCAACATCAGCATACCTAAACTAGTTTTGGAGAACAAAACCCAAGATTTAGAAGAAGAAATCGGCGAAGTAGACAAACGGATACAGTCGATGAAAAAGGCTGATGTGATTTTATCTGATGATCTATCTGATCACGATATTCATCACTACGTCATGATTTATTCTTTATATGGGATCATGTGCATCGCTGTTATAATTATTTTAACTCGCCGCACACAATGTAAATGGCGAGTACCGTCATCACCATCACCGTCCGTCGCCGAGGAGTCAAGAACATTGCCTGCCGTGCCCGCGCCGCCGTCGCCCCGCAGCAGCGGAACAAGGGAAACAAGTGGATACCTCGACCGCATGCGCGTTCATGCTCCTCGCTACCCTCGCGTAGATATAGGAACTTCCCCTTAGATTTAAAATATCAAGTTTTATAATCTATTTGTATTAGCATGTGTAATCTTTAACTTTTGTTAATTTTGTAAATTAAGTTCCTCTTCATCCTTCCTATCTCGTCCGGGAATATGTACGATTACATCGCACATTAATTTAGGTCGCTAGCATAAGCATTTTTACCGTATTGTAACGCAACTATGGAAATATATTTGAGTACACTTTCGACCGTTTTATTATAAACACCTATTAAATATTTATCAAGAAATTAGCAAGAATATATTTTTCTTCCATCTTGACTTATCAAATGTATTAGCAGTCAAGTGCTCCTACAGTTTCATTTCGTTTTTTTGCCAACTAACCCGACTTCAGACGCAGATTTTTCTTCTGAAGTTTATTTTTCAGTTTTTGGTGTTTTTGAAGTCGGTTGTTTTTTTTTTGCAATAAAGTTTTTAATTTTTTAATTTTTAGTTTTAATATCCTATAGAAATATTTACTATACATTTAACATTCGACTAAGAAACCAAAAATCACGTAATACGTGCCTATGAAATTTGAGGGTTGCCCTCGAGGTCTCTGGGATTCCATCACCAGGTCCTGGTTTTCATATCATAGTAAAATATCTCCTTCACAATAAAAAAAGAATCATCAAAATTGGTTCATAAACGACGAAGTTATTCGTTAACACACATAAACGACAAATGTTCATAAATTAAGAAAAATCTTCATAAAATGAAAAGTACTGGGCCAAACTATACTAAAATTTTATGGGACCAAATGGCAACTATTCCGCATCAGACTAAAAAAGAATCACGTAAATCGGATCATAAATCGCAGCGTAATCGGTGTACAACTGTACATACATAGAAAAAAAAAACTATGAGAAGTAAATGGACAATTTGCCCTATCTAGTGACAATGTTTTCAAAAAACAATATTTTCAGTGATTTTATACACTGTGATGTAATTTTAAGTAGTTTTCAAAGAACTGTGTTTCTTAAAATAAATTGTAAAATAACTTTTGTAATTTGATGTTTATTAGCATATTTATTGATTCTAAGAGTAAAAGACTAATGATGTAACTGTTTTAGAAAAAGAAACAAGTGAATCTCTTTGTTTTTTTATTATTAAAATAACAAAGCATATTCTGTATACTTTGTATATTCTGGTAGGTACCTATTGTTATTGTTTGAACTACATAATCGTCAACTTCAAGGCGTTCATGGGTCCAACGTGTTATAGACATTAGTCGTATTGTTTGTTTTATAACCTAGCTAGGAATAGCAGAACTTCACACTCGATTGTGTTTGACTTGGTACAAACATAAATGTACTTATAACTTTGTGTATGCCTCTTGTACTAGGTACAATCTCCTTTCTATGAAATAAAAAAAATATTGTGCGAACAAAATGGTGACCGCAGTAAATTTAAAGTCAAATATTTAAACAATCTAGTTAAAGTAAACATTCTAATCAATGTCGTAGAAAATGTCGATTCCCGTAGTAATAGAGAAATAGTTGGTAGTGAACAATAACCATTTCAACTTTAATAAACTGGATTAGATAATGTCAAGTAATATCAATAAGTAATGAAATTCTAAATGTCAATAATAAATAGTTATAATGTCAAAAAGTTACTGTTATTAGAAAATATTAAAATTCATTCAAATGTTACGAGTAAACAAATATTATTATGTCAAAGTATTAGCATCAAAGTAGTCGTTGTATTTCTGTATTAGTACATAATTTACGCTTGAAAGTCACTAAATTTAGATGTTTTATTGAACAACTTAACTTATTAAATATTCTTTGGGCCATACAAAAAATAAGGAACAAGGCATGTGTGACCTGCAAAATTTCATCGTCGCGTTAGAGAAACCTCTGGCAAGACAATGTTCATGGATATATGGAATCCCGTACCAAACTGCGTCAAATCAAACTCTCTTGAACCAGCATGGTACCTACCTACGGGATTCCATACTTAAAAATTTTGTCTTTAGTTAATAATTTTACGGTTATAATTAATTTTAAATTTTAAGTTGTTGACCATAGTGTTCAATTTACATTATAAAATGTGACCGATGTGGGTGGAAATGTAATTTTTATTATTTTTAAGTTGTTAATGTAATTTATGAAATTCAACAACGTTAGTTTTCAATGACCACCCAAAAATTTAAATCTAAATATCAAAACGAAAGGTGCATTTTTAAATATTATTGTGGAGTAAAATAAATTAAAATATTCTATGCATTAATTTAAAAATAACTCATGGGGGTGAGCATGAGCATCCTGTGCAGGCGACCGCCCAGTGGGCATCAATGCACTTGTATGCGTGCACCTTCAAGTTTGGGTCTTGATGCTTTCGGGACTCGGACCGCAATCCAAGATTCCACCTATCATAACAGGGAACCTATGTGCCTTTTTCGCTTCGTTAAGGGTCTACTAACATCCTTTGTACTATAATTTTTGTGTGTAAGTGAATTTGTAATTCTTTTGAGTAAATAAATATGTTTTAACCGCATTTCTTGCCGGTGGGGAGGTGTCCAGTTTGGGTCGAGCCTCACAGGGCCGCGCGGATGGCGGAGCGCGGCCCCTTCCCCTTAGGGGAAAGCCGATCATAGCATAAAGGCAAAACAATAATAGTACCAACCTTAAAAACCGAATAAAAATGTTCGGTGATGTAATTAATGCACCTACAGGTTGTAAACGAACCCTTCACGAGGCCGTCAACCAAGCATTATGTACATAAAAACAAAGTACACGCAAATTTTCTTGCTGAGAGTTTTTTTTTTCGGGAAAAGTCATATTTTATGGTAAGACTCAATGTAGCACTCTTAAAACATTGTGCTAATTGGATGCTTTGAATAGTAAACGGGTCATGGAGGTAATTTAAGTAAAGTTATAACCTGAAAAACAAGCTGTGTAAAAATTGGAACTTTAACACCCTATATCTCTGTAACTAGGGGGTTCCCAGGTATGGTTTAGTTTCTAACATAAATAAACATGTTACTGTATTAAGTTTTTAAATTGACATGGTCACTGACATTACTAGTAACACTTTAAACGGGATATTAAATATCCCGTTTATAGTGTTAATAGTAATGTTACTTTAAGTTGTATTCTAAGAAATCTGTAAAAAAATGTCGCTGTATATAAAATAAAAAAATATTATTAAATGTTTGTAACTGTGATAATGAATAATAAACGTAAAAAAAACTTTAAAAACTATTTTTTTTTTTACTTGTGAAAAGTTGAAACTTTGCCCTGCAGATATGGATCAGAAAAAAAACGATCGTAACGACGCTGATAGAGAGAACAAGTGCCTTTTGGCTATTTTAAAAACCCTATAAATTGGAGTAGGACATAATAGCGTGACGATTGACAATTGATAAGAGAAGACCAAAAAAAGACGCTACGTCTTCAAGGACCCACCAAGCAGACCCACTGGTGGGTCTCCGAATACTGATGTGTCTCCCAAGACCTACTAGTGGGTCCTCTGAAATTTTATTGTCTTTGAAGACCCACTGATAACAAAATCGTTACCTACTTAACGTGTACGCCAAATGGCAAAACATAGAGCGCATCTGTTCTCCTGGTAGTTTGTGGGACTTTACTTATAACTATCTTTTTTTTTTCATCTCCAAAATAAATATTTTCAATACCTCCTGCCTACTTCTATTCTCCTGGTAGTTAAACAGGTGTTACATTTTCATATGCGCTCTATGTTTTTCCATTTGTCGTACAGTGGGTCTTCAAAGACAATAAAATCTCAGAGGACCCACTAGTAGGTCGTGGGAGACACATCAGTATTCGGAGACCCACCAGTGGGTCTGCTTGGTGGGTCCTTGAAGACGAAGCGAAAAAAGATCCGGCGAATTGATAACCTCCTCCTTCTTGAAGTAGGTTAAAAATGTGTTGCGTCGACCTCAAGTTTCCTAAGTACATAGGACAAGGCCAACAACAACGATGTCGATTTAGTGATATAGGTAACTCCAAGTTGGGTTTACTTTAAAATCTTTATATAGGGTGTTTGGTACATCGTGTAACAAATTGAGATGCTCGAGGGAGGGGTCATCTGCTATTCTTTTGTACCTCTAAACACCTCTCATGCCCTGTGTTTTTATTATTGACTAGCTTTTGCCAGCGGCTTCGCCCGCGTGAAAATGACGATTTTCCAAACAAACTTTCATCCCCTATTTAACTCCCTTAGGGGTTGAATTTCAAAAAATCCTTCCTTATTCCTTGTCTACGTTATAAAGGGAACCTCTGTGCGAAATTTCAGCTTTCTAGGTTCAAGGGTTTGGGCTGGGCGTTGATGAGTCAGTCAGTCAGTCAGGACTTCTATTTTTATTTATATAGATAGATAGATTGCCCTTGTTCCATCCTACTTAGCATCGGTGTAACCCGTATTCTCCTCCCATTTTTCGTCTGCCGACATCATGGCATCATAAATGAAAAAAAAAAAAAAAATTAACTCCTTTCTCTTTCATATGGTTCCTCACACAATCCCTCCATCTTTTTTTGGCTTTCCCCAAAGCTCTTCCTCATTTCAAAAGGATAAAAACGTTAGTTAATAGAGGACCAAGTTAGTAAAAATAATCACACAACTCGATAACTCGTCATAAAATTTATTTCAAATCCCCAATACCCCGAGGTTCCTTTGGACTATCTAACTTAGGTAACGCTGAATAAATCTTTACAAATAATACTTTATAATAATGTGACTAAGAGCTATAGTCCTCTAGATCGGTTTGCATGACGGTAAATATTTCAATACAAGGCTTCTTCTTTTTTGTTTCTCTTTATGACGCGTAGCTGTTATTATAGTATTGTCTCGCTTTAACATGTTAAAGCCAATGATGGCCACAAACAATTATTTGTGAATAAGTATGTGGGTGTGTTATTAAGTACAGCTCTGCTGTTACCCTTCAGGGATTATAGGCGAAATTTTAAGTTATGTTTTTTTGTAAAAAAAATAAACAAATATAGTTAAATAATCATGAGTTTTAATGTATAAGTACTTAGTAATCATTTGGTAATCATATCGTTTTAGTGAAGACTAGTTTCAATAATAAATACTTGACTAAAATAAAGTTGAAAAAATTCGTGCGTATTTTGTTCGTAGTAATTTTTTTTTCACTATTCTTCTAACAAAACTGTTTGTATTAATATGCAATTAAAACACAAACCTTAGAAATAAATCTAAATTAATCTAGTTTCATTTTAAAAGTGTCATGTAAACCGATCTTATAAAATAACCTAACAAAAAAAAACAAAAAACTTAACATTTCTTACTTCGCCGTTAAAAACAAAAGGTTACGACATACGAGTAGAAAAGTAATAAATAAAATGCACAGAAAATAAATTACAATAGAAAAAAAAACAAATGAAATTAATTATGTAATCATTGTTATCATCTTCACGCGCGATGTTTCCTTTCCTGAAATAAATATTTCTTGTCAGAAAATACTGAAATTACGACACCTTAAAAGGGTAGTCGCAGTTGCAAATCGCAGTGCTCACAAGAAAATGGGTACCCGTGTTCGCGGGGCTTACTTTCTATTCGAAACACCAATTGATTTCTATTACTGGTTAAAAAGACCCCCCACAATGAAATCAATAAAAATGTTTCGAAACTACTTCAAAAGCCTTGAGGCAACTTACATAATCACACAGATCCAGTACTTCAGTCTTGTCTGGGGAGCGATGGGAACCTCCGAAAGTTGAGTGACCTCCTCGGAGAGGCACTGTACGCCCTCACTCCTGCGTAGAACTTGCCCTTCTGAGTGATAACCTCCAAGCGAGCTGAAGCTTCGGCCCTCCCGAACTCATTCTCGACAGTTATCCTGTAGACACCAACGTCTTCAATTGTGACCTGTAAAAATAAAATAAAACACAGTTATCCCTTTATTTTCACATTTTTTCCATCTCAAAGGCCGTTTTCTTGGGACCAGCCCGCCACACTATTCCCAAACTACTGTAACTCTTGAAAGCCAGAATTAACAGTGGCGACCACCAGAAAAGCACGAGACAATGAAGCTCGACGAAGTCCCAGAGTCAGAAAAAAATAGCGGAGGAGTAGGAAAAAATATAATTACAACTTCATAATACCAGTACCTGGCAGGGTTAGAAAAAGTTTTACGTGTGAGCATAATAAGACCTGATCAGCTCCACACAAAAGGGCAACAAACCTGCTCAATTTCGAGTATCCTCAGAAGCTCGTCTTTCTCCCTGGTGGTGAATCTGGCCGAGGGTGTGATGACGATGCCGTCCTTGTCCCAAGTGGCCCAGGGGGCAGGCTGGCCCTTGACGGCGCACTTGAAGGTCACGCGGTCTCCTTCCTCCACAACTTTATTGTAGGGGTACGTGTAGAACGATGGTGCCATCTGTCGCGATGGACTGCGGAGGCGGCGGGTGTCAGGACCTGAAAGTCGGAGGTGAAAAATTAATGTTATATGGAAAGTTTGTACTATCATGTCTTGGATATAAATGCTGTCTAATATCTTTGCAAAGGCATATTGCTACATCTCAACATCTGCCTAGCCTTTCCCGGGGTCGTCTTCTTGTCTAACCGGATGCAGCTCAATACCAGTTTTTTAAATGATGCGGTCGCCTATCTGACCTCTAACGTCTGGGTACTATGATGTCCCTTGGTAAGACTGGTTGACAGTCTTTCGGGCCCCTCATTACCTGCTACGGGTTCTGGATTTGTGACCGGTTCACGGCAATACGCTCGCCCGAATAACAACAAAAATGATGATACGTTACCATAGATAATTATATTTTTGAGCATAGTCAAGCGATGCTTAAGGCTGTGTCTTTATTATTCCATAGGTATATATACCTACCAAAAGAATTAAACCAAGTTATTCAAAGCCTCACCAGGTGTTCTGGAGACGGATCTGGCAGGCGTGCTGCGCGGCGTGGAGCGAGGAGTTGAGGCTCCTGACAACAGCGCCGGGGGACGGCGTAAGCGCTGGCTCAGGGTGTTCGGCTCGCCTGGTGCTGTGGAGTACCGGTCGTGAATTGAAAACATATACTTAATCAGTCATTTAAGTTCTTGGCCATATTTTTAATATCTTCGACCCATTTTACGATGTTTAAAGTCAATAGCGAATGACAAAAATAATTATTTTCTCAATGACTAAAGCACTATATTATAAAAATGAAAGTGCAATGTTAATCAATGTTTTTGTAATTTATAAGCCATCGAATTAGCGTAACTGAATCAAGTGGCTATTTCATTTTTATTTTAGTAGACCCATCATCATCATTTTTATTTTAGGAGTCCATGTGGTCAATGTCAATGTGCTACACTTGGGGGAGGTCTATGTAGCAGTGGATGTCTCTTTTCTGAAATGATGATGTTTATGATGAGCTGATGAAGTCCTGGTTCAGACTCGCACAGACCACAAAAGATTGGAAGAAATGGGAGAAGGCCATAATACTCAGTCATAGATGTAACAAGGCAGCTCATGATTTGACGGCACGGTTGGCGCAGTCGCTCAAGCAATGGACTGCTGAGATCCCCACACGGAACAAATATTTGTATGACCTACAGATAGTTGTTCCGGGTCTGGGGATTTGTGTATTTGAGGCATATTTTAGGCATAGTTCACACCAAACGTATTGTCCGCCGATGACTGTGAGCACGCGTTACGCAGTTTATCGCATTTCAATATAATATTTAACTTCTTGTTCACACCGAACCGACTATACGCTATTACGTAGATCCATATTGACAGTGAGCGTACTCACAGTCGGCGGCGGACAATACATTTACGTTACGTTGGTGTGAACATGCCTAAATGTTTGAGAACGCACGCACGATACAGGAGAAATTTCTAGTGTGGGGCAAAAAATAAAATTATGAGTAGGTATGAACTCTTTGTCCCAGTAAATAAAAACGCTAGATACGCTAGGTCATCTCCCTACATCGTTTTCCCATAAGTATTTTATGTACGATCTCAACGTGAATGATCTAATGACGATTTTGCAACAATGTTCTAGTTTTCCCATGAAGTTTCTTGACCATTCTTCTGGCTTCGGAATTAGCAAATACAGTTCTTTCACAAGTTATTATGCTTTGTGACTGTAGCTTTACTTTCTTTGTTGTTCTTACATAATTATAAAAGTTCCTGTTATGGTCTCATTGAATTAACCTTTCGTATGCCGCGTATATGGACACAATTAAAAAGTGATTGTGTCTCGTGTAGATCTACGTTCCGGCACACGAAGGGTTAAATGCTTGGAGTTTGAGTTTAATACTTACGGTAGACCACTAGGCAGGCGCTAGATTTGGCCTTGCCGAGGTTATTGGATGCTTCACACGAGTAAGTGCCCTCATCCTCAGCTGTTACTTGTTTAATCTTCAGGCGCGCGGCACCATCGTCGAACGTGGACTCGAAGTCAGGGCAGTCGTGTATCAACTGGAAAGTTTTAATTACACATATTATAACATAACGCCTAATTCCCAGAAGGTTTGGCAGAGGTGCCTAGTTCAGCCAGCTGTGGAGGGTGTTAAATAGTAAGCCGTTAGTCCGTTTTTTTTTGGTGGGTGGAAAATCATCGAATAACCCCCTTCGCTCTTGGGCAGTTAGTCCTGCCCTTGAAATCTTTACGGTTGTGTTGGATTGCCGTTCCATCGGACTACTAAAGTAAGGTTATTAGACTGTGCTTCTGTTGTGAACGGCTTTATATCTCGTCTTTAGCTTGTGGCAATACCTACACTCAAAGACTATATAGCCACGGTTTAATACTCTATGCCTACACTACTGGGTACATATCACTCCAATACTATGTCATTACCTAATCCCGATCATCAGCTACTCTCATTCAGTTGCATCCAGTCACTCTGCACACTAGTTAACCTAGCCTACTAGAGTCTTACCTTTTCGTTTGCAGATTCGAAGCTCCGAACATTAATTCTGTAACACCCCAAAGGGGTCGCTTAATCTGTAGTGCCTCGGGGATGTTTGCCCATTCGAGTACAGATGGTTCCATGCTATTATTAGGAAAAAGGTGGCATCGCTTGTGAGGAGGATTCGGGGGAGTGGAAAAAGCATCCTGAAAGTCATGGCTGGGGACCCGAGGGCTCCTGTGCTGAGGCATCTCATGCGCAATCATTGTCCTCATGAAATGCCTCGTAAGTACATAACTCACTAACCTTTACTACTTATAATGCATTTTTTTACTAATCCCAGTGTATAAGTTGATTAATAACAAAAATGGTTCCTATGTTGTCCCAAATAAAGAATTATTATTTTATTATATTAATAATCAGCCAGTACGGTTTTCTCACAACAGGCTCACAGACCTTCTAACCTTGACCTTGAGAAGAAATAGGCCTTACAGTCGTACCTACCGTCACCTCGCGTGTCCAGTGCCGTCAGGCAGTGGAGCTATGAACTTCACATGAAATTATTTGATAAATTCAATAAAGTGGAGGGAGAGAATAATGACAGAATAAACGGATGACGTCACCGAAATCCAAGTCTTCAGCTCTTAACCCCTCCACGGTAATGTCCGCACATTACCCTCTTTTCAATCGTTTAGTAGTCGAAAAGTTGCCATCCTACTTACTTCGCACAGTCAGTCCATCTTCTGAGTGTCTGAGCTTTAACACGCGGGTAGTCGCGCCTGGGTCGAAAAGACCCAGTGCTCTAGATTTTGTGCCATAACTTTTTTTGTATTAGTTCATTCGTGTCGTCGCACTATGTACCTTCAAGTAAATTCACAGGCTATCCGCACACCCCGTTTCAGACAGCCCCCTTGCAGCATTTGGACAGTATGGACGTGTAAAGTGAGTATGGGTCGTTTCGACCCTTGTGCGACGTATATTTTACATGTTCATAGTAGATGGTCCATAGTCCATAGTAGATGGATGATTTTATGGGAGTGTAGTCTTTGGCAGAATGAACGTAATATTATGTTAAATAGTGTACAGGTTACATCCGGAGTTATTTACTATACGGACCTTGTAGAAACTAGAACAAATTTCCGTGCGTTCAAGCAATTTTGTCATACCTATTATTGGAATCAAATATAACAGCTCACAACTTAGGACCCAGTAATATTAATGACAAAAATATCCGTGGTGCTAGGCAACTGGGCTTATCTCAGTTGTATACGTCCCTGTGTGCCTATTGGCCTTGTTCTGTTCTGTCTCCTGCTGATATGGAGGGAAGTGGAAACTATGTTTTTTCCTACTCCTCCGCTATTCTTTTCTGATTAATTTCGTTGCGGGATCCAAGACAGTTAAATCATTTCTCTGGGACTTCGTCGAGCTTCATTGTCTCGGCGCTTTTCTTGTGGTCGCCACTGTTGATTCTGGCTAACAGGAGTTACAGTGGTTTGGGAATAGTGTGGCGGGCTTGTCCCAATTTAAAAAAGTAGATGGATGATGGGGAGAATAAAATACCTTTCGACTTTGCTAGATGCATTTTTACACTCATTTTACTTGTTAGCTAGTACCTAGTTATTCTTCGGGTTTATTAACAAACACGTTCAACTCTGTCTTAAACTGTTAGTTAGTCCTTTGTGCTAGTTTACAATCACAACAACACCATACAAAATAGAGTAGTTGACAAAAAAAAAACTAATTATTCCGTCAGACAGATTTCCAAAGCATATTGGGCATGTATTTTTTCTTTTTTCACGTGTACAAAATGATAACTATACAGTGGTTCGAAAAGTCGCGCAACGTCATAGTTTAATACATTTTTTTACCAGACATCACCGTTTTATTTTCGTCTATTTTAATTAATTAGATAAAACAAAAAACACGTATCTAATATTTTTCGATAATCTAATAGACGGACTTAACGGAATCATATTATTAGGGTTTTAATAAGTGAAATTACAAAAAAAAAAACATATTAAGTAAATGTTAGTAGTTTTCAGAGTAAACGCAATCTCTTCGCTCATCATACCTCATTATAGTGGAACCAGCGGATATCTGGGTCGGGGTTCCCGGTCACGTGGCACTCGAACTCAATGGCGTCACCGTCATACGACAGCAGGTCTGTCAGCTCGCGGTCGAAGCGAGGAATCACCTCCACTTGGCTAGAATGTGACAGCGGACACGTTAGTAGGTAGAGTAATGACGCTGGTGTATAGCGTACTCGAGTACCTATACCCGACGATACGAGTCTTGCAGATACTTGGGAACTTTTTAGGGTTTCCGTATCTCATAAGGAAAAAACAGGAACCCTTATAGGATCACTAGTGTGTCTGTCTGTCCGTCTGTCACAGCCTGTGTACTCCGAATCTATTAGACCGATTAAGTTGAAATTTGGTACACATATATTATGTATTTCTATGACCCAAACGCGGACGTATAACGTAAATAAATGAATTTTGAATATGAACTTTTGAGGAACTGTACCGTGTGACAATATATCAAATGAAAAGTGGCTTATTGTGAGGTTCTCATATTTTCTTTAAATAATTTTAAGATAAAGACTTTTTATTATTATTAATCATTAAGTGTCCCACTGCAGCGCAGAGGCCTCCCTTCCCTCTTTCCACTTATCCCTATCCAGTGCTATTAATCACCAATCACTGCGAAAAGATCCGAGTTCGTCCCGCCATCGTCTTCTGGGCCTGCCGGGCTGCTTTTGGTTCTAAGACATGCCCAGTTTCCTCGCGATGTTTTCCTCCACCGTTTTGAGAGCAGTGGTGATGAAATAAATTACACAAAGTAATGCGCCTGCCTGGGTTTGACCCCACGACTTACTGTTCGTAAGTCGGGGCCACCACCACCGGGCCACCGCTTAACTTAAACAAAGTAAGAAAAAGGTTATTGCTCACCCATATCTGACGTTGTGTGAATCGTCCGTTGATGATGGATCTGAAATCGCCAATGGGTGAAATATTATATATATGTCGCAGATTCAACACCGAGGCACAATATTTAGAGTTGACAATTTAGAATAACGCCATCTATCATCGTTTGTCGGAAACGTCAAGCAGTGAGCTTGGGTGAGGTCGATACAGAGCGTGGCGTGGTAGGTCTGGTTTGACAGTTTTCGGTTGACAGATGACAGCTGTCAGTTGACATATATAATAATATATATAAATTATTAAATTACAATATACCTATTCTGATTTGAAGTATGGAAAACGGTTTGGGAATACTTTCATTGTGCGTACAGCTAAGGAGTGGAATTCCCTGCCAGAGTCTGTATTTCCTGATAGCTATAACCTAGGGGTCTTTAAGTCAAGAGTGAATAGGTTACTTCTAGGTAAGCGTGCTCCATCGTCGACCGCATCATCACTTTCCATCAGGTGAGATAGTGGTCAAACGCGAACCTATCAATAATAAAAAATATAAAAAAAGAAGTATCTAATAAAATCACAGACTCTTACTTTAAACAGGGACCATTTTACCATTGGGTCATAGAAAGGCATCATCATCTATCAGTCTCTCCAAAATATGTTTGGGTCGACTTCTAATCTAACCGAATGCCGACTGCCCATCTGACCTCCACAACCAAATTAGTACTGGGTTATAAAGTTACGATAACCCCTGGTAAGAGATTGGTGTCAGATATCGGGCCACTGACTGTAACGACTTTGTAAGATCTTCAAATGAAATTGTTTCTCTGGGACTTCGTCGAGCTTCATTGTCTCGACTCTTGTGTGGTGGTCGCCACTGTTGATTCTGACTTTCAGGATTCCCAGTGGTTTTAAAATAGTGTGTCGGGCTTATCCCAAAAACAAAACGGCCGATACCACTCACCAGTACTCTGTCAGCGATGTCTATGCTGTCCTTATTTTCCGCAAACGATAAAATTACAAAATAAAAAAGGTTAAATTTTTAAACAGTTAACTAGCTTATTTACCCAACTAACACCCTACCTAGGTAGGCAAACTTCCCAAGGGCCATCGGACAACAAGTATACATGGAGTGTACAGCTTATCATACTCAGAAGACATTCGGGACCATTTAACGTGCTTTCCGAGGCACGGTTGAAACTCGTGTAATGTGGGGTAACCAACCTAGGGAAGTACGGCTGAACCCGAGCCCGAACCAATAAGCGGCTGTTTTCATTTAGTAGGAACTCCTCCCAAAACTTCCCAAGGGTAGAATCAAGCCATAAATCAAGTCAAAAACCATTTTCAACGCCCAAAAAGTGAATCCCCCCCGAAACCCTGTGTTTAAACTGTCAGCCGTCTCCACCATAAATCAAGTTCTCCCTTTTAGCTAAACCCGCCCCTAAACCTTTGATCCAATACAGTGAAATCAACAGACCCACTCCACAATGAAAATGTTAAACCTCCGTTAAATGGGGTAACATAGTTGGGTCACTCAACTGGGTCAATGGGCGTGCCACGTCCATTTTATTTACGGGGGGCGTGAAAGATTTTGTCAAAGAGGTTGTATGGGCAGGTCAATGTCCGATTTAAACCGACACGCTTCGGACAACACTGGGGCGCATTCTACAACGTGTTAAACAAAACTGAACCGTTCACGAAGTACTTAAACGACATATTTGGATGGTCATGACACAACTTTAAATCCGGCCGAACCGAGGCAAATGGAACGCGGGCATGCTGAAATAGCCGGTGTAAAATCCATGCTAATATGACGTTTGATTACTGCTGCATACAAGGTTCAATTTCGCTTAACGCATTGATGCGCGCCAACGTGTATAAAAGTTGTAAATCATACTTAATGGCTTAGGGGTGGACCATAGAGTGGACACTGAACCACAATGAACAATGGCGGATATTTAAATAATTGAAAACGGTGTTGAAAGCATTTGCGTTTTTTTGGAGGCGTTTACGTTGCTTATATTTTTTGTGATGTACATAAATATAGCCTTGCCTTGGCAGGTATGTTTTTTTTGTCTGCATAGGCGTTATTACAAACAGACGGGTCACAAAAAGGGTAGTTTCCTGACAAAAAAAAATATGATTCTGTTTAGTCCGTCAGTTAGATTATCGAAATATATTGAATCAAATTAATAAAAAATGACGAAGATTAAACGCGTCAAAGATCATGAGGGCTTGTGACATCACTTTCCGGTAAAAAAAAACTGAAATGTGTCGTCACACGAGTTTTCAAAGCACTGTATCGTCTTCATTTTTTATTTACGTGAAAAAAGTCCAATATTTTTTGAAAATCTATCTGACGGACTAATTCGATTTTTTTTTTGTTCTCTACCCTGTTCTCGAAAGCCAGGAAAGAATGGAGACTTTACCTTTAGCCTTGATTTGAAGGGATATGATAGCTTTAGCCTCGCCGTGTACGTTCCTGGCGACCACAGAGTAGGCACCAGTGTAGTCCAGCTTAGCGTGCGGGATCTCGAACCGGTACTCCGGGCCCTCACCGACGCGCTTGAAATGCGTTGCATCGCGGTAATAGTCCGGCTGGGGATTCAAACAACATACCTACATTTTAATAACTGTTGTGGTCGCGTATGAAAAATTACATGGGGTGTGAGATATACCGATCGTAAACGGTGTAAAAGTACCCTTATCGAAGCAGAAAGGTTCACCCCGTCATTGAGAGTTTTTTTTGTTCTGGACCATTATTATGTAGGATTCTTCTAGTTTAGGAGATTTTTTTTAAGCTATTGCATAGCTTCTATCGCGGGCCTTGAGCGTGGAGAGCGAATCCAGAAATTCCGTAACAAAAATTTTCAACCAGGTTGCTATGGTTACGGAAAATAACAAGGTTGTCAACTGAGGTTGTCAAATTAAATAATTGATAAAAAATGCTATGCAATAGCTTTACCGCGGCAGTCTCCGAGTGCCACATTCTCTTTTTATTTTATATGGGCTCACTCTTGACCTCATTCTTGCCCTAAGGACAGAGATGAGGTCGACGATGGAACGAGATATAGAGGTTTCTAGGTGTGCCTAGAACAAAAAAAATATTATCACAGTGACGGGGAGTACAAATGCTATTCGGCTTCGATATGGGTACTTTTACACCCTTTATATACTATTTAAATAGGTTCCTACGACTTATTGTCGGGCCTACGTTGTCCCCCATATCTAAATACAAATGTTGTAACACAGAATATTGTAAAACCAAACCATTTTGAAAGAGTAACCATGGAGTTTCTTGCTAGCTCTTCTCCGAAACGACCAACCCCAACCTTGCACCTTTTTGTCGACTTTTTGCGAGATGTAGGCCTAAGTGTAATTTATTTTATTGTTGTAAGTTATTTTCTATTATTTTAATCCCAAAAAACAGACTTTTCTCTTTTTCCATCTATGTAGCATTTTCTCACCTTTAAGAAGTCCCTCAACCAGTACACATCAGGTTTGGGATCCCCGATGACCTCGCAAGCGATGATGACGGTGTCCCCTTCGCGGGCCTCACTCGAGCGCGGCTTTCTGACGAACATCGGTTCCTTCGAGTACCTGAAATTGGAAAATTGAATCTTATCATCGTCATCATTATTTCAGCCTGGAATAGCCCAGTGTTGGGAATGTTGGGCTTTACCTTTTTCTACCATTCTTATCTATTCTGTGCGTCGCTATTCCTTCTGTTACCCGCGAGTTTTTTGATTGCCTCTTAAAGGGCAAAGTACTTCGGTAACCCAGGTACTCTCCGTGAGATCGTCAGTATCAGAGTTGGCAAAAAGGTCGAATAAATTTCGCATGCGTACGCAAAATCTGGGTGTTGGACGAGGAATTGTACAACACAACCGCAATATTTGACAAACATCAGTATATACGTTTGGGAATTTAACATGCTGCAGGGACTCAGGCCTCCTCTTTAGGAGAGGGATGGGCTATAATCCACCACGCGAACCCAGTGAGGATTGGTAGATGTCACATGTCTTCGAATGTTTTGGTTATAAACATGCCGGTTTCCTCACGATGTTTTCCTTCACCGTTGTGTTCGCTATACCTGTGCTTCAACGGATCTGTCCCAAGACGCTCTTAATGCGGTCGATCCCAAAGATTTTAATAAGTATAATATGTATTGCTTAAACTCACGGTTCATCAGGAGCATTGATAACAACAGGTGGAGTCCTCATTTCTCTCGCCTGACCACTTCCCTCCACAATCACTTTTCCTGACGTGGTCGCCTTTCCAACCTCGTTGGAAGCCGTACAAGTGTAGACGCCAGCATCCCGATAGGTCACGAAGGCTAGTGCTAGTTCTATCTGACCGTCTCGGTCTAAGGTCATGATGGCGCGTCGACTTGGGCGAAGACGGACCCCGTCGCGGTACCAAGTCACTCCTACTGATGGATATGCTTCCACCACTGCTGATATTCTGAGTTCTTCACCTGGAATAATGGGTTTGAGATACGAAATAAAATTATTTATTCTGATACAAGGTGTAAACCGACTCTTCCTATAGACGTCAATCAAACTTTCTTTACTTAAAACGAATTAGCTTTTCACAAAAATATAGACGACTTTTGTTTTGTTTTATTTAGCCACAAGTTTCCCGCCTTGCCATTGCCATTTATGCGACATTGACTTTGATTTGATTTTATTGTCATTGTATTTCTGATTTGTGGCAATGGATTTGTATTTACCTCGTGTTTCGTAACGTAAAATTTTACGAATAATATGAGAAACCTGAAATAAATGGATTTTATTTTATTGCCCTTTCATTGCCTTAGGCCAAATCTTAGTAGTTGGAGTATGAGTTGTTATCCTGCATCGCCAATCCGCTTTGGCCAAACGATTTGGTCAATGCTACGACACGTCCGAATAAGAAGCGGAACAGTAATACGCTAGTGCATAATCAGCCTATAATGTTCCCACTGGTCGGACACAGGCCTCCTCTCTATGAGGGAATAGGCATAATACACCACGCGGGTTCAGTGCGGGTTGGTAGATGTCTCATGTCTTCGAATTTTCGGTTGAAACCGTTTTGGAAGCAGTGATGATGACATAAATTATACAAAGTAATGCGCCACCGCCCCTGGACCACCACTGCTTTCTGAATGCCAGTGCTAATACTAACCATTTGATTTTTGAAAAGCTTTGTCATTAAGGCGAGGTTGCAGTACTTTGTTTTTATGTACGCACGACCTCGCCCCCCGCCCTGCCGCGCGAGCGATATAATGCCTAAATTTTGACTGTTTTTTGCTTCTTGGAGAAAAACTATAAAGAAATTATACAATCTGTTTTCACCATTTACTTCAGAATAAAAAGTTCTATCTACTGATATAACTTTCATATAAATTCATGATGAAATGTCTTAGCAGTACACGTTTGAAATTGTGATTTAGAGTCATGTTTGATAAAAAAAAGTATCGAGCCGATCATTCTAAATCGCGTTTCTATCTTTACGATTTACTAGAGAGTATGTTCAATTTTTATGTAATGATTTTTATTTATTAAAAAACTCGTATTTAGTTCGATTTTTATAGGTTCAAAAATCTTAAAATTATTGCAACCCCGCCTTAAGTCAATTTACCTTCATTAAGTCTATACAGCGGCTCCAATCCGCAGCAGAACTCTGGTGCCACGTATGCCCTGATGCCCTTGTCCACGACCAGGCTACAGCGGCAGCTGACTGCCCCGGAACTGTTCCGTGCCATCGCCTCGTACACCCCTCCATCTTCCAAGGACGTGGGGGCGATCTCCAAGGTGTGGAAGTGCTCGTCCTGACAGGTGTTGCGGCGACCTTGATAAAAATGGTCATGTTAGTAAAACAGTACCTACCTTAAATGGTTTTCTATACTTATACTAGCGGACCTGGCTGACGTCTACCTGCTCGGACAGCAGCGCCACCTACCGGGTCCAATTGTGATTTCAAACCATCCAAGAACCCATTGAAATATCCCCAGAATGTTTCATCCAAATCGGTCCAGCCTTTGTGCATGGTTAACTGCTGTTTAAGGGCAAGCTTGCATGGTTCATCATCATCATCAGCCTATAATGTTCCCACTGCAGGGACTCAGGCCTCCTCTCTAGGAGAGGGATGGGCTATAATCCACCACGCGGGCCCAGTGCGGATTGGCAGATGTCACATGTCTTCGAATTTTTTGGTTCTATGACATGCCGGTTTCCTCACGATATTTTCCTTCACCGTTTTGATAGCAGCGGTTATGAAATAAATTACACAAAGTAATGCGCCTGCCTGGGTTCGAACCCACGACCTACTGTTCGTAAGTCGGGGCCGACACCACTGGGCCTCCATTGCACGGTTGACAGGATAGAATAGACTAGGTCACAAAAATGAATGTTCTGCTTACTGTCAAACACCAGCGTTTCTCCATCTTTGAACCAGGTGAGCGCCGGGGGCGGGTTGCCGACAACCTGGCACGTCAACCGTACCGGGAATGTCGCCTGCACCCGTCTGTCTCGCAGCCGCATCGTGAATTGGGGTGGGTAGTCGCCTTCTGCGTCTTGTGACCGTTCCCTGGAAAACGTAAGCAATGTGGCATTTAAAACTAACACAGCAATTTTTAATAAAACCTTATTATAATTATAGTGATCCGTCTGGCCGTTTTGTTATGTTATTTCAATGAACCAACAGAAATAACACGATGTGTGAAAAAAACTGGCCAAATGCAAGTCGGACTTGTAACACAGTCGAACAAGCTAATAAGTATACAGCCAGCTAACTTGTATTTACTTTGAAGATTATACAGATACATTTAGAGACTGATGTCAATCGATCAGTCGCTTAATGAGAAACACTTAATAAAACAAAATAAGAATCAATATTTTCAATGTTATATAATTATAAAGATCTCTACCCTGTATACTTATTAGCTTGTTCGACTGTACATGAAGGGTTCCGTATCATGACTTCTTATAGGTTTTCCTGTAATCTATACGTTTTGAACTAAATTCAATTTTTTTTTTCAGAATTTCAGGTACAGTAGTTTCGGAGATAAGGCGGGGGGGGGGGGGAATGGTCAGACAGACAGACAGACACACAAGTGATCCTATAAGGGTTCCGAAGTTTCCTTTTGAGGTACGGAAATACGAAAAAAACGATAGACGGATAGTTTGAGGAATGATATAAAAGAAAAGGGAGTAAATGACAGCGTGATGGTTGCAAGTGAAGCTGTTTGAAGTTTATTTGTTCTAGATCTGTATAGACGTCTCCCTAAATTTAAAATCGCTCTTCCGACTAATTTCCCCTCCCTGCTAACATATTCCTCCCCCGAACTACTTGTGGCGCTGATGATTTTCATCCGTCACAATAACATTAAATTATAAATTTGTATGTGTGGGTGTGGTATGCGTATAATCCATAGATAACAGAAACAACAGGAGATATGGCAAGGAGGCGTGGTACATGCGAACTCATGTGGCCGCGACGCGGCCTGATGCCACTTTCAATAATGAGTCGAATGTCAACTTGCGACGTGTTCACTGCTCGTGATTTTTTACAAAATGCCGCGTTGTTCAGTGAATGTTTGTGAAAATAATAGCTGTATTGTGAATTACACAAAAGATTGTATCTCATTTCACACGTTAGTACTATAACATTAATGTTTTTCATATTAAATTCATTAAAACATTACTTCGTGGTACGAGAAACATGATGAAAAACCAAATCAATTGTTTTCAATAGGAACAAAAACCATTGCTTGTTTAGTACAAATCGACCAGTGAATCGGCTGATCTAATAGCGCAATGGATAGGTGTTTTACTGATACTCTCACTCACACAATATTTTCGAAAATCGGCCGCTGTCAGTTTTTGACAGCTAGAGATGTGATGTTTGTGGTTGTCGATATTTTATACGATGATCCTGCTTAGTACGACTATGCATGATACAATTAATTATTGTAGACACAATTTGTTACTATAGTGTAAGGAACTGCGTATTTTATGGCATTACTGAGAGTTGGCGTAAATGTAGATAAGAAAAACTAATATTCTTTACTACTACTTAAAATAATTATGTATTGACTAATCCTTACTATTATCCTTTCCTTACTAATATTATATATTATGCGAAAGTAACACTGTCTGTCTGTCTGACTGTCGAGCTTTCACGCCAAAACTACTGAACCGATTTAAATGAAATTTGGTACACATAATTATAATATATAATAATAATAAATATAGCCTGAGAAAGGACATAGCCTACTTTTTAGTGCGAAAAAATGGTTGTAAGGGGTTGAAAGCGATACCGCGGATTCAACACAAAGGGCTAACAAGGAACATGGGTGTTTTTTAGTCAGTAGAAGTCTTACACTGCCTAACGTTCTGCCCAGAGCGGGAGGAGTCATTTGATGATTTCCCAACCTCCAAAATAAAAAAGGGCTTGAAAGTGGGAGATTAAAAGATTACTTTTAGTCGCGATAATCGACATCCACGCGGAAAAATATCGCGGGTATCAACTAGTAAAATATAAATTTACAAACAACAAAAGTTAATATAGATACAAATAACAACGCTTGTATTATTATGCTTTCTTATTATTGTAAACAATACTGAAAATAGAATGTAGGTAACCTGTTTATTGCTTACTATTGACTGAATAAATAGGTAATATTCATTGATTACTCGAGTTATCTTTTCTTAAAGCTAATGGGAATATAGGTAACTAGGAACTTCAGCATTCGGGCATTAAATAACCGATAAAATGTAAAAAAGTATTGTATATTTTATCGTTTTTAATTTATTTTATTTTCAGTACCCCATAAAAGCTTTAGTAGAAGAATAAATAGAAGAATCGATAACTTTTTGATTTAGTCAATCACTAGTGTCTACGTAAAACAAAATGTACTATGTAAATTGTACGGTGCATGGTAAATAGGTACACGCTGTATGTGAAGGGATAAGGTTTATAATTGATTGTGTAGTACGTGATGTTTTAAGAAATGCGGGTGTGTTTGCGAATGCGTATATCTATTGTTTTTACTGCTCTGCGTGTGTGAACTGACGACACAGGTTCCTATACATTTTCGGCTAAAGGGCATATCTCCTGTTGTTTCTGTTATCTATGGTATAATCTATGTTTTAACAATTTTAATATTTATTTATTTAAGTATATTTTTTTGTTTGTTTCAGTTCCGTACTAACCCGACAAGATCCACGTCGTGTCGAAGAATTTTATTTGCGACCTTGATCAACTAACATTTTATTCATATTTTTACCTTTTATTTTATTTTGCGCACTTGTTTTTCCAACTCACTGGACATTGGCAGAATAGTCGACATCGGCTTTAATTGCCATTAAACATAAATAGAATAGAATAGAAGTTTATTAACTGTAATAATTATACTCTTAATAAATAGTATACTGATACCTATATTCTTTATCAAAATATATTTAACCCCGAACGCAAAAACGACGGGGTGTTATAAGTATAGTCTGTGAATGTGTGTGTCTGTCTGCGCCATTGTAGGTCCCGAAAGTATGAACCGATTTTGGTTTTTTGTTTGTAAGATGAATATTGTTGTATCTGCAATTCTGATCAATTAGTGTAGTATCCTACGGTCGTCATTCATCTATTGGAACCGTGACAAAGAAAAAACTTTCCTAATATTTACAAACAGTAAAACCAAAACATTGGCTTGAGCTTCGTGATTCAATATTGTTCATAGAATAAAAATCTTACGGTCACTTAATTAGGTAAGTACTGTTTCTCATCACACAATCATGATAATTTGGTGGGTACTGCATATCATTAATAGTTTATAGTAAGCTAAGGACGTTAGAGCCTGGGCAGGAGTCATTTTACGAAAAAACTCAAAAGACGATTGACTTAAACCATCGAAAATAATTGATTAAAGTCATCGAAAAGCTTATGCTTGTTAAAAGTCGTACTCGTAGTAGAAAAACAAAACACGCTGAATGCGATCGTCATTTTCCTAAGGCCCTTTTGTAAAACTGTAACTAATTGTTTAAAGCAAGCAAGATTTTCGCTAAAATAGTTCGCAAGCGCATTAAGAATCACATTAACCTACTCTGTACCTAATTAATTATTTATTTTAGTCAATAACAACTTACCTTTTGAGCTTAGCATCAGCTTCCCAGATGAGCCGGTCAGTGACGACAGCCACCCTCGCGTACGTGGATGCCCTGCCGTGCACGTTGGACGCCTCGCAGCTGTACCGCGCCTCATCCTCAATGCAAACATCCTTGATGGTCAACGAACAGTCTTGACCGTTGTACAGAGTCGTCATCCGGCTCTCTTCCTCAATCTCGTGCCCATTCTTCATCCAAACTATTTCAGGCACTGGCTTGCCCTTGACGCTGCAGCTGAGGTTCGCCGTCTCGCCAACTAACACCTTCAGTTGCCCCGGCAGGATGTGCACAAACTCCGGCCTGTCGCCCGCGAGGCCGATGCCGACCGGTGTGGACGTCTGCACCGACTCTCCCCACCCGTATCTGTTCTTAGTCGTCACTCGGAAGTGGTATTCCTCTCCTTGTTTCAAATTGAAGGCGTCGAAAGCGTTTAGAGGTGTGATTCCCAGTTCCACCCAGCGTGCACCGCCTTCCTTGCCGAGCAGCCAGCTTTCTACCTTGTAGGCGAGGACAGGCGCGGCGTTACGGGGGTCGGCTTTCGGCCAGGCGAGAGAGACCCAGTTGTTGCCTCCGTCCACGACGCTCGGCTCACCCGGGATGCCGTCCGGCACGGCTAAAACGAGAACCGATGCGGCACTGACCTTAAAGAATACTTGACGATATGCCAGCCGAGACTGCCAGGTGACTTATAGTATTGATTTGAGATTGATCGGGACGGAATTGGCAGGTTAGGCTAAATATATCGCGGATGAATAGTGAGTATGATCTAATGATTTGTTGCTGAGAGCCCAAGACTGTTGTCATCGTCACGATGAATGATTGACGGATGCGTGGATAGGTTCCAAGTGACAAGTCTGTTGCGGTATAAGTTGATCTACTAGCAGAGTTCACGTCTGGCACATCAATATTATTTGAGGTACTTAACCAGAGTCAGGACTCAGACAGAGTCAGAGTCAACCAGAGTCAGACAGGAAACTGGAGGTTTTCCGTTAAATATTTAACGGAAAACCTCCAGTTTCCTGTAATATCTAGGTTTGGTTCTATAAACTGAAACTTTTGTTTGGATTGCACTAATCACTGCGGTGAGCTTAAAATAGCAAGCTTTACTTAGGTATTATTTGTTAATATTCAAGAATTGTCCAAATACTTTTACGAGTAGAGTACCCAAACGACTTCCAATTCGAACCAAACATTTGGTTTATTCCAAGTAGGTAGGTACTTCAATTACTTTACAATATGAGTATGTATTTGTAAAATATATATCCATTTAGTTTTCCAGATAATACATAATTATAAAAACTTTGTGGAGAATGTGAGAATACCTATTATTTATATTGACTTTAAATTAACACCACTCTAGACTTATCGTTGTAGCTTTTTTATAGGTGGCAATTTATCAAGTGACCTCTCACTCTGGGTGGTGCAGAAGGGAGTGTCAGACTTGATCTGACTAAAACCATGTTCCTTCTTAGCCCTTTGTTTTCCGGGTTGGCGGTCACTCCTTCGAACAGTCCCTAGCCCCGGGAACTTTGTAATGCTTATTACACCCCACAGACAGAATTCGCGTAGATATTACATAAGTACTTACATTTAAACCTCCTTTCAGCGAGGGACATTGTAGGATCATCCATAGGATAAGTCCAGTCAGATATGAGGTTTTCGGAAGAAACTCGCTGTCTTACCTGAGAAAAATCGTTATAATACACATCAACCGTTACGGGTATAATACTAAGTTGACAAAAAATAAATAATTAGTCCGTCAGGTAGATTTCCAAAAAAGATTGGACACGTTTATTTTTTCTTTGTCCACGTAAACAATAAATGAAGACGATACAGTGCTTCGAAAATTCGCGCGACGTCACAGTTTGGTACATTTTTTACCAGACAGTGACGTCACCAGCGCACGATCTTTGACACGTTTTATTTTCGTCCATTTTTATTAATTTGACACGTCACGAAGCCTATGTTCAGCGGAAAATTAAGACGGTTCTAACGATACCTAATATGTTTTTATTTGAAGCTATGAGGGAACAGATGAAGATAAGACTCACATACATACAAACAACATACATACTTAGCCAGTCAAAATCAAAATCATAACCCTCCTTTGGCTTTGCCGTAGTCGGGTAAAAACTAGTTTACAAAAATAACATATCATAACTTTACGCCGAAGGGTGAGGCAGAGGTATGTTTAAAAGTACACCCACAATTTGCCATGTATTTAAGTCCCATGTAATAGGAGGTCTGCCTCGTTGGTCTAGTGGTAGCAGGCGCGACTGCTGAGCGTGAGGTCCTGGGTTCGATTCCCGGGTCGGATAAAAAGTGCTTTTGGGTTTTTCATTAGAAATTTCCCAGTAGTAGCCCGGAGTTTGGAAGTTGGCGGTATAAATACCCCCGTGGCCGTTGGTCCTGCGCCTGATCTCTCTCCGGTCGTGTCGGATTGTCGTCCCATCGGGCTATGAGAGAAAAGGGAACAGAGAGTGCACCTGTGCCTTCGCACACACTTGTGCACTATAATATCTCCCGCGCAGATGGCTAATCTCCGCTGAGATTGGCCGCCGTGGCCGAAAAACGGTTAGGAGGACTATATATATAATAGGAGGTAAACATCATCTGCTAGACTCCACGGCTGCTAGTGGAAAATTCCTAATGTGGAACCCAATAACACTTTGCCCGACCTAGGAATGTACCCTAGGATACAAATAACACACAGATATAAATATGATTTATGACGTCACACTGTAAGAAACTCACCACAACAGTGACAAAAGCACGGTCGCATCCGTACGCGTTTCTAACGAGTATGCAATAGGTACCCGCATCGGAAACTCCAGACCTTTTTAGTGTAAACTTCACATAGTCATCGGATGTCATCTTGCAGACTCTCTGGTCGGTCGTGATGTTGCGAATGCCTTTCATGAATACAACTGTGGACAAAGATTATTGTTAAGATTGAAATAATGTCATCAGCATCAGCCTATAATGTTCCTACTGCAGGGACTCAGGCCTCCTCTTTAGGAGAGGGATGGGCTATAAATCCACCACGCGTGCTCAGTGCGGGTTGCATCTACCAACCCGTCTTCGAATTTTTTGGTTTTAAGACAAGTTTCCTCACGATATTTTCCTTCACTGTTGAACAAAGGGTTTTGAGAGCACTGGTAATGAAATAAATTACACAAAGTAATGCGCCTGCCTGGGTTTGAAACCACGACTTACTATTCGTAAGTCGGGGCCGCCACCACAGAGCCACCGCTGCTCTGCTGAAATAATGTACTGCTCTTATAACAAAATAAAAACGGGTTATAAAAACACTCACCTTTAGGTTTAGGCTCTCCTTGAACCCTGAACGAGATATTGACATCCTCGCCAACAGAAATGAGGATATCCTTCTCCGGCCTGCCAGCAATGATTGCAGGCTTGCCCTCCAGCTCGTTGGTCACCACAGTGATAGCAGCATTCATGTCAACATTGCCATGGGTGCTCCAAGCCCTGCATGTATACATCCCTGACTCCTTTTCCGTGACATCTGAGAGAGCTAGAGTATACAGCCCCTTTTCGACAAAAGTCGTTGCGTTTCTGTACACTTCGGTAACGGAGCGACCTTCTCTCAGCCATTCTACCCTGGTAGGAGAGCCCATGATCTCCACCTGGAGACCTATAGTGCCTCCTTGTGAGACCTTGTAGTCGGATAGAACGTTAGTAAAGTGTGGTCGTCGGGACTCCTGGCGGTAAGGTTGGTAAGGCCGGCGGGGGGCGTTTGGATGGGCGCGTATCCCGGCTGAAATTAAATAGGTCAGCGTTAATGTAAACCCAAAACATACATAACATCATGCTTGTAATCCCCGAAGGATTAGGCAGAGGTGTACGCACATTATTTAATAATGTGCGGACACCCTTTCTTTTTTTTTTGGTGGGTGGAAAATCATCAAATGACCTCTTGGGCAGAGCGAAGGGGAGTGTCAGACTTCTACTGACTAAAAACCGAACCCATGTTCCTTCTTTGCCCTTGTGCCGAGGCCACGTCATCTCGTTCTATAATACGTACACGCGTACCTCTGCCTAATTTAGTACATCCGCATTTTGCCAGTTAAGTTTAAGTCCCATGTAATAGGGGACCAGATGAGCTTTTGCAATGGCAAAAGCTCTGTAAATTTATGCTATAAAGGTCAGAATATTATAATTTCCAGAAATAAACATGATGGATGATTTCAATTAGTTGAAAAACAGTATGTGGACCTACAGATTACGCTACAACACAAATACAACAAACAAATACTTAACTATTGAAATAAACATAAAACTTGTTATACCCATGGACGACACGGTTGGCGCAGTGGCTAAGCGATTGGACTGCTGCGCTACGTGTCGCGGGTTCGATCCCCGCACGGAACAAGTATTTGTATGGCCTACAGATAGTTGTTTCGGATCTGGGCGTGTTTGTGTATGTGAGTTTCAATGTTTGCAGTAAACGCACCCACGATACAGGAGAAATTCCTAGTGTGGGGCAACGATTAAAAAAAAAAAAGAAAAAAAAAACCTAATAGGTACGTACACACATAATATAATTGAATAAACAATATATTAATAGAATACATGAATGTAATGTAAGTAAATGAATGGAGATTAATTTTATATAAGGTCCCATTAAAATAGGTGGACAAATTTTAACACAGCGTTCAGTACGTCTAACTAAAGATATTCAAGTAAAAAAAAACACTGTATAAAGTGTTTTTTTTTTACCTAAAATGTTGTAAAACAACTTCAGTTGAAATAAACTACACAGCATAAATAATACTCAAGCAGAGTACGAGACGTTAAATACTAGTTTAGTTCATCAGCTCATAAATTGTATTTTATTTTTCATTTAAAACTAAGATGTAAATAGCATAATAGCTACCTACCCAGTTTAGTTCATAATATAGATAAATAACATAGAATATGCCTTGTTTCCATAGCCTATTATTATTATAGCCTATTATTGTTCCACTGCTTCACAAAGCCTCCCTGGGACTCCCTCCATTCCTTGTAACGGTCACGATTCTGTGCAATTTATTTCCAATGTTGTCCCGCCATCTCCTTTCTTGTCGTGTCACGTGTCATTGTTTCATAGCATAAATAGCGCATATTATGTCACAATATATAATATCATCATCATCATCATCATTTCAGCCAAAAGACGTTCACTGCTGGACATAGGCCTCCCACAAGCGTCGCCACATTGACCGGTCCCGTGCGTCTCTCATCCAGCGGGTTCCTGCAACCTTGATCAGGTCATCGGTCCACCTAGTGGGAGGCCTTCCAACGCAACGTCTTCCGGTTCGCGGTCGCCATTCCAGAACTTTTCGGCCCCATCGGCCATCCGTTCTGCGAGCAATGTGCCCTGCCCATTGCCACTTAAGTCTGACAATTCTTCAGGCTACGTCGTTAACCTTGGTTCTCAAGCGGATGTCCTCATTTCTGATTCGATCACGCAAGGAAACTCCGAGCATAGCCCTCTCCATTGCCCTTTGGGTGACTTTGAGCTTTCTGATGAGGCCCATTGTGAGCGACCACGTTTCGGTCCCGTATGTAATCACTGGCAACACACACTGGTCATAGACTTTCGTCTTGAGACACTGGGGTAAGTTGGACGAGAAGATACCGTGCAACTTCATCATATATATGCATCTACATTATTAATTTTTCAATACAATCTCCTCAAAAAAATCACTTATCACAGTCATTTACGCGCCGAAACGGTAATCATGAATCTAATTTTGTTATTACTCAAATCTTCAATCAAAGTTGCTATGCTACAGGTACTTTTCATTGCTGAGTACCTACAAAGTTATTGATTGCCAGGGGTCTCAAACGTTGACTCACACAGTTGCATAAAACATAGGTATCTATAACTCCTGCGATGCATTGGTGAGAGGGATGTACAGACAGGTCTCATTTCGAACGCGTTCAACAATAAAAAAAACTTCATGGGTAGGTAGATACAATCAAAATTAATCATAGTATACGTACCTCTGAAATGCAAATAGTACATTATTGAACTTGTTACAAACGATTTGATACGAAACGCATTAAAGGGTTTCACCGCGAACGCGTAACGTGTGCTTATTGCCGCGTATCCTGCGAGACTGGTTCGGGGGCCCTTGCCACCCCAAGCCCGAACAGATTCCCGCCCTTGAAATATGACTTGATTATAGAGAGCGCTCGCCAATGAGCTTGTACGTGTGGACACAAATAAACTTACCCCTACACGGACACCTGTCTAGACAATTTGAATACAAAAGTAAGAGGAAGTGAAACGGTAATAGATACTTTCACCGTCTCTTTCGCGTAAGGGAATATTTTGCCGGATGACAACAGTCTGACCAACGGTTACGGTAAATTAGATAGATAGTACAGTCGCGAGCAATAATATTTATACACGTGGTAAAGTACGAACGCGAATGTTTCGTGAACCTTTGCAACTTTGAGATAGTTATGTCTTACTTACTATTTAAAAGGTTGTGTGATAGTATGAGGACAAAATAAATGTCCTGCACCCGTGCGAAGCCGGGACGGGCAGCTAACTAATATAATTTCCGCTCACATAGGTACTTCCCGATAGCCTAGCAGACATTCAAGCGGAAAATGAACAATAGCACACAGTAAAAGCGAATTTAAGCAGGAATAACTTAGGACTTCTTTTGATTGTGCGAATGTGCTTACCTTAATTGATGCACAAATTTTAATACTTATCATCTTGCATTGTGCACCTTCGCGTAAAGACATAAAGACTAACCAAAAGAAGCATTTTCTTCTGACAAACTTACCAGTAAAGCTAACTATGTGAGAGATTTGATCTGTCCACACGGAGTTCTCGGCTTTGCACGTATAGTTTCCACTGTCCTCAGGAGTCGGTGAGCTGACTGCCAGCCTGCACACTCCGTCTGCGAGGTAGTAGGCTTGGAACCTCTCATCATTAGACACCGGCTTGTCATCCTTCAACCAGGTGATTGTAGGGAGAGGCTGGCCGCGGATACGGCATTCGAGGACCAACTCGTTTTCGGCAAGATGGTATGTGTCTGCGTAGAGAATAGAAGGATTAGTGGAGAAATTTAAGAATTAGTGTTGGAGATTTTAATACATCGGAATACCAATCCAAGTGCGCTTTTAAAACAAAATGTAATTCTAATACGACGGTCAACATGACTAACAGAACATTTATAGTATTTGCCTGTTTCTGAATTATGTTATAGCATAATCGCTTTCCTCTCTAGAGGGAATGGCTATAATACAACACTCAGGCCCGATGCGTGTTGGTAGATGTTAATGTCTTTAAATTCTTGGTTCTAGGACATGCCGGTTTCCTCACGACGCTTCGACGTAGCCTTTCACCATTTTGAGTTCTCTATAATTTCAGAGATTCAGTACGTATTTGAAATTGAACGTACTGAATCTCTGAAATGTTTGTAGGTGTCATTCGCAGTGCCTCTGTGGAGAGGATGGTTTACTACTAAACCGGACAACGTACTGAATCATCAGCATATATCTGATGTCACTCGGACTAGCTCTTTTACTTAACTTAATAGGAAAATAACGATTACTTATTTTTATTAGTACTGATGTAGGTACGTACTAGTAGTAGGTAGGTACTAATAGGTACGGTCGAACAAGTTATTAAGTATACAGCCAGCTAACTTGCATTTACTTTTAAAATGACACAGATACATTTAGAGACTGATGTCAAACGATACAGCATTTGACATCAGTCACATAGCGCAAAAACGCTTCAAAAAAGAAAATTGTAATTAATATTTTTAGTTTACTAGGATCACAAAGATTTCTGCCTGTATACCTACTAAATAGCTTGTTCGAATGTACTATCTATAAAATAAAAATAAGCCGCCACTTGACACCCGGCAAGAGTGTGAAACATTTCCGTCCAATAGAAACCCAAATATGGTGCTCACCCATCCTCGGACTAAACTAGGCAGCACAGCTTAACCTGAACGTAGAACTGATTTGACTACGAACACCTCCATATTTTTTTTTAAACTGAGCTTATTAGAAGACTACGCATCACCATTTTCCTTACATACTATTTTGTATTAGTCCTAATATCAGAACTCTTTTATCACGAAGTTCATTAATTTCAGTAACAGTACATTCTATACAAGATTTTGGTCGATTGATCTTAATTATGTCAAAGGGCTTATTTCACAATATCCTAATAGCCACTCTCTACCAAATAAATTCAAAAACGAAACAGAATTTGTATGAAAATATTTTAAAAGTAAGTTAACGGGAACTTAATCGTAGGTGCTAAAACAGACCATAATAATCTATTCTGATATTTATAATAAATGCAAAAGTTTGGATGGATGAATTTTTGTTACACAATCATGTCAAAACAGCTAAACGGATGTGGATGAAAATTGTCACAGAGATAGATAGTCTGGAAAAGCACAAATAAGCTACTTTTTATCCCGGAAAACACATGAAAATGATCGCTAGTAGAAGATTTTGTATGTTCCCTCTCATAATGGTATTTCTGACGTGAACATTTAATAACTGCCACCTGTAATGTTTGCTTCACAACCTCGAAACTTACAACGTAGTTAATTCAACGTTTTGCCAATAGAGGCTCTTTCAATCGTGCAGTCATTCTAAAATGAACTTACTAGTGCTATAATAAAATTCACATTTGTCCGGCAACAACGTCAGGTGTAAACAAGGTAAGTAACTGTTTAGTTTGTTCTTGTGAAACACAGATGGCGCACGTAGGTAACTGCGTGAGGGGAAACGTTGATGAGTCATACTACCACTACGCAAAAGTGTCGCATTTAACGGGTTACGGGGGAAAATGAGTCTTACTAACCGCACTTTTCTTGTATAGTAAGTTTGATTTTCCTTTGCATGTTTTCCGCAGATGAGGCTCTTTTCTGCAGCAGCTGTTTGAGGCCGTGACCTTCAGGTAATACCGGGAAATGTTATTTTTTTATCTGTTTGGGTATGCGTCATACCTGTGAGTCATACGTACCTACATCAATGTTTTGGTAAAAAATTTAGGAAAGTTAAACTAAGAAGATTTTCGTTATTTTTTGATGTAGATACTTAGTTAAAGATACAAATATCAAAACGCCTTATTACCCAAAGGGGTAGACAGTGGTGTAAAGTAAAACGAATGTTATTAATTTTAATTTAAAGTTATAAATACCGCTGTACCTATTAGTTTTTGAAGTAAAACTTGATTAGGGGAGAAATATACAGGGTGCAATTGAAGTCATGGGCATTATTCAAAACTAAGACACTACTCACGATACTAATTGCATTAGGGCTACTATTTCGTTAATCAAAAATATTATTAATGTTAGTATGGAAAACCTTAAATTGTAGTAAGTCATACTGCAAAAGGCTTAGTAGTATTGTAAATAAACTCTAAAAGTAGTAAAAAAAATATGTACTCCTTACAAAAAACGCCACTAAGTCTTGAAGTATATCAAAATATTAACGCACAGTACAACGCGGAACGAAAAAAAAGTAAACAAACATCAAATAATACTAACAACTAGTCATTGCGGCCGGCCGGCACGCGCGCGACATTTCCTTACAAGTAGCATAATAGTAGCCCTAATGCAATTAGTATCGTGAGTATAGTGTCTTGGTTTAGAATAATGCTCATGACTTCAATTGCACCCTGTAGATCATGCCACCTCTTAGCCTCCTGGTAGTTTGTAAAACTTTACTATCCTTGTTTCTCATCTCCTATTGTCCAATTGTCCATGCCAATTTTCTACCACCTACGTAATCTTCGAGTGTACGCTCGCACAGTAAACTGAATCTACTCGTGCCAAAATACTACTAGCAAATCCAAATTGTGATTTTAATTCGCAACTTTTGCATAGTGTGAATGTTAGACCCAAGCCCAAGATGAGACAACTATGAGAACAAAAACTCATTATTTTTAAGGTAGAATTTCGTAATAGGACCGGTAGAACTAGTGGGACTTTTTGTTCCCACTAGTTCTAAGATTTTGTATCACATTGAATCGTAGGACTGTTTATTGGGAACTAGGGAGAAGTATCCAGAAATATTCGTAGTAAGTATCTGATTTATGGTTTTTTATTTGTGTATTAAGATGTCTAAACAGTATTTTTTTATTTGGTAAACAGATTGGTGAAGGTCGATCTAAGGAGGGATCTCAAAAGTTATAATAATAAAGTTTAAAGTGGTAACTGTTTTGATATATTACTATCGTTTTTTTGGAATGGAATGTGGTATGTTCCGCACACTTGTAAATCATTTTCATTTCAATTCAATTCACGTGCGTATTGTATTATACTTACTTATTAAGGGTGTAAAAGTATCCATAACGAAGCCGAAAAGCACTAACTTGCTCTCTCGGTCATTGCGATATTTTTTTTGTTCTAGACCGTACCTGGGAACCCCCTAGTTACGGAAATATGGGGGGTCAAAGTTCCAACTTTGTTACAGCGGTTTTTTTTAATACTAGTTTTAAGGTTACAACTTTACTTTAATTACCTCCATGACCCATTTACTATTGGAAGCATCCCTCAGCACAATGTTTTGAGTGTGCTACATTGAGGTTTACCGTAAAATAATTATGTTCCTCAAATAAAAAGTTGTTTCACGGCAATAATTTTTACGTAGAGTTTACTTATTGTGATGTACATAATGCTTGGTTAACGGATCCGTGAAGGGTTTGTTTACATCCTGTATATATGTATAATTACTTTGGTGAAGGAAAACTTATGGAAACCAGCGTACCTGAGAGTTATTTCTCGACGGCATGTAATGCTAATTATTCAAAGACACATGGGCGGCTTTTAAACTGTAGATTAGGCGCTAACCACACGATAAAGAAAACGTACAAAAATGTTTGACCACAGTTTATAAACAAAATATGTAAATGGTAGCACTTACCGCGAATAGATCTCGTAAAGGTCGGCGGAATCGGTGATGCTTCGAAGCTCGGGTAGACCTTTAAGTTGGCAGAACTGTTCACGGAGCCATTTTCATTCTCAACTGTACAACTGTACTCAGCAGAGTCACTGACTACTGCATTCAAAACCTCCAGGGTTATAAGTCCATCCATAAATTTAGTTCTATACTTCAATTTATCGTCTAAAAGCACGCCATTCTTATACCAAGTGACCTTAGGATCTGAAGACGATAGGACGCTGCATGTCAGTTTAACTCTTGAACCTTCGACAGCAGTTCTGTCTGTGAGGTAAGTGGAAAATACTGGTTTCCTCCTAAGGTCCCTAGAGAGTCCTGATCGTTTTTCGGATATAAGGCTTCTAGCTTCGCTCAGAGCTTTTGACCTATGCCTTTCCACTCGTCTCTCAGAATCGCTTCTGTCGTACCTCTCTGTTCTCTTTTCTGATTCGCTTCTATCAGGCTGTGGTGGTGCAGACGATCTGAGTTGGGAGTCCAAAACAATCGTATGAGCTTTGTATATTGTAGCATTTCTGCCTAACGATTCCCGTTCAGTAAATCTATCATGTTCAAATGTTTTCTCTCTGTAGCCAGAAGGCCTCATGAACTCCATGGTGTAATCTCTGTGATTGTGGTCAGTGAATTTAGTTCGTTCATCAGACTTGTGTCTTGATGGTTCATAATGGTACTCTCTTATATAATGATCTTCTATGTCCGATTCTCGGGTTGCAGACATGTTACCATTTTGTTTTCTGTTTGATTTACATTCACTAAACGTATCCTCTGAGCTTGATGATGTCTTCTGTGTTGTTTCATTTAAATCTTTCTCTATTTCTAGTCTTCTCTCTTCTCGTATTCTTCTCTCTGTTTCTCTTATTTCTTCCTCACGTTTTTCGTATTGTTCTTGTTCTTTTATCTGACGGAGTTTTTCTTCTTCTCTTCTCTTCTTAGCGGCGTCCTTTCTAGCTTTTTCCGCTTGTTCGGCTTCTGCTTTCATGCGAGCATCCTCTTCTTCTCTTTTTTTTTTAGAATTCATTTTCTTTTCTAGTCTGGCTTTTTCTTCCTCTTCACGTAATTTTTCCTCTTGTTTTTCTTTTTCAAGTCTCTCAATTCTTTTATTTTCCCTCTCTCTTTTTTTGTCTTCTTCCTGCTTTAAAAATTCTTCCTTTTGTTCAGCATCCCGTTTTTCTTTTTCTTTCAACTTTTCTTCATCCTTACGTTTTCGTTCGGCTTCTTCTTTTGCTTCAATAGCTTTTTCAGCCTTTTCTTGTTTTAACTTTTCTTCTTGTTTGCGTTTCTTTTCTGCTTCTCTTTTTTCTTTTTCCTGTTTCTCAGCTTCTTTATCTTTTTTCAGTTTTTCATCTTCTTGGCGTTTCTTTTCAGCTTCTAATTCCTCTTTTTCTTGTTCCTTAAATTTAATTTCTTCCTTCTTTTTAAGTCTTTCTGTTTCGATCCTTTCTTTCTCAAGTTTTTCTGATTCAACTCTTTCTTTCCTGGCTTTTATTTCCTGATCTAATTTTGCCTTTTCTTTTGCTTGTTTAATTTCTTCTGCCTGTTTAGCTTCTGCTTCTTTTTTGACTTTTTCTTCCTTTTCTTTGTGCTTCTTAGATTCTGCTTTTTTGATCTTATCTGCTTCATCTTTTTGCTTTTTACTAACTTTTTCTTGTTTAACTTTTTCATCTTGAGCCATTTCTTCATCTTTACGCATTTTCTCTAGTTCTTGTTCTCTCTCGTGCTTTTCAGCTTCGTGTTTTTCTATTTGTGACTGTTCAAGTTTCAACTTTTGTTCCACTTCTTCTAAACGCACCTTTTCTTTTTGTTCTTTTTCAGCTTCGAGTAGTTCCTTCTGTTTTATTTCAACATCTGATTTTATTTTTTCTTCTTCATTTTTCTTCTTTTTCTTAGAAAGTCTTTTCTTTTCAGTCTGTTCTGTAGCTTTCTTTTCTTGTTTCTTGCCTGAATCATCTTTCCGTTTGCGATCAGCTTCTAATCTAGATTTTTCATCTTCAGCTTCAATACGCTGTTTCTCGAGTTTTTCAGACTCTTCCTTCTGTTTTTTCGCAGATTTCAGTTTTATACTTTCTTCATCTTCTACTTTTTCATTGGCGCCCTTTCTCTTCTTATCTTCTTCTTTTTCTATCATTTCTTGACCTTTCAGTTTTTCGGTTTCGATCCGTTTCTTCTCAAGATTGTCAGTATTGCTTCGTTCCTTTTCTTTCTTCTCTGTTTCAATTCTTTCCTTCTCTTTCTTTTCAGCCTCAACCCGTAGTTTCTCGAGCTCTTCAGCCTGTACTCGTTCTTTCTCAACCTGTTCAGCTTCAACTTGTTCTTTCTTTAGTTTTTCAGCCTCTTCCTTCTGTTTTCTTTCAGCATCCGATTTTGCAGTCTCTTCGTCTTTTTTCTTTTTTTTGGCGAGTTGTTTCTTTTCGCTTTCTTCTTTTTCTTTCATTTTTTGCTCTTCGAGTTTTAGTGCCTCTAGCCGAGTTTTCTCGAGGTTTTCAGCCTCTACTCGCTGTTTCTCGAGTTTTTCAGCTTCAAGTCGTTCTTTCTCGACTTTTTCAGCCTCAACTCTTTCTTTCTCCTTCTGTTCAGTTTCGACTCGTTGCATCTCGAGTTTCTCAGCCTCAATTCGGTCTTTCTCAAGCTTTTCAGCCTCTTCCTTCTGTTTTCTTTCGGCATCCGATTTAGCTGTCTCTTCGTCTTTTTTCTTCTTTTTGGCAAGCTTTTTCTTCTCAGTTTCTTCTTTTTCTTTAATGTTTTGCTCTTCGAGCTTTCGTGCTTTTGCTTTTTTCGTGATTTCAGCCTCAATTCTTTCTTTCTCAAGCTTTTCAGCCTCTAACTGCTCTTTTTCGAGCTTTTCAGCTGCGACTCTTTCTTTCTTAACCTTTTCAGCTTCAACTCTTTCTTTCTCTTTCTTTTCAGTATCAGCTCGTTCTTTTTCGAGTTTTTCAGCCTCAATTCGGTCTTTCTCAAGCTTTTCAGCATCTTCCTTCTGTTTTCTTTCGGCCTCCAATTTTGCTTTCTCTTCGTCTTTTTTCTTCTTTTTGGCAAGTTTTTTCTTTTCGTTTTCTTCCTTTTCTTTCATTTTCTGCTCCTCGAACTTTTGTCCCATTAGTCGTTCGTTCTCGAGTTTTTCTGCCTCTAGCCTTTCTTTTTCGAGTTCCTCAGCCTCGTCCCGCTCTTTCTGGAGTTTCTCAGCTTCAACTCGTTCTTTCTCGATCTTTTCAGCTTCAACTCGTTCTTGCTCGAGATTTTCAGCTTCAACTCGTTCTTTCTCAAGCTTATTAATCTCAACTCGTTCTTTCTCAAGCTTGTCAATCTCAACATGTTCTTTTTCGAGTTTTTGGACCTCAATTAGCTCTTTTTCGAATTGCTTAGCTTCGACTTGCTCTTGTTCTAGTTTTTTAGCCTCCAGTCGCTCCTTCTCGATATTTATTTCTTCAATCTTTTGTATCGTTTCAGCTTCCAATTTCGCTTCATTTTCTTCTTTACCCTGTTTTAAGAGTTTCTTCTTTTCAGTTTGTTCTAATGCTTGTTCAGTTTGCTCTTCATCTTCTCGGTTTGTTTCAGTCTCAGCTTGCTGTTGTTTGAGTTTTTTAGTATGAATTCCTTCTTCTTCGAGCTGTTTTGCTTCCAATTGCTGTTGTTCATGTCTATTTGTCTCTTCCTTTTGCTTGCTACCCGATTCCACTTCAGCTTTGTCTTCTTGAACAACGATATTTTTATCAATTTCCGCTTGTTCTAATGCTACCTTTTCCTTGTCGAGAAAGTCTTTTTGTAAAATGTTGATTTCAGAGAGTTTAATTTCCTCTGTTATTTGTTGCTGAACTTTTTCTTGCTCGGTTTCTGTGGTTTTGGTGTCAGCATTCACTTCTTCGGCAGCTTGAGTTTCACTGGCTAATAGTTTTTTATCTTGTTTCTGCTTGAGTTTAGTGTCATCTCTTTGTTCCAATGGTTCCTGTGGTTCATCTTGTTTGAATTCTTCTTTCTGTTGTTTTTCAGCGTCTTTTTCCTTTGCTTTTTTCTTAGTCTTTTTAGGTTCTGCCTCTTTAGTAGCCATTTCAGCTACAGCAGTTTCTGTTAACCGATCATTTTGTGACTCATGTTCGTCTCCTTTCATGCTTTGTTCCTTTTCTTTCGAAATGGCTTGTTCAACATTTTGATCTTCTATTGGTTGAATCTGTTTTAGTTTTTCATCTATGACTTGATGTTCAGGCTTAACTGTTTGTTTTTCTTCTAAGTCAAGTTCCGTAGTTACTTCTTCAGCCTGTTTTGAAGATTTCTCACTATCATGAGATTTTGTTTCAGAATCTTTTCCTTCGCTTTCAGTCTGAAAGCTTTCATCCAATTTGTTGGTTTCTTCTTTTTCCCTTTCTAGTTTTTCTTTTTCCTGCCAAACTTTTTCCAAGATTTCGCCTTCAGATTTTTGAAGATCTTCTTCTTCTTGTAAAAGTGTAACTTCTGTTTCCGTGTTTCCTACTGTTTCTTCGACCAACATTTCTTTTTCCGATGCCTTTGCTTTGACTTCCTTTTCTTCAACCTCATGAACATCTTGCACATCTTCTTGACTCTCCACCTGCTGTTCTTTTTCTTTCGTTTTATACGTTTCTTCTGTAGGTAGTTGATTTTCTGGCGGAATCTGTTCGTCTGACTTTTCTTTTACTTCATCAGGTTGTTCTTTTTCAGCATCTTCATGTTCTTTATACGACGCTTCCTCAGAGTCCTGGTTTTTAGAAGTTCCACTTGTTGGAGCTCCGCTTGAAGCACCTCCTGAAGCAGAACCTTTTATTTGTTTTTCTTCAACTTTATCAGATCTTGAATGATCTTTTTCAAGAAAATCTTTTACTTGTAACTGTTCGTCTATTTTCTGTTTAGCTAATTGTTCTTCCTTTTCTGTTTCATCTTGTTTTGACATAAAATCTACTTGAGACTTAGATTCATCAGCCTCTTTTTCAATTACTGATTGCATAGTTTCAACTTTGTCTCTTTCTGTAACTTCTGATAATTTTTGTTCCTTTACTTCTTCAAGCTTAGGTTGGTCACATGCCTTTACAAGTATTTGAGAATCTAAGGCTTCTTCAACTTTAGAAGAGGTACTGGCTACCTGTTCACCTTCGATAGGAAGAAAGTCTTTGACTTCATCCAACTTTAATTTTTCATCTGTCTCAACCTCAACTACTCCTGATGTTTGTTCTGTGTCAGGAACAGTAATATTTTCATCTAGAACTTCTTCAATAGCTGTGGAAACTTCAGCCTCGAGTAATTCTTCCCCTTCAATGGATTGTGCCATAACCTCGGGTAATATCTCTTCACTCGACAAAATACCTAATTCCTCCATATTTTGTATGGCAGCAATAGCTTGAGCTGCTATTTCTTCTATAAGTTCAGATGCAACTTGTTCTATTTCTGTTTTAATATCAAATTCCTGAATCATCACTTGTTTACGTACTTTTCGCTTTTTCCCTTCATCTTGAGTTTGACTTATGCTTGGTGACTCTGCTATTTCTTCAGCATGTTTAAATTCTTCCTTATTGATGTCATCAATTTTGGTAAGTGTTTCGGATTTTTCTTTAACCACATCCTCAATACCTGATGTAGTATCAAATATATGATCTTTTCGCAAAGTTGATAAAACAGTTTCTTCATGTTGTAATTTTTCTGAATCTTGTTCTACAACTGGCAGTTCAGTTTCTTTCGACAGTTCACTAATTTTGGTTCTTATTAAATCGGTCACATCAAATATTTGTGAAGAAAGTCCTTTAAATACTGGAATTTTCTCCTTAACCTCTAAAGTAGATTTCAATTCTATGTTGGTAAGGTACTCGTTGACACATGCAAGGAGATTGTCTGCCTTTTGAATTGCTTCCGAGCCTAATACTGAAGCTTGTGGTACTATTATTTCACAAATACTAGATTTCAGTTCTTCAAGTATGATCTTTGTAAATGCAGCATCACTTGGCAATCTAGCCGTTTTATCAAGATTGATATAAAACTTTATGTCTTCGAAATGGTTCAAAACTTTGCGTAGTGATTTCTTAAATGCCTTCCAGTTTTGTTTATTTGTTCCGTTGATTTCGATAATTCCTGATACATTTTTGATGCAGCGTAAAAGAGTTTCAGATGGTTTACCGTAGTTTTCGAACATGTAAATCTTTTGAATGCTTGAAATAGTCCCTCGCATATTAGATATACTTCCATAAACAGAATGGACAGCAGTAAGTATTTGATCTCGTATTTCTGTAGTCAGAATAACTTCTGATAAATCTTTCTCAAGCGTAAATACTTTGTCTTCTAACTGATCAATAATTTGTACAACCTCAACGCCTTTTTCTATCAGAACATCAGCGCTATCCGAAAAGCTAAGTTTAAGTGTTTTTATTGTATCCTTAAGATTGGTTAAACTAGACACAATACCAGCTAAGTTACCTTCTCGGATATTTACTTTAGAGGCTTGTTCTAACAGTTTTACTGTTTCATCAGTTTCAGTGGAACACTTTTCTAAAATGTTTTCATTTTTGACTTCTACGGGTAAAGTTTCGGCAACTTTAACCTCTTGCGTTTCACTCATGTTATTGACTAGAAGTTGTAATGTGGCACATGCCTCTTGAAGTAACTCTGGTGGACTGTCTTCGTTGATTTGGAGCTGGACACTCCTCACACTGCACTCTAAATCTTCAAGAGTCTCATTGAGTGTGTCATTTGCAGCTCCATCGTAATCTCGTTTCAATTTAATGATAACAGTCTGTACTTCATCAAGTGCATCTCTCAGAGATTCATTGTCTTCAACCTCCCTGACTGTCGGTAGATTTATTTTATCTGTCACTTCTTGAAGCAATACTTCCAGTTGTTTCATTGAGTTTTCTTCTGTTTCAGGGATTTCAACTGAAAAATTCAAATAATTGTCTTTAGTTTTTTTATGCGTAGAATAGAATACATAATTAATTATAATGATATTTTAATGTCGTAAATGGTTTACCTATCTCTGCTGTCTTGATAACTAGGGGCACCCCAGAAACAACTGCTTTCTCCAAATCTTCTTGCAAGTGCGTGATGATCTCTGATACTTTTTGAAGGGTATTAGGTTTTGCCAACGGTGCAATCTGCTCTGCACTCTCCAATGCTTTAGTATGCAAATTTGATAAAGCATCTTGCAACTTTTGTGCCAATTTAGCCTGTTCAATTTTAGCTTCTTCCAATAAAACAGGTTCAACAGCCACGTCAAGAAATGCTATACTTTCTCTCAGGTCTTTAGCCATTTCTATCGACGCATTCAATTCTTGAGAGTTGGTTAGCTCTGAAATGACACCAACTAGCTGTGTTATTTCATCAGAAATAAACTCATCAATGTGCTGAATAATACCACCTTGTTCTGAAAATAGAAAAGATAATGTTATCTATAATCAAAAAACGTTGGTACACCGAAAGCCAGACTTACAGCCGCTACACATATTAAATGCGTGTGAAAGTGTGCATGTATCTGTGTGTGTGCGTGATAATGTTTGTTATCCTTAGACTACCGATTGTAGAAGCCGGAAGATTAGGACCGATTAGAAAAATATATTATTACGTTTAACGTTACCTAATAGGCCATGAAAAAAGTGCAGAAGGAGAAATACATGTTATTTCCTGAAAAACGCAAGATAGGATTTAAGACATGTCATGAGGAATTAAGTATGATATGACTTCAAACAGATGACTAAATAAATTATCTTGTTTACCGGTTCCTTTTATCAAACTAAGCATCATAGTATCATCACTTCCACATTCACTTGGTTTTGACCCTATTTCTACAGGTTTATTGCTAAATGATTCTATAAAAACGGTTTCACGGTTTTCTGAAGTCGTACAGTCATTGTTTACGTCTTCAACTACTAGTACAGAGTCTTTTAACAAAGCCTTTTCTAATATTGGAGGTACAACCACGTCTGATACACACTCAATTATTCTAATGTTATTTGAAAGATCAAATTTGATAGAAACATCTGTTGTCATTAAATTGTCCTCTTTTTCATATTCAACGGTCACTTCTTGTGTTGGAGATAGTTTTAATGGCATATCAGTAGGCCCCAATGGAGTGTTAGTTTCTAATTCCAAAGACTGATCGATTTTATTTAAGGCAATTGCATCGACAGTTGTTGTCACAACATTCGCTGACACACTCTCACTTTCAGAAACAATTGGTTTGCTGTGATCTGAAGCAGTACTGTCAGTGTGACTTAGCGGACTAATTGGTTCTAAAATTAAAAGTTGAGATATTTCGGTTTCTGTTGGAACATCTAATTCAGAAATAACTGTATCAGGTGATGATGTTGGTACAATATCTTTTAATACTAAAGACTTTTCAGGGACTCCGTCCGTAAGTTCTGTTGCTTTTTCATCAACCAGTGTTGCATAAACTAAATTGTTAGTAGTAGTGCCAGTTACCGTAGCTTCATTTAGTGTTAAAGTGTCTGAAGTAATTGGTGTAGCTTCTTGACTTATATTAAATATTTCTGTAAGCCCTGATACTAAAGAAATAGCAGAAATAGATGAAACTTCATCACTTTTGACATTTTCTAGTTTATCAAATCCATGAAATTCTATGTCAGATATATTTTCTACTGATTTTTCAGATAGTGGTGGAACTTCTTCATTCACAGTGTTTTCCTCATATCCTACAGTTTTAATGGCATCTTGGATAATCTCCTCAATTTGTATAAGGACCATCAATTCAGCTTCATGGCTCGGAACTAACCTTTCTGCTACATTATTTGCTGTTTCTAATTCTGTTGCTACAGCTGTTTGTATCACTTTTATTTCCGTTGGAATTTCTAAATCCACAGGTGGTAAATCTTCACTTGCTACTGTGTTTGCATCGCATACTATTTTAGGTTCTGTTGCAAAACTTTCAGTTTCATCAAAACTAACATTTTCAAAGCAAACTAGTTCGATTTCTTGGCAAGCAACAGGTTTTTCAATATTTTCTATAGATAGAGCTGCAAAATTTTCAAGCTCTTTTTCTTCCACTGGTGTTAAGGATTCCATAATAAAAGGTTGTAGATGCTCACTACACATCAATTTTTTATCGGTTGTTTCACCGGTAATACGAATATCGGTAATTTCTCCAGAAGAACTTGCTTCTTCTATTGGTACAACTTGTTCGAAAACTTGTTCATCTATGCTCTTAACCCCAATGGGCTCAAGTATTACTTGTTCAACTTGCGTTGGAACTTTCATTTGTGTTTCATCATCATCTGACTTCAATGATGTTGAAATACCAGGTTTATCTTCAATAGGCATTAAATTTTCAAGAAGTTCCGGCATAGAAAGTACAACCTGATTGACGATTGCAACGTTTTCTAATAAGTTGTCAGTAACATCAGTTTGATAAGCTAACTCAACAAACGTGTCAATAGGAGTCACTGGTTCTAAAACTAGGGGCTGAGAGTTTTCACTAAGCGCATTTTCTACCTTTTGGTCTTGTTCGATTACAGAAGCAGTAGATAGAACTTCGTCGATAGTAACAGATTCTGATAAAATGACTTCATCTGTTTGAAGTGGATTAACTTCTTTAACTTCTGTTATGTTACTGATATCAGATATTTCTACATAGATATTTGCATTTTTAATAGGTACCACTTGTTCCAAAATTGGTAGGCTGTCTTCTTTAGCGGCAATTGCAGTCACAGTTTCCTCTACGCTTGTAACAGCTACTTTGTCGTTTTCTTCTATCTGCTCCAGTACGACTGACTCGACTTGAAGTGGAGCAATCTTTTGAGATTCCTCGTCCCCTGATTTCAGTGGTGTTGCAATTACAGGTTTAACATCTTCAATGGGTATTAAAGTTTCAAGAAGCTCTGGCATAGAAGATTCGACTTGATGGACAGGTGCAACATTTGCTAACAAGTTGTCAGTAACATCAGTTTGAAATAACATCTCTGCAAACGTGTCAATGGGAGTCACTGGTTCTAAAACTAGGGGCTGAGAGTTTTCACTAAACGCATTTTCTACCTTTTGGTCTTGTTCGATTACAGAAGCAGTAGATAGACCTTCGTCGATAGTAACAGATTCTGATAAAATTACTTCATCTGTTTGAAGTGGATTAACTTCTTTAACTTCTGTTATGTTACTGATATCAGATATTTCTTCATAGATATTTGCATTTTGAATAGGTACCACTTGTTCCAACATTGGTAGGCTGCCTTCTTTAGCGGCAATTGCAGTCACAGTTTCCTCTACGCTTGTAACAGCTACTTTGTCGTTTTCTTCTATCTGCTCCAGTACGACTGACTCGACTTGAAGTGGAGCAATCTTTTGAGATTCCTCGTCCCCTGATTTCAGTGGTGTTGCAATTACGGGTTTAACATCTTCAATGGGTATTAAAGTTTCAAGAAGCTCTGGCATAGAAGATTCGACTTGATGGTCAGGTGCAACATTTGCTAACAAGTTGTCAGTAACATCAGTTTGAAATGACATTTCTGCAAACGTGTCAATGGGAGTCACTGGTTCTAAAACTAGGGGCTGAGAGTTTTCACTAAGCGCATTTTCTATCTTTTGGTCTTGTTCGATTACAGAAGCAGTAGATAGACCTTCGTCAACAGTAACAGAGTCTGATAAAATGACTTCATCTGTTTGAAGTGCATTATTAACTTCTTTTACTTCTGCTACGTTACTGATATCCGATATTTCTTCATAATTACTTGCACCTTGAATAGGTACCACTTGTTCCAAAATTGGTAGGCTGTCTTCTTTAGCGGCAATTGCAGTCTCAGTTTCCTCTACGCTTATAACAGCTTGTTTGTCGTTTTCTTCTATCTGCTCCAGTACGACTGACTCGACTTGAAGTGGAGCAATCTTTTGAGATTCCTCGTCCCCTGATTTCAGTGGTGTTGCAATTACAGGTTTAACATCTTCAATAGGTATTAAAGTTTCAAGAAGCTCTGGCATAGAAGATTCGACTTGATGGACAGGTGCAACATTTGCTAACAACTTGTCAGTAACATCAGTTTGAAATGACATCTCTGCAAACGTGTCAATGGGAGTCACTGGTTCTAAAACTAGGGGCTGAGAGTTTTCACTAAGCGCATTTTCTATCTTTTGTTCTGTTTCAATAATAGTTGCAATAATTGGAACTCCGTCAATATTTACAGATTCTGATAAAATGACTTCATCTGTTTGAAGTGGATTAACTTCTTTAACTTCTGTTATGTTACTGATATCAGATATTTCTTCATAGATATTTGCATCTTGAATAGGTACCACTTGTTCCAAAATTGGTAGGCTGTCTTCTTTAGCGGCAATTGCAGTCACAGTTTCCTCTACGCTTATTACAGCTTGTTTGTCGTTTTCTTCTATCTGCTCCAGTACGACTGACTCGACTTGAAGTGGAGCAAGCTTTTGTGATTCCTCGTCCCCTGATTTCAGTGGTGTTGCAATTACAGGTTTAACATCTTCAATAGGTATTAAAGTTTCAAGAAGCTCTGACATAGAAGATTCGACTTGATGGACAGGTGCAACATTTGCTAACAAGTTGTCAGTAACATCAGTTTGAAATGACATTTCTGCAAACGTGTCAATGGGGGTCACCGGTTCTAAAACTAGGGGCTGAGAGTTTTCACTGAAAGCGTTTTCTATCTTTTGTTCTGTTTCAATAATAGTTGCAATAATTGGAACTCCGTCAATATTTACAGATTCTGATAAAATTACTTCATCTGTTTGAAGTGGATTAACTTCTTTAACTTCTGTTACGTTACTGATATCAGATATTTCTTCATAGATATTTGCATCTTGAATAGGTACCACTGGTTCCAAAATTGGTAGGCTGTCTTCTTTAGCGGCAATTGCAGTCACAGTTTCCTCTACGCTTATAACAGCTTGTTTGTCGTTTTCTTCTATCTGCTCCAGTACGACTGACTCGACTTGAAGTGGAGCAATCTTTTGAGATTCCTCGTCCCCTGATTTCAGTGGTGTTGCAATTACAGGTTTAACATCTTCAATGGGTATTAAAGTTTCAAGAAGCTCTGGCATAGAAGATTCGACTTGATGGACAGGTGCAACATTTGATAACAAGTTGTCAGTAACATCAGTTTGAAATGACATCTCTGCAAACGTGTCAATGGGAGTCACTGGTTCTAAAACTAGGGGCTGAGAGTTTTCACTAAGCGCATTTTCTATCTTTTGTTCTGTTTCAATAATAGTTGCAATAATTGGAACTCCGTCAATATTTACAGATTCTGATAAAATGATTTCATCTGTTTGAAGTGGATTAACTTCTTTAACTTCTGTTATGTTACTGATATCAGATATTTCTTCATAGATATTTGCATCTTGAATAGGTACCACTTGTTCCAAAATTGGTAGGCTGTCTTCTTTAGCGGCAATTGCAGTCACAGTTTCCTCTACGCTTATAACAGCTTGTTTGTCGTTTTCTTCTATCTGCTCCAGTACGACTGACTCGACTTGAAGTGGAGCAATCTTTTGAGATTCCTCGTCCCCTGATTTCAGTGGTGTTGCAATTACAGGTTTAACATCTTCAATGGGTATTAAAGTTTCAAGAAGCTCTGGCATAGAAGATTCGACTTGATGGACAGGTGCAACATTTGATAACAAGTTGTCAGTAACATCAGTTTGAAATGACATTTCTGCAAACGTGTCAATGGGAGTCACTGGTTCTAAAACTAGGGGCTGAGAGTTTTCACTAAGCGCATTTTCTATCTTTTGTTCTGTTTCAATAATAGTTGCAATAATTGGAACTCCGTCAATATTTACAGATTCTGATAAAATGACTTCATCTATTTGAAGTGGATTAACTTCTTTAACTTCTGTTATGTTACTGATATCAGATATTTCTTCATAGATATTTGCATCTTGAATAGGTACCACTTGTTCCAAAATTGGTAGGCTGTCTTCTTTAGCGGCAATTGCAGTCACAGTTTCCTCTACGCTTATAACAGCTTGTTTGTCGTTTTCTTCTATCTGCTCCAGTACGACTGACTCGACTTGAAGTGGAGCAATCTTTTGAGATTCCTCGTCCCCTGATTTCAGTGGTGTTGCAATTACGGGTTTAACATCTTCAATGGGTATTAAAGTTTCAAGAAGCTCTGGCATAGAAGATTCGACTTGATGGACAGGTGCAACATTTGCTAACAACTTGTCAGTAACATCAGTTTGAAATGACATCTCTGCAAACGTGTCAATGGGAGTCACTGGTTCTAAAACTAGGGGCTTAGTGTTTTCACTAAACGCATTTTCTCCCTTTTGGTCTTGTTCGATTACAGAAGCAGTAGATAGACCTTCGTCAATAGTAACAGATTCTGATAAAATGACTTCATCTGTTTGAAGTGCATTATTAACTTCTTTTACTTCTGCTACGTTACTGATATCCGATATTTCTTCATAATTACTTGCACCTTGAATAGGTACCACTTGTTCCAAAATTGGTAGGCTGTCTTCTTTAGCGGCAATTGCAGTCACAGTTTCCTCTACGCTTATAACAGCTTGTTTGTCGTTTTCTTCTATCTGCTCCAGTACGACTGACTCGACTTGAAGTGGAGCAATCTTTTGAGATTCCTCGTCCCCTGATTTCAGCGGTGTTGCAATTACAGGTTTAACATCTTCAATGGGTATTAAAGTTTCAAGAAGCTCTGGCATAGAAGATTCGACTTGATGGACAGGTGCAACATTTGCTAACAACTTGTCAGTAACATCAGTTTGAAATGACATCTCTGCAAACGTGTCAATGGGAGTCACTGGTTCTAAAACTAGGGGCTGAGTGTTTTCACTAAACGCATTTTCTCCCTTTTGGTCTTGTTCGATTACAGAAGCAGTAGATAGACCTTCGTCAATAGTAACAGATTCTGATAAAATGACTTCATCTGTTTGAAGTGCATTATTAACTTCTTTTACTTCTGCTACGTTACTGATATCCGATATTTCTTCATAATTACTTGCACCTTGAATAGTTACCACTTGTTCCAAAATTGGTAGGCTGTCTTCTTTAGCGGCAATTGCAATCACAGTTTCCTCTACGCTTATAACAGCTTGTTTGTCGTTTTCTTCTATCTGCTCCAGTACGACTGACTCGACTTGAAGTGGAGCAAGCTTTTGTGATTCCTCGTCCCCTAATTTCAGAGGTGTTGCAATTACAGGTTTAACATCTTCAATGGGTATTAAAGTTTCAAGAAGCTCTGGCATAGAAGATTCGACTTGATGGACAGGTGCAACATTTGCTAACAAGTTGTCAGTAACATCAGTTTGAAATGACTTTTCTGCAAACGTGTCAATGGGAGTCACTGGTTCTAAAACTAGGGGCTGAGAGTTTTCACTAAGCGCATTTTCTATCTTTTGTTCTGTTTCAATAATAGTTGCAATAATTGGAACTCCGTCAATATTTACAGATTCTGATAAAATGACTTCATCTGTTTGAAGTGGATTAACTTCTTTAACTTCTGTTATGTTACTGATATCAGATATTTCTTCATAGATATTTGCATCTTGAATAGGTACCACTTGTTCCAAAATTGGTAGGCTGTCTTCTTTAGCGGCAATTGCAGTCACAGTTTCCTCTACGCTTATAACAGCTTGTTTGTCATTTTCTTCTACCTGCTCCAGTACGACTGACTCGACTTGAAGTGGAGCAATCTTTTGTGATTTCTCGTCCCCTGATTTCAGTGGTGTTGCAATTACAGGTTTAACATCTTCAATAGGTATTAAAGTTTCAAGAAGCTCTGGCATAGAAGATTCGACTTGATGGACAGGTGCAACATTTGCTAACAACTTGTCAGTAACATCAGTTTGAAATGACATTTCTGCAAACGTGTCAATGGGAGTCACTGGTTCTAAAACTAGGGGCTGAGAGTTTTCACTAAGAGCATTTTCTACCTTTTGGTCTTGCTCGATTACAGAAGCAGTAGATAGACCTTCGTCAATAGTAACACATTCTGATAGAACTACTTCATCTGTTTGAATTACATTGTTGGTATTTGAAGATTTTTCTTCAACATTAGGATGAGCAAATTCAATACTTTTTTCTTCAACAGGTGTTAACGACTCTAATAACATTGGAGACAAATGGTTGCTGATGGAAATATATTCATCAGTGGATTGTTCGTCAGTGGTTGTCACCACCATTAGTTGCATTTCTTCAAGTGGAGCTGCAGAGTTTAAAACTATGGCTTCCGTTGTTTCCTGAATAATTAAAGCTGTTTTGACCGGTTCGTCAGATGATTTCTCTAGTGAAGATATCTCTTCTTGGCTTGATACCATCTCACTGACACTAGATGTTTGGAAAGTTACCTCTTCCTTATGATTGTCAATAGATGTAGTAGATTCAAAAACGATAGGTTGAGACGATTCACAAATAGCTTCATGAAAAACTACATCTTTTATCTCCGTAACGTTTTGATTAGTTCCAACAGTGACCGTTTCCATTAGAACTGGATCAATTTCTTGACCAGGGAGTATCTTTTCAGTAATTGTCTGTTCCAGATGAATAGCAATCGCAGGATTTAGATCCTCAATGGGAGTCAAAAGTTCTACAACCATGGGTTGGATAGTTACACATAAAGCTACCTCTGCAACAGGGCTACAACTTCTCAGCTTTAAATTCTCTGGAACAACAGGTTCAGTTATTTGTGTATCAGGCTTTGTGTATTCAGAATCAATAATTTCTTCAACAGAAGAAAAATCTAACGATACAGGCTTTTCGTTGGACTCAAATACATTTATACTTTGTGTGTGTTCGTATGTAGTTTTAATCTCATGATTTGCAGTTGTTGTATCATGAACTAATATAGAAGGATCTTCTAGTGTCGTCACAACGCATTCAGTATCATGTGTGTCTGAAAATATGTAATTATGTGTATTTGAATATATTATTTGTGTATTGTGCATGCGAAAATGTAAGCGTTATTTTCTCAGACAAGAAGTAAGGTTGAAATCGGAGATTGAATTAAGTAATTGGGGTTTTATTGTATTATTAAACAAAGTCCTCCGCCACGTTTGTCTGTCTGTTTGTTCGCGATAAACTCAAAAACTACTGAACCGATTTTTTTCCATCAATCGATAGAGTGGTTCTCGAGGAAGGTTTCAATATATTAAGCCGCGGGCATCAGCTAGTACCTAATTTAAATAATTATCTATGTTATTACATCTTATTTATGAGTTAATTTGACGTTTATAGAACCCAATAAGACATAGCTTTAGTGTTTATAAAATATTGAGCATTTATTATTTAGTTATGTATTATTGTTTAGTATTATTTTTTAAGGATTTTATGAATAGTAAGCCATATTGGCGATTTCATGAATGTATTTTACTGCACCGTCAACCTCAGCAACAGTTTTCGGTTATTATTTTAATCGGTGTAATGTATTATGCTAACTACAACGCTATTAAATGAGTATTAAAAATAGTTATTAATCTTTTACCATCTTGCTTTTTCATAATTTTTAAATCAGGGCAAACCCGCTTCATTTCTTTTTCTTCGATTTCCGGTGTAATTACGTTTGCAATTTGAGTTTGAAATATTTCGCCATCACCCGTAACTTCAAGATTATCATCCTGTTTGTCAGAAGTTGTTGCAGTACCTGTTATATTTTCTCTTCCGGATGCATTGCTTAATTCCCCAGTTTTTTCTTCAATTAAAGAAAGTTTCTCAGCTATATGATGGTCTTCGTGTTGGTCCTCCTGTGAAATACGCATTGTTCTTGGATCCTTTTCTATAGGTTCACTGATATCATTGACTGATTGATTTTTAAAATCAATTAATACTTTTTTATATTCCTCACTGACCTCATCGACTGGTTGATTTTCTAAATCAATTGTTAGTTCTGCTTTTTCTTCCGCATCTAATGCATCGAGTGACCTTTTGTTTTCATCAAATATCATACTTGATTCTGAAATATATATATCGTTGATTTTTCATAAAGATTTGATTAGTCTGTATTTTTATAAATGAAATCTTGATTATGTTTTAAAATGGGATTTTTAATTGATAGATGTTAACAAACTACTGAGGAAGAAAATTTATAGTTACAAGGGCAAGAAGCCGATGATAGTGTTTTTTTTTTTTGTTTTAAAGCCTGGTTTAAGTTATTATTTAAAAGCTACACAGTTAACTACATGTTATTTAGGTCGTATGATCCACATAGTTATTATCGGTGGTACTATTGATTCACTTGGTTGTTACAACCCAGATACTTTATAGCTTAACAGCTTTTTTGATGAAGTGATGTTATGGTTGTTACGTATTATTTCGTATTAGCTATTTTGATTTACCGGTAAGTTTCGGCGAATCCACTGTCTGTTCTAGAACCTGCAAGTATTGGCAAACGTCCCCACCATTTAACTCTTCATCTTCAATTGTTTTCATTGTTTGATCGATTCCAGCAGTACCACCGGTATCTTCATTAATCGATTCAAAAGTAGTTGGTATATTTTCTTTTAGAACATCACCTACTACTGGAATTATTATAGTTTTTGCAGTTTCCATAAGCAATAATTCTATAACATCACTTTGAGCAGTCTCCTCGGTTTCCAGAGCAATTGACTCATCACTTTTTTCAATATTTACATATTTATTATCTTCACCAGTATTTGTATTTATTTGTTTTTCACTAGTTAATTCAACAATGTGTGTATCTTCTGCAGGTACTGCCACAGAAGTCGAATTATCTTCTGGTTTCGTACACTCTGTTGACAAAACAACCTCAATTTTGTCTATTAGTATCTCTTGCTTAGATACGAAACAAATCTTTTCTCGACTTTCAGTGAATTTTGGAATTATATTATCAGCAACTTTTTCAAAATCTTGAGTTGGAAGTAGTGCATCATCTACCTGTTTCACCTCTTTATCCAACATTTGAGAATCCAATTTCGGTGTAATTTCTTTTGCATCAATACCTTTCAATTCTTCATTGAATTTTTCATCCGTAAGTAATTCAGAACGTTGTGATATTAGGTTATGAAGTATACTTGCAAAAGATTCAGCGATATCGAGAACTTTAAGCAATGCTTCTTTACTTATAACTGGATCTGTTTGTTCTACACATTCAAGAGCTACTAATTGCAATGCCAACAAATCACTATTTAAGTCTCGAACTAAAGGAACTTGTTCTTCACCAATTTGTATGTTTTGGTTAAATCTTGCTTGAAGAGTTATAAAAGTACGTAACTTTTGAGCTACTAAAATTGATTGAGAGAGCTCAGTATTGTCTGAAGCAACAGACAACATATCAACTATTTCAACCATATCACCGGATAAGTATTGGTCAATGATTTGTGATAATGTGTCTGTAAAAAATCAAACATTATATTTTATTGGGATTAACTGGAGACTTTGAAGAAACTATAATGTTGGAAGTTGTTGTTATTTTATAAGACAATATTCTAAGTGAAATATGTATATTTTAATTTAAGTTATTTATTTGAGTGCATTGTTTTTATTATACTGTTTATGAAAACGACTATAAAAATCTAATTAAAAAAAAAACATAAAAATATTACTATTTTAGTAATAGCTCTTATTGGAGTCTAGGATTTAGGTCTACAAAAAAGTATAAATGGTTATGCTCTGTACCGTGATCTTTGTGAGATCTTTGACAATTTAAGTTTATCTTTAGTATATTGTCTCACCATGTGTTAATATTATTTGTTTTTTAATTATACTTAAAGCTTATTTAAATGTTATTGTTCAAACCTTATGACTTATTTTTTATACAAAGATCTGTATGATCTACCAGGCAATAAGAAAGAAGCAGAGTGACGGTGTGAGTTAAATGTGTGTATGTAGACAAAATGAGAAACGTTTCTGTTATAATCTGTGGCACTATCTACATAAACTAAAAATATAGACGTTTAAATAAAAAGCTAACTAGGTGACTAACGCCCGAATACTCGAACGTCACTCAATTATAAGTAGCCCTCAAAACTCGTGCTATCTCTGTCACTTTGCGTTAAAGTAACAAAGACAGCACGAGATTTAAGTGCAACTTAAAATTGAGTGACGTTCGAGTATTCGGGCGTCACACCCATATCTGTAAACAATCAAAGTCATTGTGTAAAGAGTACTAATTTTTTGAAGTTCGAACAGTCAACAGTTAAAAATCCTAGCTTTAGATTTATTAGCGGTTCTTATTTTGTTCAATTCTTGTCCGTTGCTTTAAAATGGTTGCATCAGTAATTACTTGGTTATAGATACCAGTGTTACTATTTACCATAAGCCTAAGCTAATTAAGTAAATTAACAAATGATATAATAGACGCACGCACTGTTAAATAATCGCACCAAATATACGCATAGCCTATATAATTATATTTTTTAAAAAGGATGCTTTTTTTACATAAAAAGAACAAAAATAAATACATTTATCTGTCAACATTCAACGCGTATAATATGAAGTTGTTTTAATGAGAAGGCGATTCTGGTTGCAAGATCAAGTTACGTCTAACATAAAAATTTATTGTAACCAAAACTAGAATGTGTATGCAAAATTTTACATACGAACAGTTAAAGTTACGAGTATAATAATTATTACTCGTAACTTTACCTGTTCGTATGTAAAAAAAAATGCGCTCTATTTTACAATAATGTAGTACCAAAAAATTAGCGTACATCGGTCAAAATTTACTAACCCTTAACAAAATTTCTCCTGTTTTCTTAAGTTAAATTATCTACTATGACAATTTATAATTAACACATTCACTGCCAATAAATATTGACGATTAATCACCTCCAAGGCCAGATATTTTTCTGCGTGAATTTTGTTTTAGGTCTCAATAAAAACGCGAAAGATAAAGAAACCATTACTTGATTTCATAAATTAAGGATTTAACCTGAGTGGCCGCATAAAGTAAAACGCACTTGCCGTGGACGCCAAATTTATATTGACTGGAGAAAACTGTACGAAGCGGCTGCTTGGATCCGAGTGCGCGGCACTGTTGTAAGTGCACCACCCTTCTCGGATCCGAGTGGGTGGCAGTGAATGTGTTAAGACAATTTTTAATGTATTTGTCGTATTAGATAATTTATATAATTAGCGCTGACTAGTATTAAAAATCAGTTCTAAGCATACATTTCGGCGGTATGTTACTAAATAGTAATATACCACATTTTGAATAAACGTGTCTATATCCAAATAATATTTATCTAAGAGATGCAGTTTGGCTGATTACCGCAGAAATGCGGTCAAATGAAGGCGCGAACACACCCACCGCACAAAAGATGCACACAGCTAAACGATAATGAAACGAGAAATGAGCTAACATTTCCCAGCACATCTAAATACCACAATATACATATTAAGAAACAAGGCAAAAGTTCTAGCTGCATTGTTAATGAATTAATGACCTGCTGATTGAAAACGAATGAATTGCACAGGAAAAAATGTATTCTAAAATCAAAATCTGAAATGTTTCTGTGTTTTTGTCTGCAAAATGTAATTAAAAGCGTTACATTACGATTTATATTAAAAAAAAATCTCTTTCCAGCTAATAGCATGGAAGGTTATGAGAAGACTGTCATACGCAAATGGTCTTTTTCACTACCCCATCGGAAAACCGAACAAATAGCCCGATATGTACGACAACTTTTATATAAATCCGAATACTTCAAAATCACGTTATATATGAAATTAGCTGTTTTAATGTAAAATTTACAATTTAGATAGTTTCATGAAAAATATGAAAATATCTATAATTTAAGTGCCGTAATGTGCAGTTATCAAGCGTATAACGAGTAACATAAGCTTTTCTACAAAATTAAAAGATACGGTTAATTCTAGCGTCACAACATTTATTATTACCGAGAGTAATATCTGCTGTTTCCGTAGGTTGAGAAGCACTATCTTCTGGAGCTAAGTCTGAAACAGTTTCAGAAGTCTCCATTTGAGTATCTTCTATAACTTCAGTAGACTTATCTTTAGTAATTGCTTCAAGTTCTTTAGGCTCTTCAGTCTTTTCTTGTATTATATCACCCTTTTCTTCTTGTACTACATTACTGACCAGTCTTTGTTCTGACGATTGAGTGTCTGCAAAAACCTCAACTTGCACAGGCTCAGTATCTAGCTCAGAAACTTTAGACTCTTCAATCTTTTCTGAGGCTATATCAATTATTTCTTCTTGTGGTTTTAATGAGTCTTCACTAAGTAGCTTTTCTTGTTCTGGCGTCTTAACTTCTTCTTCTGCAGAAACAGCATACGTTTGGGTATTTTCAGTAGCTGACATTTCTATACTTTCAGTATTCATGACCTCCTTTTCCAGTGGTACTATGAAACTTTTTCCAGTTTCCGTTGCCAGTTCCGCACTATCTGGAACTACTGTTTCTGTACTTGAAGTAGTTTCTACGTCTGTAGATTGAGGCTGTACTATATCAACAGCCGCAGTTATATCAAAACCTCCTGTGCCTAATTGTGATACAGCTTCAGTAATCTTCGGTTCTAGACCAGTTGGTGTCTCTTCCGTATTAAATGGTCCAGTTTCCCCCACGGCATCAGAAGTAGTGGTTTCTTTACCAACAGCTACATGCTGCTCTATTTTGACATCCTCACTGATGGGTATAGTTTGCTCTACTGCATCAGTAGCGGTGCTTATTTCAGTACTTTCTATAATAAGCTGTATCGCAGTTTCAGTAACCATTGATTCTTGCTCGATAGGTTTATCTAAATTGGTATGCTCCATAACTGCTTCCACTTTAATTAATGGTATACTTTCTTCGACATTAATAGAAGTGGTAGTTTCTTTACCAACAGCCACTGGTTGCTCTATTTTGATGGCATCACTAACTGTTATGTCTTGTTCTAAAAGTTGAGGCTCTACTGCATCAGAAGCCAGAGTTATTTCAAGAATTTCTGGATTCAACTGTGGTATAGTTTGAATATCTTTCGGTTGTTGTTGTTCAATAGTCTTATCTTCATTGGCAGGTTCGCTAGCGATTTCTTTTTGATGTGGTTTAGTGTCTTCCAGAACTACTATACACACTTTAGTATCTGTTTCTTTGTCAGTGACCGCAGGTTGTTCCGTTATAACGGCATTTTTAACGGTTATGTCTTGGTTCACAAGTTTTATATCTTCTGGAACAGCAATAAGTTCAATACTTTCTAAAACTGGTTGCTCAACTATTATCGTATCTACCGGCTCTATTTTTTCCGTGTTCTCAAGAGTTATAATAGCTTCAATCTTGATAATATCAGGAAGAATATCTTCAAATTTATGAACGAGTGGTGTAGTCGTATCTGGAGAACTATCAGTTTCTGGGCTATTAATGGCTAATTGGTCTACTGTTACAGTGGTTTGCGGCACTAAATCTAAAGAACTCTCTTCAGTTACTTTTACATCAACGTGGGCACTGTCTGTATCTGATGGTACTACGAGTATATCCATAGACTGTTCTTCAACAATCGGTATAGATGTTTCTACGGAATCATAGACAGCTATTTCTACATTTGCAACATCAGTTGTTAATTTACCTGCTGTCGAGGGTATACTTGGGTCAACAACATCTTTGTTTTCTAAATCTAAAGTCTGAATTGCTTCTTCAGCAATTACAATAGCAGTTTCAACTATTTCGTTGGCTAAGTCATTTATAGTAGAAACAGTAGGAAATACGTCTTGTTTTAAGGGTTGTACAATCTCTTCAAATGCAATAATTGTAGTCACGGCACTATCACCATCTGGAATGTTCTCTACATTAGACTCTGTAGATACAGTTACGTTGTTTTGTCGCAAAGTTTCTTTCCCAGTGACCATGTCAGTGCTTAAACTGTTAACAGTAACTTGATCTATAGCAATTTTCTCTGATTGAGATTGTTCCAGGAGTGTTAGTTTTTTTAATATTTCAGTTTCATCAATAACTGAAAGATCACTGTTTACTGAGTCTGCGCTTATTGTTTGGTCTACTACTTGTCCTACATTTTCAAGGGCACTTGAAACTTGGTGATCGTTGACTATTGCAGAATTTGTCAGAACATCTTCATCCAGCTGTTGAGTAAGTGTAACCTGACACATGTCAACAGTTTCATTTATAGATTCCGTTACCACTGTTGGTTCCAGCAAAGACTCCTCTACAATCAAGTCACTCCCAGTAGCATCTTTAGATGTTCTCAATATTTCAGTAGTTTTATCTTCATCAAAAAGTATAGTTTGTTCAGCTGAAGTATCTTCCCAAGTTGTTGTATAAGTGGAGGCAATAGTTTCCACCATATTTTTAACAACGTTTTCTTCGGAGGGCTTGAAAGATTCTGTATCTTTGACAGCAGTAGCATCAATTACTTCTATCAACACTTGTTCCCCTATTGCGGCGTCAAGGACACTTTGGTATTGGAATGCTATTTCGTCACCAGTTTCAATAACTGCTTGTTTAGTATCTTCAGCAATTTGTTCTGGAAGTGCTTCGGTAGCTCTTTGGTCTTCTATTTCAGTTAAATCAGCAGTAACACCTTCAACTGTTTTTGTAGCTGGCGATTCCATAATTTCTGCTGTATTCTTTGGTAAATAGTCCTCTACGGTCATTTCAACTTGAGAGCTATTTTGTTTCACATATCCAGAACGATTTTCAACTTGCTCGAGAATGTCGTCATCATTCGATGTTTTGACAGCTTCATCGATATTCTGGGAAAGTTTTTCTTCTGGTGATCCTTTCTGTGCATGAACTTGTGACATTACAGCTGCAAGTTCCAAAGATAAAAGCGAACTTGTATTGGCAAGTTGTGCTAGAGCTTCTTCTCCAATCACTTCTTTTAGTTCGCTGGTAGAATCCAATGCAACTATTTGTATAGTAGTTATAGAATTTTGTAGTTGTCGAAGTTGTTCACCGTATGACGCACTAATTGTTGTTGTTGTTTTGTCTGTAGTTGTCTCGATACTCTCACGTAAATCACATGCAACTGTTACCGATTGTTTAAGTTCATCAACGTTCAATGTAGCAGATAATCGATCGATGGTTCGAAGAATGTTTTCTGATAAAAAGTCGTTGATGTTTTGTAACAGTGTTTCTGAAAATATTTAATTTGGATGTAGTGTACAGACAGTAAGTTTTACTATAAATAAGATGAAAGGTAGAATTTATGTAAGTGTATGAGTGACAACAAATTAATTAAAGTATGTCTAGGTGGCAAGGAATTGTTCTTAAGTCAAATTGCATTCCTATATCTTTATTAATTATCTTTATCTTTTCTATTAATCTTATCCATAACGATTACCAGACAGTAATTCGAAAAACACTGCAGATGATCATTCAAAAATTACAAGAACGTTTTACAAAAAAATACCCTAGAATATTAGTTTACTGATATCTAACTGAAAAATGGAGTAATAACAATCAAAAACATGATATTAAAATAAAAACATGTAAATAGCTGAACAGTATAAAATGAGTGTAAACTATCCGAATAAAAAAATATGTATCTTCCGTAATAATATTTAAAATTACCTGTTGTTGCTTTCTGTAGTGGTTCCTCAGATTTTTGTATCGCTTGTTCTGTAGCTACCGCCTCGACGTCACTTACTTCTTCTAAAATAATAGGTTCAGTTTCTTTAGTAACTGCTGAAGCTTCATCCAGTTTAGTACTGACTTCCACTGCTTCTGCTTCTGCCAGTTCTACCGACGGTTGAGGAGCGGGTAATTGATCTAACGCTTCTGCTTCCTGTTTTATATCCTGTAATTCAGTAGCTTTATTCAGCTGCTGAACTTCTGCAGCTGCACTTTCTATGTCTTCACATACAGTAGGCTCTATCGAAGCAACTTCAGCCGTTTTAATATATTTTTTTTCAGCTGATATAGTTGCTTCAGCTACTTGAGTTTTCGATTGTGCAGCATCAGATGCAACTTTCTTAAGCTTCACGTCTTTAAGTTGGTCAAATAATTTTGGAGTTGTTTTCACTGCTACGAGATCAGCGCGCAGGTTTTCAGTGATTGTAGCAAGTTGCTGTAGTGCGTCTTTGTTGATTGAAGGGTTATCAGCTAAAGTGTCCAGTGAAAGAGTTTCCACTGCGACTAGGGCTGTGTTCAGTTGGTCCGCTAGTTGTGCATACTGTTCATTCATTTCTTGATTCATAACATCACTAATTTCTGCTTTTAATTCAACTTCAGAAACAGCGATATTCTCAAGCTCACGCATTTCTTTAGCAATACTAATCGATTGCTTCAGTTCTTCAGTATCGATAACATTGGCTAGTTCGTTGATCACTTCTGTTATCTCATCAGATATAAACTGATCTATATGCAGAACAAACTTTTCTGAAAAAAAAATAGTAAGTATTTATTACATAGTTACAAGAGAAGTTTAAAAAACAACTACGATAACCAGTAATAATGTCTCATAATTATCAGACACAATAATACAAAATCAAAATAATAACAAGAAATATTACCAATAGTTGCTTTAGGAGCTTCTTGAAGCTCAGCTTTTTGACTTATTCCAACATCGACCTGCAGTTCATCAGCGGCAACTTCATGCAAAACTGGTCCGAGGTCTTCAATCACAACGGCACTTTCTGACTCTAATTTCAATGTCTCTACAGATGCCACTTCTTGGGCTTGATTCCCTTCAACTACACTGAACTCAACATCTACTTTAGGAATTGTTTCTGTGTAAGCTGCTTCAGCTTGTTCCAAAAGCACAGCTTCGGTACCCTCTACAGCAACAGTTTCAACTATCTCAGTGTGACCCGCATCGATTTTCATATCTGCTAATATAAGCTTGGCGTCTTCCGCTGTGACAATTTCTCTAATTTCAGCAATTGATTTTTCTAACATTTCTGTTGTAGCAATTAATTGATCAGAAGAAAATGTTTGTTCGACGATACCAATTTGTTCTAAAATTGTTGCTTCTGATCCTATAGCTGCTGTTAGCAATTCTGGTGTAGTAGTGGCAGCTAGGCTCTCTACAGCTTCAATTCTCTTTAAACCTTCGGTGAAAGGTTCCGCAGGAGCTTGCAATGCCACTCTGATGCCAGTGACCGCGACTAAATCTGCTTGTAACTGTGCAGTAACTCGGGCAATTCGCTGAATGACTTCTGTGCTTAATGCTGGTGCTAGTTCTTGTACGCTGTCAAATACTTGTACTTGCAAAGCAGATAACGCTGTATGGAGTTTTAAAGCCAGCCTATTTTGTTCTTTGCGTACTTCTTTCACTCGTTCAAGGCTTTCCTCTCCTTGTGCAATAGTTTCTGAGGCAGCAATACTTTCACGTAACTCTTTTGCAATCTGCATGGTCTCTTTTATGTCATCAATCTTTATGATGGCCGATATTTCCTCCACTATTTCTATTAATTCTATATATTGATCAATATGCTGAATGATTTGTTTGGCTTTTTCTGGAAATAGAGTAATTTAGTTAAATCGTATTGACGACTTTATAATTATAAGTATAAACACGAGAAAAATAAAGCATTTTAAAAACGGTATTATGGTAAAATAATTGTAAAAAAAAACAATGATTAAATAACATATTTGAGATATATTATTAAAAACACGAATTTATGAATTGTTATTGAATTGATATCGTTGATCACGATGATTTTTTGAACAATGTTCGCCTGTTTATAATTAGTTAGACTTGATAAATATTTTTATTTGACGATACAAAATGACACAAATGCATAATATTTCGCTTTGGCGTCACGGCGGCGTTTGTACAAAGCTCTGATTAATATATCGACTAAGCCAGATTATTGACATCCACTCCTACTTTACCTTCTTTTACTTCTATATTTTCCAATATATCAACTTTTTCCAACTCGACCAATAGCTGATAGGCCGCGAGGAATACGAGCTTCATGTTTTCAGTTTCTAATTGATTCTTTCCATTGTACGCATCGGTACATTGCCAATCGAATTTCGACATGATAGCTTTTAGAGACTTTATTTTTTTGTTTTTTAAATCTGATATTTTGGAAGAGGCCAACTCTTCGGGATTAAGTGCCAATAGTCCTTGTAGTTCACTTGCAATTGTTAAGCTTTCGTTCAAATCAGCATCGCTAAATGTACCCGATGCGACTAATAAGTCCATTTCAATACCTATGAAACGGTCTATTGCGTTTTCCAAAGTATCAATATTTGAATTGACATCTATAAAAAATTTCGATTGGTAAATTTAGTAATAATTTTGACAAACATCCTACACCAAGGTAGGTAAATCCAATTAACCTACTCTTGAGCACGAATTGAAATATTTTAGGTTGGCTCTTATTCGATCTATTTATTTATTTCAATACTTTTTATTGATAAAAGAATAATATGCTTTTAAACTTAGATTCAAAGATTAAAATTCTAGTAAATTGACGAAACTCACCTTTAGGAAGTTTATCCTCACTGTAAATATTGGCTTTTTCTGAAGATAAAATACCTTGCATCGACTTTTCAATATCTTCCACAGGCTTGGCAATTTCCTTGACAACTTGAGCAACTTGTACGTTTTCTATTGACCGTAAACTGTCCTGTATTGAATGAATTTCTTTATCCACTTCAATGATTAAAGAAATTTCCTCGTTAGCAATAGCTTCTTCTGTCTCCATCCTTTCCATAATTTCTTTATGTTTTTCTGTCATTGTCAAAACAAGAGATTCCGTAGCTGTGATGTCGACGGATATCGATTCTTCATCAACACCTCTAAGAACTTGTTCTTGAACATTTGTTAATTGACTATGTAATGCTTGTAGAGGTTCTAACATTTCTGTCAAAACTGCTTTCAAAGGACCTTCTTCTAACTTTTGTTTTGGTATCTTAACTTCGAGAAGACTCTCCTGTAATACATCCGTGCAATCAGACAAACATTTTAGTAAAATCAAAGTTTTGCCTGTGCCGCTCGCATCTTTGAAGTCATGTTTCTCAATAACAGTTGAAACTTTATCTAACATTTCTTTTGTTTCTATATTGATTTCTTGCGTTTTGACTTTTTCGACAAATATTGCGAGTTCTTCAATCATATTAACCAAAGTACTATCTTCAACCACAGTAGGTTTAAAAGTTTTGAGTTCCTCTAAAATGTCTGCTTGAATATATTGGACAGAAGGTTGAGCTATTTCCAATATTTTTACGAATTTGTCAACTATTTCAAAGACCTGTTCATCATGATTAATTCCTTTTGCTGCTTTTAGTACTTTGGCTGAGTTTTCAATCTTCGCCAAAGGTGCTTTAATCAAAAGTTCTGCTTGAGAATCAACTATCTTTACAAGAGAAGCTTGAACATTTTGAAGGCAGTCATCGGCATGAATCAGGAAAGTAGCTAGGCAGCCATTAACGTCATCAGTCAAGTTTAATTCAGACTTTTTAGTTTTGAAGCCATTAATTGTACTTTGCAATGAACTAAACTCTTGCAATAATCTTATTATCTTCTTATGAGTTGTAGCTTTAGATATAAGACAACGCAGAATGGTAAATTCATTTTTGCAGGTCTTAAAAAAGTCTTCTACGGTCATAAGGTCCGCTTCTGACATTTCGTATGTGGAGTCTTGCACCACGTTAACAGCACTATCTACAATATCTTCCAGTAACATAAGAGAGTCCGCTTCCATTTCAACTGCAACTTGTGGTGACGTGCAAGTCAAGTCTGAAGCACGTGAAAGGTCAACGAAATCATATTGCTCTAATACAGCGATGTTGCTTTGTACTTCATCAATAATTTGAATTAGTTTTGCTTCTTGAGCCAATTTTTCCGGGGCCTGTGAAGTGAATTGAATCATCTCTTCTTGCACGGTAGCCACTTTTTCGTATAACTCTTCTGTAATCGTCTTAACTAGCTCAATCTTGATTCCTTTGGAAACATCCGTAGCATCCAGTAGACTGTCAACTGTATGTTCCAAAACTTTAACTTCTTCCGGCACAGGAATATTTTCCGTAGCTTTAGTAGTTTCAATAATGTCTTTTAAATGCTCACACACTTCTCTAAGTGCGCCGACTTTGTTCGCTATTTCGACGGTGTTGTCAGCGGTGTGCATGGCAGGAAACACGGCGAGCATACACTTATCTAAATGCTCTTTAAATTCAGATACGCTCTGAATCACGGAATGTATTTTTTCCGTCGGCATCTCTAACAAATTTTCATATATTGGAATGTTACTTGTGTCTAACACCGACAAACTTTGCTGAAGTTCTTGCATAGGCTCAGCAATAGCTATAAGTTTAGATGGGTTGATTAAATTACCTATCTCGTCTGATCCTTCCATCAGTAGAGGGTGTAAAACCTCTTCGATTTCAGAATGCAAGTCACCTAAGCCTATAACGAATGATTTTAAACTAGAATAATCACTGACTTCAGATAACGTATCTAATGCGTCAATAATTTCAGGATTTTGTAATACAGTAATGTGTTCGTGCAATGTTTGTAATGCTTGTGCCGTTGCAGTAGTTTGTAGTTCCTGATTGAATGACAAGATGTCCTGTTCTACTGCAGTTTCTTCGGCAGCTGGCAGTATTAAACGATCGGATGGGATAGTGTCAGCTGTTGTCTTTATTCCCGATATATCTTCCAGAGTAGACATATCATCTGCTGCTTCTACTCCGGCCTGTTCTTGTATTATTAAAATGCAACTCTGTAAATTTTGTACTGCGCTTGCCATATTCAAACTGACATCATAAGGAGTAAGATCTTCACCATATTGAGAAATAACATCTTGCTGTAATATTTCAAGCGTGGTGTGGAGCTCGTGAATAGGTTCAGCGATAGTTGTCATAACTTCGGTGTTTTGTTTCAAACTTTCAATGTTTTCGACAATTTGTTGATTTAAAACAATTATATTCTGGTTTAGTTCACAAAGTGGCGTGGCAAAGGTTTGGGCAAAGGATGAAACTTCTGAAATTTCAGAAATATGTTCTTCGTCAACTCCACTAGCTTTAAATGAAGCTACACTACGTTTTAGTTCCTCTAAAACAGGACAAATGCACTCCAAAGTGGCAATGCTAGTCTTAAACTCCTGTGTTGATTCAATTGCCTTCATGTTTTCTATTGCGGCTATTGCGTGGTCAATATGTTCTATTACAACTTTAGCTTTTGTTTCGGCATACTCATGTTGAGCTATGGGTTGTATGTGTTCGGAATCAACATGAATGCTGACTTCCTCAGCTGTGTTGATAGCCTCTTGAATATTAACCAAATTATCAGAGATATTTGTAAGAAGAGAACAGTTTAGCTCAGAATCAAAAACGTTTGTAATGAACTGGTCTTGAATAATGCGTAAAGTGTTGTTGAGGCTAGCAAGAGACAAAACGTTATCAACATCCAGATTCTTGATTGAAGCATTGATTCTATTAACTGCATCACAAATTTCCATCAGAGCGAAATATTTCTTAGATTCGTTGCTTTCAATTACATTTTCTAAAACTTTGGTTAAGTTTTTGTGGAATACGGTCATGTGATTCTTAATTTCTGGCATTGTTTCCAATCTAGGCAGATTGTTTTCTAACGCTATAAGAATCTGGGCCATCTTTTGCAGGGCATCCAGTTTATTTTCGCTCTGTAAAACATCAAAATTGCCAACGTTCTTTTCAATAACCTCAATTTGTGCTGAAATTTTATAGAGATTTTCTTTTATTGAGGTGACGGCTTGTTTCAGCACGGCTTCATCTTCACCTTCAGACTCTGTAGATAGTTGCTCAAAAGAACTCCTAAGTTTGACCACGGACTCCATAACAGTTTCAATGATTTCCGTGTTGAATTTATGTAAGGACGTAGTTGTTTCCTTTACTGACAGTGTCTCAATTTGCTCCAAAGCTGTTTGCAAATCTTGAATAGAGGCCGACATATCATTGAGTATTACTTCACTATTACGCACTTTAGCGACATCTATTATTTTTCCACTGTCGGCAGACTCAGCTATACACAGTAACGAGATAAGAGGGCTTTTTAACTCAAATACCGCTTTTTGTGTATCTCTTAGATGCTTTACCTCAAGGGAAGGTTCCTCCATTTTAATTTCACTAGCTTCGCTAAGAAGATTCCGGGCTTTAATAGTATCAGTTGAGAATTTGATCACTGTACTCATCTCGTTATTCAACGATTCGATTTCAGTGAGAACTCTATCTTCAGTCAGTAAGTATTCTTTAGAAGTTACGGAATTGATATCCGTGATTAATTTCTGCACTTCTATGCCGCATGTTTCTACAAATGCTACACATGTTTTCTTAACAAGTGTTTTACTGTCACTTTCCATATCAATACATTTTTCAATGATAGTCAGCGACTGCTGAAGAGCTTTCAATGGCGAAGGCAAACTATAGAATAATGTACTGCTAGCCTCTACAGATTCTGAAGCAGCCTCTTTGGCAGCATCTGCAATACTGTGTATTTCCGACAGTGGAGATATTAAACTACTGATAATTTCCAGACTTCTTGAAGCAGTTGCTGCAGATGACATCAGTTCTGACTTGAGAATTATATCTCTTTCAATAATTTGAACATCGTTTATGACTTTAGACAGTGAAGTACTAATGTTGACCATTTTCATTTTGAATTCTTCATTTGTCATTTTTGGTTTTGGCGGCATTTCCATTTCAAATGATTCTTTTTTCCGAAGGACTTCTTCTCTTGATTTACTAACAGACTTCTCACTCCCTGAGCTGGATCGTCGTGAGCTACGGCTAGTACGACGCTCTCTCTTAGGTTTTACAATAGGCGCTGGTTCAATGTCCAAGTGTTTCAACGCTTCATCTTTGAATAAAATAGTTTTTGTAGGCTCCGTTGACTCCTGACCATCTTCCCCTGAAGGTTTTGAAGACTTCGACTTAGGTTTACCAGAACTATGTGCACTTGCAAAGCTTTGCATATCTGATATGGCTTGAGTGTCATCATCTCTCTTTTCTTCCGACAACGATTGATCACGTGATAGACTGAAAAAGTCATCAGCGCTTTTCTGGGAATCTGATTTTTTCCTACCTAGTCTGATATCCGATCTTTCGTCAGACAACAACGCCATAGTTTTCTCCAAGTAATCCTCTCCAGCAATCTCAAAGTCTTGATCTAATGATAGCTGTGGTGGGCCGTTCTCGTCCGCAATCGACAAATCTTCAAGATCAGCTTCTGTACGCATATCTTCGTCAGGAGACACAAAATATTCTGGTGAGACGTCAATTATAACTGCCTCCATCAACAAATTACCTGATGTGGATGTTTCTTTTACGAATCTTAAAGGTGGAAGTTCAACCACGTTGTGTTCCGTAATGTTTTCTGATAACTGATCGGCGTACATTTCTACAATTTGTAAGGCTTCTTCTTCGGTTAAGTCAGGTGTTTCGTAAAGAGACACAGAAACTTCTTTACCATCGAATGAGAAGGATATCTCTCCTTTGTCATCAAGTGTGGTGATGTCACCGACTGGTGTGTCATACATCTGTGAAGTTCTTTCTTCGTGTATAGTGCTAAGAGAAAGATTCCTTTGTAGAGCTTGTTCTTCAGCTTTCTTCTTCTTCGCTTTCATTGAATCATCAAATCCGAGGAGTGAAGCAGAACTGGCAGCAATTCCCATACAGTTCTGTGCTTCACAAGTGTAAGTACCAAGGCAGCAAGTGCCGTCTTGGCCAGATATTATCCTGTGAATATCGCCAGGTTTTAATTCCTCCCCATCTTTGTACCATTTGAGAACAGGTTGTGGTACACCGATGACTTTACACTCCAGATTAACGGCTCCTTCGTCAGATAATATGGCTTGGAGGTTTTCGAGGAATCTCGGTTTTTTGTAGTGTCTAGGTATGATTAGTTTAAGGAAACATGAGGTGACGCTGTGTCCAAAGTCGTTCATGGCCACGCACTTCCACTCGGCCTGGTCAAGGAACTCGAGGCTTTGTATGTCGAGGAAGCACACGCCGCGCTCTTCCCGGCCGAGGTGGCAGCGAGAGGACTCGTCCACCGGTTGGTCGTCTCGGTACCAAAGCACCGACGGTTCAGGCGGAATGGCGACTGAAACATAAACGCAAATAACTTTACAGAGAACAATTTTACATTGAAATTAAAAAAATATATGCAAACTTTATGTCGAATATGTGTATTATTTTCGAAACACTATCCGACATTTATGTCGCGTTATTTTTATCAACTATTGCACTCTACATGACGACTGCTCTTCGCATTCCTGTTTTAAAATGCCAAGTGATGCGACCCATTTTCATTTGAATGATTATTTTTAATGATACTTACTTAATTATATTATAGGTACTTACTTAATAGCAAAGGGTATTTCCAATCCAATACACTTAATAAGCGAAAGTAAGCATAACTAACCTTTAACTGTAAATCGGAATGGCTCATCAATCTTCGCTTCGACGCTCTTCAATCCCTGGATGAACTTCGGCGCCTGATTCTTGGAGAACAGCTGCAGCTTCTCTTCCTCATTCAGCTGGTTTTGAATATCTTCCACGGTCAGCTCAGCAGAACTGCTGGCTTGGCCCATGCAATTCCTGGCTATGCAGCAGTAGGAGCCCAAGGAGTTGGTGCCTGTGAGCTGGTAGACGTCTCCAGGCTTTAATTCCTGACCATCTTTAAACCAACTGAGGACAGGGGTGGGGAAACCCACGACTTTGCATTCGAAGGAGACTAGTCCTTCCTCTGTTAGTACTGCTTGCAAGTTCTCCATGAATCTAGGCTTTCGGTAGTTTTTGGGCACTGTGGAAGGAATGCATGCTGTTATTAGTATATTATACAAATTATAATAGCCCAAGGGGTAGACACAATCACGAGCACCAATATGAATACACGCATTAACTTTTACAAGTGATTTTTACCTACTACGAGTACATTGAATAACATTTGTACAAACAGGGTATTTTAGAACCCACACGATGAGGCGAGGTATAATTTTATTATCTCCAACAAAAAATATACACAGATCATGCGGAATACATGAAAGTGTCACGTAAGTGTCCTTCACTTACAGGAGACCACAGCATCACTGCATAATAGTGTAAAACAAAGTCCTCCGCCACGTCTGTCTGTCTGTTCGTGATTAACCCAAAAACAACTGCACCGATTTTCATGTTGTTTTCTCCAATGGATAGAGTGGTTCTCGAGGACGGTTTTAGTATATAATTTGACCAACATGTACGCGAAGCCGCGGACATCAGCTATTGCACAATAAAATTTAAATCCCAGCTAACAGAGGTACATAGTAATCCATTTTCTTGGATATCTTACCATCCATGGTGACGTAGCAAGTGGAGATGCCGATGCGGCCTCCCGAGCTGGTGGCGACACATTTCCACTCGCCTTCGTCCGGCCACTCAGCGGAGCCTACCTCCAGCAGGTAGCCACCAGCGCCGTCTTCTAGTACGTGGTACCTGGAATGAGCAAGTTATGGCTAGTAGAAGCAGGAGTATTAATGTTTAATTTATTTTTATCATTGGTTGTATTATTATTTATAACCTATAATAAAAATAAAAATCTCTGTTGATAAAGAAAGGCTACTTTACTGTTGATGAATTTAAAGCTGACAAATTGTGAATCGATCGACTCTGTATTTTAACCCGACTGCGGCGAAGCCCAAAAGGAGGGTTATGTGTTTGATGTGTATGTATGTATGTCCGTTTCTTTGTTCCCTCATAACTCCTAAACGGATGAAGGGATTTCAATGAAATATACATCGTTAAATTCATATTGATGGCGCGAGTGTTATAGGCTACATTAAAATTTAAAAAAAAAAACAAAGAAAAATTGCGGATTTTGGGGGCAAAATCGCGGAGTTCAATAAAAATCTTTTTCCAATACCATCGAGTAGGGTATCAAAATAAAGGGTTTTAAAAGGGGATTACAAAAATATAAAACACTTGAATGTTAAAAAAAAATAAGGTGACAAATCCTATAAGCACAAATTAAAGTTAAACCATCTGCGAAGAATTTTACGCGACCAACGAAAGAACAAACACAAAAGAACTAAAAAGTTGGAAATAAAAAAAATAGTTAAAAAACCAAAAAACCCGAGTGAAAAAACAGAAAAGCAAAAAACAAGCACATTTTAAATCAAACAAAACTTGGAAGCAGGCGGGGTTCATTTGAATATTGAAATGAAAAAAATAAAACTAAAATAGAACCCCGCCTGCTTCCAAGTTTTGTTTAATTTTTTTTCGTTTTTTTTTTTATTAATTTGATAAAACAAAAAACACATACCCAATATTTTTCGATAATCTAACTGTCGGACTAAACAGAATCACATCTTTGTTAAGTCAGGAAGCATCCGTATTGCAATGACATGTTTATTGCCAAGCAATCACCTATATTATACAAGATGTTTTTTTAGTCACCGTCCAAATTTTATTCTAGGCATTAGGCATCATGGCTTAGTAGGCGACTCGGCCGCTGATACTCGCCCGCTGCGGCCGAGACAGGAATTTCATTAACTATATAAATAAAAAGAGAAGTCCTGACTGACTACTGACTCGTCAACGCCCAGCCCGCCCTTGGACCTAGAAAACTGAAATTTTGCACAGAGGTTCCCTTTACAATGTAGACAAGGAATAAGGAAGGTTTTTCAAAATTCAATCCCTAAGGGAGTTAAATAGGGGATGAAAGTTTGTATGGAAAATCGTCATTTTTGTTGTTAAACCGACATACACGCGGGCAAAGCCGTGGGCAAAAGCTAGTTATTAATATTTTTGAGTGGTGTTTCGGACAATACTTTCACTTACACCATTTTTGAAAAAAAAACGATACATATTTTTTTTATATTAATTAAATCATTTTCTCGACATAATTATTCGCTCTCCGTGAAACGTTCAAACTTTGTGATGTGATATCTCAATATTTTTGTATTGAGATATCACATCACATTGTATTGATACGTACCTACTAAAAAATATCAGAATTTGGACACTGACTAAAAAATCATCTAGTATAACATAATTATTTAGAATCTGCATAGACCACTAAAAAGGGTCAGTTACCTCTCGCTGGGTTCAATCTTGCCCTCTTTGTTGTACCAAACGACGCTGCGCGGCCAGGGTGGCACCACGATGTGGCAGCCGAGGGTCAGAGGCTCACAGATCCTCACGAACTGGTCTTCCAGCTCCTTCGTGAAGATTGGTGGCGGCTCTGGAGTTACACTACTAGAAAATAACGAAATAAACATGTTTATTTTGTGAAAAATTTCGAATCATGATTTTATTTCAAGAGTTGTATTACGTCGACGAAGCAAACAGAATGTAAATGGTTATCTATGGTTTCTGCCTAGCCGCATGGAAGGAAGGCGTAAGTGTGTAAACTAAAAAAAAAAATTATGTTGAACATCCAACAAGGTGTCTTATTAGGATATTTCTCCAAAAAAATCCGTTAGTCCGTCAGACAGATTTTCAAAAAATAATACACACATATTTTTATTTTTTCACGTAAACAAAAGATGAAGACGATACAGTACTTTGAAAAGTTGTGTGACGTCACATGGTTAGTACTATTTTTCCCACAAAGAGACGTCACAAGCCCCCACTCATGATCTTTGGACACTTTTCATTTTCGTAAATTTTTATTAATTTGATAAAACAAAAAAACATGTAGGTACCTACCTATCCATTATTTTTCGATAATGTAATAGACGTACTGTACTAATTAGATTTTTTTGCTGAAATACCCTAAAAGTTACGGCGGTCTTGTGAACTATCATAAGACCTGGTATCAAATCTGGGCATCAGTTATGAATGCTGTTGCCCCCAATTCGATTCCAGAGTAGGTTGGCGGGGTTTTCCTATCACGAATTTAGGAGTAGCAGACCCGGAGCCAGAATTTGCGATCGAATGATGGCATTAGGCTCGCCTCTTATAACATAGAACCTAACATAACCAGCTAACTGTGAGTGTACTGTGATACACCTCTACTTATAGCTTCGGGGTTTACAGGTATCATGTTATGTGATATAATAAACAGCGTGTAGCACTACCTTTTTAAATATTTTTGTGAGCTGGCAACACCGTCCACGGCTCCTGGCAACCCAGCCCGCGACGCGCGAAACCAAAGACAGTGGAGTTCGATTCGCGCGCTTTCAACAGATCCGCGAAACGCTCGTTTTAATATTACCAAGTTTACTGTTTAACTCCTGTTTGTTCGTTTAGTTATACCTATAGTTCTGTGTTTTTACCGTTTTACAATATACTTTTACCATTTAACGTAGTGACTCATTGAAATAGCCCAAATATTCCAACCCCTGAGAAAACTCCCCTTACAAGCGTATTTTATTGACGTGTTTTTGACAGATAAAATTATTTGAAAACGCAACGCGGATTGAATTGGATCATTACTTTCGTAGATTATCCCCTGCATACAAAACAAACAAAATGCTATCTCTTTGTTATATCAATCATTTATATTAGATAATCCGACTCGATTCGAATAAGTCGATGATGCTTTTGCACTCTGCAAAATATGATTTTCCCATAAAGCTTAAACGGGCTTTTACAACCCGTCAAAAAAACGTGCACACTTCAATTAGATTTAGTTTTTATTATCCTCCCGTCCGCTAATAAATCTCCAGGAGATTTATAACAATGGCTTTTTAATGGGGTGTCTATAATAAGGCGTATGAGCTCTTATGGAAAAGAAACGGCAATCAATGGTTACTCTTCAAAAAGTATCATTTTTAGCAGTTCCTTCTAAGAATTTATTCACCTCAATCACCTCATAATGAAACTACTTAGGTAGCCTGCTTATTGTGTCCGTAAATTGAGACTTTAATATTGCAGTCAGTAGTAATAACTGCCACTCGGGTCGATCTTGTTAAGCGGCGCTTGCCTAGGTTGGACTACAGAAGGGTGACCACCCAGTACATATCGATTTTTCCCGTGCCTGGAAAAGCACGTTACGTTGTTGGTCCCGGCTGCCATATATAGATCTTTAGCAGTCATTATTCTTACCAAAGGGTATCGTATTACCCAGAAATAACTGGGTTGTGGAGGTCAGATAGGCAGTTGCTCCATGTAAAATTTATATTCAGCTGACTAGTTGGTAAAGGCTAGGCAGATGATATTTTGTTATTCCTACCTACATATTGTACACCAAAATTATTGCTACATATTCTGTATACCATATTTAGAATCGTACCTATTATTCTGACGTCAATTCTTTTACGAGTTCTTAGGCGCATTACTTTGTGTGATTTATTTCATCGCCACTGCTCTCAAAACAAGTTGAGAAAACCGCTATGTGTAAGGACCAAACATTCGAAGACTTGAGATATCTACCAACCCAAACTGGGCCCGCGTGGAAGATTATACCCCATTCCCTCTCATAACGAGGAGGCCAGTGTCCCATTATAGACTGATTATACTCCCGGACAAAATACGCCTCTAACGCACAATAGATCGAAACAAAAGATGTGGAGTCACCTTTATGTAAACACAGTGCCGGATTAACCATATAGCAAAAGTAGCAATTGCTACGTGCCCCGCGCATTCTGGGGCCCCGCGTATCCAACCACCATCTGGTTGTAATTTTATTTGAGTGAAACTTACATGACCTTATGTGGTATATTGAATTAACTTGATGCCACAAAACTGAAACATTACTCCTTTTCCGACAAAGACACTCCACGTCAGACAATTAGTACAATTTTCGAGCTCGCTTCGCTCGCTAATACTTCCTTTCTCATATTTGTCTCCTTGGAAGATGGGTAGGTCTTCAGTGTGGGAAGGTTGTTGTCCCTTTGCAACATGGGGGGAAATGAATCTCTCTCTGGCAGATCAAGGGCCCCTGGATAGAATTAGCAACGGGCCCCGCGCTTGCTTAATCCGGCACTGTGTAAACAAAAGTATGATGGAACCAAACAAGAAACAGCCATAGTTCATAACTATGGCTGTTTCTTGTTTGGTTCCAACTATAACTAACTAATCTAAATATTATATAACTCAAAGGTGACTGACTGAAATAGTGATCTATCAACGCACAGCCCAAAACACTGGACGGATAGGGCTGAAATTTGGCATGCAGGTAGATGTTATGACGTAGGCATTCGCTTAGAAAGGATTTTTCGAAATTCAACCCCTAAGGGAGTTAAATAGAGGATGAAAGTTTGTATGGAAAATCGTCATTTCACGCGAGCGAAGCCGCTGGCAAAAGCTAGTTTATTATAAACTTGAATATTTTGACTTTATTAGTCAAAGCTGTCGAACTAATTTGCCGCGTATACGCTCGTAACTTAAACTTATGTCAGCAACTTATTACCTAAGATTCTTCGAACCCGTTTTTGCTTATTCAAAGGTTCTTCTAAGAATCCAAAAGTTTCCAAGTTCTTCTAACTTAATATCTAAGAACATTTAGCAAGTAAGTTCGCAAAGTAGTTCTAAGTCTAGGATGGAGAATGTAGCACCAAAGTTCTGGCAGCAAAAAGATGCGATCTAATTTCATAACTTTTTTTTGCTATTCTGGATCGTTTGTATAGTGATCACAAACGTGACTCGAATTGTAGAGTGCGGGTTCAATTCCCAGGTTAGAAAAAGTGTAACTGGGTTGTTCCATCCGGTATTTCTTACTAGCAGTCAAGTGTTGAGATTCGTGTCCGGTTGATGCCAATAAGCTCGCCCCTAATTACATGGCACTTGAACACAACTGGCGAAATGAGACTGTACTATCAGGTATACCTCTCTTCGGACGCATTTACGATGGATAGTCAAATCATTACTAAAAAAGTAAAAAAGTAAAAATTTTCACTTCGGTACATTTATTGAGAAACTGGACATATCTAAAATTATATTTATAGTTAAGAATTGTACCTTGCACATCTACCTACAATTCTTGGCAAAAACATTTTAAAAATACAAAGCATTGTATTTAATAAACATACTTTTGTTTAAAAAAGTAATGATTTGACTATCCAATCGTAAATACGTCCTTAAACCTAAGGGCCTTATCATACTAGCGGATTGCGAACGTCTTCAAAGCGGAGCGGGTGCGCAAGGAAATCGTTACGGACACACAACGAATAGGCCGCGCATGCGCAGCGAATTCGTTGCGGACGCGCAACGGGATCGCCGCGAACAGTGTATGTGTACACTCTAAAAAATTGAAGCCAACTAAGAGCGATTTTCTCTTAGTTGACGTTAAATTGAATAAAACAACCATGATAATAAGCAACTCAACGATAGCTGATTAATTAAAACAGCAAGTTCAGTTGTGATTGAACGAACAATGTAGGTGTGTTTATTAATTCTAACAAGTATAATTGTTGATTGCGTCACTATTCACTTCTTTGTATGACTTGATCATTTTTATTTAGTTAAAATAAACAAATACGTCCGTTGAATCAATTCAGAATTAAATAGTAAAAGCAATCAAATCAAATGATAGTTTCGATAAGTTTTATTAATAAAATTAACAAACATGTCTTGTTTGATTTAACTAAGATCTGATAATTACATCAACTAAAATTTAATGTTACATTCTACTAAAACTAAAACGTTGAATCGACTTTCATATTAGTTGAATTAATAATTCGATTGATCGATTTATTCAAGACTTCAAGAGATCCACATCCACCCTTCCCTATTCCTCCCTCCCTACCGGCTACCCCGCCCCGCACTCACCCGCGGCTGAGCCAGCAGCGCGCGCGCCGGCGCAGTCGTCTCTGCGAGCGAGTGAAAACCAGTTTTTATTCATTAATAAAACGAAACTGGACTTCTGCTGTAGTAATAAAACGAAACTGGACTTCTGCTGTGCTTCTTTTTTAGAATCTTTATAGTAATTTCAGTGTAACTTATCAGTATCAGAGTCGTCAAGGATTTAGCTTAACCGTCGATTAGACTATAATAATATCTAAGTGCAGTGAGTGAGTGATCTCGTTCTTTGAATTATATAATTGAAAAAAATGGAAGACGAGCATGATCTTAGTCAAATCTAGGAAGATGAATTTGTTGTCTGTTGGTTTTGTTTGTTGTTTGTTTGTTGATCGCGCCAGGACTCAGCCGAACCTTATCTCGGGCCCATGGGAGACAGGTCTCAGAACAGCTGCCGTCCTAACGGGATCAAATAGACGCGATACGCGCCTCCGAACAATATTACAATTTCTGAACTTACAGCTATCCTTACCTCATTTCTTCGAGCCGGTCTCACTTCCTTGACCCCTCGCAAGTTGTGTAACTGTGTATGTGTATAATGAGTGTATATGACCTTGCGATGGTTTGCTGGTAGTTCCGGACGATTCTTCCACGTCGCTGCAAGCCACGCCGTTAACGCGAGCCACCACACTCACTCCGTATTAGTCTAACCACAAAAGCCTCGGTGCTTTCCCAATAGCACTCCCGTGACAAGGCAAACCAATGATATTATCAATAACCCGTTCGACATTCACAGCGTCGCTAACCGTACTGCTTAACTAGTATAATTGGGTGCCGCGAAATGACTCCACAAGTCGATTTAATCAATGCGCGTGCGCTTTCACCCGTGATTCTATGGCTACTATAATATTCGTTCGACGCCCAGCACGTCTCAATACGAACTACTATTCACGCCGAGCCCAGCGCTCGACCTCTGCCTCCGCCCCTTCGCCCCTGTCGCCCCGAGGCGGAGAAAATCAAAAATCTGAAGGTAGATTATAAACAATCACCCCCCCCGGACCGACCCGTTGTCGGTCCGCTCAAACTCCCGGGAGTCGAGATAAAGTTGAAACTGCCCGTCTAAGGATCGAGTCCCTCACCTGGACGTCTGCGATCCTTGGAAACCCATCCTTGCCCGTAATCAGGTTAACAATGCGCCCCCGTCGCCAACACAACGGTGATAGGTTAGCATCCTTAACCAGAACGAGGTCTCCAACGCAGGGTGGGGTCGTCCTGTCCGTCCACTTAACGCGTTGCTGTAGAATATGCAAATACTCCAGCGACCATCGCTTCCAAAAATTTTGGCTCATTTGCCGTAACATCTGATACCGTGACAACCGGTACAACTTGACATCAGTATACGGATATTCCGGCAAGGCGTTAAGTGGTTGGCCAATCAAAAAATGACCTGGGGTCATGGCCTCAAGGTCATTCGGGTCAGCGCTCAACGGGCACAAAGGTCGCGAGTTTAAGACCGCCTCAATTCTGCAAAACACCGTTGACAACTCCTCAAAGGTGAGAATCGTTGAGCCGATGACCCGATACAAGTGAGTCTTGGAAGACTTGACTACTGCCTCGAAAATTCCACCCCAGTGGGGGCATCCAGGTGGACTAAAATACCACGAAATGCCCCGACTGGCGAGGCCCGTGCCAATCTCTCGCTCATTCTGACTTAAAAACAATACAATTTCCTTTAAGCACCGGTCGGCGCCCTTGAAGTTGGTACCACAGTCCGACCGAATCAGTGACGGTACTCCCCGTCTAGAAACAAATCGATCTAACGCCGCCAGAAAGGCCTCCGTAGAGAGATCGGCCACCAATTCCAAATGAACGGCCTTGGTCGCCAGACACACGAAGACACACAGATATGCCTTAACCGACTTCGCGTTGCGAAGGTGCGATGTCTTGACCATGAAGGGCCCCGCGAAATCTGTCCCTACGCCAGCAAATGGCCGAGCCTCCGTGACTCGGTCGGCCGGGAGATCTCCCATTTGTGGCTGCATTGTGGCTGCCTTGAGTCGGTAACAAGGCAAGCAACGAAACACAACGCTCCGTATGATTCTGCGGGCCGATAAAATCCAAAATTCACGCTGCAAAATGCCCAGAAGGGTGTTACAGCCTGCGTGTGAATTCTTGGTGTGACGGTCCCTAACCAACAACTCCACCAAAGCTCCTGAATGAAGCACTTTCCCATGAACGTGACCGGCGCGATCCAACCGGTTGGATCGAACGTTCGTGCGATAGTCGAAAGGACCGATCGCGTGGTCCAGGTCTTCGACAGCAACTCGGCCTCACAACTGTATGTGAAGGCATCCTGACTCGGTCGATACTGGACCCCTAAAATGGCCAACGCATGAAGATTCTCCGAATCCTCAAACAAATGCGGGTCTTGTTGATACTCAGTTGGCAGTCCTGCCAGTACCTCTGGGCAGTTCGACAGCCATTTCCTGAGTTCATAGCCACCGGAGGCCATGAGCGCCACCAATTCATCCCTTAAGATGAGCGCCTGCTCAATACTGTCTGAGCCCGTACAAATGTCGTCTACATAGACGTCCCTATCAATGACAGCAGCCGCGCGGGGAAAGCGGAGCCGTTCTTGATCAGCCAGTTCTCGTAGCGTACGCATGGCTACATATGGGCTGGGCTTTAATCCGTACGTGTTTGTGTTGAGCTCGTACGTGACCATCGGTTCTTCTGGGCTCTCTCGCCACAATATCAGCTGGAACCGACGGTCGTCTGGATGAATCTCAGTTTGACGAAACATCATCCGTACGTCCGTAACGAAGACAACCTGGTGTCTCCTGAAGTCCGTGAGAATGTCTGCAATGTCTCTGGTCAGCTTAGGACCAGCATGGAGACATTGATTCAGGGACACCCCGCTAGACGTCTCCGCGCTCCCGTCGAACACGACCCTAATCTTTGAGTCAGGTGTCTTCAAAACAGCATGATGAGGCAACACATAATGCTCCTCATGACGATAGTCAACCCTGGACACCGACATGTGACCCAACGTCAGGTATTCGCGCATGAACTCCACATACTTCTGTCGGAAGTTGGAGTCCCGCTTCATGCGCCTTTCCATTGCCACTAACCGCTTTTCTGCCAGACTCCATGAGCTCCCCAGCGGAGGTCGAGTTGACAGAAATGGCAACCTTGTCATAAATCTACCCGATGGGAGGCGCACCGTGTTACATCGATAGAATGTTTCGCACTCCTCATCACGTGGGTTATTTCTAAGAGCGGTGGGTGGCTCTTCCGTTGCCCAGAACCGTTGCAGGACGTCGGATAACACGCTGCCATAATATATGGAGCTATAATCCGTTGAGTGCTGTGGTTCCCGTACTGGGCCCAATAACGCGTAACCACCTGCGGTACGCATGGCCACAACCCCGTTTGGTTGCAGCTCCCGTTTGCCGCTTCGGAGCAGCTTCCCGAGGACGTCAGACCCAAGCAAGACGTCCACCCGTCCGGGGATCGCGAAGTGGGGATCGGCTAACTCCAATCCATTGGTCAACCCTTTTACCGCAGACGGTAACCGAGTCTGAGGGAGGACCCCAACCACTTCGTCCAAAACGATCGCCGTGGCATTCACCCGCGTGACCGATGCCGTGTCACCCATCTCGAACAGGAATGTCGTCTGACCCCTGAGGTGAGGCACCCGATTGCCACCTATACCTACGGCGCCATCCCGTGATGGCTCTAATGTAAGGCCCAGCTTTTTCACTAAACAGCTGGACACAATACAACCTTGTGCCCCTGAATCTAACAGTGCTCGCACGTGCACCGGCTGTCCGTCAGTACCCCTGACAGTAATCCTAGCCGTCGGTAATAATACCGTTACTGTCGGGGTGGGCACCACTGACGAACAGGCTGCTAGTTGCTAATAGGAGGCACCTCCCTCCTCCCCTGCCGGAGGGGGAGTAAATACTGTCCCAGTATACGGGTCCCAACCCGGGTAGTAACCCTCCCGACCCATCGGTGACATCCGTGCCGGTCGGAAGTAGCCTACTGGCATCCTTCCGAACGGTGGCGGGCGCGCCGTCAGCCGAGGGCGTTCTGCGAGAGGCGGGGAGAAGCGACTACTCGGGGGTGGCAACATGCCCCCCAACGCATTCGAGTACGCCGCGTAACCCGTCTGTACTACCTCCGGGCCCCTGCCCGAGTCTCGGTGCCTATCCCCCCCCCGCGGGGAAGACGACGGTATCGGGTTGTGCTCTGGATCAGCCCTTGGCCCACCCCCCCGAGGGGGCGGCGACCGCTGATTCCTGGCCGACCCACCCCCCCTAGGGGGGGGTGACCGACCACCCGAATCTGGCTTAGGAGAGGGGGGGTGACCTCCCGGCGAGGCTCCGTGCACCTCCCTACTCTCCGCCAGGCATAGCAACTCGTGATGGGCTCCTCCGCAGGTTCCACAGTTAGTGGTCCTGTGGCACTCACGTACAAAGTGAGTCCCCAAGCAGCGGAAGCACAAATAGCGCTGCTTGACCACCCCTCTTCGTCTATGCACCCGCTGCGCCTTAAAGTCCGCGCATGCGGCGAGACCGTGCCCTTCCTTCCGACAGAAGGCGCACACTTCCGATTGGAGGGCGTGGTATTTCTTCCCCCCCCGACGGGGCTCAACCGGCTTGGGCCCGCTCGTACGTCGGGTTGACGGAGGAGGGTGCGACGTGGATGCCCCTTGGCAATCCGCCCGCCGGCACTCGCCTTCTAAAAACACCCTCAAGTCATCGTAACTTGGGAGGTGGTCCGTCGATTCGCCACCATGTGACTGCTCAAAGCGCGCCACCACGTCGATCGGCAACTTCCGTAAAACCCTATTGACGATGATATATTTATTGTCCCCTAACGACAACTTAAGTCGATCTAACATGTTCACCGCAACCGTGACCGGATTAAGGATTTTCGCCCTTATTTCGTACACGTTAGACACCTTCGGGATTTCAAAAATCTTATCGATGAGGCCATCAACTATTAATCGCCGATTATCATATCGGTCGATTAATAGGCCCCATGCCGTCTCATAACTGGCGTCCGTAATCTCCAGGTGGGTCAAGATGTCGTGCGGCTCACCGTTAAGCCTACCCATTAATTGAGCCATCTTGTAGGCGGGCGAGAGATCCGTACGCGAATGCACGACACTATTAAAAATATCGCGGAATCGCGGCCAATCGGCATACTCGCCGCTAAACTCGGGTACATGTACTGGTGGCAACGGCGCCTGAATTCCTACGCCTGCTGGCCGACATGATTCCCTGACGTCACCCATGCGCGATCGCTCAATGTCGGCCGCCGCCTGGATTATGCTCATGGACATTTCCCCACACTGGTCCACATTGCCCCGTACCACCTGAGCATCCTTGTCCACCGACGACAGATCCGTCGATTCGAGACATGCTAAATACTCAGCGTGACACTTTAACACGGCGTCATATCGTTCGTCAACTTGCCGAGCGCGTGACAATAACGCATCTTCACGATCGGTGCGACCTACCAACGTAACAACCGATGAAAACCATCTCAATTCAGCTTCGATTCTGGCTGCGATAGTTTTCGTTACTGACGGAGCCATAGTACCAACTTCAATACGCGATTATGCAATAATAAATAACAATAACCAAAAAAAAATAACAATTATTGTATCCGGAACTAACAATAATAATATATTCGTTGAGCGAATAAATTTACGACGCTATGCCAACTCTTGAACTTATTCCTCTACGTGCTCTAGAGGTTATTCCTCTATGTCTCAAATGTTGACAATCATAACACGATTTGTGATGAGGTTATATTTGTGCGTAACCGAACGTAAATAACAAATTATTTTATCAACGAATATTCACATTCCATGTACTTATTATTAATAACGCCAAACTCAACTTGAGGCGTACACTGGTATGTAGGTCAATGTACTACTACCTACAAGTTGAATTTGTACATGAACACAATTTTTACAAAGTAAATTGGTACCAAGTACCTACTAATTTTTACAAAGTGGGTTTAAATAAACCACGCTCTGCTACCAGATTTTGATCGCGCCAGGACTCAGCCGAACCTTATCTCGGGCCCATGGGAGACAGGTCTCAGAACAGCTGCCGTCCTAACGGGATCAAATAGACGCGATACGCGCCTCCGAACAATATTACAATTTCTGAACTTACAGCTATCCTTACCTCATTTCTTCGAGCCGGTCTCACTTCCTTGACCCCTCGCAAGTTGTGTAACTGTGTATGTGTATAATGAGTGTATATGACCTTGCGATGGTTTGCTGGTAGTTCCGGACGATTCTTCCACGTCGCTGCAAGCCACGCCGTTAACGCGAGCCACCACACTCACTCCGTATTAGTCTAACCACAAAAGCCTCGGTGCTTTCCCAATAGCACTCCCGTGACAAGGCAAACCAATGATATTATCAATAACCCGTTCGACATTCACAGCGTCGCTAACCGTACTGCTTAACTAGTATAATTGGGTGCCGCGAAATGACTCCACAAGTCGATTTAATCAATGCGCGTGCGCTTTCACCCGTGATTCTATGGCTACTATAATATTCGTTCGACGCCCAGCACGTCTCAATACGAACTACTATTCACGCCGAGCCCAGCGCTCGACCTCTGCCTCCGCCCCTTCGCCCCTGTCGCCCCGAGGCGGAGAAAATCAAAAATCTGAAGGTAGATTATAAACATAATGACATGATTGTTGTTTGTTGAGTCTTGAACAAATAAATATTGTTTATTGTTTATTTTTTGTTTTAATGACCAAGCTCTTAGGTAGTCGAATCTACGAAGATGAATTTGTTGTAATGACCAAGTTCTTAGTCGAATCTACGAAGATGAATTTGTAGTAATGACCAAGTTCTTAGTCGAATCTACGAAGATGAATTTGTTGTAATGACCAAGTTCTTAGTCGAATCTACGAAGATGAATTTGTAGTAATGACCAAGTTCCTAGTCGAATCTACGAAGATGAATTTGTAGTAATGAGCAAGTCCTTAGTTGAATTTATTAATGCTAATTAGTTATAGTAGTCATTTTCATATTTATATTGACCATGATTATAGATGAATCTATTATGTTGAATTTGTCTTATTGGTCATTTTCATGTTGACTTTGACTAAGGTTCTAATTGTTTTAGTTAAGAAGCAGATAGTAAGAGCAATAAAAATCCCCTTATTTGATTTATCTAATGTCTTGTTAGGCTCGTATGGAATCAAGATGCTTGATTGCAATAATCACAATCTTGTTAGGAGCAATCAATTTTTTTTAGAGTGTAGTGTAGTGTAGTGTATTGTACGGCGATAATTTGCTACACACATGCGACAAAAACGTAATGTATTTGCCACGCGTCCGCGACGGTTTCGCTGCGCAGCCGCGGCGTGTTCGCGACGCATTCGCTGCGCGTCCGCTCCGCCCCGCAACCGCTCCCAAACCGCTAGTATGATAAGGTCCTAAGAGACGTGATGTTACGATAACATACACACATAAAATCCCGCCCTTTTCCCATGGGGGTAGGCAGAAACCACAGAACGCAACCTGCTACGATCCTTACATACTCCTTTTGCCTCGTCCACATTCATACAGCTGGTCATACACGCACGCCGGTTACGAGTACTACGCACCTGTACTTTCTGAAGAACGGCACCAATAATACCAGTGTATGTCTTTCTAAGGTGTAGGGGTGTATCTTACGATAACTCGTAAAAAAGAGATGAAGATGGTGACATACCTGGAGCTAGGTCTGGCAGACCCCTCCCTGCTGCCGCGGCCGACGACGTGGACCTTGGAGGAGGAGTAGGCCCTGCCCATGCAGTTGACAGCCTCGCAGGTGTATGTGCCAAGTGACGTGGGGTCTTCAGCGTTGGCTGTGAGCGCGAACACATCTCCGGCTTTTATCTCGCGACTGTCCTGGAATTTTATGGGAGGGTGATTTATTATCAACGCAAATGAAACCATTTTTAGGGTTCCGTGCCTCAAAAGGATAGGAAGGAAGGCTATACACATTCCATGCGGAATCGAACTCGCGACACGCAGCGCAGCAGCTAATCACTCAGCCACTGTGCCAACCGTGGCGACAAATACCTACAGCTAAGTACAGTATATGTTTTCTACTCTATTGACATAAGCCTTACCTTGAACCATCGCAGAACGGGTGTGGGGACGCCGACCACCTTGCATTCCAGTGAGACGGTCCCCTGTTCGGTGAGGAGCGCGCGTAGTTCCTCCACGAACTCAGGACGCTTGTACGCTTTTGGTACTGTAAAAGAGACCACGAAATAAATAAAATAAAAAAGCGGTAGCAACATCAGTAAATTGACGAATTTTTCTAACAGTAGATGCAGTTGAATTTAGATGAGAACCCCATTGTAGCCTTTAATCAAGCGTAATCCCCACAGAAGAGATAAAAGAGGTTAGAAAGGAAATAGTTCCTGATTTGTATTAGAACGCGTGTCGCCGCTTGTCTCCCACTCTCTATATCCACTACATGCAAGACGCTAATAAGTACGCGAATTATGCACACAAATAAACCGCACTCACTTAGATCGCGAGCTTGCTACTGGTTGTCACACTAGCGCAAACATTGCGTTTGACGTAAACTCACACTTGCGTATATTTCTCATACATGTTACGGTGACCAAAAGGTCGATAATGTATATCGATAAAATTACTTGAGTTTTGTTACTTTAAGTTTTGCAGTTTTTGCTTTAATTTCGGGACGGGACAGAAAGAAAGAAAATAAGAAAGCAAAAATATTTTAATTTTTATGTGTGAGAACACATAAAAATTTAAAGATAAAAAGTAAACATAAAAGTTTTTTTTCAAATATTGAACATTAAGTACTTGAAATTTAATTTCAATTCAGATTTTATTATTGTCTTGAAATAAAACGTATTTATTAAGTAGCAATAGCATGCGCTTGCTATCTTTCAAATTCGAATTTTTCAGAATAAAATGCAATCTCACACTAATATTTTTCTAAAATAGCTTTAGTCAGGTCCGTAACATATCTGGATCTGTTGGAAACCTAAAAATAAAATTTAAAATGTATGTTTCGATTTATAAATGGCTAACCTCAAAACAAATTTTAGATGAAAAACAATCAATAAACAATAATAAGGTATTGATAGTATGGGATAAACAAAAGTTATTTTAATCATAACATAATAATCATTTGAATGCATTCACACATACTAAATATCGACATTATTTACAACTTGGTACAACACTATCGAAACGCAAAGAGTAGGCAGAATTTAAGCTTTGGCTCGTCGCACGCGACGTTCGCAGTGAACGAAATGCATTGCGCAATCGCCCACGTAGTACAAGATGGTACCCACGTATTGCAAGCAATGTACATAATTTCGTTTCTGCTTGCGATTGTATCATTTTTGTCTGCGAACTACATAATACTATTGTAATAATTACAAATATCACTTGTATTTTAAGGTTTTTAGACCGATTGCCGATTACCGATGAAGAGAAATCCCTTCTCGAGTCACACTGCACACCTGGCTTCTTTTCCGACACGTAATAATCGCGCAACACGGCATAATTCTTTTTTTTTCGCGGAGCTCCGTTCGCTGTCACAATATGAGCGCGATTGTTGGTCAGTAAATCAAATTTTGTCGACATATGATCGTCTGATCATATATGCGGCGCGCGTGCCCCGCCCACATGGCCTTTCTAACCTCTTTTATCTCTTCTGTGGTAATCCCCAGGAAAACCGTGTTATCTACGGATATGCTCCCAACACAGGATATGCCACGCACGCTCAAAGATTTGTATGAAGCAAATGATAGAGCCATCCAAGTTGCCAAGTACTGGTCGGAAAGAGTTTCGTCTTCGACTTGAAAAGAAGAAGAATAAAATCTTTTTTCTTCCAACTATGCTTTAATTTCATCATAATCACACTAAAAACTCAGCACAAAGCGAGTCTTTAGTGCTCTAGAGCAATAAAAATGTATGAAATTTCATTATTGCACAGTTTATTTTTTTTAATCGCACCGATGCCAATCTCAATGGATTAGCTCTATTCAGCCAGCCGATATCAATACTTTTTTTTTTACATAAGTATTATTCGTTTCTATCCTACTACTTGTTCCAAATTTAAAAAATGATTGTTGCTAACTAGTTACTATAAAATGAAAGAAATTTAAAAAAGTAATTTGGCGGGAACTTTTGGGGAACTTTGTTAATTTTGCTTGACAATATTTTTGGAAACGATAAAGTGTGATACTATCTGATTTTGAGTGCTTCGGCTTCGAATTAAAATGGAATCATTTAGCGACACATTAACTCCGGAAAACATTCTAAATGAAGACGACAGTGTTAAGTATAGAAAATCTTTTAACTGTTTGATATGAGTTTCTTTTATCTACTATTCCTTTATGTAATAGTTGAAAGAAAAGTAGATTATGCACCTCGCCTTAAGTAATTTATATTGCCCTCGTGCCTGTTAGATTAGAGCCCTCGCTAACGCTCAGGCTCTAAATCAGGCACTCGGTGCAATAATAAATTACTTTGTGCTCGATGCAATAATCTACTATTAATTCAATTTTATTGGCAGCAGTTGGGAGGTTGAAAACTCTCCTGAAATACACCGTGTACAGTAATATATCAGCCCAAATCACGTCACAACGTTATAGTTAAGTAACGTCCTTGATCTGGTAGCTCAGGGGGTCTAAGATGGCCACTTAGCAGATCATAATATGAATTGCGTTAAAATTCATAAAATGGACCATTCTTATAGTAACAGCGTCTGTGACAATTTGAACGCAATTCATGTTATAATCTGCAGATCTTTAGTAAGCATTTAAAGTCATTATGTTATTTACTTTATCGCCACAGACCGACAGATCGACGATGGAACGAGCTTACCCAGAAGAAGCCTATTTACTCGCGACTTAAATAGATTGGGGTTATATAAACTCGGGAAGACCGACGCAGGCAGGGTGTTCCACTCCTTGGCTGTACGAATAATGAAAGACTTAGCAAAACGCTTCGTACGAATGTGTGGAACATCGATAAGGTATGGGTGATAACCCGCAGTACGTCTAGTCTCTCGATGGGGATATAAATGGTCTCCCTGGTTGACCTAGTGGTCGCAAGCGTGACTGCTGTGATGAGGTCCTGGGTTCAATTTCCAGCTCCTCAGTAGCAGCCACGGAGTGTGGATTGTGCCACGTTGATCGAAATAGGCTCACTCCAATTACATGGGACTAAAAACAGAACGGGCGATATATGGATTCGCTACTAATAGCACTGTATATCACACATATCTCCGCTCAGTGCTGCCACTCGGGTCGATCTTTAGGTTAAGCCGCGCTTGCCTAGGTTGGTCTGTGGATGGGTGACCGCCCATTACATACCGAGTTTGGCTTGGTTCCGGCTGCCATATAGATTTTTGGCAGTCGCTACAGGTCGTCAGTGACCTGAAAGTCTGACAAACAGTCTTACCAAGGGGTACCAACTGGGCTGTGGAGGTCAAATATGCAGTCGGTCCTTGTAAAATACTAGTATCCAGCTGCATCCGGTTAGACTGGAAGCCGACCCTAGCATAGTTGAGAAATGCCCAGGCACTGATCACACGTAAAGTCTCCATTACTAAATTGCCTCAGCTAAAGACCTCTTACCAAGTACATTAAGATGCGCGGAACAGCTGGCTCTTCCGCCAGCATTCTCCGCAGTGCAGGTCCATCTACCAGCATCGTCCACGCTCACAGCCGCCACATCTGCGCACCAGAAGTTGCCATCTCGGGCCAAAGCCACCCGCTCTGCTTCTAGCAGACGTCGCTCGTTGCGGAACCATGTCACCTGCAGAAATAAAAAGAAAGAATTACTTTTGATGTAGACTTGTTTTGGAGCGAGCGAAGCGAGCAACTTTAACGAGAGGTGAAGGTTTTATTGGTTCTGGTCGGAGAAGAAACAGCAGCGGTGGCCCAGTGGTGGTGGTCCAAACTTACGAACAGTAAGTCGTGAGTTCGAACCCAGGCAGACGCATTACTTTGAATTTGAGACGCATTACGCTGCTATCAAGACGGTTAAGGAAAACCGGCATGTCGAGGCGAAGGTTTTGTTGGCTATGGTCGGAGAAGCAGTGAATGCCTCGATACGTAGTCAAACTCGTCGACGTAGTCGGTGACGTGAGACCTATAAAATGATCTCTGCGGTACGATATTTTCAAACATCTCAGCACCATGCCGAGATACCTACAACGCGGTGTTGTTTCCGTGCCTGATTGATACGTTCATAACATGTTCATATTCATAACACAGTCATAGCCGAGCGTCTTAGATCCTTACTTCCTTACTAATATTATAAATGCGAAAGTAACTCTGTCTGTCTATTGAACGTGCAAAGTTTCGTGTCCGTGCAGAATTCGCTTATGAGAAGGTGATCCTGACTGTAGAATCAAGTTATGTCTGACATAAAAAAATATTTTCACCAGAACTAAAATAACATGCAATATTTCAGCTCAATCGGTAATAACAAGTGATCGAAAACGGTTTGCAAATATTTTGAAGCGGACCACCAATCAAAGCTTGTAAAATGTTGTAAATACAAGGTAGATACGAAATTATAAAAACTTTTCATTGCTCGTAAAAACACACAAACACATGCATGAATGAAATAAAAACATCCAGTGAAATATGTATCCAATATTTATATTAATGCACTGAATAAAATAGTTATTGGCAACGCTCTTTGGACTCTCTCGGGACCGGTCAATGTGGCGACACCTGGGGGAGGCCTATGTCCAGCAGTGGACGTCTTTTGGCTAAAATGATGATGATGATGAACTCTCTTTGAACGCAGCCGCTGCGTGTTTGGAGTTTTTTCTCAAAAGGTTTTTTTTTGTATATACAGCATCATTACCACCATGTTTGATTAAACGGCCGATATTTTACTGATAGGTATTTCCAATTTAATTAGATCGCAAAATTTTTAAAATATTTAATATAAATTTTTTAAATATATAAATAATTTTAGAACGTATTATTAGGTATTGAAAACGATTTACCATGTTTACTTTATGCTATTAAAACTAGCAAAAGTTAGTTGTATAGAAGTCCATAGAACGTTTTGTAAAAACTAATCGATGGTCACATAAAAGGCCAAAGAAGGTGCACCTACAAAGAAAGTGGCGCAATTATATCTCCATTCAGTGTTAAAGTACAACTGTAGCGGTGTCAGGCATGACAATTTTGGCCTATTACAGTTGATGTAACAGTAACGCAATCTCTATTTGATGACATACAAGCCACCGCAACGCTACTAAAGTTCTTTTAGGTACTGTAAAACAGTTCATGATTCCATTACTTCACTATAATATTCATCGTTCATTCATTTTACATTCGTTCACGTGCAGTGTTTTTGAAGAGAATTGGATAATAAAAGAATACGAGGAGCCATATTGTGGCGAGTTATATATTATTTTGTAATTAAATTATTCGTCCCTTACGGGGAAAATGACGTGCGACTGTAATTTTACTGATAAAATATGTACTGGTTACCGACTATATTTGAATGCCCCCCTCGAATTATTGAGCTTTTACTAAAACAATTACGAATTTTAAGTCATAAACATACTTCCAGCTTCCTGAACACTACTATAGCATTCGTTATGACAGATTACAACCACCATTACATGTCGCATTAATTACGCTGAATCAAAATGTCAATATTGTTGTAAAAGAGCGATAGAAATGCCTTTACAAAACTGAATTAACATTTAAAAGCATTACTAACCTACCGTTATACACAGTTATTATGTTTTAAAAGAGAAATAATCTCCGATATAGTACTATTGTAATAGAGGGACTATAACAGTTATAAAAAAACAATCCTGTTTTAAAAAAGTGTCTTTGTGATAAGTTTATCACTACGACTATATCGAGCGTTAAAAAACCTTTATATGACAATTTAAGTTCTATAAATGTAATTCGAAACTCGGCTATATCACCAAATCACTCTGTTGTAGACTTTTTGTACCCACTATAGTACTATGCACTGTAACGACGATCTAAAAATCCACAATATCACAATATCGCCCTATTCTTGAGTTTTCATCTCCACTTTAACGAAAGAGTCATTATAGTTCGTTCAGAACTTTTATTGCGTAAATCAGGCGCATTGGGGCGACAGTAAACACTGTTATAAAGTTCTATCGTTGTGTACTAGTCACATTGGAGGTTGCTATAACGCCTGACTATAACAGCTATACAAAGTCACGAAGTAAACCTTTACATCAATTCCTAATAGGTCCTTTTTGCTGTATAAACTTATAGAGCCAAATTGTATTGTCAAACGCTTTTACACAACAATCAGTCACCGCCAAAACCTTTATACATCGTTCACCCAGCTGTTTTGAGATATAAGGTTTGGTTATAGCGCAAAATTGCTGGTTGGGTTATTTATAATGTTTCAGAAGATTATTCGTTGAAATAGTCCTTATACACTCCAATAAGATATTATAGTTACGAGTAATATCTAACAAATTTTTATTAAAAAAACAGCTTCGAAACTTTGAGTAATGTTAATATACTTCTGATGCTGACCGTACCATCGATTTGGGGTACCGTCGGTGTAGCGTACCACCGATGTAGTGTACTGTCGATATAGCGCACCGTCGATGTAGTGTACTGTCGATAAAGCGCACCGTCGATTTGGTGTACTGTCGATTCATACCCGTCGATGGACCGTTGTCGATACAGCGACCATCGATGTAGTGACTCGCGATGTTATGAACCAGACCCATGGGAAAAGGGCGTGAGTTTATGTATGTATGTAGGTAATAACATAGTTTCATAACATCACGTCAGTAATCCACGAGGGGTGAGGCTTAGGTATACCTTATAGTTCACCTACATTGAACCAGTTATGTTTAAGTCCCAATTTAATAGGGGCGAGCCTTTTGCCATCAACCAGACACAAATCCAGACACCTTAGGGTTGCTGTTGAGAAATTCGCGTTGAAAAACCCAATAACACTTTGCCCGAAACGAGAATCGAAAAAACCATTGTGTTTGCGAGCACTAGACCCTCACATTATGCACAAAAAGAACAGCAACGTAGAGTCTTTGGTCAACAGAACCCACACGAAGTGGACCCGCGAGATCAGTCGAACAAATCACATTTTAAATTGTTTTATTGTGGGTCCATTTGCAAGCAGGTCCGGTTGACCAAGGACTCCAAAATAATACCACTGCAAATAGCCTTGAATTCATTCGCTTAAATCTAAGTTCATTAAAATAATTCTGCACTCTCTCAAAATGTCTAGATTTCAGTTTGGAATACAATTGTTTATATTCTAAACTGAGTTAAATTTTAATTGCAATTAGGACTGCAAGCTGACTGTGACTATATATCTCAGGAAGCGCAAAGCATTTATATTATATTTCCGTTTAAACTTTAAATTCGCAGGAGCATTTCAATAAATAACTCGAGGCTAAATAAAAACTAAATGTGGCACTCGGAGACTGCCGCGGTAAAGCTATTGCATAGCGTTTTTTATCAATTATTTAATTTGACAACCTCAGTTGACAAACTTGTTATTTTCTGTAACCATAGCAACCTGGTTGAACTTTTCGTTACGGAATTTCTGGATTCGCTCTCCACGCTCAAGGCCCGCGATAGAAGCTATGCAATAGCTTAATAACAGTCATTCGGGACAACGGTGTTATTGCGTTTTGCCCATCAGGATTTTTCAGGAGCTGCCACCATCATCTTTCTGCCCTTATTAAGGAGTAATATATATATATTACTCCTTGTAAGGAAGGATTTTTCGAAATTCAACCCATAAGGGAGTTAAATAGGGGATAAAAGTTTGGATGGGAAATCGTCATTTTCACGCGGGCGAAGCTGCTGGCAAAAGCTAGTCGGAAATAAAATCGATTCAAAGACGCCGCCGCGTTCGGCGCCTCATTCGTCCCAACCCCTGCCTTTTGCATCAGCGCCGACGTCCGACTAGCGCTATACACCGATGCAAACTGAGCGCGAAAGTAGCCACTTACGATTTTTGTACGTAAGCTAGGCACGAAAAGTGGCACGCGAAGTAGTTGCTGTTGCGTTATCTAGGTCTATCTATATCTGTGGGTTTTAATTAATTAATTGAGCTATGAGTTTTTAAACTGAAATGGGCAATTTTACATTGAAAACGGGACATTTACCATCAATTACCGTGATTGTTTTTCCGTGAAACGTTTGTGTGAATAAATTGTGGACCAAAGAATGGTTGCCGGTACAGTCAGTGCCCTGCATTATCTGACCCCTCTCACAGAGAAAAATAAGGAAAGTTTATTTGTTAGGGGAGATCATATAATTCCGTCAGGGTTACGGGTTTTTCGAAAGAGATACTTCGGCCTCGATACAAAGGGCCAAGAAGGAACATGGGTGGTTTTTAATCAGTAAACGTCTGACCCCCTACCGCTCTGCCTCCAGAGTGTGAGGAGTCATTTGATGATTTACGACCCTCCAAAAAAAAAAGGTTGCTCATATAATGCAGGGCACTGACTGTACGTACACATGTAATGGGCCTACTACACGCACGCACTTCCCCATGGGTTTACTTGCGCAAACTGGCTTGAACGCGGAGCACTGTGCGTGTGGTTGGGAAAACAAGCCCCGCGCAAGCCCCGCGCAAACCCCACGGCGCGGCCTGAGCGCGGCTTGAACGACTTGCTAGAAATTTTACCCGCGAGCCCGGCCTGCGCGCTTTTCTGTGCGTGTGGTTGGGCGTTCAGTGCTCACACCGCAGTCGAGGCTAGTCGTCGGTCGTACGTAGTCGTCCTTCGTTAAAAAATGTCAACCTTGAGAATGTAATGACCGCGAATTTTTTACTGAGTTTTTAACTATACAATGTATAAATGTATGCCTGCTATATGAAAAATCAAATCGAAAGATTATTCCGACCGTAATAAAAAGAGCTATGCCTACGCAAAACTAATAAATAAGATGAAAGAGGTAAGAACCAGTAAGAACTGATCGTTTACATTTTGACTTTTGCATTGTCATTCTTTTCACTAGCAAACACTTAAAAAATATTAGCATAAGAAATAGTTCTTCACTGGGAAACCACAGAGTACATTGAATAATGTCGGAAACATTGTTTACACGTCGACGACAGTCGACGATTTCAACAGAAATGAGGCCTGCGCGTACTTCACAGCCCATGGGGAAGTGTGAGCGTGTGGTAGGCGCATGAGAGTGTGGTAGCGCCCGGGAGCGTTCAGTTTTTTCGTGAGGTAAGCGCGCAGGCCCGGACTGAAGGGAAGTGCGTGCGTGTAGTAGGCCCATAAGTTCGTAATGCAAAGTGTACAAGGCAAGCAAAATAGAATCCAAGCGAGACGTATTAATGGTGCTAGCCACTTCGCATTGGTCCGAGCTAACGGCTCTCTTGGGGCTTAAATTCTCAATAATAGGTACAGTGTTTCTACAAACATCAACTTTTGACTTTTGCTCATTTTTTTTCTCCTCTTGCTTTAAAACTAATAGAGCGGGGGCACAATCTTACGGTTTTAAAAGAGAATATACCGTCAAACGCCTGACTTAAGAAATAAGGTAATTAAAGAACTTCGATATCATTTTTATTTTATTAAATTCGTGATTTTACCTGCCCTCCAAATTACAACGGTGTGGAGCCAACAGTCTCGGGGTAAAAAGTAGAATCTATAAGGGTTTACCATTTTGCAACAGAACCCTAAAAATAAACAGATCATTAAATAATCCACGCCAATCATTTCAAAAACCACTTTCTTATTTCGCGCGCTTTAAAAGACGCTCTTTGTTTTTCCGGGAGCTGTCAAAAGAAGCGCGGGAACTGTATAACAGATTATAAATACGCACAACGGATGTGGTATTGAAATAGACCAATTATGTCACGAGCTGAGTTGGACATTCCGATGTATCTCAAGGTTCCTACGTCGCGTTAATGAAAATGTGTTACGGCTAAACGTGGGTAGTACTATACTCGTCGAGAGAGAAAAGTCGATGATTTGTAAAACTTATTCCAACTTCTGTCAGTTGGCTAGTCTTCAATGGCCATTACTCCGTCCGTGTACATACATATTTTCTGGCGTAATTCTTTAGTGTGTCTAGATTCCATAATGTTTTATTGCACTTTTTCTCGAACAATAAAGGAAATGCTATGTTAGTTATTATTGTATTTCAAAATTCTTTCAAAGTCAAAGATTTATTTGCAGCAAATTGACTCAGTTATTGTTTTCAACATAATTATTTAAAAACAATAAGCACGCATTTGTTTTTATTGTAAAATTCAGTTGAAACGGATCGTCCGATGAGAAATATAATAAAACACGATTGGGGGCGCTGCCTGCGCTCGGTGCCCTCTATAAAGAAAAACATAATAAGTAAAAACTAAAACCAAACTAGAGCAAAAACTATAGTAAAGGTTTGGCTAATGCTTAGCTGTAAATAAGCACAAGAAAATATCATAAAAATGCGATAAATGTGTTAATAAAACTAAGTTCACTATAAAGTATTTCGCCAACGTTTATTTAATGTAGGTATTAGGTTTTCTTATTTACTAGTATATGATCTTTACCTTTGTGTTAGTGTAAATGCTGTATAAGGGGCTGTTTAATAAAAGTAATTAATGTTTTAGTATGATTTTAAGCCTATTATTTTATTATATTATATTATTATTAAGGCCTTTGCCCAGCAGTGGGACACAATAGGCTAATAAAAAATTTAAAAAAGATTATAAGCCAATTAACTTAATTTTTTAAGACCATACAATAGCTTCATGCAGTGTAAATTTTACCACATTCTACTCAAAAGCATTTAAACTAAGTCAAAACTGATTTAAAGTGATAGTCTGACTTTAAAACGTAAATCAATCTTTACTTCAGTGATTATACAGATTACGTGTTACTTGGGACACGAACAACTTCAATTTCATAGAATAACCTCTTTAATTTAATTCGTTTCGTTAGTATTCTAAGAACAAGGGATTACGCTACGATATTCTGATCCGCACTAATATACGAGGAAACCCATGCAGTTGGCTGAAAACAGCTCCATTTCTCATTGATCATTCTGACTGACATAATTACTGCGCGACAGGCAGCGGCCTGAAGCCACAAATCAGTGGTCGGCTGAAAGCTAGTCTGCTGTTAGAATTCATCTATACTTCTATACTAATATTATAAAGAGGTAAAGTTTGTTTGTTTGTATATTTGTTAAATTGTAAGGGGTAATCTCGGGATCTACTGAACCGATTTTAAAAATTCTTTCACAAATAGAAAGCCACACACAGTCATAGGCTACTTTTTATCCATGTATTCCCACGGGAACGGGATCTACGCGGGTGAAACCGCGGGACGTCCGCTAGTGCATAATAATTTAGACATTTCAAGTCGTTTTCGTGTATGGCACTCGTCATCATCAGCATATAATGTCCCCACTGCTGGGACTCAAGCCTCCTCTCTTGGAGGGATGGGCAATAATCCACCACGCGTGCTCAGTGTGGGTTGGTAGAGGTCACATATTTTTGATATTTTTGGTTATAAGACACACTGAATTTCTCGCGATGTTTTCCTTCACCGTTTCGAGAGCAGTGATGATGAAATAAATTACACAATAAATGAGCCTGCCTGGGTTCGAACCCACGACTTACTGTTGGTAAGTCTGGGCCGCAACCACTGGGCCACCACTGCTTATGTGCATGGCTCTCGCAGCCGCATAAAATCAGCGTCGAGTGGTCCATATTGTGTTGCTATCTGGCATTATGTTGAGCTGAGGCTCTTTTGGCAATATTAGTTTGTTCAATATTTATAACTGCGAGGTTGCAGTACTTTGTTTTTATGAACGCACGACCTCACCCGCCGCCCTGCCGCGTGAGTGCCGCGTGAGCGATATAATGCCTTTTTCTTCTTGGAGACAAATGATAAAGAAATCATACAATATGTTTTCAACATTTACTTCAGAATAAAAAGTTCTATCTACTGATATAACTTTCATATAAATTCATGATGAAACTTAGCAGTACACGTTTTAAATTGTGATTTAGAGTCATGTTTGATAAAAAAAAATATCGAGCCGATCATTCTAAATCGCGTTTCTATCTTTACGATTTACTTGAGAGTATGTTCAATTTTTATGTTATGATTTTTATTTATTAAAAAACTCATGTTTAGTTCGATTTTTCAAAGGTTCAAAAATCTTAAAAAGTACTGCAACCCCACCTTAATCCAGGTTAAAATAAACTATCTGTGCACCAAATTTTATCCAAATCCGTTCTGTAGTTTTTGAGTGAAGAACTAACAAACATACACACTCACACACAAACTTTCGCCTTTATAATATTAATTGATGTGATTTTGAAGGTGTTTGTGTTATAAACCCCTTCCCTTCTTGCCGTAACGAACTTTGCAATGAAACTCTTCACATAGCTCTCAACCAAACATTCTGTACATCTAAGAAATACTGAACAAAAATGATAAGCCTATAAAACTACTAGGTATTTAAAAAAAATTTCACACTCTTTCTAAGGTACTCCAAACATTATTTACCAACAAAATAACTTTACTCGTTCAATATTTCTGTAAGTAAAAGAATCCCAGGTATGGATAAATCTAAAAAAAAATCGCATAGACGGTTTTGTTAAGGCTGTTTTACACCCATTATTCTTCGCTTAGCTTTAAATCTCGACTCACCTTACACTCCGTGGAGCTGATGATCTCAACGAGGAACCGGGTCCTGGTGCCCACCTTCACGGTGAGGTCTTGCAGACGTCGTAGGAAGGTGGGGGGGTCCTCGCCCGTCGGTGCTTCGTCGGCGCATACCTCAAGACGAAGTTGACTGGTGTCACTCCCGGCTGCATTACTTGCCTGGTTTCAAAATAAGTCTTTGTTAGATCAAGAAGTTTGGAATACAAATGCTGAGGATTATGAGGTTGACACAAAATAAATGGAGTTAAGAACCCCTCCTTTTCAATGACCAGTCTTTAAAACTGCTACTGACAAATCCCTGATGTAAAAGCCCAATAACACTTTGCCCAACCCGGGACCTACTGGCCACCTAGGCACCTACGACCTACTGGCGCGAACTCAATCCTATCACAAGAGGAACTGCCTGCCTCATTGGTATGGTGGTCGCAAGCGCGACTGCTGAGTTTGAGGTCCTGGATTCGATTCCCGGGTCGCGCAACGTGTTATTGGGTTTTTTCATCGGGAATCTCTCAGTAGCAGCTAAGGAGATTTGTGGCCAGTTGATGGCAATAGGCTCGCCCCCTATTACATGGGACTTAAACGTAACTGGCAAAATGTGGGTACAATACCTTATACATCCTGCCTATCCCTTTAAGAATCAGAGGCGTGATGTTATATCATTACCGGTGTGACCCGAAACTACTACTTCGGTGGTTCAAAGAACCAGGGGCCTTATTTTTGAATCAATAGAATTCCAAATCGTGTACGAAATCGCAGAATTCGTATGCGAATCCGTACGAAATCGCTATTTTTGAATATTCATACCCGTGAATTTTGCAACGAGTGGTCCGACCCACTCGTTTCCGATATTCTACCAGTAGAAATGACGGAAATGACGTGATGAATTCTGCGATTTCGTACACGATTTGGAATTCTATTGATTCAAAAATACGGCCCCTGGGCTTGACTGTTTCACTTATCTTCGTGAATTTGAAGGAGAACTATACTGTGCCAACTCCTGAATCTACAACTAAGTAATTCGTCTAAAGGATTATTTTATCTCTCACTTAGTTTGAAAACTGAATTTTCTATATGAAAGGGAAATTTCAAAACGCGTTCGTGTTCAACGTGCGCCTCAAAGAGATGGGACGGACAGCGCTTGCCGGAACTGCAGGACTGTTCAAAGGAAATACCGCGGCTTCAGAACACAAAATGATAAGAAGGAACATGGAAGAAGTCTGACACAAACTGATAGCTTAACATTAATTTATAGAAGGAAAATTACTCGTTTTCAATATTTTACGGTACGAAATAAAAAACAACTATGGATACATTCAAATTATAGCTACCATGATAATAATATCTTACTTAAGTTGTCAAGGTCATCCTTGACGGATGTCCTACTATTACACAAGTGAAGCTAGTGCATAGACGTATATTATAACGTTGTAAAAAAATATATTTGCCAGTTCCTACCTATATGCATTTCTGCGACTGACCCGTGTATATTAGAAGCAATTTTTCCAACTGTCCTGATTATTTTTTTATGTTACGTTACGAATGTGTAGGTACGGTCAGCATCACAAGTAGATTAACACTACTCGAATTTTCAAAGCAGGTTTTTTATTAAAAACTTGTTAGATATTATTCGTTTTTAACAAGCTATTGAAGAGTAAGACATATTTTAAAGAATAATATTATTAGCTGGAGTCCCGTAAATTAGAAAGAAGAAAGAAGAAAAAATATTTATTTTCGCAGAAATAAAAAAAAAGCAGGTAAACACACAACTTACAACTAATTATTAACAAAAAAAAAATTGGTACAAAAAAGAAAAAACAAGTTTGCGTTTACGTAAACTTACTTAAAACGGAACACTACTGCGACAAATGGGTTACCACTCAGCATGGTGCTGTGCTATGGGGACCCACAGCACAGCGCTGGTTTTCAGTGGTAACCCTTGAAAACAATAACGTACGAACGTCAAAACGGATATTTAATTTTAATACGTATGCTAATTGTTACCCACATAAACAGAAAATAAAATAAAACAGAACCCTTATTACAATTTAAAGCTAAATATACTTAATATGGAATACAATAAAATAAACTTTACAAACAAAAACAAACCCAAATAGGTAAATATAGTATTAATTTGTCTCGCTCCCCTCCCAACCCTACGCGTCGCCGCGCCGCTGCCTGCAATTTTAATTAAATAATTAAAATTCCGAAATGTTAAGCTACTTTTTTTGCTGACCGCGCTTATTAAATTATTGCTCGTGATGTGACTGTGCGTTTCGAAAAATAACCTTAAGAACACAATCATAAAGGATTTTTTATGGGACAAGCCCGCCACACTATTCCCAAACCACAGTAACTCCTGTAAACCAGAATCAACAGTGGCGACCACAAGAAAAGCGCCGAGACAATGAAGCCCGACGAAGTTCTCACAAAACACACACAAAGTATAACACATAAAGGTTGTAACCCACAAGCCCTGATGTTCAGGTTTCTGTTATCGAAATAGTCGAGTCAATAGTCTCCAACAATGATGACAATGATCACGGCCCGTCCAGACCAATGACTACAAGAGGTCTCCAAATCATTGGTCCCGTTATCAGACAGACACACCACAAGACGTTTGTAGAACAGCCAAATAGCCACAATGTTATCTCACTTTCAAAGACACTGGGCTTATCCCAGTTGTATACGTCCCTATTTGCCTTGTTCAGTTCTGTCTCCTGCTGATATGGAGGGAAGTGGAAATTATGTTTTTCTTACTCCTCCGTTATTCTATTCTGATTAATTTCGTTGCGGGATCCAAGACAGTTAAATCGTTTCTTTGGGACTTCGTCGAGCTTCATTGTCTCGGCGCTTTTCTTGTGGTCGCCTTTGTTGTGTGTTTGTAACAGGAGTTACAGTGGTTTGGGAATAGTGTGGCGGGATGGTGCCAAAAAAAAAACAAAGGCGCTTTGTAACTCACTCACATCATCCACTAACATCTCTCTCGCCGGAAATATGTAGTCGAGTCATGTATCATACATGGCACGCGCGCATTTCATAGATCAGCACTTTTCCATAAAAAGCCGTTGAAAGCGACAGTACTCAATCAGCGTTCATAATGATAATTAGCGGTACTCATTCACGCATTATTCATATAGGCATTAGTTAGATATCTATTATTATAAACGAAAGTCGTGTTAGTCACATATTTGTAGATTAATGAATAATAAGTTTAAATACAGTTTTTCGTAATATTTACGTGCCTATCTATAAAATGAAAACACTCCCAAAAATTAGTCAGCATCCCTATCCGCTGTGCAGCTATGAAGTAACCAGCCGATAGCTAGCCGCTAGTCACTGGCTCATGGGCAGTGGTACAAGTCCGTAAAGGGGCATACTCACTTGCAAGGTATACACATTGGTATCGCCGGTCCGAGCCGCTGAAACCGTCAGCCGAACACCGCCAGCATCGTCGGTCGCCGCAAACCGTTCGTCTAGCGACGCTCCTGCTCTGCTCCTGTGTGTCGCACAAACATATTTTATTATTTAGGAAGGTTTATTTTAATTTAGCACGAAAAATTAAGAGCTGGGGGCTAAAATGGCTACTTTAGCAGAATCATTATAGGATCATAATATGAATTGCGTTAAAATCCGTGAAAAGGTTGCAGATGCAGTTACTGTACTATTATGAATTGTCACTTTGTGACCATTTTACGAATTTGGGCACTGGCAACTCTTATTATGTGTTTTGGATGATTATTATCATCGGGTTTTTCATTATCTGGTGATATCCACCTCTTTTATCTCTTCTGTGATATCCACTATTAAAGTTATTGCCCAATTTTACTCAACATAACTTATTTATATTTATATAAAAATATAAAATACGATTCATTCTCTTCAAACACGGTTCATGACAACAATTCTTCTAAATTTGGGACTACTCTATAGCATTCTATGTTAAACAATTTAACATAAAGATGAAATATGAAACGCATATCGCATGAAGTATTTGTTTTGTTATAATGACCCATGAAAGACACAGACACTGAAACACTTACGAACTCTATTTTAATGACATAGGTATTAAACTAGCGAAATAGACATAAGAACTATTCCTTATAACAATTCTAATATGAACGAACACACAAAAACAAATTGTTTCTTTACTCATATACTTATAGAAATACAAGCGGTCATTGGCCATTATTTTGATATTATAACCTGGGGCCCAATTCTGTAAAATAGCTAACTTATCAATAGTGTGTCGATAGTGTGTCGGTTGTGTCTCAATAGACTACTCATTGACATTTGGTATTCTACAAATATTTATGGTCATTGACTTGCCACTGTAGTGACATTGAAACGCCATAGTGGGACTTTATGGTAGTCTGTAAATATATTTCAAGTGAAATCTGACAGTTGTGTCTATCGTGTTTGGCTATCGAACTGCCATTGTGAAGCCATCGAACAACGACACCTCTTTTCCCTATTGCATAATAATGTATGTAGTGTGTCGATAGAGTGACAATGGCATGTTGCTTATCTCTAAGTTACAGAATTGGGCCCCTGGTTAGACAACAATTCCCCAACTGCCCCGTTTGTGTGGCGGTCGATTCGATTCCCACGTCGATCAAATTGTAATTGGGTTCCTGCTGAGCCAGTTGATGGCAATAGGCGGCGCTTTATAACATGGGAGTTAAACATACCCAGCGAAAAGTGGGTGTATTAGGTACACCTTTGAGAAAGCCTAACCTAACGACAGGAAACCTTCAAATGGAAACCAAACTAACGAGGATTGAACCTTGAAAAGCTTCTCTAACATATTTATTTATTTATTTACCACTCATTATAGCAACATTACAGATTACATGTTACATCCATTGCGATGCGATAAGACATAAAAAAGGACAATATAGAAAAGTTCTAAAATTAAAATAAAGCATAGAAAATAATACAAAAACTATCCGTTAAACATGACAAAGTTTATAGTAGCACCCCTTTTTCAATTATGAATATCTATCTACATACTTCTACGAGTAGGTATAACATTTATATTAAACATTATAGAGATGAAAATTTTTGTATGTAACGAATACTTACTGAACCGATTTTAAAAATTCTTTCACCTTTGGGTAGTTACACTATCCCCGGGTGTAATAGGCTACTTTTTAGGGTTCCGTAGTCAACTAGGAACCCTTATAGTTTCGCCATGTCTGTCTGTCCGTCTGGCCGTCTGTCCGTCTGGCCGTCTGTCCGTCTGTCCGTCTGTCCGTCCTCGCTTAATCTCTGTGACCGTTAGCACTAGAAAGCTGAAAGAACAATGGGCAACTTTATATGGACCGTGGGCCCAGTGTTGTAGCACTTTCTTACCTACCTTAAAATACAGATCCGAGTAATCTCAACATTTTACTATAAAGCAGCACAGCTCTAATGCATTAAAAAAACAAGTTACAGCTGTTCTAAATAATCAATAATTTCCGTTACGAATGCTAATAGTTTGGCCTAATGATGCGCATACAAAATTGTGTCTACATGTTGCCAGTTGGAATGCATTATTCTCTTTTATATGACACCTTGAACAATTCAGTTTAAGAATAAGTAGTGTAAAAATATTCTTTATTTCGGTATTGGGATAGGACTATAATTAAAAAATACCTTTGATTATGAAAATGAAACATCTTTATTCACTAAAATATAACATATTAATGCATAATCAGCCGATTAGTATCCCACTACTGGGTACCGTCGAAACTCAGAACGACAAGGATAAGGCGTTAGTTCTTACTAAACTATAAAGAATTGTCCTAATGAGTGTTGTTGCTCTCAATAATAATCTCGTCCCAGGCACTTGCGGGGCCAACAAAGTTTTCTAAATGCCTTCCAATACCGAAGTACCATATAATACTGACGACATGGGCGCATGCTCCAACAGTCCTCATTCCTGTTAAGCATGAACAATAATATGCGTGGATAGCATTAATGTCCTGAACATTGGAGTTCATCAATATATAAGTATAATATGTCGTATTTGACCTGTGTCGTGATAAAATACGACCTCTCATTAGCGTGCAGGTGTCCGTTGCTAATCCATATTCTGTCATCCTTGGACTTGGAGTTACACACACCTGAATATTGTAAACGCCACCTCGCAAGTGTTCGCCGACGTAAGAACGTGCCAGACTTAAATGGTATGTTCCCAGACTGAATAAAATAATGTCTTCATCTGTGAGTATTGGGAACGGCACATTTATTGACTCATCCGTCAATGTCACAAACGACACTCGCTGCCGGTTTACGTTATGCTCAACTATATAGTTGCCCAATGTATTATCGTTACTCATTCGGCTATGTATTCGTTCAGAAAAGGCGGCGGCATAAGTACTGTCACGCAAAGGCTCTCTAAATGCATTCAATAGTGCTCCAGCAATCCGAAAATCAGTAAATAAATGTGGCAATGACTTATTAAATAATTGGTTACGAAATATTTTAAAGTCCCGTTTAAACCATCCGTTTATTACCTCTATGACCCAACGTACAATCGTTATTAATCTTGATTTATTAGCTTGCTCATTTGTAAGTTGAGTCGCACTTCTGTCTTTGCTTGGTGGCATATGTGGCTCATAACCACAGGTTTCAATATTGGGTATTGAGTCTCGAAAGCCTCTATCCAATATAAATGTGTCTCTTTCATGTAGAAGGTAATGAACGGGGGATATTTCATTGTCCATTATTTGAGTCATTATTTGACTATCTGAGGTAGTTGCGGCATAGGGTCCAAGGATGTCAATAATGTAACCATCTGAACAGACCAAAAGGAATGGTTTTAGTAAGTTTTTATACTTATGTAGGCTATACGTTCTTTTTTGGAACAAGAAGTTTTTACTTTTCTGTATGTAGATGTAAGTTCCGTCACACAGTATTATGGCTTTTGGGTCTACGGTTTGTCCAAATAATGCTGTTGGTACTGTCAGATTGTGTGCAATAATCTCATCGCGGCTTATGTGGTCGTAACCCAGATGCCGCAAAACAAACTCTCTGGTCAAACAGTCACGTGTTATTTTAAAATAACGCTCCAGTGTTCTCCTACTAACATTTAAATGGCACGCAATTCTGTCATCTGGCTCACCCGATCTTATTTTCATCAAGTAAGATCCCAACACAGTTTTTGGACGTTTTGTTTGCTCAGTTAGAGATGGAGTCTCTTGGAGAACAATATCGAATTGATCGTGCGTCAATCCCGTTCGATAATATAGTTCATTGGGAGAAATTGACTCAATGTTATCAAAATCTATGCCGGATTTTTTGTTGTAAGCGTCTTTTAAAGTATCAATGATATCTTTCAATTGATCTGGCGTAAATACCGTCTCAGCATGGTCATATAATTCGCTCCATTCATTTGAACGTATGTGGTCTTGACATATTCGTGCATCCTGAGGAACATATACGTTATGTTCTGTCAATAAATATATTTTAATGAAATGGGGCACTCTGTGACGATCTTCATTAAGGCATCCATGAAATAAGCATCGACGAGAGGTATTTGCTAACCGTTTATAAGTTGGTACTGTAGTAGGACGCGATTGTTCATCATTTACTTGCTCGTCTTGCTGTTCTTCGTTTTGTCTCCGTTCTTGTTCTACGTGTCTGGCTTCTTGGCGATTTGCTGCCACCCAACAACGATAGCACATGTATTGATTTCCATTCAGGGTGCCCTGAAAAAAATAAAATAAAATAGTTGTTGAACCTGAATAAGCCAATACAAAGTCCTTTGATCAAATACAGTGCATATTCCCATATAAGTGAATGATAGTTTATATGCAGAAAAACGTGTCATTTGGCAACTATCAGATTTGATTTTACTGCTTCATTTCGAATGTCATAATTATGCCCGATAGCTAATTCCCCGAAGTCATCAGATCGAACGTCCTAATTGCCGAAAATCTATAGCATCGATGTACTTATCACAATTTCAAATAGTCATTAGATCAAGCGTCCGTTGTGCCGAAAAGCCATTTCAACGATAGTCCTGATCCATCGAATGTCTATTGGCTCGACGTGCCAGTAAATCGAAAGCTATTCTGCTTATGACTCAAATATGACGTGCGGGAAGAGCGCCCGTGTCACGATCGCATGACATACAACGGCTTTTTGACAGCGCCCGTTAGACGGGAAAATGACATCGATGACATTTTAAGTATGAAAAATACTAACGAATAATCTGTTTTATCCAGTTGTTATATATATGTATTATGTTGATTAAACCCTGCTGGTTGGTTTTATGTCGTACCTGTACAGTTGTACATACATACAATTACTTACAAAGCAACCCGATTCGGGAATAAATAAGCTGATATTTACAACAAAGGTACCTATAATTATTATGACAATTATTTATTTAATGAACCTGTTTTACTGACCTCTTCTATGTTGATCCGCTCCAAAACATAATTAGTGAAGCCTGGATGCGCTTCCATATGTTCGCGAGTTAAAGTACGTCGATTCCTGTCTTGAAATACCGACCGAGAACACGTGATACACCTTTCACGTTGTTCCATTTTGATGAAACTATTCAACTTGTCCAATCGTAAGGCAAACACAAGAATCCGTTATTAAGTCCAAAGTAGTTAGTCGTAGGTAGCAAGAATGGTGGAGAAAGAAAGAAAACACGCGCACTGCAAAATGGCTCCGTTACGACTGACAAGGGCGCAAGTGCGATCAAGGAAGCGCGATGGTTATGTGCTATCTCACTCACTCTCTCACGCTCCGATAATGAGTATGTCCCGCTCGCTCCTGTACTATCGATAAAGATCGCTACCTGCACTTGCGCTAACCGGTTTTTAACAACACGAGTGCATGTTCTGTCCTGCTCCCTGAGTACTTTGTCTCTTTCTAATAGTTCATTTATGCTATTCATAATTAAATAACACAACGTAAATGTATAATAATTATATACGGGCATCATTAGGTCATAATATTAGCATTTGTAACGGTAATTATTGGACTTTTGGAACCGCTGTAACTTTTTTATTTGAATATTTAGAGTAATGCTGCCATAGAACAAAATGTTGAGATTATTCATATCTTCATTTTAAGATAGGTAAGAAAATGCTACAACACTGGGCCCATTCTGCCCATTGTTCTTTGGTACCAATATGTGTATCAATCACGCCGACAAAGTGGTAAAATAAAAATTGGAAAAAAATGTTTTATTAGGGTAGCCTATGTGTAAAGTGGGAAGTGATTTTTTTTTTAATTTCAACCCTAACGTGTGATATATTGTTGGAAAGGTATTTAAAAATGAATAGGGGTTTACTAAAATAATTTTTTGATAATGTCAATAATTTCGGAAATAATCGCTACAAAAGTAAAAAACAATGTGTCCCCCCCCCCTCTAACTTTTGAACCATAAGTTTAGAAAATATGAAAAAAATCTGAAAAGTGGAACTTTATAAGGACTTTCTAGGAAAATCATTTTGAACTTGAATGGAAACAACAGATGGAAACAGCAGTTAACCAATATAATTTGGTCCTTGAATCGTATGAGTGCCTATACAATCCAGAGGTCAAGTTTCATTGGCCGTAGAAGAAATTGTATAAATTATAGCATACCGTTTTGGTACGGAACCCTTCATGTGCGAGTCCGACTCGCACTTGGCCAGTTTTTATTCCTGTATTCCTAAGGGAAAGGGAACTACGCGGGTGAATCCGCGTGTCGTCCGTTAGTTACTAACATTCGAAAAAACATCCGTAGACAAGACATAATACAGTACCAATACAATACAAACAAAAGATGCAATATGCAACCTCTCTTAGATCAATGACGACCAGGCTTAGCATAGTGCATAGAAGAGCACCGACCGTATGAAAGACAATGAAACAACTAGTGGATAGGGTTTCAAAGAGGTCGCTGGCTTGCTATCTAACCAACGCAGGCATAACACAAACGTACAACGAATGTAACTGAACCAAACTAACTAACAGAGACTGATTACTTAGACCATCACTTAGTAAAGGTTTTGACAGTTTGGTCATACAAAAGTATGTCGAATCTTGACTTAGGCCCAGATTCACAGACTACACTTTGACTTTACTAAGTAAAGTATGATTTTTGGAAAGTAAAGAACAGCTTGACAGGACAAGAATTTCAAGATATAAACAAAAGAAAAGTGTAGTAAAGTTGTAGTAAAGTCAAAGTGTGGTCTCTGAATCTGGGCCTTAGTCCTGTCAAGCTGTTCTTTCAGCATAGCCTGTATTTCAGCTATCAGCACCATTCCCCTCGAGTATTTAAAATACAAGAATAGGTGCCAAGTAATAGAGACTATAATAAATTAAGTAAAAAAGTTAATACTTATCACATAATAAAATGAAAATAGGTAAGTACATAATCTTAATCTATTTATTAAATGGGCTGTGTGTGTGTGTGCGTGTGTATGTGTGTGTGGTGTGTCTATGAGTATAAATATGGAGGTGTATGAATGAATGTTTTTGTGGGTGTGAGTATGCAGGAGTGTATGTGTGTGTAGGTGAGCTATTCAGAAAGTGCATCTATTGTTTACTGTGGTCGTAGCTGTATTTTTAGTGTGGTATGAATAAGAGTTGTTCCGTCTCCTCATAGCTTAATCTCTGCATATATTGGCATACTTTTATTTTGCAATGTTTTCCAGTCAAGGGGTATATTTGAATTGCTTTGTTAATTTTATTATAAAGGTACGGGCCTAGAAAACTTACAAATGTTTTGCCAAAGGTTGTTCTAAATGTGGTTGGATAGTCACATACATGGTGCTTACGACGCCTTTGTAATAATACCTACCTATAGGGTTGTAGGGCTGTTTTTTATGTTCGTGCAGGATACTTTTAAGTACAAATAACTGTCTCACTGTCAAAACCTGGCACAACTGGAACAGTGTAATAGTGGGAAAACGCATCGGTTTAAACGTGCTAACCTTCAGTATGGCCACATGGCTCTCTGAGCGACCTCAACTGCCTTAAGCGTGGTTTTGCAGATACCTCCCCAGGATAAGATGCAGTATGTAAGAAGCGACTGGCACAGGGCCTGATATATTCGTTTCAGCAGTGGAGGGTCCGCGACATGACGTATGTTTTTAAAAACATAAATTAATTTGCGTACTCTATTACAAAGAATTTTGACATGTTCTTTAAAGTTGAGCTTATGAAACGATTGTTGGACTGTGTTAAGAATGATATGGTAAGAAAGAAGGTAACAGACATATACGGAACGACCCTAAATGAATTGGGATAAGGACAAGAGAATAAGTATAATATATTCATAAAAAAGCCATATCGCATTTTTTTATGATGACAGAATGGGCTACGCTACAAGGCTAACAGGTTTTCAAAACAGGCTTTGGATAAATTACAGGAAGAGCGAGAGTCAATACTGCAGGTGGTCTGTGGTGTATCAACTACTATATTAATTAATACGTGCATTGGACATGGTGTTCAAAGCTACGGACAGACGTTACGGACACAAGCCCGATAGGCATTGAAATATAATATAGAAACCAGGCCCAAAGGACTGAAAGCACGGCTTTCCTTTGTGGATAAAGGAATTCTATGTGACACTCATATTTCCTGTAGCCAGATAGTAGATATATTACACACACACACCTGGGGCCCAATTCTGTAAAATAGCTAACTTATCAATAGTGTGTCGATAGTGTGTCGGTTGTGTCTCAATAGACTACTCATTGACATTTGGTATTCTACAAATATTTATGGTCATTGACTTGCCACTGTAGTGACATTGAAACGCCATAGTAGGACTGTATTGGTAGTCTGTAAATATATTTCAAGTGAAATCTGACAGTTGTGTCTATCGTGTTTGGCTATCGAACTGCCATTGTGAAGCCATCGAACAACGACACCTCTTTTCCCTATTGCGTAATAATGTCTGTAGTGTGTCGATAGAGTGACAATGGCATGTTGCTTATCTCTAAGTTACAGAATTGGGCCCCTGTTATTATCACATCACTCACAGTAAAGACTTTTGATACTTGATGGCTTGGCAAATGAAGAAAAATTTAATTCTTACTAATAAGAGTATTATTACGCCATTACGGGTTTTATTTATATTTTTGTTTGTTTCTATTTGTTTAAACAGATAATGCTTGACGCACTTATAGATTACTTGCATTAAGCCAACCTAACATAACAATTTAAGATAACATAACGATTTTATAAATTGCATGCATAGTTTTTTCGCTACGTTTGGGGGTGGGCCTTTGTGTAGATATGCTACGGGCCAGTATCTGCAAAGAAATTGTGTGTTATCAGGCTTGTATCTAGATCTTTTTTACCCGACTGCGGCGAAGCCCAAAAGGAGGGTTATTTTATGGAGTTCATCAAATAACCCCTCCCGCTCTGGGTAGAGCGGTAGGGAGTGTCAGACATCTACTGACTAAAAACCACCCATGTTCCTTCTAGATCTGGTTACTGAACAATCAGGACGTTTACCAGATAATGCGGCCCTTATCTTAGCTGTACCTACCATGATCTTTTATGTTTGACCTAAATCTGAATTAGACTAATCCTGCCGTCTCGTGTTTAATGCTATACACGAAAAAACTGTCAAGATCCTAGAGCACTGTGCGTTTTGTGGGCTTTCGGGACCGGGACCGCAGTCCAGAACCTATTATATTAACTCAAACATAATTATTGTATTTATAGGTGGAATCCCGCGGTCCCGGTCCCAAATTTACATACACACAAAGAGGTAGGATAGGTGCCGATAGACTACCAATCCCAAGAGTTAGAACGGTTTTTGCCTCACGGTTCTCGCTCTTTCTCCCTACACGAGTCTTTAATACAGTCAATAAATCATCACTAAAGATCCCTGGAAACACTCGTGAAGCCAAGACTGTGATAAGGACCTGGCTGCGGGACCTGACATATGAGGACACAGAAAAACTTTTATGCCCATTAAAGTAACTAGCACTCGAACGAGCCAAGACGACACTAATGTTTAGGTACAGGAATTTACCTACCCTACCCCCCTACCCTATACTGTCTTACACGTTCACGAACGCACACACCCACTACAGCACTCTAGCACTCTTCCTCTTGATTTGTTGTGTTTGTGATACAAATTTATTGAGTATTATTTTTGATTTACTGTCACCTTAAATAGTGTGTAAGTTACAATTATTAATTTAATAATTAATTGAATTGATTTTATTATGACTCTTATTATTCATTTATTTCTGATAATTTTTATTCACTTAATTGATTATTTATTTCTTTACGAGTATTCAATAATTAATTGATTTTATCACTTTATTGATTATTCCTTAATTTAGCTTTTATATCCGTTGTATTTATAGTCACTACTCTCATACCTAATTGTTTACTGCATGTCTTGCCGTGCTGTGTCACGCTGATCAGTCATCAACTCAATCTGCCTTTACTCGCTATAATGGGTCACCAAGATACAGGCTGTGCCTAGTTTGGGGCCCACGGCTACTTCTACTCATGTACTGTTTGTTCTCTATGCTCTTTGTAATTGTCTTCTTCTATGTATGTTCTCTAACTTGTGTGTGTCAATAAAATGATTTATTATTATTATTATTAAAAGCCCGACGACCCGTTTTGTGTACACAATTTCCATTACCATGGACAAAAAATAAATCCACTAGTCACCGATTATGCAAATAGTCTCAAATAGCAATGACGTGGTGATGAATGGAAGCGGTTGGCTGGTAAAACTAATTTATTTCTAGTTACGCTCCACAGTCGTGTGATATTTAGATTTGACTGCCTACCGACTCGGACATCACTGAAAACGAATTGGACGCAACTATTCTTGGATTTTAGAGTGCACAAACTAGTGATAAAGTCTCGGACAACGTTTATGTTGTACGACTATCGATTACTGTTGTAAATAACCTATTTGTAAACCTCGTCTGTATATTTTTTGCATTAAATAACGTACATGAAATCACGTCTCTTTGGGGTAGGTAGAAAAGACAAAACCGACCGCTACGATCGGTACATACTCCATTTGTCTCGCCCACATTCATACATCTGTACTATGGCGGTCTTATGCGCCTGATCACCACTAAGCTCATTTTTGCTTGCACTCAAGAAATAAAATCGCTCGCTAGCCCGTGGCAGCGCCTCGGCACGATTTAGGCGAATTTTTTTTTAAATGATCAGGCGGAACTGTCTTCGATCGTACATATACGCACGCCCGGTTACCAGTACTACGCACCTGTCCTTTCTGAGGAACGTCACCAATAAGGTCAGTGTATATCTTTCTTAGAGCGTCCCCTCCCGGTGTTGTCAATGATTTAAAATAGTGCTGTTTAAAGTGTTTTGTTGGTTGAGCTATCTTATTTTCTAATATCAGTCTCTATTTTATCAGGTGAAGCACTAAGGCCCAGATTCAAAGACCACACTTTGACTTTACTTTGATGGAAAGATCTACTTTCACGCAAAAATATATTTCTTAGGCCCAGATTCACAGACCACACTTTGACTTTACTTTGATAGAAAGATCTACTCTCACGCAAAAATATATTTCTTAGTCCTGTCAAGCTGTTATTTACTTTCCAAAAATCATTCTTTACTTAGTAAAGTCAAAGTGTGGTCTGTGAATCTGGGCCTAAGCTTCACCTGGCGTAAGAATTTTTACGCCACCCGTAGTTCTCTAATTTGCCTTTCATTTGAATCATTTAAAAAATATGTCACACATATATATTGTAATTTGAAACAGACAGAAATAGTACTTTTGTTCTTTTTTTGGACTAAAAGAGCTCTTTTATTATTAACTAGCTGATGCCCGCGGTTTCGCCCGCGTGGATGTCGGTTATCCTGACCAAAAGTAATCTTTTCATCCCTCTTAACGCCTTTTTTTTTGGGGCCGGTAGAAAATCATCGAATAACCCCTCCCGCTCTTAGGCAAAGCGAAAGGGAGTGTCAGACTTCTACTGACTAAAAACCACCCATGTTCTTTCTTATCCCTTTATGTCGAGGCCGCGGTATCTCTTGCGAACAACCCGCAGCCACGACGGGCGTGCGCAAATACTCTCATGTCTCAAAAGACCAATAGCGGGCCAGCGGTACTAGAACTTGGAAGCGAACCTGTGACCTTGCCTCCCTTACGACACGCTGCACGCTGGCTCAGTGCGTACCGAAATAAATTTATTGCGATATATCTGCCGGTCGCCAAAATAGTTGCCCTATTATTGTGTGGATACTGATTGGAAACCAATGACCTACTTACTGTTATCTGATGGACGCGTCTTGGCTGTCAATATTAACCGCCTTATTCATAAAAATAGATACGAGTTGTTTAACTTAAGCTTGGTTTATCTCGCATGCCGTCACTTTCATTTCAATATTATTGAAGTGAGACGGCATGCGAGATAAACCAAGCTTAAGTTAAACAACTCTTAACTATTTTTATGAATAAGGCGGTTAGTGCTTGACCAGACTGGCAGCGCGGTGCGGGGAGAGCGGCGCGGGTGCGGGAACGCGCGCGATTGTGCCTGTCCGCAGTCGACCGCGTCATTGTCGTGTCCAGTGTTTGACGAAATATAACATGGATGAAGAAGTCTGATTTTTACTGGAAAATTCTTGCCACCCGCGCACACACTGCGGCCACTTGTATGAACGAGTTATGGCGCGAGTTACCCGCGCGCTCCCCGCGTAATTTAACCCGCGCCGTTTCCCGCGCCCGCTTGCTCACTATGGACGCTCAAATGAAGTTCATAATTACGTTTGAATACGTCGCGCCCGCCCCGCGCCCGCGTTCGCAATCTGGCCCTACTCTAAGAATGATATTGAACTAGCTGATATTCAAACTCCAACTCAAAGCATTTACTTCAATTAAACCATTACAGGCACTTTTTATTGTCAGAAGAACAATTCATTAAACAAAGCTACAGTCACAGTCATAACTTGTGAAAGTACTGTAGTTGCCAGTTCCCTAACGTAGATCTCATGAAGAAGAACGGGCAAGAAACTCCATGGACTCTGTTTTAAATCAGTAGGTCAGGTGGTCAGTCATAGTCACCATCATCTGGCTAGTCTTTTCCCAACTATGTTGGTGTTGACTTCCAGTCTAACCAGATACAGCTGAACACCAGTATTTTACATGGGCTGACTGCCTAGCTGATCTCCATAACCCAGCAAGTACTGGGATATGGTACCCTGTACGACTAGTTGTCAGACTATCGGGCCACAAGATTCCAATACCTCCTTCCTACTTCTGTTCTCCTGGTAGTTTGTGGGACTTTACTAGGTACCTATATTTTTTTTAAATTTCCAAAAAAAATGTTGCCACTAGGTCTATCGTAGGACTGTGCAGTAGAACTAGTGGGAATGATCCGTTTTTTCTACTCGACTGTACATACAAACTTTGAAATTAGCTCGTATCTAAACATAGTGGTTCGAATCGCCCCATTCCTGAGAGCTATTGGTCGATTCACACCACTCGGCGCTCCAAGGACTGCGTGACTGTGACTGTGGTGCGAAACAGCCCATTCTTAAGAGCTCTTCTGCGTTTCACACCGCGGTCCGAACCACTCGTGGTGCGAAACGACGAAAGACCCACTGTTACGACGGTCAAAGATCTAAAAATGACAGCCGGAACCAACAACGGCTTAAGGCGACATTAGCTGCCCGCGACCTTGAGCGCGCGTTTAACTCATCGCCTAAACAAATAAGGTTGAAAATGGCGATGCGTTTGATGCTCGTGACTGCCAAAATGAACGATAGTTCGCAGATTTAATTTATTAAAAAAAAAAATACGCTGTAATGTTAAAATATTTTTACATATGTCTTTAGTTGGTTAAATTTCCTTTCTGATAGTAAAAAAATAAATAACAGTTGTCACTCAAAATATTGAGCATTTCGAGACGAAAAAGTTTTTTCGTGTGATTTTTTTGTGATTTTGTGATTTTTTTTTTCGAGGTTCTTGATTACTTTTAGAAAATATTTTTGCATAAGTCTTTTACCTATACATTTGACTATACACTGTATTTTTTTTGGAATTGTAATAAGTAGCAATACGGCTAACTCTGCGACGAAAAACAGGTCGTTTTTACGGTTTCCCCGTTAACTGCGCCTTAACGTGCTTTCCGAGGCATAGAGGAAACTCCGTATGTAGGTGATCACCCAACCTAGACAAGTGCGGCTTAACCTGATGATTAAACGGCTCGGCCCAAGAGCTCCTCAAAAGATCGAAAGCAAAGAACTATAGATAAATGTTGCGCGTTAGTCAATGTAGTATGTGGATTCGTCCCACACGTAGACCTTGAATTCAACGCGTATGCGTTTGTGGGGCATAGTTTAGTAGACATGTCATGTATCTACGTAGGTAGCTATAATACACGCCTGACGCCAGCAAGCGTCATATCACTAGTCATTGCCAACAGTTATTGTCACAGTTGTTTTAACTTGACATTTGACAAAAAAGCCGTTTGAACATAAAATTATGAAAATGTAATTAAATGGCCCCCGCCTGCTTTCAACTTTTGTTTAACTTAAAATGTACTTGGTTTTTACTTATCAGTTTAAATTTCACTCGGATTTCCAACGCGGGAGTCACAGATTGACCCCGTGATCTGCCGCCATTTCATCTATCCAGTGCTAATTCTGTGCTTTACACTACGATCTACTTATTTCGCCATCGTTTTGCACGAGTGAACCGAGATACCGAAAGTCGGAGCAAATTGGAAGAAGCACGCCATCTAGCGCTATGGCTGCCGAAATCGCAAAACATGTATTCAGTTTTACTTTTTTTGAGTTTCAAGCCAAAATTCTACACTACTCTGGAACATTAACAAAAAATATAGGTACGCTATCATAAATTTTAATTGTGTTCATTGTAAACTGCTCATGCAGAAACTAATACAAAATACTCCCACTATTAATTTAATTACTTTTAAACAAGCACGAAAGCATTTAAAAACTTTGTACGTTTAAAATATATGCGTATCAGCATAATTTATGTTGGAATTTCAAGTATATATAGAGCGGGGTATTAAAGAGGTCAGTGATCCCGCCTAAATAGATCCCCATGGATCTAAACAAATGTAACGCTGGAAATAAGAATTCACTGGCGTCGAGTATGGCTTGCCTATTTGTAGCATAAAAGCTAACGATAGATTTGGAGATACATAGATTATTATGTATCTCTAAATCTATCGCTTAGCTTTAGAGATCTAACGCTATCGCGGCGATCAAATGACGACATGAAAGCATTCAGATAAATATTGTGGATTACACTATTTTTAGGATAAAAATGTGGCCGCGTCTCCGTTTGCGTGAACGTAGTTACATAAATAACATCTATTTAAAAAAGTCTTAATTTCGCTGACTAAACAAACAAGAACATATCGTTTTAATATTGCAAATATCCAGGCTTGGATAACGAATGTAGAACCTATCTTCCGCCTGAAAAAAAATGCAAAGAAGATTCGATACCATTTCAAAAAACCCATCCATGGTATCCTATACATGGATCCAGATACAGTGTCCTTTGTAAGTTATATAAAATCAAAATACTGGATTGTTAAAAATATTTACTTTTCATTCATATAATCTTCTTGTACAAGAGTACCACTCTGTTAAAAAGAACAAATAATTCAAAAAAACCTATCGGAAGAAAATCAGCATAATTATTTATTTAACCCTTGTCTACAAAAGTGGTATACATAGGCAGCCCTAATGCCACATACATATATATTCTCCAACAGTCAACCTTTGGAAAAAAAAAGAGCAGCATTGTGATAGAGTACCTACAAAAAAAAAGTAAATACCATTTTGAAAACATAAATAGCCCATAAAATGGTCGAAAATTCTCCTACTAGTGCATTGAAATTGTATAAAATTGACGTAGGTAACGTTATTGTTACCACATTTTTTTAAGAGAAACTTTGAAATCATCAAATGCCTCCCCCGCTTTGGGCCGAGCGGAAGGGAGTGTCAGACTTTTACTGACTAAAAACCACCCATGTTCTTTCTTAGCTCTTTGTGTCCGGGGCCGCGGTATCTCTTTCAAACAACCAGCAGGTGATTGTTACCTCTGACTAACTCTCCAGGGATAACAGGCGTCATATTAATGTTATTTAAACAAATTAATCCCCAAAAAATAATGTACCGTGTTACTTTTAATAATAATAATAATAAATTGTGTATTTATCCCAATAATGCACACAGACATAGTTTAAAAAGAAAATGACAGAAATACAATGAACATAATAATATAGCTTTGAGCATAAACTGTTTGAGTTTACAATAATAGTCTATGTTTACAATAACAATGAACCCTGCCTCTTAAACTAGGAGACCTGTATTTTAAGAGACTGATCGGCCAAAATTTGTATTTAATAAAAATGAGCTTTATAAGAGTGAAGGTGTGTCGATCCACCATTTAAATGTATTTATAGAAGTTCTAAGAAGCATTTTATTCGACATTATGAAAATTCTTGAATTGTGTAAGGTACTTTTAATGAAGTGTCAACCATAAAAATCCTTGTGGAATTCAAAGTTACACCACAGATAATATAGTACTACTTAGACGAAAATAAATGTTTATTTGCCAGTTTTGTGCGAGATTATCAGACAAAAAGCTATAATTAGCTAAAAGTCACGGTAAAAGATCGACTGAATTAAAATATTTACCTTAAAATCCCCGTTTAACTGAAAGATTTATGTCACTAATTTCCTGCCAACATTTAAAGAGATAAATATCGAAATACTTGTAGACAAAAACGGTTGTTACCCATGATTTGTAGCTATAAATTTCTTTTGAAATCATACCATAAAATGGGCAGCAAAACACTACATTAATCACTGTGCCACATCCTTAATTTCACGTCAGATTGTTTTATCTCGTAAAAGCTTTGAAAGCTTTTTTTATTTTAAAAATAGATAAAACGTAAACACTTTCAGCGGATGACTGCGCTAGATTCCATAACTCAGTTAGTTATATTAATAACATATTGACAGTGCAACGAAAATATGAACAACCAATATGGACGCCTGAAAAAGTTCCTAACTACCTAAACCCCATTTTAGCGGACGTTTCGTGTATTTTGTAATATCAAAAATACACAAGTTTACACAACAAGTATTTTGTTTGTGTCGAACTTTTTTAGCTTCATCCAGAGAGCCGAGTTGAGGATACGGATTTTTTAGATTCGGAAAATGTAGAGTGTTACTAATTTGGAGTATTTACTTTCAAAGATAGATGGATAAGACAGAGGTTCCTAATAGTACACTCACATTTTGCGACTTATGTTATAGTCCCACATAGGCGAGCCTAATGCCATCAACCATTCACGGATACAGATCTCGTGGCTGTTACTGAGAAATTTCGGATGAGAAAACACAATACCTAACATTCCTTAATAACCGTTAATGAAATCCAAATACCTCCAATCTTTCAAAGTAAATACTCCAAGTTAGTATCACATCATAATCATCAGCAACCCTACATCAGCCCTCTGCTGGACATAGGCATATTCAATCCCAAACCACTAAACTAGATTTCTTTGGCAACTCTCAGCCAATGGCTATCACCGACTGTAATTGCTTCACCGAGCTTGAGGGTCCAGTGGTGACACAGTGAGCAGTGGGGGCCCAGTGGTGGTGGCCCCGACTTACGAACAGTGAGTCGTGGGTTTAAATCTAGGCCAGCGAATTACTTTGTGTACCTAATTTATTTCATCACCACTGTTTTCAAAATGGCGAAGGAAAACATCCTGAGGAAACCGGCAGATCACAGAACCAAAAAACATCGAAGACATGTGAATGTGACATCTACCAACCCGCACTGGGCCCGCGTGGTGGATTATAGTCCATCCCTCTCCTCAGAGGAGGCCTGAGTCTTTGCAGTGGGAACATTATAGGTCATAGAGTATTAATATAGTCTTTGTTATAGGTTGATGATGATATCCACTCTCCGTAGGGCAATAACGTGAACCATATCCAGTCCTCTATATTTCTGTCATTTCCTGGGCGGATATTGAACATCCAAATATAGATATCAATCTTCTACTCAATGGCAATTAGCCGCATGTCACAGGGAGAGTACAATCAAATCAAAGGAATATCGAAGCTTCGACGCCTACGCACGTGTGTGTAGGAGTCGAAGCTTTGATATTCCATGGACATGGAAAATTTCCGGTAAAAACATATTAGGTACCTTCTAGCTAACCTATTCAAATCAAATCATTTATTTGCAATGAACGTAGGTTACATTAAAAATAATTAAAATACAGGTGAACTACATTCTGCCCGGAAATAGCATTGAAATACCTGAAATACCTAATGTGTGGTTTTTAATTTGGGAGACTAAATTGACACTTGAAAATGTCAAACTTCCTTATAATGTTGTTGTAAGTTTGACATTTGCAAGTGTCAATATAGTCTCCCAAATTAAAAACCACACCTTATTTTTTTTTTATTGCTATCTACGAAACGTATTATTTATTATTAAAATAGAACTGAGGCGCTATGACTAAATAACAGCTGCCATGCAGATCGATATAGTTTAAGCCACGCTTGCCCTAGGTTATTCCGTGGATCGGTGACCACCATTGACTTACATAATTATTACTGCGTAAGGACTGGGCGGACCGTATGATAAAATGACACCTCGAATTTGGTCCCAAATAGGTCTTGACTAAACCGAAGTTTAAAAGAAAATGAAAATTAAAATTTAACATTTTTTTTATTAACATTTTAATGAAAGCTTTATTTAATTTCTTTATACCTCGATAATACCACGCCACGCCGCTCATACAAGGTTACGTTTACGAGCAGCCTGATTAGTTCTTATAGATGACGTTAGTGTTTCTCTATAAGGGGAACGCATCGAGCAAAATGTTCGGACGACCGTATCTTTAGTTTTTATATGGTGACCACACATTACATACCGACTTTCCTCCGTGCCTGAAAAATCACGTTGACCCATTGAATCCGGCTGTAATTTGTAGGTCTTTGACAATCCTTAAATACTTGGGAAATGATAACCTGCTCTGAAAAAAGTTAACGAAAACATCGGTCAATAAATAATTCAAGAATGCTTTAGGACGTAAATTAATATTTTGTAATTAGATCTAAGAGTTCTAGAACCTTTCAAAGAAGTGTGATCTGATAACCTGCAGTACTGATTCCCCCTTCCGTCCCACGCGGGCGAGCCTTATGCCATCAATCGGGCACAAATCCAGGCTTCATGATTGCTAATGAGAAATTCCTGGTACAAAACCCAACAACACTCTGCCCAATCTGGTTTAAACTAGGTTGCGTACTTGAACGAGTATAATCCAAAGGCTTGTTTTAAATGGAATTTTGGAATTATTTCGCCTGGACGTGGAACGTTCGCATTCATTCTTGAAAAGGCGTGAATGCGACTGCATGGTGCTCGACTGATTAGAATACTAGTGTTAGAAGAAAAGCCGAACCTCGCAGTGGAGACAATGCTTCCAAAAGTGCCACTACATACGTCACAGTGGACAAAGTTCGGCTCTCTAAAAAGACTGACACACTGCACCAAATTCACACGTTTTCAACTTTACGCCTCACCTATTCTTGATGGCATCGTAAATTCCTTTTTAAACTAATAAAAATAATACCGATGGCATCCAATTTTTTCGTTTAAATTTTATGCCTACATTAAGGCTTTCAAAATATAGTGCAACACTACTCGTATCTATCTATCTATATAAATAAAGAGAGGAGTCCTGACTGACTGACTCATCAACGCCCAGCCCAAACGCTTGGACCTAGAAAGCTGAAATTTTGCACAGAGGTTCCCGTTATAATGTAAACAAGGAAAAAGGAAGGATTTTTCGAAATTCAACCCTGGGAGTTAAATAGGGGATGAAAGTTTGTATGGAAAATCGTCATTTTCACGCGGGCGAAGCCGCTGGCAAAAGCTAGTTACTTATATTTTTACAAAGATGAAATAAACGTTCTGCGTATCGCTCTATGTTCCACTTTCATAATGATTGAATTTAAACATAAGTGCAGATAATGACGTATGAGATGTTTTACCGCGCGGTCGGGCTGTGAAAGGGATCTCATGTTGCATTGTGTTCTATGAAATCCGTTCCTGCGATTTTATAAGCCATTTCCTCGTAATATAATGGTTTCGTATTGCAATAATATGGTTTCCACAATAAAATATTCGTGGAAACGTTAATTATCTACAGAAAGAGGAAATCAATCAATTTTAAAAAGCGCTGCATTTATAATGATGTAGGGATTCATCCGTTTTGGGGATTCATTCTTACTACGAACAGCATTATCAGCTAATTTCCCACTGCTGTAATATCAGCCTCCTTTCTGTGAAAATCACTAAACTATAATCGTTCGTCCATGTACTTTATTAATATTAATTGCTTAAAATGTTTGGTTCGAGGACTTAGTAGGTCTCACGGTGCAGGTTTGGTTTGCTGAAGCATTTTAAGTGCAGAATGGATTTAAATGGATTTCGAAAATCAGAAATCCATTTTATATCATACAGTGAATGCTTTGGTTCGAACATAGAACCTGCTACCTACTACGCCACGGCCACGACCTCAAATTATATGACATACATGCGTCAAGCTACTCGCGCGTGTCTCTTGTTTTCTTCAGGGGAACAGCGTCGCGACGCAAGTTGTGGAGCGGTGACTAAAGACATCCTCAAAGCCCTACTAAATACTATAAATGAGAAAGTCACTCTGTTTGTTTGTTTGTTACCATATTCTGATCAAATCGTAGGTACCTAATGTCATTTGTCAAGGAGAAAGATATCTTACAGAAGGACAAAGAGTGTCTTTTTCTCCCATATCAGAAATTCCACGCGAAGTCGCGGGCAGAGTTTCTTATATTTGTTTTCTCAGCAGATGCGAATGGTTGGCCCATGTGGGTACTGACCAAGTTGCAAGTCGACACCAAGTCATCACTGCTTACTACAAACACACGCACGAAAACAATCAAAATTCCTGAAACCACAGAAATAGAGCTTCCGCCTACAGCAGCGGAACGTGTCCGGTAAAACAGTACAAAGTTGGATTTAGTTACAATGCGCGCAACATTATGTGTATACCATAAAATAACATCATAGGCTATTTTTAGTTTAGTGATAGTGTGGAAATTATGTTTTTTCCTACTCCTCCGCTAGTCTTTTCTGATTAATTTCGTTTCGGGATCCAAAGCAGTTAAATCGTTTCTCTGGAACTTCGTCGAGCTTCATTGTGTCGGCGCTTTTCTTATGGTCGCCACAGTTGATTCTGGCTTACAGGACGAGTTACAGTGATTTGGGAATAGTGTGACGGGCTTGTCCCAAATACTACATAGTTGACCAAAAAGGGAGTTACCACACACCGACGGGCATCGACAAAAACAGAAAGCGGAAAAAAGCGTAACTCGCTTGGATGCGCTTCGAATGACACGACACGCCACTACGACAAAGAAAATGCGACAAGGTTTACTTCTATTCAATGTGTTTGTGCGTCGCGTCGCGCGTACATTGAAAGATCCGGGAAGCGGCAGTTGCGTTGCGACCTAATTTCTTACAGATCTATACCATTTTTGTTACTTCCTTATTTTTCTCGATGTTTTCTTTTGGATGAAACGTTTCTTACGAATTGAGGCGAAACGATGATGTCCCATAATAGAATTGATTCAACAATTTCTTTATATTTTCGTAAAAGTAGCAATAAAGCATACGTTTTCCGGTTGTAGTCAATGTTACTGCTTCATAACATCACGCTTGTAATCCTCGAAAGGGTAAGGGTAGGTAGACCTTCGCCTAATAGTAATAGTACACCCACATTTCACCAATTATTACAGGTCCTCAGCAGGGACCGAAACCGGTATGATCAATACGGGTATTTTTTCGGTAACAACCTTTTTTTCTTTTACAGGTAATTTTAAAGGTTACCTTTTATTATTAAATTGAATACATAACCAATATTATTACCGGTTACCGAAATAAAAATTACCCCTATCTTACACGTGCCGTCGGCAATATTCAAAGGGCGCGCATCGCCTGTGTGAGTGACAAAGAGTCGGGCAGACACACAAACTTTTTTTTTTTTTTTTTAAATCATTTATTTAAAGATAATGTAGTACAGAGGTGGAACTTAATTTTAAACTCGCCAAACTATTACGTTTGATGGCGAGTTACTTAGACGAACGCGAACTTTTTTCTCGTAATCAAGGTCATTTTTAGGTAGCCGAATAGAGGTTACATTTTTTGTTCGGTCTGGTTACCCAGATAGCGGTAACCTAAATCTGAAAAATAACCAAAATTCTTCAATACCTGTACCGTAATTTATAAAGGTTTTCGGTCCCTGGTCCTCAGAATAGGGGGACGAGCCTTAATTGCCATCTACCGGGCACATTCTAGACTCCGTGGCCGCTAATGAGAATTTCCTGATTGTAAAAACGAATAGAGAGAGAGCAGCGGTGGCCTAGTGGTGGCGGCCCTGACTTACTAGCAGTAAGTCGTAGGTTCAAACCCAAGCGCATTACTTTATGTAATTTATTTCATCACCACTGCTCTCAAAACGGTGAAGGAAAACATCGTGAAAAATCCGACATGTACCCCAAAAAAATCGAAGACGTGACATCTATCAAGCCGCACTGGGACCGCGTGGTGGATTAATAGCCCGTACTCTCTCATTGAGAGCAGGCCTGGAGTCCCAGTAGTAGGAACATTAAAAGGCTGATGATGAAAACCCAATAATACTTGACTTGGACATCGAACCCGTGGCCTCATGCTCAGTAGTCGCACTTGCGACCACTAAACCGACGCTCATTTCATACAAAAAAAACGTAATTGTAAAAAACATCCCTGCATACTCTATAATACGTCTGGTTTTCTGTTAAATGCATGACGAATACTACCTACATAAAACTTTTGATGAAAATGTTTGTACGGTCTGCAGCAGAGGTAGATTAACACTACCCGAGATTTAAAAAGCAGGTTTTTTTAATAAAAACTTGTTTGATTTTACTCGTTGCTAACAAGTTATTGAAGTAAGGAATATATTGAAGAATAATCTACGAAACATTAAAAATAGTACTGTACAACAAATAATTAAAATTCCGGATTGTTAAGGCGAGGTTGCCCTACTTTGTTTTTATGTATGCACGACCTCGCCCCCCGCCCTGCCGCGCGAGCGATATAATGCCTAAATTTTGACTGTTTTTCCTCTCTTGGAGAAAAATGATAAAGAAATTATACATTATGTGACCCGAGATAATACACATTTTTTACGACCTTTATTATGATATAAGTTTCATTTTTCAAAGCCTAATATAACTCAAGTAAAACGATTATTTAGCCATCATTTGGACATGTATTTGCGATTTAATTGGATGCAGTGAAGTGTAAGTAATCGTGTATCGAAAGCCCGACATATCACGATCGAAGAGTCAACTAGGTAATACAATTTTTTCAAAATTTAAATCCGTTCCATGTACGAGTAAAACGCTATTGTTGACGACGTTTATCGGGGTAACCCCGCCTTAAGCTACTTCTGTTGCTGACCTACCTGTACATTTAGCGTGTAATTTCGTGAAATGCAAAACACTCATTATATTCGCTCTCATAGCCCACGTTCGAACACTATACGGCAAATAGTGATGTACGATCCGATAAAATTATCGGACTTTATAGTATCGTATCGATGCTTCGATATTTTTGATGGATACAAACGAATACAATCAAATGCTGGAATCAATAAAAAAGTTATCATCATCATAATAAGTCATCATCTTAATAAGTTCTGGAATGGCGACCGCGAACTGGAAGACGTTGCGTTGGAAGGTGGACTAGGTGGTCAAGGTTGCGGGAACCCGCTGGATGAGAGACGCACGGGACCGGTCAATGTGGCGACACCTGTGGGAGGCCTATGTCCAGCAGTGGACGTCTTTTGGCTGAAATGATGATCATCATAATTCTCTTATCCCAATTTATTTCGGGTCGTTGCATCATGTGATCTTCCTCCATACTTCTCATCGATACAAAAGTACCGGTATCATATTAAATGGGTTGTATCGTACCACCAGGCCATCAATTGTTTGATCAGTCAAAGTCAAGAAAACAAAATACTTGGGTATCGATAAATCGCTTGTTTTTTTTTTTAAAACGGTGGGAGCGGTAGTTGTTAAATGTGGTCACTTAGAACTTGAGTAGTTATCATTACAATTTATGAGTTTACACGTTTTGCTTAGAGTCTTACAAGGAAAAAATATGTATGATCCGCTACCCTGTTGTCTTAACTATTTATCGACAATTCTACAATTGCATAATCTATACATTTTATCGTGACGATACGATCCGGTACAAAGCAATTTGATGCAATTATAGAACCGTATAATTTAATGACGATACGTCTTGATCCAATCTATCGATAATCATAGTGCTTATCGTACATCCCTACTGGTAAGCTTTAATAACAATGTAGTTACACCTATAGTATCAGATTTAATTTGCCTTTGTCCGCTGTCGGCTGTCTTTCACTCATATTTACCCCGTTCGACAGTCCTTTTCAATTATCATTATAGACCGAGTTACTGGAAACCATGGAAATATGTATGTTCGGTTTTACATTTCCGTGTAAACGCGTCAGCTAAATGAACAGCATTAAGGCTGGATTAAACATGCTACGTAGTAGCACAAAAGCATGCTAGTTTCGAGCAGCTTTTGTGCTACACGTACCTATAAATATACATATATTTATTGCGTAACTGTTCTAGTAAACATTACATAGTTAGTTTCAACAGTCTACCCAAGTCGGTACGGAATAGTATTTTATGAAATTAGGTTCTTACAAATATTATAAAATATTTAATTATCCGACTACGGCAAAGCCAAAAGGAAGGGTAATGATTTTGGCAGTCTATGTATGTATGTATGTTCCACCGTAGCGCCTAAACCACTGAACGGATTTTAATAAATGAGGTGTCAATAGATTCGTAAGAATAGCCCGGGTGACATAAGCTCTATAAATATAAATTATTTTTATGACGGAATTTAAATGTCAAAAACTTACCTCAAAAAATATTAAATTGAGATAATCATAACTAGTGGAGTGCCGTAAGACGTAAATATTGTAAAATCTCGGAATCCAGGACCGGTCAATGAATCTTCATAAAAACTATTGGACTGTATTGCTAAAAGCCCAAATAAAAAAGTTAAAAAAAAAAAATACATAGATACACCCTCACAAACTTTCGCCTCTATAATATTACTAGCTGTTGCTAGCGGCTTCATCCGCTACAACTCTAAAATTATCCCACGTGAAGATAAAATCGGGATGAAAACTATCCTATGTGTTAATACAAGGTGTCAGCTAACTCCATACCAAATTTTGCCGTTCAGACGTGAAGAAGTAACAAACATACACACTCACACACAAACTTTCGCATTTTTTTAACATTTTTTTTTTGGTTATATAACTCGTTGTTTTTTGCGAAATATTAATAAATTAACATTAAAGTTACTATGCAAATATTATTTATTAGCTTCAAACATTTTTTTCTCTTGTCCCTCTCATCACATCACACAATTTTAGTTTTTTGGGTTGGTGGAAGGTGATCAAATAACCCCTCCTGCTCTTGGGCAGAGCGAAAGGGAGTGTCACACTTCAACTGACAAAAAACCACCGATATTCCTTCTTAGCCTTTTAAGTCGAGGCCGCGGTATCTTTGTGTCCAACTTACAGCCCTGGCGGGCCCCTCCCATGTTGCTGACATCTCTTTGAGGCGCGCGTGTAACACGAACGCGCCGTCGACACGGCCTGATGTCGGCGTCATAAGACGGACAGACGGCGGGCTAGCCCATTACTCACCGTCTACAGGCCCGCATCTACGGTGGCTGGAAGCCGTCACGTGGCCCCCGAAGCCCGGAGCGTCTCCCACGACGGCTAGGTCGAATGTTCTCTCCCTCACACATTCCGCCACCTCCTTCGCTAGCGTCACTGCTTCGCAGAAGGAGGCGACGGCATCCCATTACTCCTCGCCTCGTACCATGGCTTGCACCAGGGCGGGACGCGAGAGGTCGCCGCCGCCGATCGCCGCTACGAGGACACGGCGGGGCTCCGCCCGAGCGGGGCAGACCTCCACAGTGTGCTCCACCGTGTCCTCCGGCCGATCCTCACAATGGCGACATCCGGTCGTTTCCTCCCGCCTGATTTGGTGCACGTACCTCCTGAAGCAACGTGTCCGGTGAGGACTGCGTCCTTTCCAGCAACTTCTCAAAGAGGGGACTTACCGCCACTGTCGTGGCGCGCCCTGATCACATCACACTTCACACTAATATTTATAAAGTACTAAAGTTTGTGTGGGTGTATGTTTGGAACTCTTTCACACAAAAACTACTGAACGGATTTGGATATAATTTGGTATACAGATAGTTTATAACCTGGATTAACACATATGATAGTTTTTATCCGGTTTTATCTTTTCGTGGGATAATTTTCGAGTTGTAGCGGGTTAAGCCGCTGGCACAAGCTAGTTTTTCAGTACATTCTGGTACTAAAAAAAAAAAAAATGACGAGCGCGCAATTTTTTTTTTTAACTTTCTTGTTTGAGCATTTAGCAATGCATTCCAAAAGTTTTTATGAAAATTCATTGACCGGTCCTGGATTCCGAGGTATAAGTCTTACGGCACTCCACTAAACATGTTTGGTATCAAATGAAAGGGTCTTGGCGAGCACATTACAAATATGTATATCATATTATAGTTTTAGTTAATATATACGTTTAGATTGCGGTCAAATAGTTCCCGCGGTCTAGTCTGCGGGAATCTTTCCGACTTTTTTCAACGCTAATCTTGATTGGTCGTCGTGTGTACAGCTAAGGCAAAAAATGATGTATAAAGATTGTAAAAGTATCCTCAACGAAGTCGAAAGACACTTGTCTCCCAGTCACTGCTATTTTTTTTTTTTGTTCTAGAGTCTAGAACAAAAAAAAATATGGTCTAGAATCTAGACCATATCCGGGAACTCTCTAGTTACGGAGATGTTGGGGGTCAAAGTTCCAAATTTTTCACGACTGATTTGGTAACAGTAAACGTTCATTAGATATACCGATCACGACTAAGTTAGAGTAGGTATATAGTGACCCGTTAATGTTCCAAAATGATTTGAGTGGCAGTTAAAAATAGTCGGACAGGCATGTTTTATAAATAACCACTACATAGTGCAGATCTAAAGGCCGCGGCATATCTTTGCGTGCGATGATAAACAAATCCCTATGTGCGATTAATTGACTATGTTATGTGGTTCTCTGCAAAAAGCAGGCCGGTTAGATTGACCGGCTATTTATTTTCTACATAACATCACACCTGAAACCCCCAATGGGCTAGGCAGAGGTGTACCTAATGGTACACCAACTGTCCACCAGTTAAGTTCAAGTCCCATGTAACGGGGGCAAGCTTATTGCCATGAACTGGACACAAGTCCAGACTCGAATATTCAAGAACAGTTAATAAATATAGCTATAACTTGTGATATGTTCATTTGTTTTATTGAACTCTCCTTAGGTAACAGTTCAAACTTACCCCTCTCAAATAATCAAAATCATAATATTTTTTTGCATATTTTTATAACTATTATTTGCAAAAACGCGTATAAATAAATGATTGAAAACTATTTTAAAAACTGTAATGACCAGGAAAACAAATCTCCTATATTTTATTTAAGTAAAATATCGTTTTAATGTGACGTCTAGGCTCTATAAAGATCCGCGCAATTTTTCCAGCGAGACATCAGTTTATTTCATTGAATTGATAAATTGATTCACTACTATGGGGTCTCACAATCATAAAATAAATGTAAGTAAGGTACTGAACTAAAATGTTAAATCGAGACGAATGTACAGATTTCTGATGATGACCTTTTATAAAATTATCTGTCTCAAGGACAACAAATTACTGTAAAAATTACGAAGTGATTTTAATAGTTTTGACAATAGAAAGAAGATAAACAAGTAGTCTTTATGTATTAAACTTCAGCCCGTCGGAAATTAGTCTAGATGATACCTAACAATTCTTCTTGTAGGTCTTTGAAACTAATTTATGGCTTATCGAATAAATATAAGAAAATCATTATGTTGAGGTACCGATGAGGTACTATATTTTAACGAAAAGATGAACTATACATACAGTACATAGTTATAACGCCTTCAACGAAATCTGTTTGGTCCAGCCGTTATGCAGTCAGAATGGCTGGCCACTTTTTTCGTAATAGGAAGGTTTTCGTTTACCTTCTTTAGCGAGGTACCAATAATTTGATTTATAGTTCCAAGATTGGTACCCCGCGCAGATTTTAATTGTTAGGTCAACCTTACTGTAAAAATTAAGAGGAAATGAACATTTGAAGAAACTATTACTACCCCTACTCTGCGAGCGTGATTTTGACATGAATAAAAACAACTGCAAATCCGACTAAATAGGAAGTCATTATTTGGGGATTGGCATTCGACTATTTCACCTCCGTTCACAATGATTTGAGTAGAATTTTTCCGGAAGTCCCGGAACTCTGCGTTCGCTTTTCGTTCGATTTTAATTCCGTGAGGGCTCATGAAACAGGGTGGAAGGGAGACCGGCGCACAAACGCGTCGCAAATTCATCGGTAATTAAAAAATGTGTTCTACAAAACTGCAATACCTACACGTCATAATGTATGGAAACGCTGTTTTTTTTTAATTACCCATGTGATTTTTTATGTGGGGAAGAATGATGTACACACGGCTACACATCAAGCTATACAAAACCAGTATAATCTGATCGTTCATTGTGCGAAAAGGTCTAGTAAAGTGAGGCCAAGATTAACTGGTTTTGTAAAGCTTGATGTGTAGCCGTGTGTACCTACTGAAGTACTCAATACGCGGTAAGCGACTGTTAATGAGTTTTTCTATCAGGGATAGGGTAGTTGACCAAACAAATCTAATTTATCCGTCAGATAGAAGTCCAAAAAATTTTGGATACGTATTTTTTCTTTTTTCACTTAATAAATGAAGACGATGCAATGCTTCGAAAAGTCACGCGACGTCACAGTTTGGTCAATTTTGAAGAAGAAAGTGACGTCACCGGCCCCCACTCGCGATCTTTGACACTTTTTATTTACGTAAATTTTTATATTTTTCGATAATCTAACAGACGGACTAAACAGAATCAGGTTTTTTTTATTCAGTCAACTACCCTATTCTATGTAGCAGTCACGGAGTGTGGATTTACGCCCGGTTGACGGCAATAGGCTCGCCCTTTACTACATGGGACTTGAAGATAACTGGCGAAATGTGGGTGTACTATAAGACACCACTGATTTACCCTTCGAGGGTTACTGTCCTGATGTAATGTTATGTTTTAAACTATTCAATCAGAAACCATCTGTTACCAATAAAATTCTTCAGTGCTTACTCATAATGTTTACATACAATAAAGAATAATAAAGCTCATTTATAACTACTCAACTTACGTCATTCAGTATTTTTGTCATAACACGACTTGGCATCGAGAGGACGCGCTTACGAAAACATCGAAATAAAACATTCACTAAAACTTAACATCACGCCTGTAATTCAATTATCGAAGGCAGAAGTACCACATTTCAACAGTGTCTACAATCAATGTGATCTGCCCACTATGACGTACAGTCAGGGCGCCTTCAAATATGCCGCGCGGTGGCAGCGTGGCTGCAGCGCTGCAGCCGCGCTGTTTTGTTAATCCATATAAATAAAGCACGCGCGACTGCAGCGCTACATCCGCGCTGCGGGTGTGCGGTTTTAAATCCGCGATTTGTATATGGATTAACAAAGCAGCGCGGCGGCAGCGCTGCAGCCGCGCTGCCACCGCGCGGCTCTTTGCGGCTAATTTGAAGGCGCCCTCACTTGCAAAAATGCATGGACAATTCAGAAATAAAATCGTGTGAAGCGAGATGACGCCGCCTAACGTAAACTCGTTATCGACTATAAACGCTCACAGGACAATATACACTAAAGTATCTAGGTATGCAATTTTGCAGGTGACTGCACGTTGCTGAGACGTGGACGCTCACACAAGAGGCTGGGTACAGACTCAGAGTAGTACAGAGAGCCATGGAGCGTTCCATGCTCGGCCTAAAACTACTAGACCGAGTTCCAGAGGCAGTGTGAGAAAGCGGCATTCTGTGAAAGCGACGTTTTGCTACCAAAAGACATTTTGCGAAAGAGACATTTTTCGGCTGAGCCTTCCAAACTGTTGTGTATAAATAAAGCACTTAAAGTTTAAATCAAACTGTTTTAATATAATTAAATGTGGTAATACTGATTTACAAATTGATACGTAACACAGAGCCGGTGAGAGAGAGAGGTCCGTTATATTGGTAACTTGGTACTGCGTAAAACACCAAGCGTTGACACACGGTATTATGCGTTCATTAAAAACACTAACGTCGAAATCCGAAGGTCTTCGATATTGTAAATCGGTTGGACACTTAGCAAGGCGTGGTGATGATAATATGTAATGCTAGGTTCACACGCGCGCGTTCAACTCTACATTCAACGTGCACATTCACATTCACGAGCGTGTAAACGGTACGCCCGAGCCCGTGAACGCGCCTGTGAACGTGAATGCCGCGAATCGGGCAAGTGTCGGTTTTTTGGCAAAGTTCAAAGGATGAATGTGCGGGCGCCGACGACGACGATGAAAAAAATTCAAAAAAAAATTCACGACGGCGTGCGTGTAAACAGCTTGAATGTCCGCCGGCCCGGGACGAGCTGCATGCCGCGCAGCCCGCCAGGCAGCCCGCCGGGCTGCACGGCGCGCGTGTGACCGTAGCATAATGGTAGGTTCACACGCGCGCGTTCAACTCTACATTCAACGTGCACATTCACATTCACGAGCGTGTAAACGGTACGCCCGAGCCCGTGAACGCGCCTGTGAACGTGAATGCCGCGAATCGGGCAAGTGTCGGTTTTTGGCAAAGTTCAAAGGATGAATGTGCGGGCGCCCGGTGACTGTTTACACGCGCGCAGGCAGTCAGTCTCTCCCGCGCTTTCGCGACGAGTGGATCTTCATTCAACGTTGCTAAGAAAGTCGCTACGATCGGAGATTACAACATGGCGGAATGGTCTTATGAAAGTTCATAATTTTGTTTCTTTTTCCAATAAAAATAAGTTAAGCCAAAGGATATGGCAGCAACAACACCGAGATCCTCGCTGCTCGCCATTCTGGCACTGACTGACACGACGGCGTGCGTGTAAACAGCTTGAATGTCCGCCGACCCGGGACGGGCTGCATGCCGCGCAGCCCGCCAGGCAGCCCGCCGGGCTGCACGGCGCGCGTGTGACCGTAGCATTAGATTTAATAACTTTTCGACAGTGCGAGCCGTATGGTCTTGTTTCGGCAACATTTTACATGAAAATGAATTTAGTGGGATAAAATATTCACTAAACATGCCAGAGCTGCAGATTTACCTTTATTCGGCAGTGTAATAAGGGATGAGTCTATTGTATTTAATCGGACACAAATCCAAACGCCAAAGCAAAATGGCTTTTGCCGTTTAAGCGTATTTATTTTTAATTTCCTGACTCGTATATCAGGAAATTCGAGTCAGCCGAGGCGGAATTCTCACTAAACATCACGTCTGTACCAAATGATCGAAAACAGAGATATACCTGAGAGTACACCCGCATTTCGGGGGCGAGTCTATTGCAATTAACCGGGTACAAATTCAAACAACGTGGCCATTTTGGTGCAAATGAGAAACATTGTTAATGCAGTCGAGGTCGAATTCAGCGGAATTATTACGGAGCCGAGAGCTAAAGGCGTTGTAGCTACAAAATATACAGTATCAAACGACGATTTTCAATACCTTCACTTTCAAAGAAATAAAATAAAAGAACGAATAATATTTTTTGTTTTGAATTAATTTACTTCGCTTAGCCAGATTGAAGGTGGGACTAAACTCTGAAAACGCTAACGGCCGTATTTGGAAAATATGAGTAGAAAATTCAAATAGTATACCTAGATCAAAAAAAAAAATATTATTTCCTTTTTTTTTAAATCAATCACCGCTGGATGTAAGAATTTAACCAATTTGGACTAAGTTTTTGTTTATCAGTGTTTTTATTAATTTTCACACGTGTGTTAAATAGATTGAATGTTGAACCAATCTTGGTGCGATAAGACCCATTTTCGAGGGAGTATATTGGAAAAAATAAACCACCCCACGCGTTCAGACATACATTACGTGAATTTTGCTTGTCAACAAACAGAATCATTATTTTTTTTGTAAAACTTGCATTTAAAAGCGCCCTTAAGGCCCGGTAATCACCAAAGGGGAGACGAGCAGAGCGGACAGGAGATGTGCCAAATTCGACCAAAAACACAAGAAGGGCGAAAAACCAGATGTAGATACAGTGAAACCTGGTTAAGTGAGACCTCCGGTATTCCACTTACCCAGTGTATCAGATACCCAGGCCAAAGTGTTGGGATCTCAGCATGAGTTCCAGTTATGGAGGTTTCTCACTTATCCAGATCCCACTTAGCCAAGTTTCACTGTATTAACTAATTTGATGGGCCGATTTTCGCACATCTTCTCTTGTCTCCGCTCCTCTCCGCTTTGGTGGAAACCGAGCCTTAATGGCCTGGTTTGAAATGAATTCTCGCGATTTCCGAGCGTATTAGGCAAGTCCGAAAACTAAATCCGGTATGCCGTGTCCTATTATGCGAGGCTGATAAGTCTAATCTAGTCGTGCACTCAGAGCTTCGGTTTGAGAATACGCTATATTCATTTAATATCGACCTCATTGTTGCTGACACCTAAACTAAATACGGCTAAAAGTATCTCGACAGCTCTTCTAATGATTGTAATGTAAATGTAATATACATGTACTTGATGGAGTCATTTTAGCTCATTTTTTTAAATTGCATTTCTTTGTACATACTAGAATTTGGATTGACATTAAAAATGGTCGAGTGTCTTAAAGCGACGGTTCACGCCAGCGACCTTGAGCGAAGCGCAACACACATTTATTTCTTTTACTCTTAAATCACATCAAATTTGAATAATACAAAACACTATGTACCTGTAGTATTTTTAAAATCACTTTTCATGATTTTAGACTTGATAAATTAAGAGAATTACTGATTAAGGCCACTTTTATCTTTAATCAGTAATTCTCTTAATTTATCAAGTCTATTAGCGTTTATCGTCGACTTAAGGTTTACAAAATCCACGATTCGAGCCAAACTTGTCGGAACAAATCGACAAATTGTTTTGGAAAACCTTAACCATATTTACAACCTTGTCATCCTATGTGTTGCAAATGGCTAAGTGGGATTCCGTTATAATAAAGACAGAGCTCATTTTACAAGCGTTTAGTGTAACAAGGTCCAAAGGTGATCAGTTTTCATAAAGTGAGACGAGCGGGTACTTAAATTGTACAGATATGGATTGTTCCACAGACTTACTAATTAGCTTGGTGACAGAACCCTAAGAAACGAATACCATGGACAGTCTGCCGGCAGACATACAGAGTGAAACAAATTAAACTAGATTTGGAAGTAGGTAAATTAAAAATAAATAAGGTATATAGAAATGTGTAAACTGTAAGTTATGATAAGTGCAATTTTCTCCATAGGACCAAACATAGCCAAAGAAAATTATAGTCTGTCACATATTAGGGATAGGGACGAACAGGAATTTTGTACGAGACAGAAGTTTATTTTTCTATTTTTTCCTCTATCAAACTTAGAACAAACAAACACAGTCTGAGCGACTCTTACGTGCCCTAGCACACGGCGTATTGCTTTTTAAACTCACTTCCAAAAAGGAGGAGGTTCTCTATTCGTGTGCATGTGTTTTTTTTATAATTATTTTATAGACTGATACTTGAACGCGCGTCTGAAACGCGATCGAAACTCGTTTGAAGCGCGTACTTGAAAGGGTTGCAAGTAGTTGGCAGTTGCAAGACTTGCAAGCGCGTAGACGTTTCACGGTAGTTTCACGGTCGCCCCGTCTGCTTAAGTTACAAGGTTGCGTTCAAATCTGGTTTGAAGCGCGTATAAAATACGCCGTGTGTTAGCGGCCTATCTTTGAAGCCAGTGTGTGCATGGAGCAGTACTAAGGTATTCGCAACTACGTGAATGGCCATGTTTACCATGCCTACCCGGCTATATTGAAATTATATTTACAAAACAATACGACTGTTCTGTGTAACGCTGTGGGAAATAACCTTACATCACCTCTCCGTAACACAAGTATTTACATCCGAACGCCACGATGGCGACAGACAAATAAAAACATGCCCAACACACCGACGAAGTCTTTAGCCGACAAAAAACCGTAATTTTTTAAAACTTTGTAACTGATGTTTAATACAAAATAGTGTCAAGTAATAAATATAAAAAACGATTTTGTAGATTTTTGTGCAATGCGTTTACGATAAAACTTACAAAAGGTTAGTATTTTATTTTCTAGTGTCGGTACGGAAGGGGTAGAGTTCCGCCATGATTTGCGCGACCGATCAGGAAGCCGTTCACGACGCGACACTGCTGTATATACACAACTAAATAGGAGGATGTCTTTAGCACTATGCAATACAATTTTTTATTAGTGAATCAGCTTCTCTGTTTTAGCAGATTAGTTATCCCGCCTAAGAATTAAAAGTCAATGATTTTGACGCGGATAAATTCAGACTAGTAACCCTATTTATTTTTAAGCTATTGCATAGGTTCTATCGCGGGCCTTGAGCGTGGAGAGCGAATCCAGAAATTTCGTAACGAAAATTTTCACAACCAGGTTGCTATGGTTACGGAAAATAACAAGGTTGTCAACTGAGGTTGTCAAATTAAATAATTGATAAAAAATGCTATGCAATAGCTGTACCGCGGCAGTCTCCGAGTGCCACATTCTCTTTTTCAAATTCGACGACGCCACGCGACGTTTAAACTCAATTAAGTCAGTATAAAAATATAGCAAAACTTCCCACATTTCACCAATTATTTTTACATGTAGGTAATAGGGTTTACATTGATAAATGCCCGATAATCTGCATGAATCACAAAACCGTGTCCTTTTTTGCTATCTCAGGTCAACCTAAGAGAACGTCGTTTGCTAAAGCTATCCTGTGGAAGCCTTGAGCCACCTCCAGCCGAAACCACACTTAATAAATTAGCCACTACAGTCTATACGCTAGAGGGTGTGGGGTAAGAGCCTCGGCTTAAGATGTCGTGGGGGGAGGACAACAAAGGACAGGCTGGATTGAATGTCAGTATCAGGAGCTGGCGCGCAAGGATCGTGGGATGTATGCAACGACGCAACGCCTTGTTGGAGACACTATAACGCCGCGTGAATAACTTCGTGAATCCGAAAAATGCAGAGGTTTCAGATATCGCTATAAATAGAAGCTAACAGAAGACATGCTATAGAGAAACATTCACATATTTCTTTGAGGCTATAATACTCGTATATACAGGGTGTAAACGAACCCTTCACACAGTCGTCAAACAAGCATTACGTACATCAAACTAATACACCTACGCAAAAAGTACTGCTGGTAAATGTTTTTTTTTTTTGGTGAATTATGTAATTTTTCGGTTAAAACTCAATGTAACGCTTTAAAAACATTGTGCTAGGGGATGCTTTGAATAGTACTTAGAGGTTCATGGAGGTCATCATCATCATCAGCCTATAATGTTCCCACTGCAGGCACAAAGGTCTCCTCTCCAGGAGAGAGATGTGCTGATCTACCACACGCGCCCATTGCGGGTTGGTAGACGTCATATGTGTGTCTTCGAATTTTTTGGTTCTGAGACATGCCGGTTTCCTCACGATGTTTTCCTTCACCGTTTTGATAGCAATGGTGATGAAATAAATTACACTGGGTTGGAAACCAGACTGTTCGTGAGTCGGAGCCGCCACCACTGGGCCACCACTGCTCTCGTGTCCTACGTCTTATCGTAACTAATTTTAAGTCTTGCAAAAATGATTTACGTTTACATCTCAAATGATCTCTGATCTACTCGCGAGAACGTCCACAAAAATAATTCTTTTAAAAGAAAACTCTGAAGACCTTGTTCGTTGGATACAATCCGTTGGAGGAATCCGACATACTGACCCAAATACAAAAAGCAAGGTTACAAAGAGCTTAAAAAGCCATGATGACATGTTAAAGTGCTTATTTTTATATTAGGCTGATAGCATTGTTAATTTTAGATGTTGGTAGTATTGCCAGCTACTCGTACAGGTGGGGCAACGGGACATTGACTGATGGCCCAGAATTGGTAAAATATTTGAATGAAATAGTCAGTGGTAGCTGATATTTTAAAAGACGAGATGTTTTTTATAGTTTGTTAAATAGGGAATAGGGGAATAAAAACCGGGACCCTATTACCTACTAAGATTTCACTGTCTGTCTGTCACCGGGTTGTATCTCAAGAACCGCAATAGCTAGACAGTTGAAATTTTCACAAATGATGTATTTCTGTTGCCGCTCGCGCTATAACAACAAATACTAAAAACAAAATAAAATAAATATAGGGTACATACAACAAACGCATTTTTTATAGAAAATGTTACAGGACACTTCGTGCGCGAGTCCGACTCGCACTTGTCCGGGTTTTTTAACGCCTTGCTAAAACAAACAAGCCAAGTGCTGTTGGACTCGTACACCGAGGGTTCTGTATAAATTAGTAGGTATATATTTTGTTAATAAACTACATATTTACGGTTTTCCGATTTTTCGCTAGACATAATTATTATGTAATTGTAAACATTGCTTCTTGCCAAATTGTATGAGTCTAGGTCAGCAGAAATTACCCGGTCTTGATTCCCATTTGAATCGCATTTTATTATATAAATATTAATGTCCTGAGGACAGCGTTATAAGGTCGACGATGGAACGAGCTATCCAAAAAGAAGCCTAAAAACTCGCTAGATAAATATACTGGGGACGTATGAACTTGAGCCTAGGGTATTTCATCAAAAAAATCTAATTAGTCCGTCTGTTAGATTATCGAAAAATATTGGATACGTGTTTTTTGCTTTTTCAAATAAATAAAAATTGACGGAAATAAAACGTGTCAAAGATCATGAGTGGGGGCTTTTGACATCACTTTGTGAGTAAAAAAGTACTAACCTTGTGACGTCACACGGCTTGACACGACTTTTCGAAGCACTGTATCGTCTTCATCTTTTGTGTACGTGAAAAAAGTAAAAATACGTGTCCTTTATTTTTTGTAAATCTATCTGACGGACTAATTAGATTTTTTTGGTGAAATACCCTATTGCGTTGATTTTTAATGCTCCAAGGGATGGCAGACTTGAGTGTTTTGATATTACAATTCAATTTGATACCTTCACGTGTCCCAGAGAATAAGGGTTCAGTTTTTGCCGGCCGAGATACGGAACGCTAAAAATCGGTTGGACTTGGTAGGTACCTAACAAAAATAATTGAGAAAAGATTACAATGAAATAAATAACTTGGATGGCTATAAGAGTAGAAGAAGATAAAACAAAAGATGAATGGACTGTGTGATGATATGGCAACAAAAGAAAAATAATACATGCTTTGGCGACCCCAAAATAATTAGAATAAGCGTTTTTTTTTAAGTCAAATTAGTTATATGTAATGTAGTTTATTTAATATTAGCTTTTGCCAGCGGCTTCGCCCGCGTGAAAATGACGATTTTCCATGCAAACTTTCATCCCCTATTTAACTCCCTAGGGGCTGAATTTCGAAAAATCCTTCCTTATTCCTTGTCTACATTATAAAGGGAACCTCTGTGCAAAATTTCAGCTTTCTAGGTCCAAGGGTTTGGGCTGGGCGTTGATGAGTTAGTCAGTCAGTCAGTCAGCACTTCTCTTTTTATTTATATAGATACAAGATAGTCTAGCTACGTAAATTATTATACTTCTTCTTAGCGTGTCGATGACAATTCAAATTGAGTCGGCCCAAAATTTGGCGACGAGTTCGGCACTTTCAGTAGCTTCCATCAGTTCCTGTGATGTGCAAGTAACAGGACAGACTGGACACGATATCAAGTGCCCCATAGTTTGTGGGGCAAGACCACATTTACACTCCAGGGTAGAGTCATCTATGAATCTCCACCTGAACAGGTTTTCTTTGCTTCGGCCTACCTGTGTCCGGAGTCTGTTTAGAGACTTCCAGGTCAGCCATGGCAACTCGTGTCCAGGTGGAAGATTTTCGGCAAGTGGCACAAATGGGTTGGGTAAGGAAACGCTATCTTGCCACAACTTAAGTCTTTCTTAATTATTAATTAGTCTTAATTATTATACTTATACCATCTATCAACAAATATTACAGAAAAAGAAAAATCGAAAATAAAAACGTGGTATTTACTGAACGCGATCTCTAAGCAAACTGCGTTCTAGTGTCCCCATTGTCATCATTGTTCTGAAATACTGACACTACACTTACACCCGTATTTATAAACAAGTAATTACTTTACTTAAGTAAATGTCATTGTTTAAGATACGTTTTTTTCTCTGTAGTTTAGTAATTCCTTAATGTTAGAACTATCAAACGTTAGAATTCTTAGTTTTGCTTTCATTGACGGTTCTAACTTCGTTTAAATTCTTGCTTATTGCTTATAAAAAATTGCATAAGTAGGTAATTACTTAAGTCCAAGTAATTACTTTGACTTGACTATAAATACGAGGGTTAGATTCACTGTTAAAGAAGACTTATCCCACACGTTTTAAAATTAATTTATCATAAAAACAGCCGTAGTATTTACACGTGTTACGACGAAGGTTTGAGCTATAAAAAGTAGTCAAATGATATTTTGCTCCGTAGAGCAACGTTCAAGTATGTCCGCCCGCCTATGCCCTCGAGAACTATGAATCAAATAGAGAAGATTTAATACCTTTGACTTAAAATACCTCTTACTAAGCTTTTGTGTAAATAACTATGTAGATAAGTCATGTTTTCAGAAAGCGCTGTGACTGCGATAAACTAATGCATTTTATGCAATGACTGTGAATAAAGCAGCGTATATTAAATCTCTCATTCAATATTTTATATCACGTTGTCTCAATAATGAAAGATTTTTTTTAAGTAAACAATTCCTACGCTATAGCAATAGCTTTCAAGAAATATTTTTATTTAATAATAATAAACTCAATTTAATGAAGCATTACATAATAAAATTTGGATATAAGTCGCAATATGCAATAGCCTCATCGCCGAATAAAATTGTCCGCTGTATCTCATGAATAAGAGTGTAACAAATCGGCCACACAAATATAAGCCGTCAAATTATCTATAAAAATAACGCTACTCTAAAAATAAAGATGGACTCATTAATTTACGACACAAATAAAACTACGCTTCAACAACAATCGATAGAATCGACTTGTGGTATTCGTATAGGTTTATCGACAACATTTTATGACACATTAAAAACCAACAAAATTCGCTCAGAAAAAAAAACAAAAGCCAATCGTAGCACTCGAAATTCGAACTCAGTTTGAAAAATGTTACCGTTCGATTCCAGTGAACCATGCTTTACTTGTCACTGATACCCGACCTTAATTACATAACAAAAGCTATATACTACCTCAAGCACAACACATCACTGGTGCACTATCACTACACTACGTACGGGCGTAAAGGTCTGAGGACCCAAGGTACGCCGAAGAACTCCTGCAGTATGGTTATAGCCAGCAAGAAATACCTGCTGTAGATAGAGGAGCTAGACCTGATAGGTCTACCGCCGGCGTCGCCTTTGCAACAGTTGCTTCCCATAATGAGGGCGCATTTCGTTCGAATACCCGCGGAGTCGGGCGCTAACTGCGGCGCAAGAGCAGACTTATTTTCGTGTGAGCGACCGTAGCGCCGTGTTTGAAACCGGCGGGCTGCAAGCGACCGACCGTTTGACGTTCCGCCGTTCCACACGACAGACAATGTTGCCTCACTCAACAGACTGAACGATTCGGGCCTAAAATTTTATGGTTGCGATTTTATGATCGTTTCTTCAAGTTCCGCGTTTTGAGAGTTCGATGTTAGGATGGATGTTTGAATATTGACGATTGAGGGAATCTATATTTCTTACTCACTTGCGGAAGTTTGTGAGGATGGATGTTCGATTTTTGCGTCAAAAATTACAGAACAAATTATTATACCTACCGGCAGCACCAAAAAGATGTTTGTAAACACGATTAAAGGCCATTTCATTGTCTACAACAAAATTTTTCAATATTTGTATAAAGCTACAAAATAATACCTATGTGTAATATGAATAACAGACGCTACAAATCAGTGGGCCTAAAAAAAAAGTCTCCTTTGTGAATGTCGTTTCTGAACGATTTTTGTTAATATATTAGTGAGAATTATAATATAGATTTTATTTTTTATGATTATGATTATATATTATATTATATATCCGGCTGATTCCGGTTTATAAAAAAAAAATTACTTGAGAACGATAACAATAGATGCTCGTATGACAATAAATGTTAAAATTACTCATTTATTTTTAAACCGCCTTCCTAACATCATTTTCATATTTTATTCATTAGTAGACTAGCACCGACCGAAGCCTGGCCGCTGGTAACATTTACACACGCTTGGTACAAAACTCTGAATAGTTTTGCTAACACTATCATCAAAAACTTTTGAAATGGATACCAACATCATCTGACGCTAGAACTAGATACGGGTGTTCTGAATTCGATGTTTCTACAGAATTCTACGAAACCGGGCTCACATATTGCATTTCCCTTTGAATTCAATGTTTGTTTTGATACTAGACTGAGATTAATCTGTCCGTTCGGGAATCGAGTTTAGTAACGTGCACCTTTCAGAACTTCATCCTATTCGTCTAAGGGCGGATTCGACCAAACTTGGATATTGACTGGCCTGTTGGTCTAGTGGTTAGTGACCCTAACTGCTATGCCGGAGGTCGTGGGTTCGATTCCCACCCAGGACAAATGTTTGTGTGATGAGCACGATCATTTGTTCTGTGTCTGGGTGTAATTTATCTATAACTAGCTGATGCCCGCGGCTTCACCCGCGTGGATGTCGTTCAAATTATATACTAAAACCTTCCTCTTGAATCACTCTATCTATTAAAAAAAACCGCATCAAAATCCGTTGCGTAGTTTTAAAGATTTAAGCATACAGACAAACAAACAAATAAACAAACAAACAAACAGACGCGACTTTGTTTTATACTATGTAAGGATATGTATGTATTTAGAAATATATAAGTATGTTTATCAGTTGTCTAGTACCCATAACACAAGCTCTGCTTAGCTTGGGACTAGATGGCGTTGTGTGATAGTTGTGGAATATTATTATTATTATAAGAATAAAATCACTAATTACTCTAGACTAAGAGAACTTTTCGTTTTACCAAATCTTAATCCCAAAATAACTATATGTCTGAGAGTAAATCGCTATACCGCCAAAATACACAGAGTCGTGTGCGCGTTTAAAATACGACGTGTGGTATGCTAGGGGCCTAAGATCGCTTCATCAACATGTTGCAAAATGATAAGTTTATTTAATATACTAGTGACCTGCCCCGGCTTCGCACGGGGGGAAAAGATATTAAAACCTTCCTCTTGAATCACTCTATCTATTAAAAAAACCGCATCAAAATTCGTTGCGTAGTTTTAGAGATTTAAGCATACATAGGGTATTTGTGTATGTGATTTTAAATGTTTGTGAACGCACCCACGATACAGGAGAAATTCCTAGTGTGGGGCAACGTTTATTAAGAAAAAAAAAATACAGCGGGAAGCGACTTTGTTTTATACTATGTAGTGATAAACATGTTAAGCTAAAGAAACAGGTAAGTTTTCTTTTCCTTTCATAATACTTGTTATCAAAGACCATCTTTCATCTCTCTGTTTTTCTCTATGGCTGCGCTTTGACGTACCTACCTAACTTATCTGATAAACGTGGCATTTCGTCTTCATAGACTTTTTTACTCTGTTTTATACTGTCTACAGTAAATACTGTATCGTCGACCTCATCTCTGCCCGTTTGAAAAGATTGAGGTCAAGAGCAGGCCCATGTCATATAAAAAAAATACATAAAGCATAGCAGTTTATTTATGAAATAAATGATTGTAACTGGCAGCACAATGAATGCCCCTCAGATTAAAGGAGAAAAATAAAATCTGTTTAAGTCGCGAGTAAACAGGCTTCTTCTGGGTAAGCTCGTTCCATCGTCGACATCATCTCTGCCCTTAGGGCAAGATTGAAGTCAAACTCAAGAGCAAGCCCATCTATATATCTATATAAATAAAAAGAGAAGTCCTGACTGACTGACTGACTCATCAACGCCCAGCCCAAACCCTTGGACCTAGAAAGCTGAAATTTTGCACAGAGGTTCCATTTATCATGTAGACAAGGAATAAGGAAGGATTTCTCGAAATTCAACCCTTAGGGTGTTTAAATAAGGGATGAAAGTTTGTATGGAAAATCGTCATTTTCACGCGGGCGAAGCCGCTGGCAAAAGCTAGTCTATCTACATAAATAAAACGAGAAGTCCTGACTGACTGACTGACTCATCAACGCCCAACCCAAACCGTTGGACCTAGAAAGCTGAAATTTTGCACAGAGGTTCCCTTTAGAATGTAGACAAGGAATAATGAAGGATTTTTCGAAATTCAACCCCTAAGGCAGTTAAATAGGGGATGTATGGAAAATGGGCATTTTCACGCGGGCGAAGCCGCTGGCAAAAGCTAGTTTAAAATAAAATATATCCATGTCATCATCTTCTTGCCCTTGTCCTATTTTATTTGGGGTCAGCGCAACACGCTTTCTTCTTCCATTCTCCCCTGTCAGACGTCATAGGGTGATTTACTCCTTTTTAGGGTTCCGTAGTCAACTAGGAACCCTTATAGTTTCGCCATGTCTGTCCGTCCGTCCGTCCGTCCGTCATCGCTTAATCTCGGTGACCGCTAGCACTAGAAAGCTAAAATTTGGTACCAATATGTGTAATAATCACGCCGACAAAGTGGTAAAATAAAAATTAGAAAAAAATGTTTTATTAGGGTAGCCCCCCTATATGTAAAGTAGGAAGTGATTTTTTTTTTAATTTCAACCCTAACGTGTGATATATTGTTGGAAAGGTATTTAAAAATGAATAGGGGTTTACCAACATCATTTTTTGATAATGTCAATAATTTCGGAAATAATCGCTCCAAAAGTAAAAAACAATGCGTCCCCCCCCCCTCTAACTTTTGAACCATACGTTTAGAAAATATGAAAAAAATCTGAAAAGTAGAACTTTATAAGGACTTTCTAGGAAAATCATTTTGAACTTTGATGGAAACAACAGATGGAAACAGCAGATTACCAATATAATTTGGTCCCTGAATCGTATGAGCGCCTATACAATCCAGAGGTCAAGTTTCATTGGTTGGTGGAAAATCATTTTGAAAAAAAAAAACCACCTTTAAACTCATAAGTGGGAACACTTGTGAGTTTATTGTGACGGACGGGAAACTACGGAACCCTACACTGAGCGTGGCCCGACACGCTCTTGGCCGGTTTTTTTTCATATCATTGCTCACATAGATCCATCTAACATAACATCACGCCTGTAATTCTCCAAGGGTAGACACTAAGGGTAGACCTAATTTTTATAAAAATAAAAATTAAATAGGGAACAAAAGGAGATAAAATTGTGTGTCTCACGGCAGCGGTCCAGTTCAGCAAACTACACTGGCCCTGAGATAGTGATGTGACCACGGAACAGAAAGAACAGGATGTGACGGAACTAAAACAGCTTAGTACTTTTTTTTTTTTTTTTTTTATTAGCCTACTTTGTGTCCCACTGCTGAGCAAAGGCCTCCCCTTTCTCTTTCCATATGTCTCTATCATGGGCGATCTCTGGCCATGTTAGCCCCGCAAACATGATCAGATCGTCACGCCACCTTCGCCGCGGTCGACCTCGACGGCGCTGTCCTTCCTCAGGCGTCCAGTGAGTGGCGATCTTTGCCCATCTCTCCGGGTGCATCCGTGCTACGTGGCCTGCCCACTCCCACTTCAGTCTGGCTGTTTTTTCTCCAACATCAGCTATTTTAGTTATGGAGCGCAGGGTGGTGTTTCTAACGTTTAGTACTTTGTGTCAACTAATTATATTAATTACTAGCTGATGCCCGCGGCTTCACCCGCGTGGATGTCGTTCAAATTATATACTAAAACCTTCCTCTTGAATCACTCTATCTATTAAAAAAAACCGCATCAAAATCCGTTGCGTAGTTTTAAAGATTTAAGCATACAGACAAACAAACAAATAAACAAACAAACAAACAGACGCGACTTTGTTTTATACTATGTAAGGATATAAGGTCCCATAGAGCGCTGAGGGGAAAGCGGGGGTAGGTACTGAAATGCGTTTTTCTTATTATTTTTTTACCATCGGCCTTATTTTGGTGGTCTGAATTATTTCTGTTTTGTCCACCTATTTTAATGGGACCTTATATAGGTAAGTGTATGGTTACTTATATGTAACAAATTTGTGTAAGAAACAATTTGTGTATTTTGTGTACGGATAAAAATAGTTAGTTAAAAAGATAAATAAATAAATAAACCAACTAAAAAAAGAAAACAAAAGGAACAGAAAAGTGCAAGATAAAACTACAAAACGGACGGATAATCATTTCACATTGTTGTGGCTGATGTCAAGAAAAAATTGTACTGTGGATCAAGTTGTAAATCATATTTTATAATTGAGACGTCTAACGCGACCATATCCAACTTTCGTTGCGATTTCATTAAATACTGCCGTAGACGTCTTCTGAAAGTATCAATCGTGCGAATCGTTCTAATCGGTGGTGGCAGGTTATTCCATATTTTGGAAGCCGCATAACGAAAGCTACCTCTGAATGCTGCTGTGAGCTGTGTTATGAGAATGGGTCGAGAGCTGTTGCGAGCATTGCCTTCTCTCACATTCGCGTCTACTATTTAACCTACTTAGTTTACTGTTTAAGGTTGATGTTCCAGGGTAGCCCGCGAAATTTAAATTTTCTTAAGTTTTTTGCAATTTCCAGGCCAGTGATAGGTTGTATGTTGATGAACATTTCATTCGCGGCTGTAAGACGTATGTAGTTACAGAATTATCATCATCAAAATCATTAATACAACCCTCCGAGCTCATAAAGGTTCCGGAATGACTTTGACCTTGTAAAAAGCTATTCCGGAACCTTTATGAGCTCGGAGGGTTGTATTAATGATTTTAACTTCCTTTAAAAAACTTAAGAAAATTTGAATTTCGCGGGCTGGTTGGAGGATTCACCTTAGTAGTCCGGTTTACTATTGCCAACCGGGCACATTAAATCCAGATGCGACTGTCAATGTGTTAACGGTAACAGCGCGTGCGCAAGTGCGCGGAATCCTGTTCCTTTCTAAAAGGGGAGCAAGGCAATAGCTACAAAAATAAGAACAGAAACATTTTTGAAGAAATCAAGCTCCTAAAATTATATTGCCTGACTACAATGATCTGAGTATAAAAATAAAGTGCCGTGAAACTAGTTCATTCGCACGCCAACAGATGGCGTTAAACAAACAAAAATTTACTAGGTCACAGTACTAAAGCGCTTCGGACGTGACGAGCTAGATGGCGCTGCGAGCGCCGCGACTCCGGAGTCTCGCATTTATTTTTGGTTATAAAAGGTAAACAGGTTGGCAGACATCATTCTAATTTAAACATTTTATATTAGTCCGATAGTCCGGGGAAATTAGGGAAGTTCAGTTACCTACAGCTAACTTTGGCGTTTATTAGATAAGATTTCTAGCTGGGATCGAAAGAGCCAGCTGACTATTTTACGCCGGGTGGGGTATGCGCGCGATTTGTTCCGGCATTTCTACTAACAATATTACTTGTATTACTAATAAAGTAGCGTTCAACTACATAGACGTTTATATAATAGGTATATCAAATGAATTAGAAAGTTTTTTGTGATTGTGCTAGAATTTATTTATAAATTCTTAAAAACGTGAGAGGATGTGAAGTATACACACCTTCTTATAACATAGTAAAAACTTTATGGACTACTACCTGTATTGCTACGCAACACTCTGTTGTTGATACTTTGAAGTTTTGTGACTTACAATAAAACTATATTTTTCCCATGTATTTCTATTATACAGGGTGGGCCAAAAATTTTTGCAAATAGCAACACTAGATTTTTTTGGAAAACGTTCGAGGGAGGGGCGCGCTGGTGGCGGGAAACTGTGCGCCACTTCATGCAATTTTAGTTACGATGGAGCGCTTCACGAGACAACAGCGTGATTTTTGTGAAAAACAAATTTACAAAAACAATGATTCCTACGTTACTGTACGACGCCTGTTTAGAATTTAATACGGATTACGCCGTGTAAGTGAGTGTCAAAGTGTTAATTTGATCCAAGCTTGGGTCGAGAAGTTCGATCAAACGGGATCGAAAATGAATATTAAACAAACAGGGCGGCCACGATAAAACGACAGTATGGGCTGCCATATCAGCAAAGGGAATTGGTCCGTATGTCTTTGAAAATAATCAAGGAAATAATGTGACTGAATTCAACGGAATACGTCAAGATGTTGCAAGACGTTTTGATGCCGCAGTTGCATGAATTTCAAGGGTACATCAGCAGGACCTGGATGCAACAAGATGGAGCAACATGCCATACGTCAAATGTGAGTTTACCGGTAGTCAAAGAAATTAATCCGAACAAATTGATTTCTCGCAGAGGTGATATCCCATGGCCTCTGAGAAACCCGGACCTTACACTTTACAATTTTTTCTTGTGGGGATAGCTGAAAAGTCGAGTGTACCTTAATAAACCGACGACAATATCCAAATTAAAACATTAAATCCACGAGGAATTAACAGCGATCCCCCGCAGCATGTGTCAGCGAGTTTTCCAAAATTGGCGTAGTCGATTGCAGGAGTGCCAAAAACGAGACGACGCACATTTGGATGATGACATTTTTAAATAATAAATTTCATTAAATGATTATTACGTTAAATAAATTATCAACAAAATAACATTTGTAGTTTTATTTCTATTCATGTTTCAAAAGTGCAAAAATTTTTGGCCCACCCTGTATTTAACATGGTAGCAGAGCGTGAACGAAGTTACGAGATTTAAGTGAGTAACCCTGTCGCATTTGTTTTAAAATGTCGAGCACCAAAATCGAGCCTCTTACGAGAGAAAATTACGATACATGGGTCATACAAGCTGAAGCCGTCCTAGTTCGACAAAAACTGTGGAAATACATTGAAAATAATGCTACTGAAGCTGACAAAGAAGGTGACAGACAAGCAAGATCAGAACTGATTCTTATAATCGCTCCTTCTGAACTCAAACAAATTAAAAATTGCAAAACAGCTAAAGCATTATGGGAAAAACTGAAAGATACCTACGCCAGCAAGGGGCCTGCACGAAAGGCATCCCTATTGAAACAACTGATCCTAACAAAATTAGAAGGACACGACGTACGTGATCATCTGAACAAATTTATGGACATAGTTGACAAACTGGCAGACATGGATATAGCCATAAACGAGGACTTGTTGACAATCATGATGTTGTACAGTCTCTCATCCGAATACGAGAATTTCAGAGTCGCTATCGAAACACGAGACACTCTTCCGAAGCCAGAAGAACTGAAAAACAAAATTATCGAAGAATGTGAAGCTCGTCATAGCAAAACTTCGGAAAACAACGACAAACCTGAATATTTCACGCATGAAGAAGCGCTATACGCCACGTCATGTAAAATTTGCAAACAAAGAGGAAACATCTTTAAACGCAAAACCCACAAAATCTGTACTAACTGCTGGAAAAAGAACAATGAGAAACCAACCAAAAACAACAACGGTTCTCATAAGAACAATTATGCTACACAGTGCCTCCTCACACAAAACGAGAAGCCTAGAAACAGCATTTGGGTCTTAGACAGCGGTTGTACGTCTCACATGACGTATCAACGAGAATTATTTACGACCATTGAGCAAATATCCAGAAAATTAACCTTCGCCACTGAAGAACATACTGCAAAGATTGAAGGTAAAGGCACAATAACCTTTTTATCTAAAAATGGTAGCGATATTGCGCGTACACACCTAAAAGACACGCTGTACGTACCTAGTCTTTGTACTAATTTGATGTCCGTTAGTAAAATGACAGATGCAGGATGCTCTGTCCTCTTTACGAAGAACAAAGCAACGGTCAGAAACACAAAAGCTGGAATAACGCTCACTGCTTACAAAGAAGAAGATGGTCTCTACTATATTAAACCAAATAAATATGAGCGCAACAACCTAGCCAATGATAACGATGACGTTACAACTACTACGAAGAAAACGAACTCATCAAACATCAGCGACTGGCACAGAAAACTTGGTCACATGAACGCCAAAGATATGAAACTTGCACTCATAAACGAGAACTTAGTTGGCTTGAACTTTGATGCTTCTGAAACCTTGGCAGAATGTGAAACCTGCATCCAAGCAAAACTGCATCGAATATCAGCCCCCCGTGAGAAAAATACTCAACGAACAACAGAACGCTTAGAAATCGTTCATAGCGACGTGTGTGGACCTATACAAACGCCCACAATCGGCGGAAACAAATATTTCGTTACCTTTATTGATGACTATAGCAGATACAGTCGAGTTTATCTCATCAAAACCAAGAACGAAGTATTCGACAAGTTCAAAGAGTTCAAAAATCTAGCGGAGACACAAACTGGAAATAAAATTAAGTTTTTACAGTCAGACAATGGTACTGAATACGTCAATAAAGAGTTTGACACTTACCTAAAATGTTGCGGAATACAGCGAAGGCTCACCGCACCTTATACCCCGAATCAAAACGGAGTTGCAGAAAGAAAGAACCGCACCCTTGTGGAGAAAGCGAGAGCAATGATGATTGACGCACATACACCATTAAAATTCTGGGGCGAAGCAGTCTTCACTGCGAACTACCTATCAAACAGGAGTATTAACAGCGCTATCCAGAACGAAACGCCATTTGAACGATGGGTAGGCAGAAAGCCATGTATCAATCATTTGTACGTGTTCGGTTCCAAGACTTTTGTTTTGAAGAAAGGCATCAACGGTCACAAATTTGCACCAAAGGCAATTCCCGGCATGTTTGCGGGATACTCTGAAACAAGCAAAGCTTTCAGAATTTTCATACCCTCGAAGAACATTATTGTTACATCGAAAGATATTCGAGTGGTTAAGAACATGTTCTACGATGAACATAATAAAACTGAACTTTCCAAATTGTTCAATGGAATTCAAAGTTCATCAGATGAAAACAAACAAATATCACAAACGGAATAAGCACATCAAGCTGAAACATTTCTTTGTGAGAGAATGTGTTATCAACGGAGACTTAAATATCAAAGACGTTTCGTCGGAGTTGCAGTTGGCCGATATGCTAACGAAGCCACTGTTTGGCCCTAGGCTGCAAGATTTAAGTTCCGGAATAGGACTCAAGAATTTATTTATAAATTCTTAAAAACGTGAGAGGATGTGAAGTATACACACCTTCTTATAACATAGTAAAAACTTTATGGACTACCTGTATTGCTACGCAACACTCGTTGTTGATACTTTGAAGTTTTGTGACTTACAATAAAACTATATTTTTCCCATGTATTTCTATTATATTTAACATTTATTGACATACTTAAGTAGTTTAGGTAGGTAATACTTATCAGTTGCGAAATATACCTGACTAGCACTTTGCCCACGGCTTCGCCCGCGTGGATGTCGGCTCAACTATTAAAGTGACGATTTTCCATACAAACTTTCACCCCCCTTTTCACCCCCTTTAAGGTTAAATTTCCAAAAACCCCTTCTTAGTGCTCCCCTACATTATAATAGGAAGCCGTGTGCAAAATTTCACATTCCTAGCCCCAGTAGTTTCGGCTGTACGTTGATATGTCAGTCAGTCAGTTCTCCTTTTATATATATAGAAGATAAAGATAATTATACATAAGGGGTGAGTCTCGTGACATTGACAGTCCGTCGAAAAATTCACATACTTAGATTTACAATGTTTTTTTTTTACTAAAGTTGTTAATGAATTGCAATTATTTTTAATGCAACATAATATTGGTTATATCCTTAATAACTATACGTATTTTATTAAAGTTTATAAAACTCGCTCTTGTTGCGTTAATCAGGCGTTGAAAAGAGGTAGTCTCTCGCCCAACGCAACTCCGAGTTCACTTTCAGCAATCAGTGTGAGACAACAGAGGCTAAATCGCAATTTCTATCGAGCAGAAAAATATCACTATATCCTTGTCTTCAAATTCTGCTCATTACTTTTACTTTTAAGTCTTTTATTTTCTTAATCTGATGACGATAAAATTTTCAAATTTCTCAACGTTTGCTCTAAAAAAATACATAGTTTCTGTTGATACTTAAAGTGTTTTTATTCGATTTTATTGAAGGGCCATTGTTGAATGATACTGAAAATGATGATGAATGATGTATAAAAACTTATATATAGTTAAAATGAGATTTGAGTTATTAAGAAAGTTTAACTTTAAGAGAAAGGAGTAATGATACCGTTGCGTCTGACCGGGAGGATGGAAAAAGAAAATTTTAATTTTGACATTATATAGATATAATTATGTACATCTATAATTATATTTTTTTTATTTTTTAAATTTGTGTATTGAATTTTATGATTAAGTATTTCTAGAGATTAGATTTCAATTTTATAATTAAGTACCAAATGTGTTCCTTTTTTAACAAATTTGATTTTAATTCTTTGTTGTTTTTTAAAGTTAGACATTATTTTTTGAATTTTAATGTTACACAAATTTTAATGGTAGCGATGTTAGTTTTAATATTTCTTTTTGTGTAATAATTTAGATTATAAGATAAGTAATTTTCTTCACGTATATTTCTTTTGCTGTGCCCGACAGGGTCCATGATTGTCACTTTTTTCAAAAATGTTTACCACCTAAGCCTACATTCTGGAATGCAATAAAGAATTGAGTATATTTATTAACCTAATCTGTTGTTGCTTCTCATTTCTGCTATTGCATTTAAATCTGTCAAAGTCAATATCAAGTGATAGGATAAGAGGTGGATCCTATAAGGGTTCCGTTTTTTCCTTTTGAGGTACGGAACCCCAAAAGAGGGTAAGTGGTGTGAGAAGAGGGGTCAGGTATTGCTGGGTACAGACTACAGACTGAGCAAAATATGAGCGTAGTAAAATATGAGCTTACTATCACAAATCTATAAAAACTTTGCGATGTCAAAGCAAATGAGAAAACATGATGTTGTCGCCTTCAGACTTTTCAGTCTTTCAAAAGGCAGATTCTACGTAAGTATCGGCAAACTATCATACTTCTGGTATCGAATTCTCAGTATATTAAATCACAAAGCAGAACCAGTTCGCAGAAACTTCGTCAAAGAAATAAATAAGGTTTTATACCAAAAATACAAGCTGCAATATTAATATTTTTCACGATAAATAAGTGATCATTTTCCAAGTCGTAAGTACTTGGAGTAGATCAAAATTTAATTTAAAAAAACATGAAGTATATTGTATGGAGAATTTTTCTCAAAAATAGATTATAAAACTATTCTTTCTTGCCTTGTGTTGCTTTTGCTAGCTCGCTGCGTCAAATTTATTAATTCAAATCGATCAAAAATTGTCCGTGTTTGCATATTAGTTTTATAAATCTGTGTATATTTTTGTAGGTTCTAGTATTTATAATTTATGGAACTGTGGATGTTAGTCTCAGTTATTATCACAGAACAAGGAAGGTTATTATATTATTTAAGATTTAAATGATCTGAGTTCACTTGAAATACGCGTTAGCGCGACTTGCAAAGTTGCAACGCAGGGAGGGAGTTGTCACTACATGCCTACTGCGCTCGAATAGGCCGGCCTTTTGGATCCATTTTAAATGTGGCATAGACGGTGCAACAAACAAAAATTTACTAGGTCACAGTACTAAAGCGCTTCGGACGTGACGAGCTAGATGGCGCTGCGAGCGCCGCGACTCCGGAGTCTCGCATTTATTTTTGGTTATAAAAGGTAAACAGGTTGGCAGACATCATTCTAATTTAAACATTTTATATTAGTCCGATAGTCCGGGGAAATTAGGGAAGTTCAGTTACCTACAGCTAACTTTGGCGTTAATTAGATAAGATTTCTAGCTGGGATCGAAAGAGCCAGCTGACTATTTTACGCCGGGTGGGGTATGCGCGCGATTTGTTCCGGCATTTCTACTAACAATATTACTTGTATTACTAATAAAGTAGCGTTCAACTACATAGACGTTTATATAATAGGTATATCAAATGAATTAGAAAGTTTTTTGTGATTGTGCTAGTTTATTGACATACTTAAGTAGTTTAGGTAGGTAATACTTATCAGTTGCGAAATATACCTGACTAGCACTTTGCCCACGGCTTCGCCCGCGTGGATGTCGGCTCAACTATTAAAGTGACGATTTTCCATACAAACTTTCACCCCCCTTTTCACCCCCTTTAAGGTTAAATTTCCAAAAACCCCTTCTTAGTGCTCCCCTACATTATAATAGGAAGCCGTGTGCAAAATTTCACATTCCTAGCCCCAGTAGTTTCGGCTGTACGTTGATATGTCAGTCAGTCAGTTCTCCTTTTATATATATAGAAGATAAAGATAATTATACATAAGGGGCATTTAAATCTGTCAAAGTCAATATCAAGTGATAGGATAAGAGGTGGATCCTATAAGGGTTCCGTTTTTTCCTTTTGAGGTACGGAACCCCAAAAGAGGGTAAGTGGTGTGAGAAGAGGGGTCAGGTATTGATGGGTACAGACTACAGACTGAGCAAAATATGAGCGTAGTAAAATATGAGCTTACTATCACAAATCTATAAAAACTTTGCGATGTCAAAGCAAATGAGAAAACATGATGTTGTCGCCTTCAGACTTTTCAGTCTTTCAAAAGGCAGATTCTACGTAAGTATCGGCAAACTATCATACTTCTGGTATCGAATTCTCAGTATAATAAATCACAAAGCAGAACCAGTTCGCAGAAACTTCGTCAAAGAAATAAATAAGGTTTTATACCAAAAATACAAGCTGCAATATTAATATTTTTCACGATAAATAAGTGATCATTTTCCAAGTCGTAAGTACTTGGAGTAGATCAAAATTTAATTTAAAAAAACATGAAGTATATTGTATGGAGAATTTTTCTCAAAAATAGATTATAAAACTATTCTTTCTTGCCTTGTGTTGCTTTTGCTAGCTCGCTGCGTCAAATTTATTAATTCAAATCGATCAAAATTATTAATTGTCCGTGTTTGCATATTAGTTTTATAAATCTGTGTATATTTTTGTAGGTTCTAGTATTTATAATTTATGGAACTGTGGATGTTAGTCTCAGTTATTATCACAGAACAAGGAAGGTTATTATATTATTTAAGATTTAAAGGATCTGAGTTCACTTGAAATACGCGTTAGCGCGACTTGCAAAGTTGCAACGCAGGGAGGGAGTTGTCACTACATGCCTACTGCGCTCGAATAGGCCGGCCTTTTGGATCCATTTTAAATGTGGCATAGACGGTGCAACCCAAATAATTGCAATCGATAATAATATAAGGTCCCATTAAAATAGGTGGACAAATTTTAACACAGCGTTCAATATGTCTAACCATTACTAACCAAAGATATCTAAACAAAAAAAAAAACATTAAAAAACGTGTTTTTTTTTTACTTAAAATAATAAATAGCCGGCACTCTAGAACAAACTCTTCCTTTATGAGTAGGTTCTTAAATGCGTTTTTCTTACTATTTTTTTTACCATCGTCCTTATTTTGGTGGTCTGAATGATTCCTGAAACTTTATCCACCTATTTTAATGGTACCTTATATATACATACACACACATCTTAAACAGTTAATACACATAACATATTAGCACGCCTATAATCCGCGAAGGGTTAGGTAGAGATGTACAAATTAGTACACTCACATTCGCCAGTAATGTTTATGGCTCATGTAATAGGGGCCGAGTTCGTTGCCTTCAACCGGACACAAATTCAGAATCCATGAATGCTACTGAGAATTGCCACTAATTGCCCGTTTTGTCTTTTAGTTTGTGAATTTTAATACCGAGCTCCCAAGATAACCGATAAGATACCTTGCGTCAATGGTCACAAAACCTGATTAATCAGATTTTTTTTCTTTCTTTTCTTTTGAAATAAAACGTTGCCCCACACTAGGAATTTCTCCTGTATCGTGGGTGCGTTTACAAACATTGAAACTCACATACACAAACACGCCCAGACCCGAAACAACTATCTGTAGGCCATACAAATACTTGTTCCGTGCGGGCATCGAACCCGCGACACGAAGCGCAGCAGTCCAATCGCTTAGCCACTGCGCCCCGTGTCGTCAGATCATCATCATCAGCCTGTAATGTTTCCACTACAGGGTCTCAGGCCTCCTCAGGCCCAGTGCGGGTTGATAGATGTCACATGTCTTCGAATTTTTTGGTCCTAAGCCATGCCGGTTTCCTCACGATGTTTCCTTCACCGTTTTAGCGAGCCGGTAATATGTGTCTAGTGTTATTGATTTGGATCTAAGTAGTCTTAAACTACATCAAGTAGAAACAAAAATGTCCTGTGATTACGGGATAATATATTTTAACAGGCTATAGGCTCCCAATTTAATTTAATCTTTCGAATATTAAACACATAACAAAAGTGCCAGTAACATTTAATTTGTACTGTTGTATAAAATCATTGTACAAATCAAATATTACGTACTACATTTTCAAGCAATGCAACATTATTCATGCATCCACGTGAACTGGGGTTATAAAATTGCCAATTAAGCAGATAATAATAAATGATATAAATAACGTAAAATGGTCACAGACGCATTTACTATTATGAAAGGTCTATTTTACTCTTTTAAATGCAATTCATATTATGATCTGCTAAAGTGGAGATTTTAGAGACCCTGTAGGCTGGTAGAGCAGGGTAACTAGGTTTGCGCTCGAGCGGTAGTAAGGTCGGCAAAACATGCTCAAAAATGACCAGGTAGTAGGGATACCCGGGTTAAACCGGTTACCAACGTATTAACTATATCAGTCTAAACCCCACTTCCAATATTCCATCAGTACGTCCATCATTCGAACCCCAGTTTTACCAAGAATTTTCCATCGATAATTTTTATTTAAAAAAAAGCAAAATGCAGCTGCTTCTTACAAGGCTGCAATACCTTTACGGTCAAAATGTAGTCAGTTTTTTTATTCTGTATACGTGCTAACTATTTTAACGCGGCGGTGACATTGTGTATTAACAAACATTTTACCATGTTACGTTCAACAGCTTTTTTTTTTTTTTTGGTGGGTGGAAAATCATCGAATGACCCCCCCCCCCCCCCCCCCCGCTCTTGGGCAGAGCGAAGGGGAGTGTCAGACTTCTACTGACTAAAAACCGAACCCATGTTCCTTCTTTGCCCTTGCGCCGAGGCCACGTAATCTAGTACAAAATACCGCAAATTAAGTAGACCTCTACGAAACCTCGTAGAGGGTCTACGAAATGTCGTAGAAGGTCTGCTACGCGCTACGCTGCTACGAGCGCTACGACTCGCTATTTTTATTCTTTTTAATTTTAAAGGAACAGTAAGGTACGTTACAGAAACGCGGCAATACTGCAGACGGTATTTTACCGGCTTAATTACGAGACGACTTTCTTGTCCGGTCCGCTGTAATAACTTTGAAGGATAATTAAATACCTGCAGTTAATAAGCTTATAGATCCCACGCTAGTACTTAATTTAATACCCTTACCAAAGGTCCTTATTTATTATATCTATGGTCTAGACCGTATATTAGTGTAATTAGATTTCATAAAAACTGCACTTGAAATTATTATTTTTAATATTGTTCCATGATCTTTCATTGAATATCTACGGGAGTGCAAAAAAATAATTAATGTGCTCTGTACCGAAAGTTATATTCGGACTTCGTATTCAATATTTTGTGGTGCATAAACGACTAATTGAAAAACTGATACCATTCATTCCTGCGCGTATTTGATTACACGTTACTTTATTTTTCTTTTTCATGTTCGGAGCATCCCGCCGGAGCAGTCCATGAAATATTTTTGTCAAAAACTTTTCATCATCCCACTGTGTTCTGTTCTGGTATTGGGATTACCGTTTTCAGAAGGATTTTATTTACCCCTTTCCCACATATTGGTTACCTTTGAGGTTCGAGTTTTCATAGAACACAGTAGCGTCGGTAGCCGGACAAAAATGAAATTGCATTTATTAGCACAGAACAGTAACGACTCTGTCCGAAAAAAAAGGATTCTTTGAATTTACGTTGAAATCATTTCGATCATTTCCGGACGCAGAAACCCTTGTATTCTACAGACATTGTAAAAATGATAAATGGACAACTGTTTTTTTCGAAGTTAAAAGATATAGGTACCTACATATAGACCTTAGGTATACTCGAGTTCGCTTCTGCCCGCGAACGCAGGTATAAGTTACAAAAAACCACCTACGAGGATCCTTACACACTCCTTTGGCTTCGATCAAAGAACATCGAAGGAAAAATACGCTAATTAAACTCAATTTTATTTGATATTTACAATATTTACGATACAAAGGTGCGCGACATCGGAATCACGACGCTCATTCGCTCAAAGAGTTCATTCAGCCGGGATTTCCGTACATTCACCAACATTTTCATTCGAGCCACTGATACCGGGAAACAACAATTAATAATACCTTATGCTGGAGATGGACCTTAAACCTATAAAAATACGGTTTAAAATAGAAAACAGTGAGACGACAGTTGGAACCGTCACGCGATTCCGAACTGTAAACCTTAACGCCTACATTGTCATTTCCAATGAGCTATTATTTACTGAGAGAAAATTTGGTATTTATTTTTGCTTACAACTAAACGTTTGTATATTCAAGTGACAACATTTTTTAATAGGGATATTTACCAAATTCACTATTTGTTTCGAGTTCCCGATATTTCGGCGCTGTTACAAGCACCATGTCACGGATAAACTGAGGTTATTGCAGGCGGATTGTTCAAGTTAGTTGTCTCAAGTGAAGAAAGCTTGTTTACGAACCATACCCAGCTCAACAATTGATTTTAAAATTTTGTTAGTATAATGTTATGAAAAATTGTATGACTTCAAAGGGAGAGAGTGTCTGAGATGCTTTGAAGAGAAGACTGTGGCGTCAACCAGGACATGTTGATGCATAATTATTTTGCAAGTTCTAAGCAACATCCCGACTTAATTAATATGCTGGTACAAGAAGTTACTTTATACATTCGTGAATTTTCATAGTATTCGTTAGTAGTATAAACTTTGTGTTCATAATTTACTGTATACCATTTTATGAGCTCTACTACGAGTATGTCCGAATTGAGAAAAGTTTGTGGAGGGGATATAAGAGTTGGAAGGGCCGCAAGAGTCGACGCCCGTCGGGGCTGCGGATTATCAAAAGGAGCTAAGAAGGAACGTGGACTTCCGCTCTGTCCAGAGCGGGAGTAAACTAGGAGGTGATATTGACATCGTTTTTTAAAGTAATTATGCAAAAATGTTGTAGAAAAATTATCATCGAAATATTTTCTGATATCACGTCCCTGCACTAACCGCGTTTCCTAGAAACTACACGAGCGCAAAAACGGGTGAGGGGGTAAATTAATGAGACTAGTAGCCCGAGCAGCAAAGAAAAAACCGCCCAAGTGCGACTCGGACTCGCGCACGAAGGGTTCCGTACCATTATCTATAAAAATCACGTTTGTTGTATGGGAGCCCCATTAGATATTATTTTATTTTTAGTATTTGTTGTTATAGCGGCAACAGAAACATATAATTTGTGAAAATTTCAACTGTCTAGCTATCGCGGTTCTTGCCTGGTGACAGTCGGCCGGACAGCGAAGTCTTAGTAATAGGGTCCCGTTTTGTATTTTTACCATTTGGATACGGAACCCTAAAAAGGCATAGACGCGCGTGTCGAAAAGGTTACCCATATTAGGAGTTTTAATCTAGTAATTTTTCAGGGTTAAGTGAGAATCTGTAGTGTTAATGTTAACCCGTAGGTATTAGTGGTCTAACTAATCAGTATATGATGTATGTGTGTGGGTGTTTATAATGTGTGTTTATATGTGTGTGTGTGTGTGTATTTTCAGGTTTAGGTAAAGATCTATCTAAGGGTCTTTGTTACCTGAAAATAAACAGAATCTTTTAACTCCTTGTTGTAGATTAAATCGCTCCGAGCTTTGTCAGCAATATCAATATTTAAATAGTTAACTCATTTATTATTAAGGTTAACCCGTAAATTGATTAATCAAATTAATTACCATTAATGTCTTAACGCTGCTAACTGTCTTTTTTTGTTTTTCCGTCATGTTATATTTTCTAATATTTGGTTATGCGTTATATGTTTGTTTTTTTTTTTTGTTATACTCAAGTCACATAACCTGACGTCAACAGCGTAGTGTAATATTATTATGACAACAACTGCATACGTCAAACCGTGGTGCCAACGACTTCTGCCCACCCATTAGTGGCAATAGCGCGAAGATAGCCCGTAATACACTTCCATTACACAGCGATGCATTTTGCATTTATTCACAGAGAATGTCGATTGCGCTTGGTTCCTATAGGTATACCTACCTATATATTGTACGTCTCGAGCGTCGAGCGTTGCGAACTCAGGCGAATGATTTGAGAGACACAGATAGTTCAGAATTTAATAGTGAGGATTCAATTCTTGCTTGTGTTGTGTCGGAGTGGGGCAGTAGACAATGCAAACAAAAGGGTTCATTAAATTTGTGTTTCAAGATATCGATTTTGTAATGTCGTTTTATTCACAAATGTAGGTAGATTTACAGGTTTATTTTTTTGGTTAAAATACGCAATTTTCGAATGCAACATTATTGAATCGTTATGATATTATGTTAAGAGTTGGCATGCAACATGAAGTTGCGAATCTCGACTGGATACTTCGTTTTCGATTAGAAACTTTTCAATTATTCATAGTCTGCCTAGCCTTTTATCCGACTTGACTTTTAACCGAAAAAGAGGGACGTTCTCAATTTTAAAGGCACTTGTTACGTTTTCCATATATTGCTAAAACTGTTCATGTATTTGCGTCTGATAAATCATAATCTCATGTGTATGCGCTGATGATGGAAGATATACATCTACTCAATGGTTAGGAGTTGAAGAAAATTCTTTCAAAATTATACGTATTTATAGACCGTTAATAGAATTCTTTCAGGCTATTATGTTAACCTGATGATGATGGCATCCTAGAGAAATCGAGGACAATCCTCTTTTATAGGCACGAGTAATTTGTGCCTTCGTGTGTTTCGTGCTATTTCTAAAGCTTATTCAAGTAAGTATTCGCTTCTAGCAGTCATGATTTCATGTTGTAGGACGGTATAACCTGTGGCATAACTCCGTGTAAAGGGTAGGTATTGGAGGATAATTATTTAATAAAATATCATGGGGATTATATTATGGTTAAATTCATTCAGTTTATCTAAGTGAGCTGATTTAATGGAAGGTAGGTACCTACCTACTACTCTTCAACGGTAAGAAGTTGAAAGTAATAATGAGGGAATCTTGAAGGTTAGGGTTAGGTTTTCGATATAAAGTTAAATACAAAGTAAATATTTGTAAAGGATATTAGGTACAACAACGGTACAACTAAAATTAGAAAAATAAAAAACATTTTTGCAAATAATAGTGACACATACAGATACAAGAAAAGCTCTTACCTTTGCACCCTTTGCATCTTTCTTTAGGTTTAAATTTATATTAACAAGTTTAAAATAAAAACTAAAACCCGACTACAAACTTTTACGCATTCTAAACGTGTAAGTATGTTGACTAAAACTAAAATATATTATACATATTTGTAATGTGTTATGAGAATTATTGATTAAAACATATTATGAGTATCTCAAAATATTTTTTTTCGAGGTTAGAATCTGACATTTAAATTTCGTCATAACAAAAATTGATAAATTTTAGATAGCCTATGTTACCCGGGCTATTCTTACAAATCTATTGACACCTCATTTATATTCATAGATTGCCAAAATCATTACCCTTCCGGCTTCGCCGTAGTCGGGTAAAAAGAAACCCGACTTCAAAAACACAAAAAAAAAAAAACTTCAAGAAACATCAGCTTCTGAAGTCGGTGGCAAAAAAAAACGAAAACAAACAAACAGCTGTCACGATTTTTCTTCTAAAGTTTATTTGTCACTTTTTTTGTGGTTTTGAAGTCGGTTTTCTTTTCCCGGTCGGCTTCCAGTCGTTACACTGGAAAAGTGATAGTCAGACTTTTCAGATGATCAAATTAATTGAAGTTTCTCTTCATCTGTCCTCTCCCCAAAAAAATTATGTGAGTTCGACTGTCAATCGAACGGTACGCACCATGCAGTTTACGTGATATGACAACAAAAATAAAATTAGGCAAAGCAAAAAAGCTGAAAGCAAATTCACTTTTAAAAGAACGTAAACGAACGTGCGACTAAATACTTAGATCTCAATTAGAAGTTGAGTCATAGTGATTATTGTTAGATTTGACGTTTTTTATTTTGGTATTTTTATTTGCAAAAATGTTAATGCACTTTCTAAATCAAGAAGTTATATTTTAGCTACTTAATTTTCCTTTTTTTGTTTTTTGGGGATTTTGGGAAATCATCAAATAACCAATCCCGCTCTTGGGCAGAGCCCGCAGAGCGAAAGGAGTGTCAGACTTCTACTGACTAAAATCCACCCATGTTCCTTCTTAGCCCTTTATGTCGAGGCCGCGGTATCTCTTGCGAACAACCCGCAGCCCCGACGGGTAGGTACTTTTCCTTCATTCATTTTCTGCTTCTCAGATGCTCAAAAATGAATGAAGTATGGCTTTGAGCTCTGCAAACTCTCCATTGTTAGGATTTGAATTCAAACCTAGCTCAAAGCTCGTACGTGCATAGAGATTATCAGTTCAAATGGAATGGCTAGGAAGTTTAAGTTTATTAATATGCTATTGTGTCCCACTGCTGGTCAAAGGCCTCTACCATTCCTTTCCAACCCTCCCGGTGTTTTGGCTTCTCTGGCCAATCAATCAGGAGCGAGTCCAAATCATCACGCCAGAGCGTTTCTTGGGCCTGCCTCGACGAATGCAAGGACAACGACAAATTTCAGGCAAAAAAAAAACCTTTCGTATTTTGTGCCTGTGATGAAACTGAACAGTATTTTAGGAAAATGGTATGATGTTTAATAGGATAAATGTTCTTGTTCGTGGAACCAAACATTAATTAAATGATTTTGTGCAAACGCGGATTAGATATTTCTCTGTAACGGGGGAGAGCCGGAGAGGGGGAGTACCTAGGGGAAAAGCTCGGACCCACGGCGACACATTTTCAGTATAACATAGCCTCGATTTGTATAGATTTCCAATGATCCGCATAAACTAGTTTTTTAAAGCTTGATTTGTCGCCGATCATTTTCATCCCCCCCTCTAACTTTTGAACCATATGTTTAGAAAATACGAAAAAAATCTGAACAGTAGAACTTTATGGACTTTCTAGGAAAATCATTTTGAACTTGGATGGAAACAGTTTTTTGTACAAAAAAGACAAAAAGTTGTACAAAATAATTTCTGGACTAAGTTTGTAGTAGAATCGTATATGCAAGCATTTTTTTTGAACTTCGTTTACATATTTTATTATCCTGAACGTATCTTTTTTCAAACAAAACAAAATTATTACTACGGAACCCTACACTGAGCGTGGCCCGACACGCTCTTGGCCGGTTTTTTCGATATTGTCATTATTTCGACATAAGACAGATTAGCGCATGCGAGTACTCCTCGAGAGCAGTGGTGGCCCTGTGGTGGCGGCCCCGACTTACGAACAGTAAGTCGTGGGTTCGAACTCGAGCAGGCCCAATACTTGGTGTAATTTACTTTATCACTGCTGCTCTCAAAACGGTGAAGGAAACCGGCATGTTTTAGAACCAACAACTCGAAGACATATTGTGACATCTACCAGCCCACCATCCCTCTCCTAGAGAGGAGGCCTGAGTCCCTGCAGTGGGAACATTAAAGGCTGATGATGATGATGATGACTCCTCGAGTGCAAAGGCGTCAACTGCAAGGAGAAAACTCTTGGAACACCTAGAGGGTTGCGGATGTCCTGATAAGAGTGGAACGATTCAGACGCTTCTGGAGGGAGGTAGGCTGATTGGAGTAACGGCCACCATGACTCATCAACAAGAGTTTACTTACTTAAAAGAATAATTTCGGAAACCAAATTCCTAACATATACCTACCATAGATATAAGGAAGTATTAAAATAATATAAACATAGGCATCATAGATATAATAGACAATACATATAATATGCATATTATATTGTTTCCATTCATCCCAATTCAGGAAGTACGATTAAAATGGGAAAAGAGAGCATGGCTCGTCATAGACATTTCATGAAATTCCGATAACAGAAATAACTTTATCCTCAATGAAGACGAGAATGGTAGGTACATTGAGTTACCATATCTTTTCATTATATATAATGAAAAGATATGGTAACTCAATGTACCTACATTCCAATCTATTACGTCCAGGTTACAGTGAGCTAGATTCAACCTGCGACTTCACCCGCGTATAGGTATTGAATGGAATAATGCAGTTTTCCATCAGTGCAAGAATTTTCAAAATCAAATTGTAAGGTTCTGAGATTTTCCCCAAACTTACAATCGATTTAATCTAATCGAATTGTTTAGATCGTAGGAGCATTTTGGTAGAATCCCTGTTTTCGAATCATTCAGACTAAGATCGAGCACGATACGCGTGAAAGCATTTAGCTCCAGCAACGTTTGGCAAACGACAGTATTACTCATAAGTCATACACTACATGTACTTACATACTGCATACACTTCAACATATACAATACAATCATGTATCTTTCGATCGATAGCTAACTGACATTGACAACCAAAAAAACATCGCCGGTAAACAATTTAATAGGTGCTGTAAAACTTAAAAATATATTAAATCAAAACATTCTCATGCGCATCGAGCTTACGCAAAGCTCTGCATCCCGTTTTTCTTTATTTTAATAACACCTCGTTCATACATTAGGTAGGTACCTACACGTACACATTTTTCTATTACGAAATGCCCCAAATTATTATAACAGTAAGCGCCGAAGTGTCAAGTGTCTTTGCTAGCCTGCTAGCTTCCTGGTGTTGTATTTATAATCGACACACGAAAAACAAACAACGCTTGCCGGCGGCGCGAGCGCGGCTTCATCTCATCTAACCTACATGCTCTCGCGTCGAACACTGCGAGATCTATTGTGCTCATAGTACAGGACTAAATTATAACCTAAATCTGTTCAGCTGGACGAAAAAATGCTGAAAAACGTACCATTGATAGTTGAACGGTGGTGTGCCGGTAGGTACAGGCAACACGAGGGTCGTGTCACTCCCGGGTGCCGCCCGGACCGTAGCCAGGCCGCTGGGAGGGAACACCGGGGGCTCCATAGGGCTCCAGTCCTCTCGGGCCGCGCGCGACTTGCCGTGTGCGCGCGACGACGCCCGCCCGCCGCCTATCTAAAAATAATACGGAAAAATGTAACGTGCGCGCCACCGAAATTCATACGACGCGAATATTTTACCAATACCACTGGTACGCTCGCATTTTGTATGCGATCAGCTGATCGACTGGGCGGACGCATTTTTGATAAGCGTAGGAGACTCTTATTAAAAATTTTAGGCACTTAGAAGCTCTGCACAGTTATTCAACACGCTGCTGGAAATTTTATTTAGTATCAGTCGAAGTTAGAGAAACGTACCTACCTACTTCAGTAGTTTCTTAGTAAGGTATTTTTTTGTTTGACTTTTATGTAAACTTATTGCTAACGAAATAAATAAAAATTGAAACAGACGTTCAGAGAATAAGAAATTATTAACTTGAGCGGCTCCAGGGAAGTGCTAAAAATAAAGAAAAGTGTTTGTTTTGTAATTCTGAAGTCTATTAGAGTACTTACTCTTCCTGAAACCGCTCAAGTCAATGTTTTTTTTATTCTCTGAATGTCTGTTTCTTTCTTAACATTTTATACGTTATAATGAAAATATGTTTTGCTAAATTATATTCTTATTTTTAAGAGGCTTTATTAAATGTTGAAATGAAGAATACTGTTTGAAGTGCTCACTCAAAACAGTATTCATATTTTTTAAATTTGGTTTTGTTAACTTTATACCTTTTGTTTGACTTTGAATGCATTTTCCTTTGCAGTTTTGAATGCAGATTGTTTCAGATGAACAACTTGTTGCTCGGCTTTATTTATCAGGCGCCTAGTGTGAAATGAAGAAATTACGCATTGCATTGAATGTTGTGTTTTATATCAATATTTGTAATCGTATGCTACTTGTTGACAAAAAATCATAGATATTTGATGTAGTAGATATTTCATTTTTATCAAAGGATTCTTGCATTCCTAGTGGAGCGCCTGAAAATTTTCACATAGAAATATATGTAATTCCAATGAAGTGGAACGAAGATTTAAAAAGCTCGAATTTTCATAGGACGTAAAAGTGACCTGTGTGCATCCGGTTCACGGCATTTTGGTTTGTTAAGTTTTCTTTTGACGGTTCTTTATTTTAAAATATTTAATAAAAGTTATGGGTCCGTGATGATTTCTATTTGCCTCTAGAATCCATCGAAGTAAGTATTATTTCTATAGACTGAATACACACAGGTGTCTTTTGACATCATTCATCAGGGGCCCTACGTCTTAAAACAGTCCTAACTTAATCTTAATCCAGTGTGGAAAAGAGATGGCGCTAGACATCCTGTATAGTTATGTTACGTTTTCACAATGGAATAGGATTAAGTTAGGACTGTTTTAAGACGTCATAGTAGGGTACCAGGGCTCGTTTACGGAGACGCGGGGCGTCGCACGGCGCGTGCAGAAGGCTCGTCTCGTGTTTTTTTATTAATTTACTGAGAGAGGATTCCACCGCAACAAACGCTGCTTTTTAAACTAACGTCCGAAAATAGCTTCTCGTAAAATCGACGATTGAAATCGTTAACTTTTTCATACATCGCCATGTGTTTGAATTAAAAACGCAGCCCGCGCCGCGCGACGCCCCGCCTGCACCTGTACGTAAACATGCACTCAGGATGATGTCTGAAAAGGCCACTTAGCAGATCTTATTAGGAAAATAATACGAATTGCGTTAAAATTGGTAAAATGGTCACAGACGCAGTTATAATGAACCATTAATGGTTTATTTTACGAATTTTGTAGTTTTAGTCAGTAGAAGTCTGACACTCCCTACCGCTCTGCCCAGAGTGGGAGGAGTCATTTGATGATTTACCACCCCTAAAGAAAGGCCGACAGCATTAGGTGCAAAGTTCACAATAAAACAAACTTATCACAAACAGTTTATTTTTGTTGCCGATAAAACAACAAATGATACGTCGTCCCGATGGTAAACAATAAAAAATATTCACCCAATTTGGATTGTTTTTTGCTCAGTTAGGACAAATAAAAAAAATCCATACCTAAGTGCGAAATACATTGCTGCATGTTGAACCTAATCGTATTGCGATAAGAACCAGTTTGCGAGGAAGTGTATTGAAAAAATATAATAGGTACCTACCTATTTATTTACCTGTCGCGTGGTAATCGAGACGTCTGCTCCCCTGCTGCACTCGTGACTCGATGTCTACTCCTTAGTCTCCCACACCTTGTCTGGCTCCGAATCTTACTGCAGGTCATTGCTCCTTCATAGGCGGTACCTATCACGGTACGAGGGTGATTCAATAGGGTAGTTGACTAAAAAATCTAACTACTTAGTCCGTCAGATAAATTTCCAAAAAATTTAGGACACGTAGGTATATTTTTCTTTTTTCACGTAAACAATAGGTAAATGAAGACAGTGCTTTGAAAAGTCGTGTGGCGTCACAGTTTGGTAGATTTTTTACCAGAAAGTGACGTCAAAACCCTCCGTCACGCATGATCTTTGACACGTTTTATCTTCGTCAATAAATTCTTATTAATTTGGTAAAACAAAAACACGTACCCAATATATTCTTCGATAATCCAAAAGACGGACCAAACAGAATCATATTTTTTGTAGTCAGTCAACTACCCTATTTCGGAGGCCCTAACATGAGCACGTGATGTACACACGGCTACACATCAAGCTATACAAAACCAGTTAATCTTGGCCTCACTTTACTAGATCTTTTCGCACAATGAACGATCAGATTATACTGGTTTTGTATAGCTTGATGTGTAGCCGTGTGTACCTAAGTACAACGTTAACGTAAATAAGTACGTCGTTTTCTAAATTTAAAATAACCGTTCCTCATAGAATGTTTGAAGTCATCTTTGTCACAGAATGTAAGGCCCCTGGCCTGCTGCGACTTTTTGTAGTGATGCAGTAGCGATGCTGTCGCACCTTCGCCCAGAAAACTTAGTGCATGTATACGTACAGGCGGGGCGTCGCGCGGCGCGTGCTGCGTTTTTAATTCAAACACATGGCGATGTATGAAAAAGTTAACGATTTCAATCGTTGATTTTACGAGAAGCTATTTTCGCACGTTAGTTTAAAATGCAGCTTTTGTTGCGGTGGAGCCGTCTTTCAGTAAATTAATAAAAAAGCACGAAACGAGCCTTCAGCACGCGCCGCGCGACGCCCCGCGTCTCCGCAAACGAGCCATAACGCGCGTTAGAAGCGATGCTGTAGCGTTAATCGCTGCAAAAAGTCCTACGACTTTTCACAAATTCACAATCAACGGACTATCTACCTAGTTTTTTTTTTAAACCAGATTGAATTATTTTGCGTTAATTTTCAACCAGTGTTTATTACAGCGGCGGCCAGTCCGATCAGTCTATCCATCAAATAAAAGTAAGTTAGGTGTTTCATTTCTGACGTAAATGTACCTATGGGAAAAGTTTTTAGGATATCTAACTTTTTCTAGAACTAGCTGATGCCAATGCCTGCATCTTCACTTCGCGTGTATTTTGGTCAAATTATATACCGTACTAAAACCTTCCTCAAAAACCACTCTATCCATTGGTGAAAACAGCTTGAAAATAGGTGCAGTAGCTTTTGAGATTATCGCGAACAGACAGACAGACAGACGCGGCGGAGGATATTGTTTTATAATATGTAGTGATTAGTAAACAACAGGGTTGATTGTGATTCAAGTTTTTCGAAAATTGACTACTTAGGGTTCGTTCACACAGACCGGCTCGGAGAGCATCGGCCGGCGTTATTACATAGGTACTATGCATGTTAGGTTTGCTCTCAAGAATAAAAGAAGTAAAATAAACCTTATTACAATGACTCAAACCTCAGTTTTAAATGTGATTAAAAATCTGTTCTCCTCTCCGAATCGGTCTATGTGAACGGACCCTTACTGACTGTACCTACCTACAATCACGCGCAATATAATGTATACACTTGGCAAAGTTCAAACAGGAATTGACATAATTCTACACATAAACCTTCCTCTTGAATCACTCTATCTATTAAAAGAACCCGCATCAAAATCCGTTGCGTAGTTTTAGAGATCTAAGCATACATAGGGACAGACAGCGGGAAGCGACTTTGTTTTATACTATGTAGTGATATAAACAACAGGATCGATTGCGGATCCAAATTACCCAATTTAAGATCTTCTGAGTACCGTTTTCAGATAAAACGGTACTCAATCTTAAATTTGGGCAACAATGGCCGTTTTAATAACTGAATCTAGTTTATTTCTTATAATCTTAAATTTTACTTGTGAATCGTTACTGTCGTGTGTGTGTGTGTGTGTGTAGAGGATTAAAAGGAGTAAAGGAAACACAAAATTATTGATACATAATTTATTTATCATAAGACAAATACATATTCGAATACACTTAAACTTAAATCGACTAGACCACAAATTAGGCTAATCTATAATGACAAAACCAGGGCGAGAGTGTACTGACAACTTAGGAAACGTTTGCAAGACTATAAACACAGTGGGCTTAAAAATAATGACTTCGAACTTAGCTGGTACAGTATGAGAGCCCTGGTTAAGTAGAAATATGTACTTATTCAAGCTGAAAGTTTGAAGAGTACCATCATTTAGCGTCGAACAACAGTTTAAAGCTGTTTTCTCGATCCTAAGTTTACTCTCATTTTGGGTTGAGAAAATACAAACTGAAAAAGATCAGGTACTCTTCAAAATAATGAAGTTACATTCGTTTTTAACCAAATATCGCATCAGCTATAAATACTTCTCGTCTAAAATGTGTGACGTGTGTAATGTTAACCCGGCAAAAGCGACACTATAAACATTTTATAGATATTTATTTCCTCGTAAAAGCTTGGGATATTACCGGACGCACAACGGATGTATGAAATTCAATTTTTTTGTATTTAGTGAAAAAAGAAATCGTTTCGTGACCTTGTTATTTGTATACGAAGTTAATATCAACATAAAGTTTTTTTTTTGTGTTTTCGTTTTTTTGTTTGAAAAGTATTTATGGCTGAAGCCCGACTTCACCGTACGCTAAGTTTTAGAGGAAGTACAAAAGTTGGCTATAGATTGACAAATTGGCACTGTGTACAAGTAGATATAAAACCGTGACCACTGCCGAGACTGTTAAAAAAATTACTAATTTACATCTTCGTTCCTAGACAACCTTTTTTTTAAAATTCGTTATTGTAGTATAGAAAAATAGTAAAAAAAACCGTAGGTACAAACTCCTGTTGGCAAAAGTGGCCAAAATAGTTAACTCGACAAAGTTGAGCAATTAAGAACAGTGCCAAAAGGTCATACAGTTTACAGTAAAGATTAAAAAATATGTTCAGACTAAGTGCAGTCTATACATTCGTAGGTGAAGTACAAAAGTTAATATGTGAATCTTGTAAGTGGTTTGAGTTATAAGCAGGCGATGGAAAAGAACAACACTAACATCTTTGGTTTATGGATGGACGACACTTGCTTTGACAGATACTCCTGTCAACAAGTTGAACGTTAGCTGTCAACTCGAGCAAGTTACTTGCCATTCACTCTGATACAATCAAATCGTACGTTGACAAATAAAAATAACTACAAACTAAAATGGTGCAAGTCAGACTCGCACCGTGGGTTCCACACAATCACAAACAAACAATCTCAAAGTTTAAAAAATAAATGCAATGAATTCGAGATCTTTAATTTTGGACCCTCACATAACTCCTTAGGATACAAGTAATTTAAAAAATATAAAAAGTTGAGCACTTATCTTAGTTACTCACTAAAGTGCGGAACCCAAAACTTAAAGAGTACAAAATAAATAATTAAAAAACGCAACAATAAAAGTTTTACGATAACATATTTTTTGCTTCTGGCAATTTTTAGCTCGCATGACATGATTAAATGTTACAAGTTCACTCCTAATTCGATCCTAATTCTGGTTTGAAAGCGGTCGGATACACTGTTACTTTAATTTATTTTTGGAGTGCTTGAGGTTTAAAACGTGTGCGTGTCACAAATAGTTGAAGTTACGGAGATCATGAATCCGTATCAACGGACAACATGAAATAAGCTATTGGTAGTTCAACATCGGGGTAACCATCGCTAGTCGGACCCGGGCCACTACCTTCAAACCGAGGCGAAAATGGCTTTGTCTTTTGTACGTAGGTACACACTTTTAAATTCGATTGAAAGTAAAACTAAGCGTAACAGAAAAAAAAAATATTTTATTTTGAACCTATATAAAAAATGACATCCAAAAATCGACATTTGAGCTATTCTCATAGAGATAGCTTTTATCGATGACTTGAGTGTCCGACCGTTTTCAAGTAGCCTAAAGAAATGAGCTATAAAGCTCTTAAATACAGACCTTTATTCCTAAAAAGCCACCGCCATGATTTCTCGAAAGCATGGCCTTATATTTAAAATTTAATAATACTTTAATTTATTTTCCTATCCTTCCGATCTCCATCTTTCAGCGTTAATGCGACGAGCGGAATACAGACATAGTGTTTTCAAAATACAAAAAAAAAGAAATCAAATTAAGAAAAACACGTTTTTGTTGTGTTGTTGTTATTTCAATCATTCGACGCGTAAGCCGATCAAATCAAAAACTGCTTGTATTCACGCTTAAATTAAGACGTTGCCTAATGTCAGTGCAAATGGGAGGCTAACTTTTTTTCTGCTATACTAATGTACTGCTACGTAGACTGCGGTAACATGAACGCAAAAAAATACAATCAAAATGATAAAAATAATCTGGTAACACTATGTTGAAATTCCTGCCGTCGATACGCACTCAGTACGCTTAGCAAAAAATATGTTATAAAAATATTACTTCTCACTACTCATTTATATTAGGATTTTTTTACAAAAATAGGGTACAAAATCTAAATAGAAGAGGGTACTTCACACCAACCATCGGCTCATGCTACATGTTGAGTATCCATGACACACATTCTGTTTCATTGGGCAAATAGTTGATCCACCCGCCCACCCTACCCTCCTCTTAAAAATATCGGTTTTAAGACAAAAAATCAAACCTTATAAATTAAGAATTCCTTGAAAATAAAAAAGTAGTTTTAGGCCAGCTAAAACTGTTAAAAATAATGTTATAATAAATTAAATATTTTTTGTATGACCTTACTAAGGGTCTTAATAATTAAATCTTAAATAAAACGTCTCTAATGTAAAAGTCTTACAAATTAAGTGTTTTTTTTTTAACTACATTATTCGCCGACCTGCTTTCTGATTTAAAGGATGAAATACGTATATGTGTGATGAAGTTCATTTATACTGGTTTTTTTTTTATTTTTTTTGTAGCCTGAACGACCAATATATCTTGTGCCGGACAATTTATTAGTTTGAACTTCAACATGAGCAATTATTATAGGTATCTTAATACAGGTTTCAGTAAGGAAAATTTAACTCGAGTACAACACAATAAAAAATTTAAAAAAATGAGAACTATATACTTATTACTACGAAACATCATCTACAACTTACATACTAGACGCAGACTGAAAGTGATCGAAAGTTTTGTCGTGAATTCGCATTTTCTCGAAATCACTAAAGCTATTAGCCCTTTTGTTAAGTAAGCCAATTAAGACCTTGTGGTCTTAGATATAAGAAGGCTGGAGAAAAAGGGGCTTTTTTAAATAAAAAATATATATGTGAGTTTGGCCGGCCTCTGCCGTGCTTCCCAGAGGTGGCCAAACTTTCAGTCCGCTATATGAAGCAGGAAAGGATCGTTTTTTTTTTTAATTTTAATGGAATGTTGAGTAATACTAACTACTTTTTTTAGTTTTTTGTTGTTTTGTTTTTCATCTGCTACAAGGACAGGACATAAGAGATTGCCAAACAGAGATCCTTTCCTCCAACTCACTACGAAGACCAAATTGGTTCACTAATTGAGCCACTAAAATCGTTGAGATAGCTTTTCTCCTAATTACTACGAAGGACATTGCCTTAGAAAAAAAATAGACTCATAATTGAGCCACTAAAGACCATCCAGATGGCTTTCCTCCTAATCACTACGAAGGGCATTGCCTTACAAAAAAATAGACTCATAATTGAGCCACTAAAGACCATCGGGATGGCTTGCTTTCTACTTACTATGAACGGTATTTGCTTCAGAAACCTAAAGGACTCATGATGTAATTGAGCCACTAAAGACCATCGAGATGGTTTTCCTACTCTCTACGAACGGTATTTGCTTCAGAAACCTAAAGGACTCATGATGTAATTGAGCCACTAAAGACCATCGAGATGGTTTTCCTACTCTCTACGAACGGTATTTGCTTCAGAAACCTAAAGGACTCATGATGTAATTGAGCCACTAAAGACCATCGAGATGGTTTTCCTACTCTCTACGAACGGTATTTGCTTCAGAAACCTAAAGGACTCATGATGTAATTGAGCCACTAAAGACCATCGAGATGGTTTTCCTACTCTCTACGAACGGTATTTGCTTCAGAAACCTAAAGGACTCATGATGTAATTGAGCCACTAAAGACCATCGAGATGGTTTTCCTACTCTCTACGAACGGTATTTGCTTCAGAAACCTAAAGGACTCATGATGTAATTGAGCCACTAAAGACCATCGAGATGGTTTTCCTACTCTCTACGAACGGTATTTGCTTGAGAAACCAGAAGGACTCATAATATAATTGAGCCACTAAAGACCATCAAGATGGGTGCAGGCACGAGCACCCATGCGGATGTAAAGAAGAGAAGGGTACGAGGGTACGAAGTAAAGAACGCTTACACATGAGCGATATCGGGGATCTTGCGGTTGTTGTTGCGGCGCCCTTTCCCCTTGATATCAATGTTTCCATTCTGCTCCACCACAGTATCTCTCATCCTCGGGGCAGGGTTGTTGTTCTTCTCGAAAGAGCTGCCACCCCAGACGCTGGACACATCCTTCATCACCTTATGTAGGGCGTTCTCCCGAACAGCCATGGAAACTGTCTTACTACGCTGCTTCTTCTCGTTGAAGGTAACTACTACCTGTGCTGGCTCCTTCTGCGCGGTGGTGCGGTGGTGGTTGGCCACGTAATCAGATGATGAGCTGGAAGGCTGGTAGTGGTACTTCAGCTTGTAGCGTAGCCCGCACCGGCAGGCTTTCAGAGCTTGCTCGCGCCTGTAAACAAGGACTACGTTAGACTGGAAAGGGAACTTATACATTGGCGTCACAATAAATATGGACATTTATAAACATAGTGTCCCTAATTTCGTTCGTTCATGGTCAATCTCAAAACGTCCAACATATTATTGGGAATTGGACGTTTCGAGAATTTTACATTTTGATATCGTTGGACATTTTGGGAATTGGACATTTTAATCGTGGACGATTTCGTTTTGCAGTGGTTTAAAAGGTAGCGATAGTTGAAAATTCGACTCTGCAAATAGCAAGCTTTTGTACCTATGTGGAAGTCCACATATCGACGGCGAAGTGCCAATAACTCCTAAGTTACAAAATACAAATTTCCTAGGAGATTTCATAAAAACATGCGAATAACGCTTTTAAATTCAAAACGATAAAAAGTGAATTTCGTGAAAATTGTTAGTTAGGCACTTCGCCGTCGATATAAAAAAAGGGTTGGGCTAAGGTTTAACTGCAGTAGGTTCGGTAGCCAGCATTAAACAGTCGCCGCCTCCATCTATTTACCGCTCAGCTTGCTGTTGCTAGATCGCTTAGTTTTAGGCCGCTTTCACGTTAGGAGGTTAGCATCGTGACAGTCGCGGCAGAAGCACATTCCTTCACATTTATAAGAACAGCCCTAACCACCCGATAGTATTTGTTTATAGTCGCGCTGATAACGTCGTAATGTTTTTCGTAATTTTCGTAATTTGACGGCACGGTTGGCGCAGTGGCTAAGCGATTGGACTGCTGCGTTGCGTGTCGCGGGTTCGATCCCCGCACGGAACAAATATTTGTATGACCTGCAGATAGTTGTTTCGGGTCTGGGTATTTGTGTATGTGAGTTTATATGTTTGTGAACGCACCCACGATACAGGAGAAATTCCTAGTGTGGGGCAACGTTTTAAAATAAAAATGTGAAAGCGGTCTTACAGGTATGTTTCAGTTAAATTCTGAAAAAACGATTCCAAAGAAAGACGAATTCTTAACTCGCATACTTTTTCTAGTGCAACTGCACAATTGATTACACTACATATTGTCGATATACTTATTACTTTCAAGTGAACTTGACAAGTCAAAAAACATCCAAACCGAACACGTCAATCGGCCCAGTAATTGAACTTGCTATCCGAGGTACCGCGGAAACTCGGTGTGATATTGGATGGTTACCATCCACAGACCAACCTCAGCAAGCACGGCTTAACCTAAAGCTCAACTTGAATGGCTGGCTGCATTAAGGCACGAGCTCCTCAAAATAATATAATAAGAATAATGTATTTAAGAAAAAAGATAATACAATAAGGTGTACATTTATAAGGCACAGTGTTGCTTCACATACAAAGTTATAATTAGTACTTATAAGTAAACTACACCTAAAATATATTTAAGAGTTACAAAAAGTGGTAATTTAAACTTCAAATTTTTATAATATAGCGTGTCATCAGATATGTTGAAGCGTATACTAAAGCACTGTAACTCTAAGTAAAGCTTTAGTAGATAATTTTATCCTTAGATTTGGACTACCAAAAACAATAGCAACTGACCGAGGTGCTGAATTTATGTCATCAACAGATGGAACAGGTTTGTAAGCTTTTAAACATTGATACAGTATCATCAACTGCCTACCATCATCAATATAATAAATAATAAACAGATACGAGATTAAAAAAAAAAAAACAAATGCAAGTCGGACTTGAACATGAAGGGTTCCGTTTCATGACATCTTATAGGTTATCCTGTAATCTATACGTGTTGAACTAATTTCTGTATTTTTTTAAGAATAAATTAAGGTTCAGTAATTTCGGAGATAAGGGGAGGGGGGTGGAATGGTCGGACAGACGACACACAAGTGATCCTATAAGGATTCCGTTTTTTCCTTTTGAGGTAGGGAACCCTAAAAACTGTGCGAGAACCTTTTGAAATTCGCCTGTGTATTTTTTAGATTGATAAATTCAATTACTCGTAGTGCAAGAGATGCCGCGAGCCGCCATTGTATACAAATAAGAGCAAAAGGAAATCTGTGTTCGACAAAATGACATACCAGTAGCCGCACGACGCAGTGTTTGAAAAAAAAACAAAGGTGATGTCTAGCTAGACGTCATATTCTTATTAAATTAATTACGTTATTAATATTAATTTGCTTATCTATACTAATATTATAAAGAAGTAAAGTTTGTGTGTTTGTATATTTGTTAAATTGTAAGGGGTAATCTCGGGATCTACTGTACCGATTTTAAAAATTCTTTCACCAATAGAAAGCCACATTATTGCTGAATGTCATAGGCTACTTTTTATCCCTGTATTCCCACGGGAACGGGATCTACGCGGGTGAAACCGCGGGACCGCCGCTAGTTATGTATATTTTTGACGGTTGGAGATGAACTGGCTATGGAGCATGTTATTTAAGAGGATTTATGAAGGGAGAATAGTTTCAGTTCGTACGTATTTCAGTTAATAGTTGATGAGACAAGGTAGCCCGCAAAATTCACCTTTTTCATCAAATACATAGTCATATTAGTCACTCAAGAGACTTATATGAACTGAGGCGGTTGTATTGGTGATTTTAATCATTATTACTAAGTAAAGTCACATTTGTTACGGCCGCGAATCCTATTTTATTAACATACCCTGACACTGATCGGTAAATTGCAAAGTAAATAAAATCGAATTTCGCGGGCTACCTTGTGCATTCACCTTAACAAAAAAAAACTCCGTAGGTTTTGAAAATAATCTGGGTTTTAATAAGTTATATTCGTTCCAATCAAGTTAATTAAATATAGGTATGTATTTATAGGTACCATTTGATTAGGCTACGATTTCTTATGTCAATGATAAACTTAAACTTTCCTCTCGCAGGTCTGCTGGAAGAAATTTCTTTTGAAATAAGCAGTACCTTTGTGCTCTTCTATTTGTTATGTTTTTATCCATTTTTGTATGTTGTGTGTGCATAAATAAATAAATTATAGTTTTTTAAAAATATCTTACAGACCTACTGGTCACAAAAATGTTTCAAGAAAACCACATTCATGAATGTAGTAAAAAAATCTCATCAGTATAAATTAGTCGAATTTCAAGATATTTATTAACCTTCAAGAAGGCGCGCGGTGTCGAAAAGACCGCACTAAACACATTTTCGTTAATAATATTAGTATTACTCGTCACATGCATTTCAAATCCTTAGTACCTTCTTATATTGTAACTGTGTGCGAAATAAATAGTTTACCTACACCCTCCGCGCTCTCTCCATCGGCTCCATCCCATAGATGGCTTTTGTTTTTGTGGCGGCGCAGGCGTCGAAAGCACGCCACGCGCCGAAAAGGTTACGCGCGACTTTCAACGCGGTCTATTACATCTTCGGCTGTCAACCAATTTTATTGAATTTTGTCATGTAACAGTGTTTTTTTTTTATAAATAAGTGCAATAATTGAGGTAATACAAAGAAAACGTAAAGAAACTGAATCAGGGCTTAGTGACCGGTTCAGAAACATCCGACAACATCGTTCCAGAGGAAACTCAATCTTTCGAGGAATCGGGTAGCTCGGTTTCAGATGAAGGAGAATTTGCCACTTATAAGTACACTCAGAAGTAATCAGGTGTTATACGGGGAGTGATACATAAGGATAAGTGGCAAAACACAAATAACAACCGGGTGGGGGGTCCGGGAGGGGGTCCGAGCATTGATGAAGAAGCTGATCCGGTAGAAAAATTTATAGTTTTGATATTTTATTGTCTTTAGTAGTCTTAAGTACTTACACTAATTGATTTTGAGTTTCTATATGGCTGTTTAATCCAAAGAATGTCTGAGTTACGTTATTTGATTTAAAAATTTATTTTCTCTGTTGTTGAGTAATTATTTTTGTGTAATTTGAGTTTAAACATAAGGATAATGCTTCCGAGTACAAAAAATAACATAGTTATTAATTAATTATTGTTTTATTCCTCTAATATATCCCATAGGTCTTTTCGATTACGCGCGACCGCTACCGTTACAAACAACCGCGCGCCTGCTTGAAGGTTAAAAAATATCTAATTATTGTGAACTTTGAATTTTATTGTTTTTGCGTATTCGTTAGTAATGTATACTAAGTTGCAGAGTACCAGCGACTGTACACTGTATGTACAACATACATCAAAGCTTTCGGGCCGCCGACGGACGTCAGGTATCAATTTCAATTTACCTCAAAGCGTCATTGCAACCATGTACTGATCAGCGAATCGATCTAGGCATTGTTCTATCAAACGTGGATGGAAGCCTGAACCAGGACACTATTATGCTCTATCTATTGAATATTCAATGTCACAAGATTCAAGATAGTTTCAAATGTGACACTATTGTCTTAGTAAGGATATCGTTATCAGGTTCGTATTATCGTGTCCGGCCTGTCCTGTTACTTGCACATCACAGGAGCTGATGGAGGTCACTGAAAGTGCTAAAGTCGTCGGGAAATTATTGGCCGACTCAATTTGCCATCGACACGCTAAGAAGAAGAAGAAGGTGATACTAAGAATTGCAATTTAGCTCTTGTTTATTTTGAATGTTTGTTAGATTGTACCGCAAAGCACAGAGAGTAACATTAGTTAACCCATCTCTATCAATCTATGGAGCGCGTACTACAAAAGTATTTTTGACGGCACGGTTGGCGCAGCGGCTGAGCGATTGAACTGCTGCGCTGCGTGTCGCGGGTTCGATCCCCGCACGGAACAAATATTTGTATGGCCTACAGATAGTTGTTTCGGGTCTGGGTGTGTTTGTGCAGTTTAATGTTTGTGAACGCACCCACGACACAGGAGAAATTCCTAGTGTAGGCAAAGTTTAAAAAAAAAATCGGTTGTCTGTAAAATCGGTTTACTGACGATAGTTGAACGTTGCAACGTCATAAGAAAATAAAACAAAAGAATTGACACGCCGTTGCTATGGAACGCCTCAGAGCGACGTAACGCCGCATGACGTGATCTTTTTTCGTGCGTGCAGCCGGCCATCGAATTATAAGACGTTATCACGTCAAAAAAAAAATGAAATTGTGGCAATGATCTTGGTTAAAGCGGTGTCTCCACTACACCGCTTTAAGGGGACGGTGAACGAACATTTCTCCATACAAACGTAATACCAAAATCATTCGCGATACGAACGTATTACCAACTTAAAATTATGTTATTCGGATACAGACGATATTTATCTAGGTTCCTATTAAACTTTTTTTTTTTAAACATTTACTATTTACGAAATGCAAGCGAATTGCATTTCGTCAATAGTAAATAGCAATTCGCTTGCAAAGGGAGTTATATAGGGGATGAAAGTTTGTATGGAAAATCGTCATGTTCACGTGGGCGAAGCCGCTGGCAAAAGCTAGTCGGAAATTATAGAAGAACTGACACTTGAACTAACATTTCTAATATGAGTTTACAACTGCCATGTTACTTTGTTGGTAATTTCTTTGTACCGTTGCTATATACTATAATGTATGTCTGATTGTTTTTGCTGTAGGGGCAAGCCTTTTACCATCAAACGAGCAGTAATCCACTTCGAGCCCATAGGGTGTTACGGACTTTTCAACAAAAAATTAATACAAAGAATCACGGGAATCGATCTTCTTATACAGTTGAGTATTCAGTAAATAAATAACTCACTGATGAGTTAATTAAAATGTAAGTTGTTTCTGTGCGCTGAATTATGTGCTGTGCAATTCACAATACTCAGCTCAACGCCAAGGATTGGAAATTCAATAATCGGTAAAAAGATCAAAGCGAAAGTCATCGAAGCGAACGAGCGAACGTCGGAGCTACTTGATAACAAAAAAAAATTCTACCAACAGTTCCTGAAAATCAAGTGAATCTTCCGATTGTCTTTTTTTATTTTTTTTTCCCTACGGTATTAAGTTCTCCTGTATCGTGAGCGCGTTTACAAACCTTCAATGTCACATACACAACCCAATCACCCAGACCCGAAACAACTATCATACGCACGACACACAGCGCAGCAGTCAATCGCTTAACAAAAACTTGTAAGATATTACTCGTTACTAACAATTTATTGAAGAGTAAAGAATATTTATAAAAAAAAACTTCTTAATCATTAAAAATAATATATGGAGTCCTGTATGTACATCAAATAATTAAAATTCCGAAAACCGTACAAGAACTAGATCCACTGTAGGTACAATAATGGTGTGCATCCACTTTACGCTATTACGCAGAATATTAAAGCTTCAGTAAATCGAGAATTTAAAAGGAGAAAATTATGAAAACAGAGCTGTATTTTTGCAACGTTGAAAACACTTTATGGCTTTTTGAAAATTAATACGAAACCTTATTTTAACAAGTTCGGATAAATGATGAAACTAGAGATATTCTGGCCAGGAAAATCGGACGAATGTAAAACCTATTTACAATTAATTATTCCCTTTGATATGTCTACTTCTTGCATTGTACATACATTCAATAATCTGGTACAGCATCAAGCATTGAAAAACGTTCAAAGTTTATTTAAATGTATCTGTGGACTACGGGGAAACTTGTTAAAATTATAGTTGAAATTAATTCTACATAACGAAATGGATGTTATGAAAGTCCTGGCTTTTATTTTTAAGTAATACTAGCTGTTGCCAGCGGCTTCACCCGCTACAACTCGAAAATTATCCCACGGGAAGATAAAATCGGGATAAAAACTATCCCCTATGTGTTAATCTAGGTTATAAACTATCTGGGTACCAAATTTTATCCAAATCCGTTCAGTAGTTTTTGCGTGGAGAAATAACAAACATACACACTCACACACAAGCTTTCGCCTTTATAATATTAGCGTGATATTCATATCCACCATCTTTGATTCCTTTAATTAATTATGTACGGTATAACGATGTAACGGTGAAGGAAAACATCGCGAGTAATAATGTCTTAAAACCAAAAAAATCGAAGACATGTGACATTTACCAACCCGCATTGACCCCGCGTGGTGGATTATATAGCCCATCCCTCTCCTAGATAGGAGGCCTGAGTCCTTCCAGTGGGAACATTATAGGCTGATGATGATTATGTAAAAACTACAAAAGAAACAAAAATATGTTTTTTTTTTTTATACCTAATTATATTGTTCAATAAACATTTAACCTTATTTTGCTCGCAGGTTTGCCTGGGACAAAGGAAACTAACCCCAGAAAACATACTACATAATATATTGAATGCATCGTCAGATTTTGCGAATGTACCAAATATTTATTTTGATCGGACGCAAACAAAATATAATAAAGATTTATTCAAAATGTTGTATTCCGTTACATAATAGGAACAAATCGACCGTATGAATACCGTGTTTTGGGAGGCTAATAACCAGCTATCAGGAGTATCAGGTAGCCAGCGTTGAACCAGAGAACACTAATTATACCGGAATACATTGGAAAATGAATAGTGTATGTATGTTATGCAATTTACCGAAATCCTTATATTTGTGTTTCAGTGATGTGGGCGCTTCTATTCCACGCGCAATTAGTACCTACCGAATGAAATCAATGCTTTAGTTGCATGTTGAATTTGTTATCTCTAAAGGTTATTATTATTATTTGTGATGTATCTGAACTACCTCACAATAAATAAAGAGGGAAAGGAAGGCCAAAGAAAATATCATCATCATCAGCCTATTAATGTTCCCACTGCAGGGACTCAGGCCTCCTCTCTTTGAGAGGGAATGGGCTTTAATCTACCACGCGGGCCCAGTGCGGATTGGAAAGGAAATATGGATGGATCATAATATGAGGAATGGTATGAATGAGAAAGGAGTAAATGCCACCTTGACGTCTAACAGGGAAGAATGGAAGAAGAAAACGTGTTGCGCCGACCCCAAATAGAATGAGATAAGGGCAGAAAAAGTCAAAGTCACCCAAAGAGCAATGGAGAGGGCTATGCTCGAAGTTCCCTTGCGTGATCAAATCAGAAATGAGGACATCCGCATGAGAACCAAGGTTACCGACGTAGCCCGAAGAATCACCAGACTTAAGTGGCAATGGGCAGGGCACATTGCTCGCAGAACGGATGGCCGATGGGGCCGAAAAATTCTGGAATGGCGACCGCGAACCGGAAGACGTTGCGTTGGACGGCCTCCCACTAGGTGGACCGATGACCTGGTCAAGGTTGCGGGAACCCGCTGGATGAGAGACGCACGGGACCGGTCAATGTGGCGACACCTGGGGGAGGGCTATGTCCAGCAGTGGACGTCTTTTGGCTGAAATGATGAAGGGCAGAAAGATAATGATCTGAACTATCTCACTACAACCCGTTTTTAAAATCCTACATCAATAAATTATCCATAATTATGCAGTTTACGTTTTGTATGTGTTATTTTTAAGCTTTTCTTATGTTCACTTTTTTGAGGAGGCTTAATAAGAACTGACACTCAGGTCGATCTTTAGGTAAAGCTGTGCTTGCCCAGATCGGTCTGTGGATGGGTGACTGCCCGACATACCGAGTTTCCTCCGTGCCTCGGAAAGCACGTTAAGCTGTTGGTCCCGGCTGCCATATATATATATAGATCTTTGGCAGTCGTTACAGGTAGTCAGTGACCTGAAATTCTGACATCCAGTCTTACCAAAGTATTATCTAGTATTAACTGGGTTGTGGAGGCAGTCGCTCCATGTAAAATACTGGTATTCAGCTGCATCCGGTTAGACTGGAAGCCGACCCCAATATAGTTGGGAAAAGGCTAGGCAGATGATGATTATGTTCACTTTTTTGTTTTATTCATCACCTGCCTATATAGCCTTTCCCGGGTTGGCTTCCAGTCTAACCGGATGCAGCTGAATACACGTATTTTACATGGATCTTACTGCCTATCTGACCTCGTCAACCCAGTAAGTACTGGATAATAAAATACCCCTTGATAAGATTGTCAGAGTTTCGGGTCACTAACTACCTGTTACGACTGTCAAAGATGTTAATTAATTTTAATAATTTTGTTTTGTGGTGAACGAGACATATAAATTTTCCTTACGTTTGTATGTTCAATTGACATGTAGATACCTAAAGATAAACGCAAAGCCGGTGTCGCAAAGGTGGTGTCGGCCCCGACTTACGAACAGTAGGTCGTGGGTTCGAACCCAGGCAGGCGCATTACTTTGTGTAATTTATTTCATCACCGCTGCTCTAAAAACGGTGAAGGAAAACATCGTGAGGAAACCGGCATGTCTTAGAACCAAAAAATTCGAAGACATGTGACATCTGCCAATCCGCACTGGGCCCGCGTGGGATCCATCACCACCCTCTCCTAGAGAGGAGGCCTGAGTCCCTGCAGTGGGAACATTATAGGCTGATGATGAAACGCAAAGCAGTACAGTAAGAGATTCATTTCAACATACGTAGCTTTTGAGTTGTCATTAACTGCGGTACTCACAGATATTTAATGATTACTTAAGCCGTCACTTAGTAAAGATTTGACATACGTTTGTATGACAAAACTGTCAAAACCTTTACTAAGTAATGGCATAAGTAATCATTAAAGCTCTCAGTGTGCGGCAATAAAGCTTTCATTTCTATCGTTGATTTTTGAATGTATCTCTTGCTGTAGTAGCACAGGCGAGTCGCGAGCGGCTCTTTAGCAAATGATAAAAATATGTTTCATTACAAACTTGTTTATACATACCTCAGACCAACAAAAAAAGGAAGACGGCGCGCCACGAACATCAAAAGTGAAGCCAACTTTTTATCTATGTGTGTAGACAATGTCTAGTGAAGTCGTGACGTTCTAGGAGAAATGCGTGTGGTTTTAGTGTAGGTGTGTGCGTGAGCTTGTATGTTTACTTGCTATAGGCGTGTGGTTTTGTGGCTTCACTGTTTGTGTTCGCGGCGCGCCGTCTTTCTTTTTTTCTTGGTCTGAGATACATACATGGCTAATGTCACATTGTTCAGGAGTTTCGTTAAGTCATAGTGAGTTAAATCTTAGTAGAGCGTCCACTACATTTTTTATAAAGCAAGATCTTACGCGATCCGCTCTGTGATACACACAGATGTGTATTGACCGCAAAAAAACGTTACTTGAAGTTATCATTATTCATAGTAAAAAAACAATAAATTTCATTTTCGTGCTTTTTTTACAACCAAAAAATAAAACCAATATAATATCAATTTATATAACAAAATAGTTTTCTCCTTATTATTATTTATTTATTTTTGTACTCTACCACAGAGCTGTCTTATTTGACCCTAAGGTTGACTGGTAGAGAATGCCTTGTGGCATTAAGTCCGCCTATGTACCACTATTGTACATGAAGTTTAAATAAATAAATAAATATAATTTGGTCCCTGAATCGTATGAGCGCCTATACAATCCAGAGGCCAAGTTTCATTGGCCCGTAGAAGAAATTGTATACAATATAGCATACCGTAAGAATATAGATATAAAAAAATAATTGTAGGTAATTGTGTGTACGTAACCCTCGTTGTGCGAATTTCGCACTGGACCGGTTTTTTTTTTATAGACCTTGATACGTTCATATCTCGCCGAGATATCGGTCTTCAAATGGAAAAGGACACTTTTGTCTATGATGTATCGAGATTTTTTTTTTGCTGGTTTTTCTACTCAAAAGCCGCTGACTGACGCTATAAAATTTTAAAGTGCTCATCAAAAACTAGACACTTATTACCAAAAGTGGATAACCATTATCGCGTAAGACAAGCTAAGGATGTGTGTGACTGAAAATATTTCTGTTTCTAGCTGGTCTAACTTTGTCAATGGCGCGTTATTTTTCTAAAAAAAAACGTGTCACTAATTTTATTAACGAGTAGATTATCTCAGTATTTATATTAATAAAAGGATTAACAATAAAGTAAGAAAAATATACAAAGAAAATGATGATTTCTCTGTTTTTATCAACCCTCGTTGGTTAGACTCGTCGCGTTGCTTTGTACAGTCGAACAAAATAAGTATACAGATGGAGTTTTTTATAATTCTAGAACACTGAAAATAGTATTTGTGAATGTCGGGATAAAGTTTTTCGTATTATTGCACCTCGCCGGTGCAAACTCGCAGAAGAAATAGTTCTCGGAAGTGGACTGCTAAACACGACGGATTCCTAGAAGCCGCTCCTTTAACATAACATTTCAATATTCTAAAGGAAATAAATATCGAAAGCAGAAGAAATAGTTCTCGGAAATGAACTGCTGAACACGACGGATTTCCTAGAAGCTGCTCCTTTGAGATAACATTTCAATATCCTACAAGAAATAAATATCGAAAGGTACTAAAATTCAAAATCTGAGATAATTTATAATTAATATTCAAGGAAAATACCTAAATTATTATAATCTCATGTACATGATATTAATAACAAATAAGTACTTAAAAGTTTGCTAAGTTCATACTTAGTTTACGATTGTTAATAAAAAGTACCTACAACAATAAACCGTTGCAACAGAATTTGAACTTTGTCACATACGACATTTCGTTAAGTGTTCCAAAAAAGATGAATTATCATAGATTTTGAATTCACATTACACAGTAATAATTTATTGACATCACCTGTGGGATTGGCAGTTGAAAAAGAAAATGACCTGTAGGATTGACAGTTGAAAAAGAAATTGACCTGTAGGATTGACAGTTGAAAAAGAATATGGCGCCTAATGAGCCACCCGTAGCTGAAATGGAAACAAATTCAAGTTAAATGTACTTACTCTTCTACTTCCTTCTCTCTCTGTTCGAGCTGCAGTCTATAAGCACAGACTTCGAGGTACAGCTCGTTCGCGTGCTTGATGTGCTTCTCGTATACGTCTCTCATGTCAATCTCCATCCTCATGTCTTCGAAACCCTCAAGCCCGGCTGCGCCTTCTTGAATATTAGATCCCGTTAATCTAGGAAGTAATGATACTGTTAATATAAGCCTTGGTAAAAGAACTATCGATACACACCTATTGCTAAAAGGACAAAGGCTTATCTGCCTAACCTTTTCCTAACTGTTTTGGGGTTGGCTTCCAATATAACCGGATGCAGCTGAATATCAATATTTTATAAACAGCGACTGCCTATCTGACCTCAAAACCCTAGTTAATACTGGGTTTTTCTTCGTTCCTCAAGATGGATTAATAAAGATGGATGGATGGATGGATTAAGATGGATTGGATTTTATTGGATGGATGGATAAGATTGGATGGATTGGATGGATAGAATGGATTATTGATGGATTTATTTATAACATTAAAGTCTAATATAACTGCATTACCTATTCACTTTCTAGTGGTACCCATAAATCTTTTTGAACATATTCCCTAAAATATTGAAAAAACCTCATCTATATCCGTTGCACAGACCAAACTTAACCTGAAGATTGATCGGAGCGGATGATAAACTCCTAACTCACCACGTCATTAATTATATTTAACTGCTTCTATATTAAAATTACACCACCAACGGACTGCACAAACTAGTAAAAAAATCCAGATTTACCCTATCTTAAACATTGAGTTTAGAATTTTAGTTTAAAAATAAATTAAATTGTATTACATAATATTATAGTTGTATTCCTGTTCAACACAAAAATCAGAAACGCGCGGTTAATCCCACAAATAAAAACCGAAGAGAAATATTTAAAATCAACAGAATAAAAATTTTAAAACACCAAAATAAAAAAAAATAGAAACGGCGTTAAAATAAATCATAAACTTCTCGAAAATTACCGCGGTTGCATTAAAATACGGCTTAACCCAAATATAAAAGATATTTAAAACGGCACAAAAATCGGATAAGTTTCTAAAAACTTACCTCGCAAAAAATCGCTTCATACTATCTTGAACTTCTTGTTGCCAAAAAACTTGCGATTTTTGAAAAATATCGGCGGGACAAGTTTTTAACTCGTCCGCCGATATTTCTAAATTAGCTGCGATGATCCGGAAGGGCGGCCTAGAACAACCCTTTCATGAAATTCCAATCAAATACTCACTCGAAATTAAACTAGTGATGAAAGCAAGCGAGCCGTGTGTCTGTCAGCACGGCATAGGCTACACTGGCCGGAAAAGTGAACTGCTAGCCACGGAGCGTCCACTCGCCGCAAGTGTCGGAAGCGCAATGCCTGTTGCGCCTGTGTCGACTAGCCGTGCAACACGCATCCCTCGTAAATAACCAACATCATTTTTTGCGCATGTCAAAACGATGCGTTCAGGGATTACAACCCTACCACCAGTTCTCATTCTCATGTCACGATTTTGCATTTTGTATGTGTTTGGGAAAACATGCATATTTTGTCACAACAGTAAGAAAATTGACGTATTTTTCATGTCAAAGTACAGAAATACGATTTTACAGGATTAACATTATTGTTATGTGAATTCGTGAGAAAATTGGACATAGTTAAAAATAACGGGGCTTCCAAGTATGTTCAATTTTATAAATAACTAACGGACGTCCCGTGGTTTCACCCGCGTAGATCCCGTTCCCGTGGGAATACAGGGATAAAAAGCCTATGACACTCAGCAATAATGTGGCTTTCTATTGGTGATAGAAATTTTAAAATCGGTTCAGTAGATCCCGAGATTACCCCTTACAATTGAACAAATACACAAACTTTACTTCTTTATAATATTAGTATAGATTTAAATTTAAAAAACAAACAACAAATTTGAAAACTGAACCTTTTTCCGACATTTATAAGAAAGTGTAATAAAAGATTTATCCCGGAAAATGGGCCAAAAAGAAAAAACTTAACATATACGACACAGAAAAGCAGACTGTTTTCCTTTGATATCCGCTCAAGACATCGACCGGTTACTCAGAGAAAATATATAAGAATAGGTACAAAAACGGCTTGTGAACTCACCTGCTCCTGGGTGTTCGATTCCAACACTGATTCATCAGTAGCTGCATGCTACTTGGCAGCGTTGAAGGAATCGGCAAGGCGATGGTATCAGTTCCGACACCCCACATTATGGCGTGGCTTTCTAAATTTTTGTATGGAATTTCTTGTGTTAGGAGTTCCCATAGAACTACGCCGTAGGACCATACGTCCACGCGTTCAGAGCATGGCTCGTGTCGTATGACTTCAGGAGCCATCCAGGCAACTGTGCCCGTGAAACTCATTACGGCACTTACGTCATTCCACTCGCGACTTGTGCCAAAGTCGCTGACTTTTACCACAAGATTATCACCAATCAGTATGCTGAAAAAATAATTTTATTGTAAGTAACAGGTTGTCGAGACCATTCAGGGATGTTCATGAATACATTTAGTGTGATCTTCACCATTGAAACTAAACTTGAAAATTAACTGCGTTCAAACGCTGTCACTGTCATCATTGCTACCGACAAATAATTGAAATTTGCTGGTGTGCATTGGTGAAATTCTGCAGGAAAAATGTATTCATGGTTTTCAAAAGATTTTTCCTTACTTAAATATAAACCGCTAATAAAGCGAGAATCGATACTTAGGAATATGGGGAGAGCTTATTGCCATCATCCGGGCTCAGGTACAGATTACGAGCTGCTCTTAAAAATCTTGTGAGAGTAAACTCCAACTATGAGAGACAGTTCAACACTCCCATCAAAATTTATTAATTTATTAAATACGGTAGGATTTTGTAAACAGCTTGATACTTAACTAGCTTAGCACCTCCTTCACAAACCCCTTTTTCTTTTTTTTTTGGTTTTAGTTTTGGAAATCATCAAATGACTCCTACCGCTCTGGGCAGAAGGGAGTGTCAGACTTGTGCCGAGGCCGCGGTATCTCTTTCACAAACTTCTTTTGAATATAAACATGAAAGCAAGACGCAAATGTATCTAGCATCCTTTGCTATTTCTATAAATGATACTTCACAATATTATAATAGTTATTTAGAGAACACTTGAGTTTATTTTGAGTCATATTCTATTTTGATTTGTATTTATAAAGCTTCTGTTTTTGATATTATTGCGTTAACTCTTTCATGTTCTGAGACAGCCTCAACATCTAATATTTGCAACTAGGAACCAGATCAATAGGATCGGGCCTTACTTTGAGCATCCAACCTATATATACGGATAATGACGGATATAGGTTGGAAGAGCATCATCTATCTTCGTATGCAAAATAAGAACTTCGGATGCGGCGTTGCCCACACCAGACTATACATACAACAGTTATTATCTATCTTGATATTTTAAAAAACCTTTGCCTGGCAACGAGATTTACGACATTTATGCGAGTATTTTAAAGAATGTTAATTTTGTTTTTTTTTTATAATATTGTATACTACTAGAAAGGGATAAGAAGCTATCTTAAAAAAAAAAAAAGTTATGCTGTGTACATATTATACGAAAACTTGCTTATTGTTTATCGCATTGCAAACCATGTTTTAACTTTGAATTAAGTACTATATAAAAGTAAGAACATCTATTTGTTTGTCTCTAAATAACTCTAAACAGCAGAGTAAATAATTAATTCAGTTTCCCTGAATCTGATAAATAGTACTAACTTTGTTATCAGATGCTTGAACTGGAGTGACAACTTTTGCCGATTCTAGCTACCCGAACTGCAAGGAGTTCCTGGTTCCATGAACACACCTCAGAACAAACTTTGAGTTTGTATCAAGAATTCAGAAGTAACATATACTACTTAGGTAAAGTTCGACATGGTGGAGTTGAAATTCCAAGGCGGGTAAGTTTGCCGGATTACCGCACGACATAATATGAAATACAAACATTGTTGAACAATCAACAGGCAATTAAATGGCAATGGGTTCTTAAAAATGCAATGACGTAGAATCGATACGTGAGTAAACTTTATTTCAGCCCGACGACCTGCATTTGTAGCTTTGCGAGCCCTACAAGTCCTTAAGGTGGGCCCCTACTTGTCAATTCCGACGTCAGTCAAATCACGATTTCTACCCGTGGAAAACTCGCCACTACGAGTTGGAGATTTGTAGCCGAATCTAACAGAGTGTAATAAAATAGAGCTGTTTCTCACAAAATGTAAAACTTTAATTATGTTCGATGAGCTTCTAATGATACTCTCGGCAGATTTTTTTTTTACTACCGAGCGTGAGAGTGTACATTAATAAATTCATGAACCCTTTCCTGCGTTAACGTTACCACCTGAATCAAGTTGTAATACATTGATTGGCAAAGGTGTGAAAAAAAATTGGTTTAACCATTCGAAACAAGCTTTCAGAACTCGTCGGGAACTACTATCACATATGATAAATGGATGTAAACGTGAGTTTTCAGCTGATTTGTTTGTTATAAAACAGTCAATATAAACATGTGTTACTGCAATTTTAATGTCTAGGCTCAATGCGATAAAAATGTCGTAGGGTGATATAAATTGTGGTTTACGTCTAAGGTCTGAACGTAAAGGTTTGTAATAAAAGCCACGTGCTAATACCGCGGGGACGGTGCAGTTTAATCACTCTGGACTAACCTTGAAAGTGGTCGGACCGACTTACAGCCTTGTGGGATGTTAGTCAAGACATTATGTAGTATGTGCCTTGAGAAGAATTGCCAGACTTAATTGGCAATGGGCAGGACACATTGCTCGCAGAACGGGTGACCGAAGGGGCCGAAAAGTTCTGGAGTGGCGACCGCGAACCGTAAGACATTGCGTTAAAAGGCCTAGACGCGCGGAACCGGTCAATGTGGCGACACTTGGGGGAGGCCTATGTCCAGCAGAAGACGTCTTTCCGCTGAAATGATGATGAGCCTGATTTTTAAATCCAATAATAATTTCCGGAGATCTCACAAGATGGGGGTCTTACGTTCGCATTCAAGGAGGCACTTTCGATCGGGCAGGCTAATTTTCTATTTATTCTCGTACATCCTAAGCCTGTATGAGAGCACTACAAGTTAATTCTTATATTGTAAAGTAATAAGCTGTGTAAAGTCCCATTGAAACAGAAACCTGGACTGTAATTTACTGAGTACAGTGAGTAGAAGTTTAGAGAATAATGGAAATGCTTTACAACACTTACAGAAAATTTATACACTGATTTTTATAAGAAAATCAGGCAAATGTTATGAAATTAATATTAAGAAGGGCATCATTATCTTGCCCTTATCCCAATTCATTTGGGGTCTCTTCCATACCTCTCAGTTTTAAGAAGGTGAAAGGTGAAGGTGAAGTTTTAAACAATAAATAAATGGTAAATTAATGATCTTGTATCCATGCTGTATTTCCTGATGTCCCGCGGAGGGATAAAACTCGGGACGAGTATTGGTTTAAGTTACATGCGTATGTAGAATTCCGCATCCAAACCAACTCCTTTATAAGTAAATTCATCATTAGCCTATAATGTTCCCATTGCAGGGACTCAGGCCTCCTCTCTAGGGAGAGGAATGGGCTATAATCCACCACGCGGCCCCAGTGCGGGCAGTGGCGTGCAGTGGTCCCGTACAGTGGGTAGGCTACGAAATATTGACAGCAAAAAAAAAACACATTTATAAAATTTTATAATAAGCCTGTAAAATATAAATACAATTCAAAAACTCACCACAACTCAAGGTTCAACTCATGATTTTCTAACGATGCAAACAGAAGTAAGATTCGGCCACCTCAAATATCTCATCAATAATTTATTTGTGTGTATTCAGCCACACAGCCAGGTAAATGTTGTTTAATTATGAGGATTAAAATGACGAGTACGCGATGAATTACTATATTTTTGGATTAATTCTCGTAATTCAGGTACACATCTACCTTTAGATACAACTTGCATCTTATCACTATACGATAATTGAGAAAACTTATTACCTTTAACATCTCTCAAACACACATTACCAGCACAAACTTCACAAGTAAAAACCATTGTTATTATTTGTTAGGGGAATTATTGAATACACAAATAATACACTAATATTTACAATACACTACTGTTAATAATGTTAACTAATATCTGACAATATCTGTACGTTTTCGGTTTCAAAACAAATCGCGCTATAAATTGCTTGTCAAGTTGTCACAACACAACAATGAAACAATAATGGCTGCCTCACGTAAACTATAATTTCTAATTTGGCGATAGAAAAATACTACCAAATAAAATTGCATCATTTTTATATCGAGTTTGTTCACAACAGCGGTCAACAAAATTTTGCAGGATTATACGAAATGCGGAAATCACTCAATGAAATGTGTTGTCAGTGCTGCTATTATCTGTGCACGGAAGAACGAAACACGCCTAGCACGAAATTCAAATTTCTTAATTTCTTTACATTTATGCTATTTGCAGGCCAGTGCTAGGTTGTATGTTGATTATTACGCGGTTGTAAGACGTATGTAGTCAGTATTCAAGCTAGCACTGGCCTGAAAATTGCAAAAAACGTAAAAAAAAAACAAATTTGAACTTCGCGCCGAGTTTGTGGGTTCAAGATGGCCGCCCAATCGTGGCCTTGTATTGTTGCAGCCAATCACAGGCCGCCTCCTCTCGGTGGAGCTGACATGCATGTGTGCGGTTCATGGACACGGAAATATGCACCGATCATTCAACGATGTGACGGTGTGTGCGTGAAATTATGAATGGGTTTTAGGCTATTTGAATGCTAGCCTAAGCAAGTCTGTAAATATAAGATTCGTTCGCGAAAAATTGCTCAAAGTATTTTACCAGGAGTTTGAACTTTTTTATTATTGTTTTGTACGTATTGTTATTTTATTACATGGATAATTAGATAAAAGAAATGCTCAGTTCAACTCAGTTGGTAAGGTAGGCTAAGCCTAAGAGCCTATATAGGGCGCACGCCACTGAGTGCGGGTTTTCGATTCAGCAAAAATATTATGTACCTCTAACTGGCCAATGCAAAACAAACCCTATGTGGGCCAAAGTGTGTTTATAATATATCCTCTCAGTCTTGGTTGCCTGCAGTTCATGTGAATATTATGAATTATTTAGAAGTCGCCGTCATATAGGAACGGTTACGAAAATAGTTTTTAAAGTACTATTTTGAATCAGGACGATGCTATCTCCAGACTGGCCTTGGGCATTAATATTGCAAAAGAATGGGCTAAGTAAAAACACAAATCTGCTCTGGAATAATAGTTATGGTGACAAAAAACGTTTGTCGTTTTCCATATTGAAACGTTATTTACAATGTTGGAATAAATTGACAGGTTTTGGGGTCTCGGAACATCGTAGACATAATATAATATTATGTAATTGCTACAGACTGATGTATATTTCTTAGAATTTGCTAAGTGAACATCTTTAATCAGGACACACACCTTAGTGTCAGAGTTTCTAAACCGCCTCATGGGCCTTTGACATGGTTTGACGACCGTCATTTGGCGGCCGGGACCACAGGCTTTTACTTTTTTTTTCCGAAAAGCACAGAACCATCTTTTTATCAGACAATCAGGTAATTCAAGCCTGCAATGTCCTAGCCAAACTGGAAACCACTTTACAAAGTATGCTTCCCGTGGGATTCGAACCCACGGCCACCGGGTCGCAAGGCAAGCGCCACTCGACTATGGAGGCAGTTAAGGTAGACAAGATAAAGCAGTTTGACTCATCCATAAAATTAGTAACAATCAAGACTTAAGATTCACTTTCAACGGTGAAAGATTCACTTTGGTGCGAAATTATGAGAATTATACGCGTTTAAAAACTTGCATATCTGTGTAGCTGTGGTTTCTTTTTGCGACCAAGGTATTGAAATGATCCCGTCGTTGCTGCGGGTCCCGTCGAGGCCGCGGGTCCCGGCGGGGATGCTGATTGTTCGAAAGATATAGGTACCGCGGCTCCGGCACAAAGGGCTAAGAAGAAATATGGGTGGTTTTTAGTCAGTAGAAGTCTGAAACTCCCTACCGCTCTGCCCAGAGCGGGAAGAGTCATTTGATGATTTCCCTTCCCCAAAAAAAATACCATTGGCAGTGGTGATTCTGCTTTCATGGCCGAAGAACCATGTTGCTGTACTGAATTATACGGTTCCGCGTTCCCTTGGGTATAACAATAGGGGATCGGACTGGGTCAAAATAATATGATTCTGTTTAGTCCGTAAGTTGGATTATCGAAAAATATTGAATACGTGTTTTTTGTTTTATCAAATCAATAAAAAATTACGAAGATAAAACGTGTCAAAGATCTTGGAGTGGGGCTTGAAACGTCAATTGTGTCGTCAAAATGTACTATCATATGACGTCACGCGAGTTTTCGAAGCACTGCAGTGCAAGTACGAACTTTGCATCGATAAGACATCGAGATCGTTATCGTTGTCAGTTTTATCGAGCTTGTTATCGAATTTGGAAGTACGTAACACGCGTCGACAAGATTTATCGTGGGCGGAATGTCAAACTGTCAAAATGTCGTTTCGTACTTGCATTTTCGATAAAATCGTTTAAATTTTAGAGTTCTCTACCGATCGTTAAAATATTATTTACGTACTTGCGACATCGATTCGATTCGATAAAAGCTCATTTTATCGAGAATAACTGTCAGATTTATCGAATCGAAGCGAATCGAGTGCTACGTACTTGCACTGCCGTATCGTCTTCATTTTAAGTTTACGTGAAAAAAGAAAAAATACGTGTCCAATAATTTTTGGAAATCTATCTGACGGACTAATTAGTTTTTTTTGTCCGATCCCCTATTGTATTTCTAGATACTTGACAATGTTTAGATGACCTTCGTACACGTCGACTAACATATAATAAAGGTACTCCATTGAGTACGTTCGAGTTGAAGATAATAAAGCACATTATTAAAGCAATGAAAAGCAAAGGAACGAGTTTTTTTGTGAAACACAATTATTCGCTATCTTGATAAATTATTCACGTAACAATGGAGAAAATTAAGTTGTAACTAACATCCTCTGGGAACATTACGAACATATTTCCCCTTGTCTGTTGCAATCTCAAGAACCGCGTCCAGGTGAAATACATAGTCGTAGATATTACAAAACGGAATCTGCATTTAATATTTGTTCAGGAAACATTTTTACATACTTAAGGTACTCTTGACAAGAAAACTCGTAACTCTGTTTGCAATATAAGATTCTTTTAGTACCAAAATCGATGGACAAACTTTTAGAAATCATTCAGACCACCAAAATACAGAGAAAGGTAAAAAACGCCTTAGATACTTAAATGAAGAAAAAAATAACAATTAACAAAAATACTAATTATTTAGTGTTTTTTTTTTGGTTGGATAGCTTTGGTTAGACTTACTGAACCACTGAAATTTGTCCATCTATTTTAGTGGGACCTAACATAATAAAAAACAGCTTACTTGGGTGACTTCAAATCTCTATGGATTATCTTATTAACGTGTAAATACGCCATCCCATGTGCAATCTCTTTGGCCCATTTGAGGATCTGTGCTGGTAAGAAGCATGACCCACTGTGAATGTATTCGAACAGTGGGCCATACTGGCAGTATTCCATTATGATGCACGCGTTGGGACCATCTGTACTGATCCCCTTGAACTGCACTAAAGGGAGAAAAGAAAAAAAAAGAAACATTTAAAATATGAAATCCGCTTCAATGGATGCGGACTTTAATAAAACTAGGGTTCGTCCGCCACATGCACGTTAAAGTAAAGAACTGTATTTTTGAACCCAACATGTTACATAGGCCACGCCCACAATGTAAATCTTGCTAGTACCGATCCTGCAATGATAGATCTCTAGTTTAGAAAGCAGACACATAAAACTGCATAACCAATGTCTCTGTGCAAAACCAAACAATTTTAAAAGAGTGACCATGAAGTTTCTTGGCGGATCTTCTCCATAGAAAACGACCAACTCGAACCGTGCACCTATTTCTTGACGTTTTATAAGTGCCCATAGAGGCACATGTGAAAAAAAAAAAAAAATGATTTTCCAAAGCTGATGATTAGTATTCACACCAGTTACCATTCAAGAAACATTATTATCAAAGCGTCAAAATAACCAGAGAGACTGACAGATTTCACTGGTATTATGGGGTTGCAAATTATAACTAGGGTTGATGAGGATTCCTCTTCCTCATCCTCATTATGCGGAAGTTCCTCATTTTTTAGCCATTCCTCATCCTCTTCCACATCCCCAAAATCAGGCATAAAATATTCCTCTTCCTCTTCCACATCCTCATTCATTAAGAGGAATTTATGAGGAAGTGTTGTTGACGTATTCAATGTAAATAAAAGCTTTGCTCGCTGCATTAGGTACTTTCACGAACAGGCTCGAACGTGTTTTAGAAATATAATACAACACGCTATTTTGTGTGTGTAGTACTGTAGCCACTAAGCCAGTCTCTGTTTTGTTCTGTAACTAGAACTACTAATGTCGTAATTAGGTTTATTGTTAAGTTAAAAAGTATAAGAGATGAAGCCAAAATGTAGTGCTATATGGACGTATTTTAGTGAAATGGGCGTTGATACTGTTAGATGTAATGTAAAATATGTGACCAAACGTAGGAAAGGGCGCTGGACTTTGGGCTTAAGAAGTCATCTCAAGTCACACCATGAAGTAGAATATGCAGAGTATGAACAAAATAATACAACAATAAAAAAAAGCCGCGAGCTGGATAAAATTTGCGAAATGTTAGCTCTTCCTCTTCCGCATCCTCTTCCTCATCCTCATCCTCATCCTCATCCTCTTCCTCAAAACGTGTTTCTAATAGTTCCTCATCCGCATCCTCTTCCTCATAACCCCTTCCTCATCAACCCTAATTATAACGATATTAAGCTATGGAGATGTATGCGTGTATACACATATATTACGTATACAAAGCCTTTGCCCGCGGCTTCGCTTACGGTGCTTCGTCGAAATCCGTTCAGCCTTTTATGTAAGGTGAAAAATTAACTCAATAATAATATTAGTTAGATAGCTAAGATAAAATTGACCTTTCATTGTTTTATTATTTTAATTGCTATATGCACTCCAACGTGGGCTGCGCTGCGCGGCTTCAATTTCAGTACCTGTCTGTACTTTTGTTTTATTTTATTATTTGTTTATTTGAACGAACAGATTGGCGTATCGGCTTTATTTATTAATCAAGTAAAAGCTTTTAGCAAAATCTGCAAACATTTTAGTCAAATAAAGCTCTCAATCGCATATTATAAAAGCCAGATAACATTTTTTATTCTAATTTTATATTTTTTGTCAGTATGGGGACAAAACTGTCACATTTTAAGCGAAAGAAATTAATTTACTTAGAAGTAGGTACATCGCTAGCTTTCCTTCTTTGTATTGTCTTTTTTAAACTTAAAGTAATGAATTTAATAAGTAGATAAGTAATTAGAGTTAATTTAGAACTAATCGCGTATCTAGGTTTTTTTTTAAAGTGTAATTTAAAAGTAAATCGCTGTATTTCAATGGGTTCTCGGATGGTTTGAATAAACAATGTGATTTGAAGTGCCGATGGGTGGGCGTTTTTGGGGGACTGTCTTATAAAAAATGTAAATACAGTGAAACCTGGTTAAATGTGTCTCAGATATTCAATTTGTTTCATGGGACCCCAGTATGAGTTCCAGTTATAGAGATTTCTCACTTATCCATGTCCCAGTTAGCCAAATTTCACTGTAGTAAAGTAAATTTTGACCTTCGAAAAGTGCTGATTATCAGCCTAGTTTGAATAAATGAATTTTGATTTTGATTTTTGATTTCAATTGGACCCGGTAGGTGGCGCTGCTGTCCGGGCAGGACGACGTCTGTCAGGTCCGCTATTATAATATAAAATTCTCGTGTCACAGTTTAAGTTGCCAAAATCCTCGGAAAACGTCTTGACCGATTTTTACGAAATTTTGTGTGTATATTTAGTGGGGATGAGAATGGGTCATAAAGTACTTTTCACCCTTCTAACCACAGCCGAAGGTAGGGTAGATAGAAAAAGGGGCAATGCAACGAATGCAGGGCACAGCTAGTCAAAGTATATATTTTTGTAGCGACATGTTTTGGTTCAACAGCGATACAATAAGTATCTTCAATTTAGGACTTTTACGCCTATGTGGTAGCAGCCTCGACTGACGAGTTGTGCCTCGTGGGTTCAAACCCCATTTTGTGTAACTTATTTCATCACCACTGCTCTCAAAACGGTGAAGGACAAACTCGTGAGGATACCGACTAGCGATTGTTGTAGGACCAAAAATTAGAAGACATCTACCAAACCGCAATGGGCCTGCATGGTGGATAAGAGCCCACTCCTCATGGTAAGGCAGTGTCCCAGCAATGGGAATTATGACATGAGCTGTTTATGAGGCCCTATTTTATGACCTGGTTAAATTAATGTAAATTATAGGACGTCTCAACAATAGACCTTGTTTTTATAGAACTACAGGCATTGTTTAGGAATAAAAAGGACAACCGACAAACATTTGTATGGACATTGGACAACCGCACCACCTTGTTCCCTCTAAACATAACTGGTTCATATACTATTACATACTGTTCAAAAGATGCGCGGTCTTACTGCGCACGCGCATCTTTTGAACAGTATCAAGCAAGTTTATTATTTTCATTACACCCACAGAAAAAAAAACGCACTGAGTACGCCGCATTTGAACAATTTTAGACAGAGAATAGTAAAAAAAATTAATGGAAAACGGGCTTAAACCGCTCGAGACACCCTGTTTCAATGTCGCGAGTTCGCGACCCCTCAGGGATAGTGAAAGTCAGGGGGAAGTCAGGGTAGTCAGGGGAAGTGTGTTATTAGGTCAATGCCGGGTACGTTACGCTTACCGGGCCTGCCGCAACCGAGCTCATTCAGCGGTCTACAACCTGTGGATCGCACATGTTCAAGAATTCGCGACCCCTCAGAGATTGAGAAGTGTGTTATTAGGTCAATGCCGGGTACCTACGTTACGATTTCCGGGCCTGCCGCAACCGAGCTCAGTCAGCGGTCTACAACCTGTGGATCGCACATGTTCAAGACTAGCTTCTACCCACGGCTTCATATTCGTGGTCTACAAACACAAACATTATAGGCGCACTAAGCAAGACTTATTCCTTGAAGCGACTTATGCTCCTACCACACGCTCACACTTGAACACTGAAAACCGTGCGTGTGGTTGGGAAAACTGAATCACGCGCAAACCCCACGGCGCGGTCTGAGCAATATTCGACTGGCTAGAAATTTTACCTTCGAGCCCGGCCTGCGCGTACTTGTCTGTGCGTGTGGTTGGGCGTTCAGTGCTCACACCTCAGTGAAGGTTAGTCGTCGGTCGATGAGGAACGTTTTGTAGTAGGTACATCAAAAATGTCATTAAAAAAACCGGCCAAGAGCGTGTCAGGCCACGCTCAGTGTAGGGTTCCGTAGTTTCCCGTCCGTCACAATAAGTGTTCCCACTTATGAGTTTAAAGGTGGGTATCCATTATATTTTTTTTTATATATATATTTTTGATTTTTTTTTTCACTTTCAAAATGATTTTCCTAGAAAGTCCTTATAACGTTCTACTTTTCAGATTTTTTTCATATTTTCTAAACTTATGGTTCAAAATTTAGAGGGGAGGGACACATTGTTTTTTACTTTTGGAGCGATTATTTCCGAAATTATTGACATTATCAATAAATGATTTTATTAAACCCCTATTCATTTTTAAATACCTTTCCAACAATATATCACACATTAGGGTTGAAATTAAATAAAAAATCACTTCCCACTTTACATATAAGGGGGGCTACCCTAATAAAACATTTTTTTCCAATTTTTATTTTACCACTTTGTCGGCGTGATTGATACACATATTGGTACCAAATTTCAGCTTTCTAGTGCTAACGGTCACAGAGATTAAGCGAGGACGGACGGACGGACGGACAGACAGACATGGCGAAACTATAAGGGTTCCTAGTTGACTACGGAACCCTAAAAATTGCAGATTATACGTACGTATGATCGCGACTTTTTAACTGATTTTTTAACTCTATATAAATCTCTGCCTGCAATTTGGAAAATTAAATCGAAGGATTAAAGAAATAGTTCTTCACTGCGAAACGTTGTTTACACGACGACGATTTCGACAAAAAATGAGGCCTGCGCGTACTTAACTTAGCGTGTGGTAGCGCCGGGAGCGTTCAGTTTTTTCGTGCGGTAAGCTCGCGCAGGCCGGGACTGAGGTGAAGTGTGAGCGTGTAGTAGGCCCATTAGAGAACAAAAAGTTTCACAGAAAATTCGAGCCACATTTCCACAAAGACATTTATTCGTAGGACATGGTAGGCATAAAGTTGTTACAGAAGAATGGTATTGATCATGACATATGGTATGCGCCTGACTGGATTCGAACCCACGACTCACTGTTTGTAAGTCGGGACCGCCACCACTGGGCCACCACTGCTCTCACAGTGGCGTGCAGTGGTCTCCCACGGTGGGTAGGCCACGAAAATATTGACAGCAAAAAAAAATTGTCACATTTATAAAATTTAAATAAATAAGCCTGTAAAAGTTATACCTAAATACAATTCAAAAACTCACCACATTATTCAAGGTGCAACTCATGATTTTCTAACGATGCAAACATTAGAAAGATTCGGCAACCTCAAATATCTTATCCAAGTGAGTGGGTGACAGTTACAAAAGTACAAAACACGTCACTTGCAAGATAATATCCGAAGCGGCTTTCACACATCTACCTTTAGATACAACTTGCACCTTATCATTACCTATACGATAATTGAGAAAACTTATTACCTTTAACATCTAGCAAACACACAGTAACAGCACAAACTTCACTTTGTTATTATTTGTTAGCCACTAATAATACACAACAAATGTTATCTAATAACTGACAATATCTGTACGTTTTCGGTTTCAAAACAAATCGCGCTATAAATTGCTTGTCACAACCATAGATATATATACTTTTAGTCACAACAATATAACAATAATGGCTTCCTACGTAAAATATAATTTCGATAATTTCTAATTTGCCGATAGAAAAATACTACCAAATAAAATTGCATCATTTTCATATCGAGTTTGTTCACAACAGCGGTCAACAAAATTTTGCAGGATTATACGAAATCAGTCAATGAAATGTGTTGTCAGTGCTGCACTCTATCTGTGGACGGAAGAGCGAAGACTGCTAAGCGCGAAATTCAAATTTCGTAATTTCCTTACATTTTTACAATTTGCAGGCCCGTGCTAGGTTGTATGTTGATTATTAAAATATGATTCGCGGCTGTTAGACGTATGTAGTCAGTATTCAAGCTAGCACTGGCCTGCAAATTGCAAAAAAACGTAAAAAAAAAAACAAATTTGAACTTCGCGCCGTAGTTCGCTGGCTAAAGATGGCCGCATGACGCATCCAATCGTAGCCTTGTGTTGTTGCAGCCAATCACAGGCCACCTCCACTCGCAGGAGCTGGCATGCATGTGTGCGGTTCATATACACGAAAATATGCACCGATCATTCACTGATGTGACGCTGTGTGCGTAAAATTATGAATGGGTTTTAGGCTACTCGAATGCTAGCCTAAGCAAGCCTGTATATATAAGATTCGTACGCGAAAAATTGCTCTTAGTATTTTAACAGGAGTTTGAACTTTTTTATTATTATTTTGTACATGGTGTTATTTTATTACATGGTTAATTAGTTATAAGAAATGCTCAGTTGGTAAGGTAGGCTAAGCCTAAGAGCCTTAATAGAGCGCACGCCACTGCTGCTCTGCCAAAGTATATGTATTAGTTATAAAAGACAAAAAAGAGCTTTACTTAGGCTTTACTAACTCGGTCGCAAACTAAAATAAGAAGAAATGGCGACTGAGATGAAAGACGGTCTAATCAATAGAGGCTTTGAGACGCGGAAGATTATTAACTATCTATGCATCTACAGATGTCTACTTCGCAAAACTAAGCTGTGTTCTAAAGAGGAACCGCCTTTCTATAACTTTCATAAAGACATTTCTTTCATCAGATATTAAAAATTATCCGATGAAAGGGAAGGAGTTTTAAAACTAAAAGAAATTGTATATAAAATAAAGATTTTGTATCTAATTTAAAGAAATTATATATACATATTATGCTTGGTAAGTGGGTGTGTTCCATGAAATGTCTGATACAAGACTTAATTTGCAACAATTTGACCCGATGGCCGATAACTTAATTCCTAACTGTGTTGTTTTGGACAAACTAAAATTTTAGGGTTTTTTGGGCTCTTCAAAAGGAAAAAACGGAACCCTTAAAAGATCACTCATGTGTCTCTCTGTCCAACCATTCCCCGCCCCCCTTATCTCCGAAACTACGGAGCCTAAAATTTTGAAATAAATACCGAAATTAGATCAACAGTTATAGATTACAGGCCAGGAAAACCTATAAGATATCTATGGTACTAAAATAACATGTAAAATCTCTCAATATCTACTACAATGGTACGGAACCCTTCATGTACAAGTCCGACTTGCACTTGGCCAGTTTATTTTTAAGCTATTGCATAGCTTTTATCGCGGGCCTTGAGCGTGGAGAGCGAATCCAGAAATTCCCTAACGAAAATATTCAAGATTCAGTATTCAACCAGGTTGCTATGTTTACGGAAAATAACAAGGTTGTCAACTGAGGTTGTCAAATTAAATAATTAATTATTTGCTGTTGATAAAAAATGCTATGCAATAGCTTTACCACGGCAGTCTCCGAGTGCCACATTTAGTTTTTATTTTTATTTTTCCTCCTATCTACACCGACTACTGATTGCGAAAAATCAAAACTTTCAAGTAACAATCAGTGAAAGTAATCAACGACCCTTAGGTGCTGTGGCAGTATTCTGCCGACCAGTAATCAAGTATGGAAGTAGGTCAATGTTAGCATACTCAAGGAATATTCATGTTTTACTTTTTTGTCTTAAATTAATAGTTTACTATTTTATAACGTAGAAAAAAATATTAATGGGCTTCAAAATACTCTAGATATTTTTTAAAATGAAATTTAAAACTTTTAAAAAATTTAGGCAGTTCAAACGCCGCCATTTTGCGCGCGCTTTGCGTGACGTCACATGACACGTCCAGTGGGTGTTTACGTGGTGTTTACCTTGAATTTTATGCATATTCCCTATTGGAAGCAATATTGCTTCGGTGGGTATATGTTTACAATGTCAAGTTTGTTTAATGCAATGCCCAAGGGCGAGGAACTATCATGGTATTAACTTAAGAATAGTTTCTGTATTTAATCATTCTAATTAGTATCGGTCTATCTATGTACAAGTTGTGCATGAAAGACGCCAGTAGCGTAGGCTGTCGTAGACCTACGTATTCCGAAGGCTATTGTAGTGGAACCGTGTAGAACGTGGTTCATCGTAGACCCTCGTAGCGCGTAGGCCATCGTAGACCCGCGTAGCGCGATGGTCGTCGTAGACCTACGTATCCCGAAGGCTATTGTAGTGGAACCGTGTAGAACGTGGTTCATCGTAGACCCTCGTAGCGCGTAGGTCATCGTAGACCCGCGTAGCGCGATGGTCGTCGTAGACCTACGTATCCCGAAGGCTATTGTAGACCCGTGTAGCACGCGGTTCATCGTAGACCCTCGTAGCGCGAAAGGTGTCGTAGACCCGCGTAGCACGTTAACGATCGCGCTTCGAGAACCGACGTAGCACGACAACGAAAGTATACCTACCACCGCGAAAAGCACATTTATTTTATTTTCCAATATCGAATGCTGTCAATGACCGATACATCTTTATATACTACTAGCTTTTGCCAGCGGCTTCGCCCGCGTGGATGTCGGAAAATATCAAAAATGACGATTTTTCACACAAACTTTCATCCCCTATTTAACTCCTTTAGGGGTTGAATTTCGAAAAATCCTTCCTTATTCCTTGTCTACATTATAAAGGGAACCTCTGTGCAAAATTTCAGCTTTCTAGGTCCAAGGGTTTGGGCTGGGCGTTGATGAGTCAGTCAGTCAGTCAGTCAGTCAGGACTTCTCTCTTTATTTATATAGACAATTCTACTGTACGTGTGTATGTCACCGAACTCCTCCTAAATTTTGATGAAAATTTTTGTGTGTGTTCCAGTGGATTCGAGAATGGTTTAGATTCACAATTGGATCCGGTAGGTGGCGCTGCTGTCCGGCCAAGCAAGACGACGAGGTCTGGCTCTCAGGTCCACTAGTAGAGTATAATTAACAATAAATAGATGCCCGCTAACTAATCACTTTCATCCTCTACTGAAACTCGAAAACACAACTCCCGTTACACGCACCCTTTTCAGTGAGTCATACAAGACCGGTCATTACTGGCAGTTTTCTCAGACTGTTTTTTTAAGGTGATATTTTTTTATAATGGAGCTTCAAGAATCAGGTATGTTGTTTTGCTATTTATATTCGTTTTGCCATTTTTCTGAACAATATTGAAGTAACGATGTGTCTACGCGATGACAAATTTTATTTATAAAACCTGTAGAATTATTCTTTACTTAGGCATAATTTATTAACGACAACTTTTATTGATTAAGTAGTCAAATGTGCAGTAGCAATGCTGTCGTGCGTTCGCATCGATACAGCCGCGATGCGGTCCGGTCGGTAGCTGTTTGCCTTTTTTTTTTGGTGGGTGGAAAACATCAAATAGGGAGTGTCAGACTTCTACTGACTAAAAACCAACCCATGTTCCTTCTTCGCCCTTGTGCCGAGGCCACGTCATCTCTTTCGATAATCCGCAGCCCCGACGGCCGTCGGCCCTTGCGGGCCCTTCCATGTTGCTGACATCTCTTTGAGGCGCGCGTGGAACACAAACGCGCCGTCGACACGGTCTGTTGCCGTCATAAGACGGCCGGACGGCGAGCTTGCCCATTACTCATCGTCCACAGGCCCGCGTCTACGGTGGCCGGAAGCCATCACGTGTCCCCGACGCCCAGAGCGTCTCCCGCGACGGCTGGGACAAGAGGTTCTTTCCCTATCACGTTCCGCCACCTCCTTCGCTAGCATCACTGCTTCGCAGAAGGAGGCGACGGCGTCCCATTCCTCCTCGTCCCGGACCATGGCTTGCACCAGGGCCGGACGCGAGAGGTCGCCGCCGCCGATCAGCTGGCTACGCCTTCGTAGACGAAAGTTACAAAAGTATTGCAATTTTTGTTTTTCAGACCTTATCGGAACTTTTTCGAGAGATTTTATATTTGATCTTTATTACCCACGAGTGGTTGAACAAAAAGATAAAAAGACCCGCAATAAATTTTAGATAAACTATCCGTGAGTATTGTGGCACAGTGATCCTACGCAAATATACTAAACAATGGTCGTAAGTTCGTTCTTTAAGTAACATGTTGCGTTCGGAAATAAGAGTTCTTAACTAGGAGAATAACAGTGAAGTTATTGTTGTTAATTTGCTATTTAAAGCTCTCTCTCATAATTGGAAAAATGATAGCTCTAAAACCTCTGTAGGTACATATGTTCGTCACAGGACCAAAACCAAAAAGGCGAAGTTTCCGTCATCAATCTCTAAGGAAAACTTACCGATGTTTTCGTGGTTCAGCTTGCGTAAATGTTTGACATTTACGTCGTTGCGATCCCGCAGCTGTTTGACAGCGACCAGCTCGCCCCGATAATGGCCGCCGAACACGATACCTTGGGCCCCTGCCCCCAGGTACGTCAGGTTCGACAGCTTCTCGTATGGGATATCCCATTCTTCCTCTGTTGACAATGACAAAATGTAGGGTTAGGTTAACCATACATGCCCGTCGGGGTTGCGGGCCGGGTTGTTCACAAGATACCGCGGCCTCAACAGTAAGGGCTAAGAAGGTATATGGGTGGCTTTTAGTCAGAAGTCTGACACTCCCTTTCGCTCTGCCCAAGAGCGGGAGGGGTTATTTGATGTTTACAACACACACAAAAAAACGGTTAACCATACATACATAAACTTACGCCCTTTTCCAATGGGGGCACAGAAACCACAGAACGCTACCTGCTACGATCCTTACATATTCCTTTTGCCTCGTCCACATTCATATATCTGGTCATACACGCACGCCGTTAAAGGTTCTATTTATTAAAGCACATGAAACGGTGATTTCGTTTTAGTGATTTCTGAAATCGATAAGCTTGTGCAAGCCTAGTGAGTGACCAATGCTCATTCGTTTTCTGAAAGAGAATAGGCCTTTGCCCCACAGATAACTCATAGTACATATTAATCTTGGGCAACTCAAATGGAGCTGATGACCGAACTATAAAGTACCTAGCCTTCTAAAAGAAGTACCATTATATTGAATTCAGCTCGGAACTATACATAGGATTACTCATTAAAGTATACTTGATTTACTAATATCATCCATTACTAAAGTCAAGTGGATGTCATACCATTTATTTCAAGTCATTAAAGGGCACTTTTGAATATAAGTGGTTATTCTACGTTGTACTGTACTCGTTGCAACTAAGTCCACTACAATATTGTAATGGACTTAGTAGCTACCCGGTGCTGTTTCTTTGTTACTACCCTCTTTTCCATAGCATGTATGTCTTCTCATATAATACAATAAAAGGGGGAAAAGCCAGTTTTGTCGGACCAAACATCTTACATAAGCTCAGGAATAATCGAGGGGGAATCCAACACAAAAATAATGTTTTAAAAGAACATTGTGGATGTTACCAATAATAGGACCACCCCTCAAATACAAAACATCTAGTTACAAGCCCATAACCATTTCAAATGTTCGAATTAAACTCATAGAATCACTTTTTAACAGACTACAAAAAAGGAACCAACAGTTATGTTAACTATAATGTTGGACTAGCAGCAAAATCTTGGCAGTAATATGTTTCAATTTAAGAATAAACTCAAGTAGTAGGACCTGATTGTGATCAATAAAAGGTTACTCTTCCAACAAGATGGTATTAGGTTATATTCAAACTAAGTAAATCTTTGAAGATTTGTATAAAGTAAGAAAGTAAAGTAAGCCCGAAGTAAAACCTTTAATAAGCGATAGCGAGCATCAATACAACATAGTATTGTGTGTAGAAAAATCAGTTGAAACATCATGTTTCCAAGGTATAATAATATCACTAGTTTAAATAGAAATCTTAACAGTATTGAAAATTATAAACTTCAGAACCTCTCGAGTAATATCATCATCTGCCTAGCCTTTTCTTAACTATGTCACCTCTCGAGTAATATAAACTGTATTATATACACACATTACAATGTCTGACCTCCGGTGAAGAACCGCTCCAGTTCACCATCTTTCGACTAGGAGAGTTTGTGATTAGTAGAACTGAGTTCCAAACAGTGTTCCAGCTAAACCGTTAAACCATATTAACCAGCTGTAAGCTAGCTTTTAACTGAAATTCATTGGAAATTATTCACATTTTTGCTGCAATTTGTGGGTCTATGTTTCAAAACCCTAAGATCCTGTGACCACATCCTGGCTATGAGATGATTTTTCACTACTTCATGAGATAATTCTGTCATCCAAGTGATCCAGGTACTCAGCTAGTCATATCCAACGAGTTTAACTGAGTCAACAATAAGAAGGTTGAGTTCCTGAGAACACCATCTGTCGAATACAGAATTTCCTAATGTCTTCAAATTGGGTCTATGATTGGTAAAGTTTGTGGAGGCTCGTAGCTTAATAATAACTGCCACTTTGGTCGATCTTTAAGTTGAGCCGCGCTTGCCTAGGTTGGTCTGTGGATGGGTGACCGTTCATTACATATCAAGTTTCCTCCGTACCTCGGAAAGTATGTTAAGCTGTTGGTCCCGGCTGGCATATATAGATCTTTAGCTGTTGTTTAGGTAGTGAGCGACCTGAAAGTCTGACAACCAGTCTTTCCAAAAGGGTATAACCTAGTACTAACTGGGTTGTTGAGGTCAGATAGGCAGTCGCTCCATGTAAGTTAGACTGGAAGCCAACCCCAACAGATGGGAAAAGTCTATCCCACGCAATCCAATATCTTCATGTGAACCCTAGTTCTCTTAGTTAGGAAGCAAAGAAGAACTATCCAATACTACCCGATCACTTTATTTTTGCTTAATTTAGAATGCTTTAGTTACGAGCTCCCAGTGACCCGACCCAAATAGTATGATGCTTCCTGGAAAGTTCCAATAAAGCTATAGTCTGTATTGTATTTCTATCTGAGAAATCAATAGTACAGGTGAATGTTCTAAACAGGGTTCATAGTTTGACCTAGTTTCTAACTAGAGTAAATGAAATAAATTCCTGTTTTAGAATCTTGATTTTAGTTCAGGTGCTATGGCGTAACTCACTTAACATTTTAATGATATTATGTACCATGCCATATCCAGTGGTCGTCTTTTGGCTGAAATGATGATGATGATGATGATGCCATGTGTTAACGATCAACACAATCATCATCATCATTTTCATGCTCTTATCCCAATTCATTTGGGGCCACATGTCATCTTCTTCTTCTATACTGCTATTTCTGGTCATCTCAAGGGACCTCAACAATTGACTCAATAAGAACATATTTTGTATGTCATGCCCAGCAGCCACGCTTAAAACCACTACACCAAGAAGGCAGTTAAATGAATATATCTTAAAACAAAATAACATAAAATAGTAAACAAATAAATAGTTGAAAGTTAAATTAAAGACTTAAAACTTACCTGGTTTGTGCTTTTCAAATAATGTTGTTATTGCTCCACAGTGGGAGGAATAAAGTCTAGCAAACCAGTCCATGCTGGCTGCTTTTTATTTTGAGAACATGGCACAATAAGCAACTAGTAGCTAACATAATGTAAATATGTCAAGGACATGTGTCCCGCGCGGAGTCCCTGGCTAGAATGATGCATGCGCGAGCTCGTGAACACACCCACGCACCGCCCACCTCTTGCACCTACGCCGCATCCTAAACATCCCCATATCGAACTCGCAGCTTACCTCCTTCGCGATCTATTTTTAGAACAAAATGCATAGAGCCCAAACAAACAATTTATTGATTCAACTCACCTTGGGGTTTGAGGTCCGCTGGGCTGAACAGCGAGAAGACGTTCGAGAAGCAATCCATCACGCCCCCCATCCATAATGCTTTCTTTTTGTCTTCTTCTTCTTCCACGACTGGGAAACATCCCTGAAGCCGACCCCCTGTGATGTCCGGATCGTCCGGTGCATCGGGGTCGTCGGGAGGTGGACTCCCGTCCATTTTGTTGATATATACTATTTCTGCAAACGAAGAATTAGATCTTTATTTGACACATTCGTGCAAGAATAATCATTAATGGAATTAATAAATCTAAACAAGGATTCCACTTACCTCTGAAGAGTCTGGAGCGTTCATATTGGATTAACTTTTTTTTTCTATCCGCAAACAAAAACCATGAGCGAACAGACTCTACCAGTGTTGCCAGCTACCAGCTATGAAAGTTCAACTTCAAAACATGCCTTGCGCACTGCGCAGTGCGTGGGTGATACCTAATGCCCTCTAGCGACAAATCTAAATCTTTTAACTACCAAGGAACGTTTAAACTAACACACTTTAAAAATATAAAAAAAAAAAATGAAAAGCAAAAAACAAGCACATTATTATACAAAACTTGGAAGCAGGCGGGGTCTATTCTATTTTCATTTTTTCTTTTCATAATTTAATAGGTATTCAAATGAACCCCGCCTGCTTCCAAGTTTTGTTTAATTTAAAATGTGCTTATTTTTTTGCTTTTCAGTTTTTTCAGTCGGGTTTTTTAGATTTTTAACTACTTTTTTTTATTTTCAGCTTTTTAGTTCTTTTGTGTTTGTTCTTTCGTTGGTCGCGTAAAATTCTTCGCAGATAATTTAACTTTTGTGCTTGTTTATAGGATTTTCCACTATGAATTTCTTTTAAACATGTAAGTGTTATATATTTTTGTAATCTCCTTTTAAAACCCTTTATTATTTTGATACCCTACTCGATGGTATTGTATTTTTTTTTTTGAACTCCGCGATTTGGCCCCCAAAATCCACACATTTTCTTTGTTTTTTAATTTTAATGTAGCCTATAACACTCGCGCCATCAAGACGAATCTAATGACGTATATTTCATTCAAATCGGTTCATCCGTTTATGAGTTATGAGGGAACAAAGAAACGGACATACATACATACATACTTACATACACTGCGATCAAATTATCTTGGCAGCGCCGAACTTCGTGCAGGTCATTTTGTTACAACGAATGTATAAAAGTGTTATGATATTTATTTTATTTGTATTTCTCACTGTTTAAATTAGATATTTTCTGATCGTTTAAGTATTGGTTTATCTGGAAATAACAGTTTTATTCCCAAGTTTACATGCGTAAAATTTCGCAAAGCCTATTTTCAGAGCTGCCAAGATAATTTGATCGCACTGTACATACATACATACACGTCAAACACATAACCCTCCTTTTGCGCTTCGCCGCAGTCGGGTAACAATGAAACCCGTTTTCCGTTGTCACGACATAGCATGAAAACGGCTGGACGGATTTAGATGAAAATTGGTAGGGAGGTAGCTAAGAACCAGGAGAAGGTTCTTTGATACTTTTTTTTTTTTTTTAGGTATGGTAGTAGGTAGGTAGGTAGGGTAGTAGGTAGGTAGGATAGTAGGTAGGTAGGGTAGTAGGTAGGTAGGGTAGTAGGTAGGTAGGGTAGTAGGTAGGTAGGGTAGTAGGTAGGGTAGTAGATAGGTAGGTAGGAAAGGTAGTAGATAGGTAGGTAGGAAAAACGCATTGCAACGCATGCGCGGGTTCAGCTAGTTCTAAATAAAAAGCTCGTCATTTCGTCACAACTACAAGGGATAGTTACCTATGAAGTTGCTGTAGTTGCATCGTGTGGACCTCACTTAACTTTATATTCGACTGACTATTTAATATTTTGAGTTGAGAGCAGTCAGTGAGCGCGTTAAATATATTATATTACTAGCTGACCCACGCAACTTCGTCTGCGTCTCATAAATATAGCTTATAACCTTTCGCGATAAATCGACTATCCAACATAAATTAAGCTAAATCGTAGCAAACAAAAAAAATATCCTTTACCTTTTTGTTAGAGTTTACAGGCCGAGAGGAGTTATGTCCCCCATGACAATGTGATGTGCATACTATGAACCCAAAAGTTCTAGGACCGATTCGAATTCGGTGAAATATTCAAGGGTGGGGCGCCATGTTCCTTCTTAGCCCTTTGTGTCCAGGGCCTCGGTATCTCTTTCGAACAACCCGCAGCCCCAGACAATCCGCAGCCTCGGCAGTTACAGATACCGGCACTGTTCTTGAGCGCTCGGCGGAAGAGTTAGGATCGATGTGCGCATCTTACACTTTATGACAAATAAAACACACACCCGTTTATTATTTATTGGTCGTGAGGTAAGTGCAGCTGGAGTAAAGAACAAATCCCGAGTGACGGCTATGACGCGATGCGCAACGGGCCAATCATGGGGCCAATCACTGCACTTTCCCCGCCCCGCTTCTCACTTATACCACCAAAGGGACCCCATAGCTCTCTTTTGCGTCAGCGCTCAAGCATCGTGCCGATGATAATATTATTATTATGGCATCAATCATGATTTTATTAAAAAGTGTTGTAAGCGTAAAATGACATTTGTAAGGACCGATGAAACGTATTTCAGAACGTCACGATAAAATGTCAATTATAGCTTTACTGACAAACGATGACGCAAGATTGTCAGTGGCTGGGCTGCTGGGGGCAAAAGTCAAATTTTATGTCAAACACGAGTGAGTGCGGTTTCCAGCCGAAACATAATTTACAACTTTAATTTCATTCACATTACCTTACTTCATAAAAATATCTATTGTTGATGGTGTTCAATAAGGTAACTTTATATTAATGGACTGTTAATCGCAAAACCCGATTGTACAGGTGTTTATTTTGCGAGCTGACGCGCAGTTCCTGTTTCCAAAATGGATAAAACATTATCTTTACAAGACCTATACGCAGCTTACAAACGATGGGTGATTAGCAACCCTGGGGTAGTGACAGACGTTGAGACAGTAGCAACGTGGTCTTCTTACTTCGTGGCGGGGAAGATAAACAAATCGCCCATAGTGTCCGAGTTAGTTTACTCTCTGTCCAAACTCGTGTCACTGTTCAACGACAGGCTCATCAAAGAGGCTTATGGTACTGACGAGCCTTACTACGGGCTACGGGAACAGATCAAGCTGTGGCTGACAATCATCCACTACTGTGAAGTGTTCGCAGAGCTACTAGTGAAGAACAGATGGGGTACGCGAGGAAAGTGGACCGTCGCGACTTTGCTACAGGTGTTCAAGTGCTCCTCCGCACTGGTCTTACTCTTCAGGTTCAAAGAGCTACCTATTGCACACCCTCCAATAGCTGCATTGCAAAGAAGGAAGTTCGCAGAAGGTAAGGAGACAGATGAGAACTCAAACTCGTTCTTCACCCTTCGGAGATCAGGACGCGTAATTCGACGAGTTGATGGTGCTCCCTCGGTGGCTTTCCGTGACTGGGAGCCTGTGAAGATACAAGACGACAGGCCAGGGTCAGCTGTGAATGTAAAAGATTTGATTTTTGCTGAGTCACTTCACATTCTCAAACCTTTAATACATTTAGCTTCCATGAGAGTGTTTGGAACAAAAGCTTGGAAACAATGGGCTATAGCTCTCGCCATAGACGTAGCAAGTATCAGAATGTACAGCAAATACATGAAAAATTTGTCCTATGAACAACGACTTGAGATAAGCCGTAGAAAGTTAAGCCTAGTTCTGTACTTACTGAGGAGTCCGATGTACAATGGCTACTCAAAGAATGTTATTGAGAATACATTGACATCAATGTCAAACAAGGTACCTGTCATGTCATTTATTTGTGGACCTATCATACAATATTTGAGCCATTGGCAAGACATCTACTTCTACATGTGGGCTTCGTAGTAAGTTTGTTATATTAATGGATACGGAAATCATTATTTGGACATTACAAGTAAATATTTTAGGTGGTTATTGTTGTTTAAATAAGATATTGTAATGTATAAACATTACATCTATGAATATAAATTCATGGATGTCAGTTGATTCTACAGCATACAATTCAATGGTTGTTGACCCTGAAACAAGACATTGACCGAGACTTTTGTTGAACTTTATATAATGGCATAATAAATTCATGACAATTTGCATTAAGAAATCAATGTCTATGACTGGAGGCAACTCTATACTTCAGTAAACTTTTATCATGACTTAAATAGTAATAGTGTGCCAAATTTATTATACTCTGCAACCATTTTGAGAAAATATCATTGTAATGATTGAGATTGAGTGAAGTGTAAAGATAATACGTGAATTGCACATAAAGTTGAAGGTCAGATCAAGTCTAAAAAACTGATTTCATAAGTATTTTGATACTAGCTTTTGCCAGCAGCTTTGCCCGCGAGGATGTTGAAGAATATTCCAACAAACTTTCATCCCAAATCTAACTCCTTTAGAAGATTAATTTTGATAAAAACTATATACTTCCTCAAAAACCACATTAATTGGTGATAACCGGTGCATTAGTTTTTCAAATTGTCATGAACAGATGGATGCGGTACTTTGTTTTATTATATGTAATGATACTATAAACTACTAATACATGGGTCAATAAAATTATACTTGTATTGTGTATTGGGTTTGAGAAAATTAATAATAATATCAAGGCCACTAAGGAGTTTTGTAGTCATTGATTATGTGCTCACATAGCTGCATGTATTGTTCAACCATTTTAACAAGTAACCTTCAATTTCTTGTCCAGTGTTTACACTTATTATTGACACTTATGTTCAACGAACAAGGATGTTTACTTGTATTTTCTGTTAGACTTAGATAGGTTGTCTTGTTCAGCCTATAATGTTCCCACTGCAGGGACTCAGGCCTCCTCTCTAGGATCTAGGATGGGCTATAGTCCACCACTTTAAGGTCATAAACTATCTGTGTGCAAAATTTCATCCAAATAGGGTTAGACAGAGGTGTACCATTTAGTACACCCACATTACGCCAGTGATGTTTAAGTCCCATCTAATAGGGGCGAGCTTATTGCTGGGCATATATCCAGACGCCATGGAGAGGAGCTCGTGGCTTAATAAGAACTGCCACTCGGGTCGATCTTTGGTAAAGCTGAGCTTGCCTAGGTCCGTCTGTGGATGGGTGACCGCCCGACATACCGAGTTTCTTCCGTGCCTCGGAAAGCACGTTAAGCTGTTGGTCCCGGCTGCCATATATATAGATCTTTGGCAGTCGTTACAGGTAGTCAGTAACCTGAAATTCTGTCATCCAGTCTTACCAAAGGGTATCATATTACCTAGTATTAACTGGGTTGTGGGGGTCAGATAGGCAGTCGCTCCATGTAAAATACTGGTATTCAGCTGCATCCGGTTAGACTGGAAGCCGACCTCAATATAGTTGGGTTCTGTTCTTTCCTACTAATATTATAAACGCGAAAGTTTGTAAGTACGGATGGATGTTTATTAGTCTTTCACGCAAAAACTATGGAATGGATTTGGATTGGTACACAGATATAACCTGGATTTATACATAGGGTAGTTTTTATCCCGATTTTATCTTCCCGTGGGATAATTTTCGAGTTGTAGCGGGTGAAGCCGCTGGCAACAGCTAGTGTATTATAATCTCCAAATTATTTCTAAAGGATGATGATCATTACTTGCCGGATGAAGAGGTTTTTTTTCATGTTCCAAAAAAACTTAATAAAACTGTCACAGGTAAATGAGACATTTGCTAATAATTTTTTTGCAATATAAAAAATTACATAGGTAACGAATTTCATGGCGCCAATTTTGTCACCAGTATCTGATATTTTACAGTCAAAGGAATTACTTTAGTAGAACTATCTATTTGAGATACGATTGTTATTCTGTAGTTTAGTTATTACATAAGATGAGAACTGTTATAAGTTAGGCCTAAAACACACACAAGCGACGTAAGGCGAAGGCACGGGGCAGGCGCAGCGCAGACGTGGGACAGATACGGCGCAGACGCGATTTGAATTATATCAGAAGAGGCGTGGAACAGGCAAGAAACGTGAATTCAATCGGTTGTTGAAATCTCGCTCCGGTGCAAACCTCACACCGTTTCGTTGTCTGCGCCGCGTCGCTCGTAGCGAGCGACGCGGCGCAGACAACGAAACGGCGTGTCTGCGCCGCGTCGCTTCAGTATAATTCAAAAACGTCGCCTGCATACATTTTGTATGAAATCGTTTTGAAGCGGCGCATGCCTGCGCCACGCCTGCGCTGCGTCTGCCCCGTGTCTGCGCCTTACGTCGCTTGTGTGTGTTTTAGGCCTTAGAAGGAGTAAAGGCCGTCAAAGAAATCAAAGTTAAGAATACCTTCCTTCATTTCAATTCTTGTCTATTGCATAAAAACGTTTAATTATGTAATTCATACGGTTCACCCTTGTTTCGCCGAACAACTTTTGATGTAATGTTACTTATTCGAACAATGTTTCAGAAAATAATCATTTTGTATAATATCGATTAACATAATTTTCATTTTATCGAATATTAATTTGCGATAACAACATTTGCGCTATTGATCAAAAGGTATAATGTTCATTTGATGTAATGTTCAGGTGGTATAACATGTATTTTATCAAATATTCAATTGGCATTTCCGTGAGCAGGTCGATGGAGCCCCGCTCTGTCTGCAGGGTTTAAAGGAACCTAACTAACCGAATTTCGGGGTGCCCGTACCCCTGACGTCGACCGTTAAGGGTTAGCGATTCCGTCAGCAGGTCGACGGAGCCCCGCTGCGGGGCTCCTATTTCTGTCTGCAGGGTTTATTTTGAAGGAACAATGTTAGTTTATAGTCAATGAAAGGAAACGAATTATTAATGAACTGAATATTCGATACGATCTTTCGACTAAATCATTATTAGTCACACAACACAGATGCTGACAGAAATCCTAACCCTAGACGGTCGACGTCAGGGGCACCCCGAGGTTTGGTTAGTTAGGTCCCTTTAAACTTTAAACCCTGCAGACAGAAATAGGATAGGAGCCCCACCAAGCGGGGCTCCGTTGACCTGCTGACGGAAACGAATTATTAATGAACTGAGTATTCGATACGGTCTTTCGACTAAATCATTATTAGTCTAGTGAAACATGAGTTTAAATAAAATTAGTGCATTTGAAAATTCGGTCAAATGATTTTATTTCAACAAATAACTAAATATGCTAAATAAAAATCTACCAATTAATTATTCGGTCAAATGAATAATTATACGAAATGACTTTATTGTAAGTAAGTAAAATTAGTCGGAGTGATTTTCGACGAAACGTTGTTATACCAAACAAGGGTAAACAAATTCATACTACTTTACAATTGACTATTGTTACGGGTGTGTATGTGAACATGAAAGACACACATACTCACAAATTCACGTCTTATTTCCCGTGGCTGTAGGCAGAAATATATTATTATGTCTGAGCAATAAATTAGAATTCGAAGATTAAGTAGCTGAATTTGATAACAAATTATTGTATTCTATTTATACCTACTTACCTACTTATCTTGTAAAATAAATATTGTAAGTATAAAATAACATTTTAAATATATTATCGTTAGGTGCACTTATTTGAAATAACAATATAATTCGTTCATTAGTTCATTACTAGATAAAAATATGTTAAAACTGAATATATTATAACCTTGTGTAATTGTAAAATTATTACTTATAATAAACCTCCATATACCGTTGAATGAAATAGACAAAACATTAAGTGTTGCATCAAATTAATATTTTAAAGTTGAGTTTAAAGTATTTCGGATTATCTAAATGTAATTATTGTATTAATAGGTAGGTGGCTGGATTTATTAAATGACTGGGTCCCATACTTAAACTGTGTGTCGTGCATAGTAGTTAGTTGACTAGTTAAAATGACCAGCGTATCAAGATAACACAATATTTCTCCAAATTATTTTAAACCATAATATAAATAAAAATTCAATATAAATACATTAATTTATTAGAAGATTTTTTTTACATTCCATTAAACTGTGGTTCTCACGTATTTTCGGTAGCAATAAAATATAAAATGTGAGGTGACGACCGTTTTTTGGTTTAAAATTAAATGTGTTCTATCTTGTGTGTTTTGTGACTGGCCTGTTGGTCTAGTGGTTAGTGACCCTAACTGCTATGCCGGAGGTCGTGGGTTCGATTCCCACCCAGGACAAATGTTTGTGTGATGAGCACGATCATTTGTTCTGTGTCTGGGTGTAATTTATCTATAATATGTATGTATTTAGAAATATATAAGTATATGTTTATCAGTTGTCTAGTACCCATAACACAAGCTCTGCTTAGCTTATTGGGACTAGATGGCGTTGTGTGATAGTTGTGGAATATTATTATTATTATTATCTACTCTTTGGCGGTGTTAATTTATAATAATTATTTATGACATCCTGTTAAATTCTTCTAATTGCTATATTTTTGGAGGTACATAGGTATCAATGTAAATGTTACTGTCAAATTATATGTTTTCAAAGAGACCTAAGTCTAGGACACAGATCTTGCATAGAAATTGCTTTAATGTGTAAAGTCTTACCTTATGTATAACAATATGACAATATATTGCGGTAGGTATAGTTGTTGTCAATTAAGCTACAGGGCGTCCCACGGCTATGCCACATGGAGGGAAATTACCTTGAATATTGTAGATAGAGTATTTTACTGAAAGAAGACATTATTTTAATTTCAAAAACAATTTAAACTGCATTCATAGATTTTTAAATAATAATTACATGGTTGTACCGGGAACTGAACCCGCTACGCGAAAAATAAATATCCTGTAGCTTTATCATACCGATTGCAAGGCTGCATCATAAGGATTATTTTTCGCTAGATAACATAGTATCAGAAATAAAAGGAAGACCATGAATTTTAACATTTGACTTGAAATTTTGTTCAGAAAAATGTAAAGCTGACATTGCCGTAAGGACATACAACTGACATTATCATAAGTACCTATTAGGTACTAACTTTTCACCAAGATGGAGCTCCGGCTCATAACAGTCACGGTCAGTCACCGAACAAGGGACTATCTCAATGAACACTCGTCCCTGGTTGGGAAAAATGGACAAATAAGATGGCCGCCGAGATCCCCAGATCTAACCCCGTTAGATTTTTTTAAGGGGTTATGTAAAAAAATTAGTTTACAAGAACCAGTATGAAAATGTCCACGAGATACAAACAGAACTTAGACGTATTATTCTAAATATCCACCACAACAACATCAAAACATCGACAGGCAGTGAAATGATCAAAAGAGTGCGACTTTGTATTCAACAGTTTTGGGACTCATTTTGAGCATTTGATAAATTGATTAATTTTGTATTAAAAATGTTAAAATTCATGGTCTTCCTTTTATTCCTGACACTATGTTATTTAGCAAAAAATAATCCTTATGATGAAGCCTTTCAATCGGTATGATAAAGCTACAGGGTATTTTTTTTTCTCATATAGCGGTTTCGATTCCCGGTTCAACCATGTAATTATTTAAAAATCTATGAATGCAGTTTCAATTGTTTTTATAATTAAAATAATGTCTTCTTTCAGTAAAATGCTCTATCTACAATATTCAAGGTACTTTCCCTCCATGTGGCATAGCCGTGGGACGCCCTGTTTATTTTTTACTTATAATTGTAGATAATTTATCTGGCTACATTATGTAGTATTACATTTTTGTTCAAGTACCATAACTTCTAAATTATTTTTTTTTTTTTTTGGGAAATGATTCACTGTGTACCTACACTCGATGGTATTCAATGAACCGGGGGCTGGTACACAGTGAACCGTGTGTACAAACAATGAACCATGCCAATAACTAAAACGTTAATATTAATGAATTATAATAAATTTTGTTAAATAAAACTCACTAATCTATTTATTTGTAGTTACCATCAAAATGCATCATTTTTATCTAAACAAAGGACCTAATATCATTTAATGAAATTTACATTAGTTTCGTGGGAGTGAATTAATAAACATTAATTAAATTAACTTTAGTTTCGTGGGATTGAATGATGTGACTCGTACATTTATAAGCTTCTGATTTTTTTATGGACAAATCAGGGTGTATTTTCAACCAGTCGCTATCCGCCTTTCCTTTTCTTTCCAACTAGTGGGATTATATTCGAATTTATTCATTTCCGCCTTTTGCAATGCGAATTTTCTTTGTGAATCACTGGTTCATTGTGCACTCTGCCAAAGTGGTTCATTCTGTACCACCCCATACTTACAAATTTTGAGATTAAGTAATTACATGCACGAACACGAGGTGATTGACGAAACTATCCTAAGTAAAAGCGCAAAAATCCACTAATTTATCAATCCAATTGATATGCAGCTACTACATTACACAAATAAAATGAGACGAAATTTTACTTACGTTATTTTTATACAATTTTCACTACAAAAATACAAAATAAGAGGGCACGCGCGGTCGCCTGTGCGGCGAGCTCGCTTTCAATTGGGGAGGGAGGGGGGGGGGGGGCCTTAGACACGCCTATTTTATGCAGTTTACACGAAACGGTAACGTCACATTTCTGAATTATTTGCATGGTTCACTCTGTACTGCTGGTTCATTGGTGACCACTCGACCCTGTTCATATTTTATTTTGTACTAGTGACCCGCCCCGGCTTCGCACGGGTGCAAAAAAGGTATTAAAACCTTCCTCTTGAATCACTCTATCTATTAAAAAAAACCGCATCAAAATCCGTTGCGTAGTTTTAAAGATTTAAGCATACAGACAAACAAACAAATAAACAAACAGACGCGACTTTGTTTTATACTATGTTGTATAATAAGATAGTACTAAGGGCGCCTTCAAATATGTTTTAATCCGCGATTTTTATATGGATTAACAAAACAGCGAGGCTGCAGCGCTGCAGCCACGCTGCCACCGCGCGGCTATTTGCGGCTAATTTGAAGGCGCCCTAATTGTTTTTAGTTTAGTCGTTTTAATGTAGTAGCCCACACACTAAGATTTGTGACTAGTGTGGTTGCGCTACAAGGTGATGGATACCTATCATAAAGTTGATTTAAATGTGTAGGTACATTTATTTAGTATGATTCCAGAGGATATGCAGCACTCGTTCATAGGGCTAGTGTTTTATAATGATTATGTAAATTCATATTGAACATAGACATTGTTCATGTACCTAAATAAATTTTTACCATAAACAATGTTTATGCTGACAATAAAATGAGCTGTTGGTTATCCCTGGCTTAACATGTGACTTGTATAATATATAAGATTTGGTACGCAATTAATTTATATCTAGTGTTTAAGTTAACTATGTTTGGTTGGTTTTCTATAGGTTCTGTTAACGTGGGTATTTTCTAAAAACTAATATTATTTGGATACTGAAATCTGTTAAAATTATGAACACTGTTTTGAGTACTGAAATACAATGTTTTTGTAATACAAGGGCTTATTTTTATTTCGCAAGAAGTAGCAACTAGCGTCATCTATGATTTGCCAAATGAACTAAATATTTCGGGGTTTTTGGTATAAATACACTGGTCAGCAAATAAACCGAGCCACCCGCTACCTAGGAACTCTGATTCGATTTTCTCAAAAAGTATAAAACTTACAACTATCAAAGTTATACCTACAAAAAGTGCGTTTCATGGTGATTAAAATGACTAAAAATTTATTCGAAAGTACCGTCAACTCACATTGTAATCAAGCAACAAACACAATGCTAACGATTTGCTCTGTTTTCACCAGAGTTTGAAAATATCGTTCTTTTTCTCTACAATGAGGGTAGTCGAATATTTCTTATCATTTCTTTAGTTTTTGTCCATCGTTTGCTCAGACGCGTGTGTTTTTGCTACTTTTTTCGATTAATAATGGATACAACACCTCAAGAAGCAGCTCAAGCTGTAGCATTACTTCAAGCAGGCATTGCGCAACGTGAAGTCGCTCGAAGGCTTCGAATCAGCAGATCTTCGGTGCAACGAGTTTACAGACGATACCTAGAGACTGGAGCATTCGATCGCCGTCCAGGTACGGGCAGACCTAGGGCTACATCCAGTGCCGGATTAAGCAAGCGCGGGGCCCGTAGCAAATTCTATCGAGGGGCCCTTGATCTGCCAGAGAGTTTCCACTCAGGTTGCAAAGGGTTTTGGCTTGGGTTTTACAGCTGCCGCCTGCCAGACACTAAACCTCCTTGGGAATACGGTTGCTGATGAAATCAAGTAAATTCAATATACAACGTAACTAAGGTTGGATACGCGGGGCCCCAGTTTGCGCGGGGCCCGTAGCAATTGCTACTCTTGCTATATGGTTAATCCGGCACTGGCTACATCAGCAGCAGATAATCGTTATATCCACCTTACTGTTCTGCGAAATCGCCACCTCAACGCAGTTCAAGTCCAACAAAGTCTGCGTGACGAACGCCAAGTCAGGGGCTGATTTAGAGTTCGGACCGCCCTAGGCTAACTATGAATATGCGCCCCCAGCCTGTCCTACAAACGAAAGACGAAAGGAACCAAATTAATAATTCGAACACTTTTTTTACAATCTATTTATTTATCCTAAAAATATACAAGAAGAAATTAAAGATGTTAACAATTGCTATAATACCTACTTTGAGAATTAGGAATATTATGTAAAGCTCCTTTTCCTTGCTTTCTCGCTGGCGAATCTTTCCACAATATTGTCAAAATTAACGTTTTGTAAAAAATTATTCTCAATAAATAATAGAGCAAGTGCCTCAAGTTTCTGCTGCTGAAGAGTGGAGCGTAAGTAATTTTTTACTCTTTTTAATGCAGAGAAAGATCTTTCACCGCTGCAATTTGTGACGCTCATTGTTAAAAAAACTCTTAATATTATTTCGATATTTGGAAAAATGGAACTAATGTTTAGGCTTTTTAGTAATTGTAGCACACTTTTTGGGGTTAATTTTTGCGGTTCAACGAAATCGTTATCTTTTAATAACTGTGCCAAATGGACGCACTCGTCAGGAAGCGTGTCTTCTTTAACCAAATCATATCGTTGTTGTAACTCTTTCGCCTTGGTTCTTATAATACTATTGTCATTTATTTCAGCTAATTTCCATAAGAAACCAAAATTTGAATTTACGTCGGTATATATAATTTGTCGGTTTTTTAACTGAATTTTGAGACAATCAATGGCAACGTAATATTTTTCTACGATGAAAGATCTTTTTCCCTCAAATTCGGTGTGTCCCTCTTTTACATCGTCAAAATGGAATTTTGGTTTTTTTCTTCTTCTTATATCTTTTTTGTATTCAGTGATTCCGCACCTTTCAATAGCTTCCGATTCTAATTTTTCAAACTCTTTTTCGTCTCGTAAAGTTTCAAGATGTGAATATAGGTAATGATTCGTACAGAGTAACAACGTTTGATAAATCAACGTAACTTGCTTGAAGCTGTGCACTAACGTTGTGAAATTTGATTAGCACAGAGTTCCAAAAACACAACATTATCGTCATTTCCAGGGTTTTCAACTTTTCTATTATTCCTTTTGCCTCTATTTTGGTCTCTCTAGTTTGATTTACATCTTCATAAATGTAGTCTAATGCTGCAAGAATGTGTTTGTAAGAATTGTATAATGCTTTGCTGGCTTCTGCTCGTGCACTCCATCTCGTTTTCGAGAGGCTTTTTACAACTGTCGAATCTTTATCGAGATTTGATAGCAAGATCTTCCATCTGCTAGTCGAACTAGAAAAAAAATTGTATATTTGTTGCTCCAATGAAAAAAAAGCAGCTGAATCATCGCTGCTCTCTGCTGCTGTTGAGCCTATGAGTTGTAAAGAATGAGCTGCACATGGAATAAAAGTTGCCAAAGGATTCATAGCTTTAATTCTTGACTGAAGCCCCTTGTATTGACCAGACATATTACTGGCGTTATCATAACTTTGGCCACGACAATCTTTAATATCAAGTTGCAAAGTTTCATCAATTGTCGCCAAAACAGCCTTCTCCATGTCTTCGCCTTTATGTCCGCAATTAGGTAAAAATGTGACAAAGCGTTCCACGGGCTCTCCGTCAGGCAAAACATAACGAATTATAAATGTCAGCTGATCAGTGTGTGAAATATCTGGAGTGGAATCTATGCTAATCGAATAATATTTTGCTTTTTTTACCTCTGCTTTGATGGATAGTCGAACTTCGTCAGCGAGCAATAGAATAAATTCATCAATTATCGTAGATGATAAGTATGATGGAGTGCCACTACCTTTGTGTCCAAATCTGGCCAAATGTTCAGCCATGAAAGGGTCAAATTTAGATATAAGCTCAATACAGCCAAGAAAATTTCCATTTTGTAAAGATCCAATAACTTCATTTTTACCGTGAATTGGAAGCCCACGAGAAGCTATAGTAGTTTATGCGACTGTGCATAATGAAGGGCATTACAACACAAGTGTGGGTTTAAGAAACGAGCCGAAGGCGAGTTTCTTAATAGCATCACACGAGTGTTGTAATGCCTAATTATGTATAGTTGCATACACTAATTTATCTACCCGAATATCATAAGGGCTCTATGATGGGTTCAGGAACCATAGGGAAATGACCAGCATTGTTACCAGTGTAATGCAATAAAAAATAAACAGGTTATTATTTGCATTCGTCGCTGCATTTACGATATCTGGCGGAGTGTTCATGTTAATTTCCGAGTCACTATCACTCATTTTCGACAGAAATAAAGAACTTATCAGAAAATTTGTCTACTCGTAACTGGAAATAAAAAGCTAACGAACAAATGACAGCTCGAAATGGCTGCGTTTCGGATTAAGTAGATACGTGCGCGCGGAACTAGTTGGCCGCGCCTTAGGCATGTTTTTGTTTTTTATTTGTATTCTTTTCAATAAATTGAACAAATTATTGTTCACGATATCTCGAGATTGGTCATCACTGTCTAATTATAGTCTCCTGTGCATTGCGAGCTGTAGGCAACCTAACCTAAGGCGCGGCCAACTAGTTCCGCGCGCACTATAGAATAGCACACACACTTGAATTTGACACCTGTTCCAAATTTAAAACTCATAACCTACTGTTTTCAGTAGGTTATGAGCTCATTACAGTTCTGTTAATTTCTGCTGGTTGGTAATGCTGGTCATTGCCTATGGTTTTTGAACGCATTAGAGAGGGTTTATGATATTTGGGTAGATAAAAAACTTTACTGTCTCAACTACACGTAGTAATACGTTTCGCCAGTAAGATACCTCTTCATTATATTGTTTGACTATTTTTGTATCCAATCGTCCTAACAATTTTCCTCTAGTTGCATACTGTGCCAAACATTTACGATGTTCGGGAGAATTGTCATGATCAAATATAGCGTTACCATTTTTCCAATCATTAAATCCACTTTTAGCAAACATCGTTGTTCCTCCATATAATTTGCAGGGACCACAAAACACATAGCCGGTAGATACGGAGTACACTAACCAGTTCCTTTTAACAATTTCGCCATTGGCAAGTTTTTTTTTAAACATACTTTCGGTCAAAAATCGTTTTTGATTTTTATACTGCCTTTCCGATTTAGAAAATTCTACCTCATCATTTTGCTTGTTTTTCACGATAAAATCCCGTAACGCGTCATTTACTTTCCACAGTGCAGGATCGGTTGACGGAGTGAACGGTTTATCTTCAGGCATTTCCTCTTCATTGTAGGTCGATGAAGGAGCGCAAGAACAGTCCGCGGTAGAAGGTGCCGCCGGCCAACAAGTACTTGGTGATGGTATTGAACTTGTGTCTACATTTCCTTTGACAACAGGGCTCGTAAAAAAAATCCAATTTTGGTATTTGTCTTAACACATTCTCTCTCTTTTGTTCTTTCTCTTTTGCTTTTTTTCTATATTCCGCTCCACTTGGCTTTTTTGCAGTCGAAGTATTCTCATTACCACTCATTTTATGTTTTCAATAAAACAAACAAAATTAGGTACTTAAATAACAAAAACGTTAAATATGATTATCAATTTACCTATAAATCTAAATCAAGGCGAGAGATGCAAGCGTGCGATTACCAACAATTGCGTAATGTCAACTGTTTATAAACACATAATAATAATATTATTATTATGCAATCCTAAACAATAACTCCCCACTGACCTAATGACCTCTCTTTCTCTCACTCAATCCACCTATCCTACTTTCACCTGTGTCAAACGAAATGAAAGAAAGAAACAACAAATAGCCGAAAAACCGGTTTAAACTTGCTGTGCAACGAGCGAGGCGCGCGCGTGGCGGGCCGCCGCGCGCCGCCGCCCGCCACCCGCCACCCGCCGGGCGCGGGCGAGATAGGGGCGCGGGGGGCGAGGTAGGGGCGCGGTGGCCGCGGCCCGCGCTACTGGTAAACGGCGCAAAGCCAATATATTGGTCATGATTTTTTATGTGAAAAACGTCGCCGGAGGGACCGGGACGTTTATGTGGTTAAGCACTCATTTTATTTTTTAACACACGTAACTATTTTCCCAAAATTACCAAATATTATGTAAGTCTCAGCTCAGCGCCGCGCCGCCCCCCCTAGGTCCTTGCGCCCTAGGCTCTAGCCTTATTAGCCTGTGGGTAAATCAGCCCCTGCGCCAAGTGGTCATAAGTTCAGATACCGTCAGAAGGAGGCTTGCTGAACGGAACCTGACCCCAAAAAGAGCTGCAACAGGCCCAGCATTAACGGTAGCACACCGTCGAGCACGACTTGAATTTGCTCGAGAGCATAGGGATTGGACATTAGAGCAGTGGAGTAATGTACTCTTCACTGATGAGACCAGGGTGAGTCTACATGGAAGTGATCGACGTCAGAGAGTATATCGTCGCCCTGGAGAACGTTATTCTCAGTGTTGCATCGAGGAAACTGTTGCTTATGGAGGAGGATCAGCAGGGCTATTGCGTATCTTTTTATGACAGTGGATAACTCAAAATGTCTGTCAAATATTTGTCAAATGATGAGTTTTTAAGAAAAAAATGTACCAAACCATAACCAATTTACAGTTAATCTGTGGACACTTTAGGTTAGCCACTGTCATTAAAAGATACGCAATAGCCCTGCTGTAATGGTCTGGGCGGCATCTCGTTAACAGCACATACAGCGTTAGTTTTCATCGAACCGACGGGCCGTACACGTGGACTGACTTCTCATCGCTACATTACTGAAATCCTCGCAGACCATGTGGTACCTTACGCAGGAATACGCAGGATATATCGGACAGGATATGCAATTGATGCATGATAATGCACGGCCTCATGTTGCTCATGTGGTGAACTGGTGACCCAGTATCTACGCGACGTCAGCATTCGTACGATGGACTGGCCAGCTCGAAGCCCGGACTTGAATCCGATAGAACACTTATGGGATGAGCTGAAACGTCGGGTTCGAGCCCGGGTACCTGCTCCAACAAGGCTTCCAGAGCTGCGAATCGCAATTGAAGAGGAGTGGAATACAATTCCTCAAGATTTTATCGTCAGGCTCGTAAGGTCGATGAATACAAGGATGCTGGCAGTTATCCGAGCAAGGGGAGGGAATACGGAATATTGATCAAAAACTTTTTTTGATTTTATCTTTGTTTTTGGCTTTAATTTTTTTTTTTTAACTTTATCATTACTAACGATTGTCACGACTGGAAAACGACTCTTCTTTGTAAAATCCTTAATAAACACTGAAATATTGATTAAACCCAATGAATTTCCTTTCATTTTAATCACCATGAAACGCACTTTCTGTAGGTACAACTTTGATAATTGTAGGTTTTTTAGTTTTTGAGAAAATCGAATTAGAGTGCCTAGGTAGCGGGTGTCTCGGTTTATTTGCAGTTTTATTATAGGTACACTGGACCTATAATAAAACTGCAGATTAGTGAAAAATACGTGTGGGTAAGAATGACGGGTGTACTGTTGCAGAAATGAATTTGTTATATATAAAAGGATAGTAGGTAGGTACCAGCAATGTACCTGAATGTACCTATAATGAAATTCAATGTACCTCCACGAAACAAGAAAAATTACAAAGTGAGCCGCAATTACAAAACATAAAGTGAGCCGCGGTCCTGACAGTCAGAATGACGGGTGAATTAATTTATTTAATTTGGCTCCTCAACAATGAGTACACTGTTACATTTACATAAAAACATTTCAAACTTAAGTCTAAGTGCCCCATCACTTAAAGAAGAGCACTACATGCAACATAAAATGCGCCTTATCAGCCAAAACACGAGGTAAAAAAGAAATACAAATACAACATAATGCAGATTTTTTTTTTCCTTAGCCTACACTGTCCCACTGCTGGGCAAAGGCCTGCCCCATGGCTTTCCAAGTTTTTTTACATTTTTCCTTCTCCGTCCAATCCGTTGAGAATGAGTCCAGATCCTCACGCCAGCGTTTTTTGGTATGCCTCGGTGCCCAGTCCCATTTTAACATGGCAGATTTAAGGCCAACATCGGCGATGCCTGTCTTAGACCGTATTAAGGTGTTGTTGTTGCATTCGATCGGAGAGTCTAATCTTAAGAATGCTACGTTCCATCGCTCTTTGGCAAACGTTGAGTTTGGACTTCTGAAAATGACAAAAGAATAATCAAATCACCTGCTCTAGAGAAATAATCAAATCACCTGCTCTAGAGAAACTGCTGAATACGATTATTTGTAATTACAGCAAAGGCTCGACGTATAATTGTGACTGCATAACAGTTAAGGCATTTTTGTTTTGAAGGATGATAGTATAAGATCCCCCCATAGAACGACCTTCACCGAGCTGGATGAAGTTCTCTACTCCACCACTTGACCCAGTTGTTCAATATGGTACTAGATTCCGAAATGGCCCCTCAGCAATGGCGTAGGTACTTCTGAGATGATACTTATATACAAAAAAGGAAGCCCTACATACAGGAAATTACAGGTCAATCAGCATAAATCTATACTAATATTATAAAGCTGAAGAGTTTGTTTGTTTGTTTGTTTGAACGCGATAAACTCTGGAACTACTGGTTGGATTTGAAAACTTCTTTTTGTGTTGGATAGTTCATTTATCGAGGAAGGTTATAGGCTATATAACATCACGCTACTACCAATAGGAGCGGAGCATAAATGAGAAATGTTGCAAAAACGGGAAAAGAAAATTCCTTTCTGAGAGCTTCCGTTGCGTGCGCTGCGAAAACGGTTTAAGTTACGAGAATATCATGTATGAAGTAATTATTCGTCTTTAAAAGTTCTAAAAAAAAGTCCGCGACAGCATCTGTCTATTATTTAAGATTGACTCACTGTAACCATTTTTTACTATTAAAATGTTAGGTTAAAAAGAATTATTTTTTTCGAAGCTCATTTAACCCATATGGTATTAATCTATATCTAAATAAATGTGTTCGTTAGAAAGGAAATTTAATATAGAATATTTGTGCTCTTTACTCTATACAGTTTAAACAAATATCTTAGAAGATATCGCAATGTAAAAATACCCGCGCGGAAAAATAATTACGCGGGTTGCGTCGCAAATCGCAATGTAGGTACGGGGGATTCTGGCTGGCCTCCGGGAAATTCAAATTCAAAATATTTACTGCATCATAATGTTTACAAGTACAGAGTGCTAAAATATATTTTAACAGCAGTGCCGGATTAAGCAAGCGCGGGGCCCGTAGCTAATTCTATCCAGGGGCCCTTGATCTGCCAGAGAGAGATTCATTTCCCCCCATGTTGCAAAGGGACAACAACCTTCCCACACTGAAGACCTACCCATCTTCCAAGGAGACAAATATGAGAAAGGAAGTATTAGCGAGCGAAGCGAGCTCGAAAATTGTACTAATTGTCTGACGTGGAGTGTCTTTGTCGGAAAAGGAGTAATGTTTCAGTTTTGTGGCATCAAGTTAATTCAATATACCACATAAGGTCATGTAAGTTTCACTCAAATAAAATTACAACCAGGTGGTGGTTGGATACGCGGGGCCCCAGTTTGCGCGGGGCCCGTAGCAATTGCTACTTTTGCTATATGGTTAATCCGGCACTGTTTAACAGTAAGAGATAGATTTTATACTTAGTAATTCACACTTTAATATAATCTAAGCTAATCTAAACCATCTAAACTATTGTAATAAAGAGGAAAGATAAGATTTTTTGTTTGTTACGATTTAGCTTAATTAATGTCGGATAGTCGTTAAATCGAGAAAGGTTATAGCTATATTTATGTGACGCAGACGAAGTTGCGCGGGTCAGCTAGTGCAATATAATAAGTATACAAACTCTTCGCATCTATTATCCTCAACAGAATATCACCTGAAATTACCTAATGTTCACAACCTATAGAGCAAGCTGGTTTCCGTTCAGGTTTCAGTACATCAGACCATCTACAAACATTAGAACAAATAATGGAGAAATTAACATTGAATTTAACAAAAACCTATATTTAGCATTCATTGACACACAAGCAAACTTCATCATCAGCCTATAATGTTCCCACTGCAGGGACTCAAGCCTCCTCTCTAGGAGAGGGCAAACTTAGGTACAGCAAGGCTTTCGATACTATCAGTCATAGCTCAGTATGGGAAGCACTGAAACTCTCTAAGGTCAACAACAAATATATATTAACATCCTGAAATATATCTACGCTAACAGCACAAGCAATTTATAGCTTGAAACAAGAGGTGATCCTATCAAGATCGAAAGCGGTGTGAAACAAGGAGACCCTTATCTCCCCAAAACTTACGAAAAAACGAAAACGAAACGAACAACGGCCAAGTCACACAACATTAACTATAATACTTAATAAAGAAATCGCAATTAGGAACCTTAGACTTGGCACGACTTTGTCTAGATTTCATTACTGTTTAGAGATAAACTAGCAGCTCCATCGAGACTTGGCTAGTTTTTTACAGAATGTTTTTGTTGGGATTATTATATAAGAGAAGCTATGAAAAAAATAACTGTCTAAAACGTGAGCTCCATAGATATCATATATTCGGGGATCGAACTCGCGATACGCAGCACAGCAGTCCAATCGCTTAGCCACGGCGCCAACTGTGCCGTCAATATATAAATTTTACATTTTTCTCTTTGCGTCTCCTTGTATGTTCTTGTTTCTGCGACAAATAACTATTTTTTCTTATTTCTTACCTTTCATTTGAGAATACTATAAAGTCATTTCAAATCAAACTATTCTGACTCCGTTTTTGAGAATGGCCCATTTACAGAAAGTTACTCTTCACAACAATAACAGCGATTCATATTCATAAAACGATGTTAGGAGGACTGTACCATCAGTCTCCATAGCGACAGTTTTTAGTTATTTTATGTCATGTCAATAAACTTCATTCCATTGTAAAATAAAACATTAGTCACAAGTTCCAACAGTATTTATTTTACTTTAATATGGTAGCAGAGCAAAAATAACGAAATAAATACGGGGATCACGATGGCGTCGGGATCAAGTACGAAAATTGAGACTTTAAATAAAGAAAATTTTGACACATGGCGAATTCAAGCCAGGGCTATACTCATCAAAAATAAATTATGGAGTGTTGTTGAGAAACCGCTGGACCTCGCGAAAGCTGTTGAAGAGAAGAGAGAGCAGGATCTTTTGGCTCAATCTGAGTTAGTACTCCTAATTTCGCCTTCTGAATTAAAACAAATAAAAAAATGCAAAACAGCTCATGAGATTTGGACTACGCTTGAATCCATATATGCGAGTAAGGGACCAGCTAGAAAGGCTTCACTTTTAAAGCAGTTAATACTGTCCAAAATGGAACATGGAAATATCAGAGAGCATTTAAATAAGTTCATGGACGTGGTAGACAAATTGCAGGATATGGACATTCATATTCATGAGGATTTGCTCGCTGTTATGATGTTATACAGCTTACCATCTGACTACGAAAATTTTCGTGTTGCAATAGAATCAAGAGACACGTTACCTAAACCTGAACAACTTAAGATAAAAATTTTGGAAGAATACGAAGCCAGACAAATGAATAACAAAAATACTAAAGATGAACATGAAGAAGAGTCGAATTTTGTAAAAATATGCAAATTTTGCAAGAAGAAAGGACATGTCATCAATGAATGCAGAAAGCTGGAGAGTAAGAAGAAGAAAGAAACGAACGAAGAAGTTCCTAAAACTTCCCATGCTTTATGTATGCATTCGAAAAGTAAGAGTCCAGATGATGAAAAGAATACATGGATTCTTGACAGCGGTTGTACATCACACATGTCTTACAACAGAAACTATTTCGAAAATCTCGACAAATCTAACTTCCAATTGCTAAGACTCGCTTCCCAAGATGCGACAGCTGAAATTTCTGGTAAAGGCACAGTCACCATCATGGTAGATGCCAACGTTGGAGGCACAACACAAATTCAAAAGATTTTATTGAAAAATACTCTGTATGTGCCAACCCTATCCTCGAATTTACTATCCATTGGAAAAGCCACAGAATGTGGATGGACTTTCGTATTTACGAATAAAAAGGCAACAATTACGTATCCTGAAGAAGGTATTATACTCGATGCGCCAAAAGGCAAAGATGGGCTGTACTACTTAAATCCTGCATCGTGCAAATATAACAACAAAAATAAATGTAACTTAGCAGAAGACACGAAAATTCATAAATGGCACAAATGTTTAGGTCACATGAATGAAGCCGACATGAAATTGGCATTGAAGAATGAGACACTTGTCGGTTTAGATTTCAAGCCAGATGAGAAACTTGGAGACTGTGAAATATGCATTCAAGCAAAGATTAAAAGATTGCCTAGTAAACCCAATGACATACCACGCACGACAAAACGACTCGAGATAGTACACAGCGACGTTTGCGGACCGATGACGCAAACTCTCGGTGGCGAGAAATATTTCGTAACCTTTATCGATGACTACTCTAGATACAGTCGAGTCTATTGCATAAAACAAAAAAGTGATGTATTGGACAAATTTAAAATTTACAAGGCAGAAATGGAGAATTTCACTGGTAACAAAATTATTAGTCTCCAGTCTGACAATGGTTTGGAATACTGCAATCAAAATTTTGTCAATTTTCTGAAAGAGCATGGTATTACAAGACGATTGACAGCACCATATACACCACACCAGAATGGTGTTGCAGAACGCAAAAACCGTACCCTCTTGGAAAAGGCTAGAAGCATGATGATTGAATCCAAAGCACCTAAAAGCCTTTGGGGAGAATCTATTCAAACTGCAAACTACCTTTGCAATCGGAGTGTCAATAAAACTATTTCTGCACACTTTGGTACTGTTACTACACCTTATGAGAAATGGGTACAAAGAAAGCCTCGCATCTGCCATCTGCGTCAGTTTGGAATAAAAACCTTTATACTACTTAAAGATGGCAAAGAACATAATAAATTTAAATCGAAAGCTATACCTGGTATGTTTGCAGGCTATTCAGAGACATCCAAAGCTTATAGAATTTGGGTACCTACAAAACATAAAATAGTGATTGCCAAAGATGTTCGATTTATTAATAAACTCTACTACACCGAAACACAAAATTCAATCTTGAATGATACAAAATCTTTGAACGATAACGATAAACATTACGCCGAAATAAACTTCTTCGATGATGATGATGTTCAAAGTGAGTATGAGTCAGTGCAAGAAAATGATGATGAAGAAATATTTATCCCAGATACAGATGCAAATGAGACTATTATTGAAATAAATCCAACTGAAGAAGTTACAAATAATGAAGACACTAACAATGAAGCTCCTCCTGAACAACGAGTACTTCGTGATCGCAGTCTTCTGAGAAAACCACAAAGGTTTGATGAATTTGTTTTCGCTGCTGCTGAAGAGTTTAACAATTATAGAGAACCTTCAACCTATCGTGAAGTTCTAGAAAGCACAGACAAAGACAAGTGGTTGGGAGCGATGCTGAGCGAGATAAATTCCCTTAATGAGAACCAAACATGGGATCTTGTTTCTTTACCAAAGAACAGAAAAGCACTGCCTTGCAAGTGGGTATTTAAAGTTAATACCAATCCAGATGGTAGTATTGAACGATACAAAGCAAGATTGGTAGTAAAAGGATTTTCACAGAAACCAGGGGTTGACTATGACAAGACGTTCAGCCCTGTAGTGCGTCTAACTACCGTCCGTGCCCTATTAGCAGTAGCAGTAAAAGAGAAATTATCCCTCTGCCAGTTTGATGTGTCTACAGCATTTCTGAACGGTACCGTAGAAGAGGAAATCTACATGAAACAGCCCGATGGATACAGTGATGGAACAAATAGAGTGTGCCGCCTGAAGAGGAGCTTATACGGCCTCAAGCAGGCTCCAAGATGTTGGAACACCAGTATAAATGACTTTCTTGTTAGCTCCAACTTCACACAGAGTACTTCTGATCCATGCCTATATATTCGAGAAAAAGGAAAATCTAAAGTGTTGATTGCGCTTTACGTTGATGACGGGCTAGTTGCATCAACGACAGAGGATGATGGAAAGAAATTCATAAAGGAACTACAAAATCGCTTCAAAATTGTAACAAAACCAGCTTCATATTTTCTTGGTTTGGAAATCGAAAGATCTGATAATGGGAACATAACGTTAAGTCAAAAAGCCTATACAAAGAAAGTACTAGAAAAATATAAGATGTCTGAGTGTAAACCTGTCAAGACACCAATCACTAAAGAGACGATTCAAATAGATAATTCATCGAGTGAAAAAGAAATTTTCCCTTATAGACAAGCTGTAGGTTCTTTAGCCTATCTCATGGTCGCGACTAGGCCAGACATCAATTTCGCCGTCAGCTGCGCCTCGAGAAACCTTGATAGTCCATCGAAAGCAGACATTTTAGCAGTAAAAAGAATTCTACGCTACCTGAAAGGTACAATGAATAAAAGCCTAGTATTCAGAAACTCAAATAATGCTATTAATAAATTAATCTGCTATAGTGATGCGGATTTTTCAGCAGCGCACTCAACGTCCGGGATACTTTGTTTGTATTATGGACCAATTAGCTGGCGGAGTAATAAACAAAAAACGATAGCTTTATCATCGACAGAAGCGGAGGTAGTGGCAGCTTCGGAGACAGCCCGGGAAATGATATGGCTACAACAAATGTTGGAGGAAATGACGAAAACTGAAAAGCCACCACTCCTTTTCATTGACAATGAGTCAGCAATAAAACTAGCGTACAATCCACCGTACGAGCAGCATAGCCGGACGAAGCACATACAACGGAGGTATCTCTTTGTCAGAGAGTGTGTGGCAGCTGGCACGCTTGAGGTCAAGCAAGTTACAACTGAGGAGCAACTGGCTGATTGTTTCACAAAGCCTTTATATGCACCCAGGCTGGAAAAGCTAACTAAAGCTCTTGGCCTCAGTTCCTAAAAAGAGGAGTGGATGTTAGGAGGACTGTACCATCAGTCTCCATAGCGACAGTTTTTAGTTATTTTATGTCATGTCAATAAACTTCATTCCATTGTAAAATAAAACATTAGTCACAAGTTCCAACAGTATTTATTTTACTTTAATAAACGACTTACCTAGTACTTAGTCTAAAAAATATTTTAAATGATCGCCATTCGCGAGCGCCGAGTGCGTGTTACCAACAAACAACACGAGAGACACCTCGCTGGTACAAGACTCGTATGTGCTGAGTCGCACGGGTTATAATAACCAATCAGTCCGACGCCGCGCCGCCGCCACTATGTTGCTATGCTATAATACTTGCTCCCCGTTCAAGCCCGCGGTTGGCGTTTGTTGCTGAGTTAGACTTTATAATTATAGCGCGAAGGCAGAGTCGGTATAACAAACGCTATGAGAAACTCTAGCGTGTTATGTTTTGGCGCTATACGTTATATTAAAGGCGCGGGCCCACCGCGGCGCATGCTGTGCACGGGCACGCGGCGCATTTTAGCTGCGTGTATTAATTTGTTTGGCAACGTGGGTCAACGTTTCCACTGGAATACACGTAACTATATGACCAACGACTATGTATAGCGTGGCACAGCGCACGGAGAGGCTACGATATAACACAATAAGCGATTGTACATCGATAAGCGAGCTGTGCATAGTCATGGGTCATATTCGTGTACTTCAGTGGAAACGTAGACCCACGTCGACAGCGTTGAGCTATGTAACCACCTATTCAAGCAAGCCACGCATGTATCAATGACGTCAATTCATGCGTAGCCTCTCCGTGGGTTGCAGTGGACACAACCACATACATTTTCTTACAAAGCGAAGCGTACACGTGCGTAGCCTCTCCGTGCACCGCGGTGGGGCCGCGCCTTTACTACCACGCGTTGTTTGAGAGTAGGTACCTAGACCTTCTGAAACCTTGTATGAAAGTTTCAGAGAGTCTCGACCTCGGCGGCACGCGGCAGTATTGGCCGTGAGCTTGAACCATTCGCACATTTCCCTCGTCTCTCACATTATGTCTACTGATTCTGATAAAACATTAAAAAAAGTGTTAAAAGAGTACCAAAAATTACCTTGTCTGTGGGACAGGACACATAAGCATTACTATAGAAAACCAATCAAAAATATTGCCTGGGAATCGCTATTAGTTATATGGCGGGAATGCGAGCCCCTCGCTACAGTGTACGATTTAAAACTTAAATTATTTCATATGCGGAACAATTATAAGCGGCATAAAACAAAAGTAAGTAAATACCTAATTTTTAACGTATTTTTTTTTTCTATTTACCTGTACTGTCCCACTGCTGGGCAAAGGCGTCCCCCAATTTATTTTTTTGTGTTTATTTAAAAAAACATAAGGCCATATTCGTCACAGGGTTAGGCACAGACACCTATAGTATATTTCGCTAGTGACGAATGTAGTTTCAGTACCTAACGAAAAGTAAGTTTAAAATGAAACTACATAATTATTTAGTTGACCTACTTGATACTCTTGCGCCATCGCATCTTCCAAGCTCTTCGTGTTGTGCTGGCGCTGCCGCTGCGGCTGCGGAGAACCTCAAGCGGCGTAAATATAGTAACCTTTGTGGAAACTATATTTTCGAGCCGTTTGGTGACGCTTCCTCCGATCCAAGGGCTGGTTTTTTCATTTTTTTTCTTTCTATTTGATGTACTTCGTCCCCACGCAGACAGGCGCGAATTAATCTTGTGTCAAACTTGCAAAATAATGGACCAATATTTTGACCCTCCATTAGTAGGTATGCGTTACCCCACCAGGAAAGTTGTCTTGTTACTAGATTGATATGAGTGGAACGTATAATAGTACCACATGAAAAATTAGTGCGCTGTGTCGTTTTGTCTTCTTCTGTATAACAGCCTACGTGGTCGAGTGGTTTAGGCGTTTGCCTGGTGACCGTGGGTTCGATTCCCACGGGAAGCATACTTTTTAAAGTTGTTTCCAATTTGGTTAGGACATTGCAGGTTTGAATCACCTGATTGTCTGATAAAACGATGAACTCCTACTTCTAACCTAACCTGTCCGAGTCGGGGTGCCCCAAGTCCCGAGCTCGCTCTTGCATTCAAGTTTTCCTAGTAGCGGGTTCGCAGGGTATGTCGGGTCTCAGTACATACTCAGAGGAAGGAGGAGGACTATCCCCGCTATACTTACAAACAGCAAGAATGTTATAAATTTCCGATTGCTATTTAGGAAATGTATAGATTTCCTAGGAAAAGTGCATATTGTAGAGCAGAGAGCCAGCCAGGCGTCGTGGAGGCCTAGCTTTGGCTGTGTCAGTCCTGCGCAGTGGATGCACAGTTTGAAATCAGGTTAGGTTGGCACGTTGCAGGTGTCGAGCGAAATGAAACGAACACCAATCACATAGTACAATACTTATTATTGTCCAGCGAAGAATATTACAGTTACACAATATGATTCACATTATACTATGGGATACAGAAAAACAGCTAAGTAAGCAGACATGATGCGTGGGCTATTCAGAACAGAGAGAAAATTAAATATGGACGTTGCAACAGACAAAGAACCGTTCTTGAGAGTCTAGTACTTAGTGTAGTCAAATTAGGCCATTTTTTAATAAAGATTGGATTAAATTCTGCGGAGAGGCAAAAACGTTTGTGATGGATTTGTATGAGTTAAAGATCGAGTATAAAAAACAAATTACTTTTACCACCCCTACGGAAGGGGGTGAAAACTATTAATTAGTCATAACTAACCAGAGAACACAGATGTACTCAGCGTAATTTTTTATACGCTTTATTACACCTCAGTCTACATTATTACATTTTATTTATTTTAATCAGACCAGCGCAGAAACAGAAAAAAAAAAAACCAAAAAAAAATTGTTTTTTGGTCATTGCGGCTGTGGGGAAAATTGTGTAGTTTTGTAAACTGAGGAAACGGTTAGACATTTTGACCTAAATACATTATTGATTTTGCACCCTAGTGTGACATACGGAAATTAGTTTTTCACGCATGTCTGCCGCTGTACTTCGGGGGAAATTTTGATTGTTTTGAAAATCATCACAATCATATTAATTTGGTCTCCTTTAAATTTGCACCCTTTAAAAAATTGGCATTTTTATATGGAACATACATTTTTTTAGTATTGTAGTAATTGCCACTGAATAAATACGCCATGGAAGTGACAAGCGCGCGACACGGAATAATAACCTAACAAGAAGAGATAAGCGTCGTCATCACGTATGCGCGTTGTTTGATGTATTTTACGAGGAAGGAGTACTTTCTAATTGGGAATGCTCTGTTAGTAAGTAATAGTGTACGCACCTAAAGATTATATTTTTAATGCTAAAGCAGCTTGTGTTTAAACGAAAAATAAAATGGCAGTGTCCTCTAATGTCCAATGCAAATAATTATGTCCAAGTAATAAAAAGTTTCATACAAACTTTCATCCCCTATTTCAACCCCTTAGGGGTGGAATTTCCAAAAATCCTTTCTTAGTGCACCCCTAGACCACATAAGGAACCTACTTGCCGGAATCTCTAGACCCAGCGGTTTGGGCTGTGCGTTGATACATGAGTCAGTCAGTCAGCTTCTTCTTTTATATATTTAGATGAGATTACTAAGTAGAAATTATATAATTTTCGTTTTTTAACTTATAAATGACAAAAGGTTAAAATAAAAGGTTTTTATATAAAAAAAAATATTTATTAAGTAAGTAATTTGTTTGTTTTATAGCTGTTAGCTTAAGCTACACCTTATTCTAAATCATCTAATATAATAATATGTTCAGCGTTAGTGCAAGATTGTCCATTACAAACACCGCAAATTATGGAGCATTTGAGACCTGCTTTACGGCAAGAGCAATTTATTCTTTCGCACCCAGTTTTACAGTTGCACGATATAAGATTTAACAGTTCCTGGGGTGCCGGGTCTATACTCGTTTGATAGGCTACAAGTCCCTCTGCACTGGTCTTCCACCCAAAGATTGTTGGCATCAAACTATCATTCCCTAACCATCTTTGAACTTGTAGATACGTTCGGAGAATGTGTTGATTAGCAGCGGCTTCTGTAGGTGGAAGACTTGCAAGATTTGATTTTGATTTTAACAACAGGTTAGTAAACATTTTGTACCTTAAGGAGTTTAACGAGATGGCTTCTCCACCGTACAATGCAACCAAAAATTTCTGACCGACGTTTTGTATATTTTCAACATTCGCATCAGGCTGTTTAAAAACTTTAAGTTCTTCAGCAAGCTCAGGATGTTTCAACAATGTGTTGATGTATTTTTTTTTTCCTTGCATGAAAAGCGCAGACGTCGTGTCGCATCCACTTACAGCATGCAAAAAGAGGATGTGTTCTTTAATAATTCTATCCTGCAACGAATCGCCGGTGTACAGTTTTTGCGAAGTATTTCCTTTAAAGGGCTTTAGAAAATATAAATTTTTCACCTCAGTTGAATAAATTTTTGCCGTCATTATAACAAGCAGATCTATATCTTCTCCAACAATAACTATAGATGTTTCATTTAAATCTGTGGCTTTCTCAAAAGCAGTTTCGACTATTAAACAGTCAGCATCTTCCTGGGCTTGCCGAAATTCAATGCCTGCTTCATTAAAATATCCTTCGAGATAAGAAACTAGCCGTGCTTTGTTTCGAGAATTTTCCAAGAATAGTTCCTTTGTAGTAGTGATAGACATGGTTGGATCAAAAATAATTTCTTTGGCTGCATGCTTTGCACGGCGTGTCCTTTCAAAAGTTTTGGTGCTATGTTTAAGATCGTCCGGGTAGCCATCAAAAACTACTGTAGTGCATGTACCATAATTATTTCTTATGTAATTAGTATATTTTTGACAAATATCATTTACAATTTCACCTTTCTGCCATACTACTTTGTGCAGTAAATATCCTCCGTCAACTACATAATATTTTTTATTTTGTAATTCCGAGTCAGGATTCTCAATTGGTGAATAAATTTCGTATAATGAAGACTTTTTACCTTTTCTGATTCCATTCTCATCAAACAGAGAAAGAGGATACGGGGCAAGCTCGTAAGTAAAATACTGTTGCAAATCCTGTTGATCTTTTTTCGCATAACTAATCCGTTGGAATAGGGTCAATGGTTCAATCGGAATGACAGTATCTTTTATTTTTATTGCCGAGTTTATAGCTGCAAGGGGTACTACTCTGTCTTTTCTCTGAAATTTAACCTCACGGAGTTCTTTATTAATATTTTTTTCGATTATATTCGATCCTATTAATTCGGCTTTGTAACAGTTGACTTTGTCAGTCTCTCCAACTACACCTGTACTAAGACTCATTATTTTGTCATTTTTTTGGAAAGGTGGGTGTTCATTTAACCAGGCCACAAGCTTTTTCAAATCATTGGCATCCCGAATTAATCTGGATTTGGTAGAGTCTGCATTCACGATACTAAATTCTAATTCGTCTTCGGCGTCGTCGTTGATGAAAGCAGAAAAACTTTCCATAACCCTGTTTGCCACAGGCATCGCTGCAATCCATTTAGCCATGACATTTTCGGTCATTCCTCGGCCAATTGTTAGCCCTCCTGGCGATTTAATGTTTCTCATCAAAGTTTGTTCAATTGTTATATCGCTCCATAATCCGGACCAAAAACGATCTGACCGCCTAATTGTAAAATATCCTTCTTTAGTGAATTTCACATATTCTTCCTCTATCATCACTTCCTTCAAATTTGACATATCTTGGAGATAGAGTTGTGCTGATTTTGCATAGTTAAAGTGACCAGCGGCACCAAAAAACGGAATCATTTTTGCAATTGTGTTTATGTGCAACTCCCAGTTCCCTGTTCGTTCCGCTTCAATAAACTGTCGGATTAAAGTAACAAGTTCAACATATTGAACCCATAATTGAGCGGTTGGTCCGTTATATTTTAATGAATGTAGTTGTTCTATAGCCTGAGAACAGAGTTCTGTCAACTTCGGATTTTCTTGTAACGTCGCCAATGAGCCCGATTCAATAAAAAAATCTGCAACCTCAGTTACATTTTCTGCTGACATCTTCATTTGGGAAAATATAATATGGTATAATGCTTCTTGTGTGAGCAAATGAGCTCGAAGCGCTCTAGAATATGCATGACCCGTAACCATTTGCTCTGTGGATGTGGAAGCGTATATAACCTTCCACAAATCTTGGAGGCCACTACCTGCCATGATGAAGCCAATACTTCCCATAAAAGACATCAAAAGGTGAAAACCACCAAGCCGTACAACTATGCTTTTAGAAGTCTGTAAGTCTGATTCTAATACAATTTCTCTCGCTTTGATGTATAGCGGTTGGTCGAACGTTAAAATGCAGGTATTTTGTCTTTCAGGCAGTCTTTTTATGGCTTCGAGGACAGCGGTGTATATTGTCGATTTATCTGATGGAGAAGCATTAATAAATGGTAAAGGGATGATTTCTGATCTATCATATTCTTTGTTTTTTGTCATTTCGTGCATAAATCCGTTCCAACCGAGTAATTCTGGAAGTTTTTGAAACCGACCCATAGCCCATATTAATTCTGAATTGGAAGCTTTAATAGCATTTGTTTGTCGTAAATCTATAATTTTTTCTGCTTTACTCTCTTGATTTTTTCTCACTTTTAATTGATGCAATGGTATGACACCCAAAGCAGAATCCGATGTTACCTTAGTACTATTGACTCTCGAGATCGGGTTATCTTCTATAAGTTCTCGAACTGGCGTAAGTACTTGAATCCCACCCATGGCGTGAAATGTATTCAATCCGTCTAGGGTACGTATATTGGCGTCTGCGTTATCAAATACGTACTGAACGAAATTATTGTATATAGGCAGTAGAGACGAATGTGAGGCACATGAGGCATCAAATTCATTGCATTGGTAATACGATGCGCAGAAACCTAGGGATGCAAGAGTCGAAATAAGTTTTTTTGAGGCAAAATGTTTGTTTAGGAACGTTGACAATGCAATGAATATGGATGATATAAAAGACCTAGGTCTAACGGCAGTGATTATGGCATGTGCTATTGCGATAATTTTGGTTCTTGGGCAATTTTCATCTTTGTTTCTATTCAAAACAGTTTCCAAAAAGTACAGTAGGGAATCGGGAACATCTTTTTCGGCATTTTTTAAGAAAGAATTGGAGGATGGGTAGAATTCAAGTTCGTATGGCTTGCTTTTAATGTCTCTCCTTATAATTTCCGCAGCTTTAAAAACAAGCGCCAGTTTTTCGTCTTCGACCAGCTGAAAATAAAGACTATTCAATAATATAAGTAGGTAACACTATAATTATACAAATCTAACCAGTTAGAGCTGAATTATTTCGGGAATTATTGTAGCTGCGAAAATGTAGGTATTTGTTTTAGTATGAGACAAATTCCGCAATCATAAACAAAACCTGCTGTTCCCTCCCATACACACTGAACACAGTCTTAAAGTACACAAAAAATAAATTATTTGACTGTTTTAAAATGCAGGTGTTTTTTGTGCATAATCTTTAAATATTATATTATATTAAAAAGGAAAAATTGTCAACATCCCTATTCCATATAATTATAATAATCACCTTCTGGTTGTCGCTCCATTCAACAATGATTTGATCCAAATCATCTTTAAATGTTATTATCGGTGTACGTCCGTGAACATTTGTAATGATTATATTATCACCAAATTTTTTTTTCAATTCTTCCTTCAAAGTTTTATCGTGAGGAACATACATATTGTGTTTGGTTACAACGTCTTTTAATTCCATCAGTGAAAACTGAGTGTGACTCTGGTGATTTTCTATATAATTGAAAATAACTTCCATAGCAGTCGTAACTTCATTTGTTTTAGGTCGGCCGACGACATTGCTACTCTCTTTATTCTTCAAAAAAAATTGTTTGTAGCATTTGCTGTGATATCGAGCCCTCTCTCTTACTAAATCAATATTCTCAATACGGCTCAGTACCTAAAAATAAAAATTAGCTAATTCATTGATATTTTAAGCGTACTCTTACAGAGTATAATAGCGAGGCTCTTATATAAAAGAATTTGTTCAGAACAATTAATTGAAAAAAACAATACTCGGTGTTACCGTTATTTATGAGAAACGGTTCGTCTTTGTTGTATTGGCAACTACTCGGAAGTGTTATTTCAATTATAAAGTTCTTAAATAAAACAAAATTGAGACGTGAGATACGGTTAGTCGCAATTATTTCGTTAGCTTGTGCGAGCGTGCAACCGGGCTTCGTATCTCTATTTCTTAATAAAGGCTCGCTCAGCGGTATGCTTGGAAACAATGTCTCTTCAGACCATAAATAGAAAGAAAGCACGGCAACACACTGCATAGTATAAGTAAAATTTAGGTAATTACGTCTGTTCCAAGTTGGTCGTTCCTGATATGCGCAGCTCTCAATAAACTGGTTTTAGTGCTCTGTTCTCGGACGGTGAAAATTATATTTCTTTTGTTTACAGGCTTTTTCAATTCATTGTGTATAAATAAATTGGTTATTTCTGTATTACAAAATAAACATGCTTTTGAAATAGAAAATGGTAGCGATTTCGATGTTGAGGATGATGATGGCGAATTTTCTTTATCAGCGAAAGGTGATGGAGGTATCGATTTCGTGCTAGGCTGGGTTACGGACACGAAAGGTGATTCCTCGGAGTTAAAGTCATCTTCTCGCAAAGTACTCAGCGGTCTTTTCTTGATGTACTGTTTTCTACATTTAGAATGAATTCTTAAACTTTTCACTCCATCTAAAAGTTTATGTAATCCATCGCACTTCTTGATACTGCAATCGTTGATAGTCTTGAGACCTTTAAAGTAAAATAGAATAAAAAATGTTATTCAGATGTTACAAAACTATTATGAAATTACCCCTTGCCGCGCGCAGCGTCAATCGAAACGCACACACAGATGTTTTGCATAAAACATTTTGTTTGCAAAGTTCCATCTGTACTTTTTTATTTGACCTGAGGGTACTCCTGTGACGTGACATCACAACCAATACTGACTGACCCGAGCAAAGTCGTGAATCATAATAATCAGTGATCGGAATAGGCTGAATATACCTATGTAGGAACAGAGTCAAAAAATTAGTGCAGACTCCTAACATTTTGTACGTGATATCACATACGTAGATACATTAAAAATGTTGGAACTACTGTAAAATAAATTGAATTTCACCTCGTTTTTTGTTTAACACGATCTTTATGAACAAACTTTATTATATTGCTGCAACATATAATTAGTATGCCTAATATTTTGATAAATATCAAATATTTTAAGGCCGTAAGTAAAGCGAAAAATATGTCTCGTTAAAAAAATGTTTTTATAATTAGTCTCCACTGCTTGACTCTGTTCTTCGTTTAAGTTTAGGTAAATATATTCAGCCTATTCCGATCACTGTTATAATATAAATCTATTAAAATTAGCTTGTCTTCGGTAGGTATGTCATGTTTAGGTTCGTCTTTTATTTGAAAAACCCTTCTTCCACTCCGACCAATACCAAAATGCTCTCCAATTTAAATATAATTTAATTTTTGAATCGGGCCTTAGTAGTAAATGTAGAAAAAGGTAGCTTAGTAACAAATGATCTTACCTTTCTCACGGACTTGGTCAACAGTATCATCTCCACTCAGTAAACTTTCACTACAAACAATGCAATACAGTTCATAATCCATTTTTCACATTTATTGAACAAACACAAGTTAATAAAATAAGAGGAAATGATAATTATTTTGCGTAGGTAGCGCACGGATCGCTTTTTGCCACAACACTGATCTAAACGCAACGCGAACGCATAGCACTCCTCCCGCCACCCGCCCGCGTCTGCTTCGACATCATTATATATACAAACATCGTACGCTAGCTCTGTATAAACTTCCGGCTATATATTTCTTATTTTTATGGGGTGCGAATGTAGTATACTTAGAATACATTACATATTAAAAAATCCATGACTACACTAATTTGCCCCGAAGTACAATTTACAAAATTGTAAAATCCTGGTTTCCTAGGGGTGCAAAAGGGTGCTAAAATAACTGGGTGTTCATGATGCTTTAAAAAGCATATTACGAGTTTGCACCAACAGGCTGAATTTCCCTTGAGCCGCAAATTAAAAATAATAATTAATTAGTTATTCATACACCTCACACTGTTTTGGTGAAAAGTAATTATACACCAAAGGGGTATCTACATATATCTAAACTTACCACCACATTAGTTAATAATAAAATTTCAAAATAATGGGACTTGTGTTTTACACCTAATATTAAACGATGTTCCGTACATAACAAGAATGGTGCAAACTTAGAGGAAACTTATATTCATGTCTTCTAATGATTCCACAAAAAATTACAACTACACGAATTCCGTCCAACCATTTTGCTAATTCGACTACACTAACTGTCAGTGTCATCGAGACAACATTGACAGCTATACGGCATGGATTTAATCATAAACCCTGACCATAATCTCAGTCTCATAGACAAGTTGAATGGTGTACCGATACAGCTGGGTTCAATATTCCAACACTTCCCCTTACACCATACAACGGAACTCCAACCCTCATTACAGTTTACAACTTAATGGAGTTCTTACATTTAAATGAAACCTAAATTCACAATGTTTACAGGAAGACAAAGCTTTTGTTAGAATGTCAGCTATCATTTCTGTAGTAGGCATGTATGAAACAGAAATACAGTTTTGAGAAATCAAATCTCTTACAAAGTGATAGCGTATATCAATGTGCTTTGTCCTCTTATGACACTGAATAGATTTCAAGATCTTCTGGGCACTCTGATTATCATTAAATAGTTTACACACAATATTCCTATTCATTATTTCAAACCAAAACTGTTTGATAAACAGAATGTCTTTACAGGCGTCACTAATGGCGAGGTACTCTGCTTAATCAGTACTTGACATAGCGACGCAGCGCTGCTTTCTGCTCTCCCAATTAACAGTATTAGACCCTAACTTAATTACAAAACCAGTATACGATTTTCGGTCAATAGGGTCATTCGCCCAATCAGCATCAGCATAAGCTACTAGATCTAAATTGTTACATTTGATGAAAACTAAACCATAATCAATAGTTTTAGCTAAATAGCGTAGGATCCTTTTTCCTGCTAACCAATGAGCCCTTTCGTAACAATTATTAAATTGACTTAAAATATTACATGCATAAGTTATATCTGGCCTAGTACAGACACTCAGGTACATTAAACTACCTATCAATTCTCTAAAATTATAATCATTATCAGATACATTATTATCACATTTATAAAAATTTTCATTTAATTGCATTGGTGTTGAAATACCTTTGCAGTCTGACATTCCAAAACGACATAACAGTCTTTAGAAGGTTTGAGTCACCATTTTACCATTTTACCACAGGATTTTACGAAAATTAGCAGAATTGTTAGTGATCTGCTGGGAATTCGGGCTAAAAATTGCGGTTAGCGATAATGCTTGAACGGTATTTCATTATAATATCAAAAAGTAAATAACTAGGCTAGCAACGAGTAAATAACGTTCTATGTCAACAACAAAGAATTGACGAGCGCGCTTTGCAAAAACTTTTTTAACTCTTAGAATAATTAAAACAGTGAAACACTGCCCTAATATTATTAAACACTTTGGCGAGAGAGTTGGATTTTTTACAATACAAATAATGGAAAGGCGTGGAGGTAGAGTATCTGAAAGACAGTGGAACATTGCGCTCGATTTCATGGAGTGTAACCCCATGCTGGCTAGGGTGCGGCGTTACAATAATTCTTCTCGAGGTCGAGCAGAAGCTGCTCGCCAGTGGTCTCAGCTAGCTGATTTGCTCAATGCCGAGGGAAGTGGCCCAACGAAAACGCCAAAAGAGTGGTCTATTTATGTCAGCAACTTCAAGAGCAAGTTAAAAAGAACAGTTGCTGATTTAAACGCCAGTAAGTCAGAAACAGGCGTAGGGCCTTCTGTTCAAGGTCAATTATCTGACATGGAACTGAGATTCCTGTCATTAATGGGAGAGGATTTTGGCCAGAATTTTCCTGGGGTAGAGGTGGATCCTGTACCAGATATGAAACCATCAACTGCACCAGCCACCGAGTATCAGGATGAACAACCTGAACCTAAATTTGAGATATTGGTGATTGAGGATTCAGACATGCTCCACGATGCCAATGCGAGCAGCGATGAGCCCCATGTAGAAGTTAAAGCAACCCCAACTTTTGAGACTGGAACTTTGGCAACAAGCCCTACTCCAGCCGATGCTACATCAGTGCCTCTGCCTCGTCGTATTCGGCGAGCAAGATACCACAGTCGTCCTTTGGCCCCCATAGCTCGAAGAGTTTTGTCCCGGACAGTTTTACAGCGGACTGCAGCCGCTATGGCTAACGCTCAGGCAAATAATTTAATAGCGCAGAACCTGGGCAGGCTGGCATCAGCGATTGAGAGATACTTAGCCCATATTGGTGTCCCGTAAAGGTAAAGTATGACAAAATGCTAAGAATACCAGCAGCGCACGCCTCGAGAGTGCGGAGTCGAGGCTATCAGGCGCACACCGACAAGTTCTTTGTATACGTCCACGCCGTCTCTAGGCTGACGCCTCGGCCTATTGATGGGCCCACACCTACATCAGTGTGGGTCGTCCTCCCCGGGCAATGCTGTGGTCTGCAACGAGTCCCCGTACATTACCACCTACCTCGGGATCACAGCAGCAAAATACAAAGAGCGACAGGCGAACCTTTGGCGCCTTAAAACCGAACCAACTGGCTGAGCCGAACAGTGGCGGCGCATAACCACATTTCGGGCCCACCTGGCCTTGGGGCACTAAATACCCTCAGAAAGCGGTACCACACTCATCAAGGGCAGGTAAGTGTGAGTTTTGGTTTTTAATACCTATGCCCAAACCATAAGATGGAGGCACATTTTAAAAAGATATTACCCCAGGAAGGTACCGCTGCCTCAGGCAGTGGAGAATCCTTCACTGAGCCTAGCTCAGTCTGTCCCACGTATTCTGGGGGGGACAAAAATTGCTCAAGTCTTGACTTGTCGGGCCTCGCAGAGGCCATACCGCGTGACACCAACACCACGTCACAATGGTCAAATGTTGCTGCACATAAGCGACCCTCTAAAAGGAGCTCGCGTGTGCAGCAAGAAAATACCAAAGGGCAGAAGGGCCTACCTGAATGTAGTCGCCACAACCGGCGCACAGGAAGGGAAGCTCCAAAGCCCCAACCCTTACCCCACCCTAAATCCGCTCCTACTGAGACGGTGACTGCAGCCACGAAAACGCGGCGCGAGCCCGATCAGTCCGACCCGAAGGCACCGACAACGGCACCCGAGGGAACGGAGTCCCAGAACCCACCACCACCACCACCACCATCTGGTCAGCAGAAAATGAGGCGCAGGCCGAGGGGTCATCGCGCACGGCGGCCAGCTGCGGCGGCTCCCACTGCTCCTGAGCAGGAACAGTCTGGGGGAAGGGTAAGTCTGGACGGGCACGCTTCTTCGAAGCGTCCTCGCCTTGATGAAACCCAGACTCCTAGAGGGGATGCCAAGCGCGCGAAAACCGGAGCGAAGCGGACGGTAAGTTACGCGGATGCGACACAATCGCATCTGATGGTAGCAGTTGTTACCGTTCCACCTAGGGACCTCTCGACCAGCCAGGCCAAGCAGCTGCAGGTGGCTAATGATGCCAGTATTCTGCAAGCCGCTCTGTCTCTGCAGTCTCCGAGCATGCCGGCCCCATCTTTCCGCGGTCGCCCTTTCCTCATGGACGGGGCCCTAGCGATGTGGTGTGAGGACGCAAACGCTCTCAGCTGGCTAACAAGGTCAGTAAGAATCATCCCATCACCTATTCCTGACACCACTCTGGCTGTCATTAGCCAATCAGAGATGAAGAAGAAGATACGGGCAGGGCTTCTCATCCACACCCGTATCACGGAGACTGCTACACTGCACAGGGTCCTTAGCGCCCAGAACCCGTGGTACAAAGTCGAGTCCTGGCAGCTGTACGGCATGACGGTGGATGACAAACCCGAAGAACCAGAAGACGGGGAGAAGGTAGTCCACCTGACCCTGGGCATCCCCGAAGACCAAAAACAGGTAATCCTCAACCGGGACCGACGGTCCGACGTGTAGCACACATGTCGGGAAGTGGGTACATCCGCTTTTTCACACCGGACGAGGCGACTACGGCGAAAGCGGAACCAGCAGCGACGAGTGGGGCAACAGCCTCGACGCCGTCCACCTCGGCTCCCCGACAGGGTACGAGCGGGGGAGACCTGAACTCGTCGTCGCAGAGCGGCGGGCACACCAGCGACGAAGATGTCCTGCTCAGCCCATAGCTCTACCCTTAACGTCATACATACCAACCTCCAGCATAAACAAATCTGGTTTAAGAACTTTATTATTCCTCATCAAGAATTAACAATAATTCACTTACTGAGAAACTAAATTTAAATAATATGTTTGAGCGTACAGAGATTTACGTTCACATTAAAAATAAACAAATTTGAGGGTAAGCGATCACAATAACAAAACAACAAATAGCGGCGGCGACCTTACGCAGAGTGCTGGAGGCAAACAACGAGACCGTCGCCCTTATCCAGGAACCCTGGATAAGAAACAACAGCAGAAGGAGGTATCAATTCACTAGAACTATTATTATTACAGTTCAACATTGGAACACAAACATTGTCATTCATATTAAAATTATTATTATTTATCATTTTGGAATTATTAATATTTATGTCACAATCCAAATTATTACAATTAATATCACAGTTTATCATATTAGATTTTATATTATCGTCTGTCAATTCAATAAAATGGACATTTCTAGATTTAATTATTTTCTTTGGTTCAGTTGGATCTACTAATCTATAACCCTTGGACATTTCACAATAACCCACAAAAATACACTCCTTTGACTTTGCATCAAGTTTGTGACGGTTATGTTCTGGAATCAATGAAAAAGCTTTACAACCAAATACTCTCAAGTGGCTTAGGGTCACTTTGGATCCTGTCCACACCTGTTCAGGAATACCACCGGACAAGGCTGCTGTGGGGCTTCGATTCTTTAAATATATTGCAGTAGCAACAGGGATGATATGATTTAAATCATTTGATTAAAATCAGTGATTTAAATCGCGATTAAAATCAAATGATTTTTTTATAAAAATCGATGATTTAAATCAGTTCTTTTTTTACTGCAACCAAAACAGCCAAAAACTGTCCAGGGACTTCCCCCGACATAAACTACGGCGCACACATACACGTGTGCATCGCACTTTACGCCATTATTATGCCCTTACCATTATACTGAAAGAACTAAAATCAAACAAATAAGTGACTGCGACTACGGTGAAACCCAAATGGTTCTATGTTCATTTGTAAATGTTGTCTTTTTTTTTTAATTATTATTTTTTGTTAAATAAGTATTCAAAACTGGAAGCGTTTTTTTTAATAATTATTAAAGAATATAGTTTGTTGATTTTTTTTTAAATTTATTTCAATATTTTTGTTAAAAAACCATTTGATAAAAGAATGACTTCATAAAAGAACTAATATTTGAATTTAACAAAAAATATGTTAGTTTTTTTTAATAAATAACTGACTTTCAAACTGAAAACGATCAGGTAATTAAAAAAAATCAAATTAATCTGATTTAAATCAAATAAATCCGATTTAAATCAAATTAATCGGATTTTTTTGATTTTTTTATAAAAATCGTGATTTTTATCAACCCTGAGTAGCAATAGCCTCTCCCCAAAAACGCTTGTTGAGGCAGGCCTCAGAGAGCATACACCTGGCTTTTTCCATAAGGGTTCTATTAAGGCGTTCAGATACGCCGTTCTGCTGAGGACTGTAGGGAATACTTGTTTCATGAATAATGCCCTCACTAGACAGAAACTTTTTAAAGATTTTACTACAGTATTCCCCTCCATTATCTGTTCTGAAACGCTTGATTGTTTTACCCACCTGTTTCTCAACTAAAGTTTTAAATTGTATAAAACATTTCATGACTTCATTCTTATGACACATAAGATAACCAAAACTTTTTCTAGAGAAGTCATCAGTAAATGTAACTAAATAACGTGCACCACCCCAGCTATTAATTGACATAGGCCCACAAACATCTGAGTGTATTAACTCTAAAAGATCATGAGCTCTTTTTGCTTGGCCCTTAGGGAAAGATTTCACTGTAAGCTTCCCCTTAATACATGAGATACAATTTTTCAACTTACCATGACAGTCATCTTCAAAAACAACATCATCTGCAAGGCTCCGTATCCCATACATACCATGCAAGCTCAAATGCCCAAGTCGCTTGTGCCATACTTCCAATGGCACACTAGAAGCTGCTAAAGAACTTTGTTGTGCTTGCTTGTTAGCACTTGTGGTAGCAACATTACATTCTGAAATACAATTTAGGCTAGAAAAACAATCAAGTTTATAAATACCCCCGAAACATGTTGCATTAGCAAAAGGCTGGCCTTGAGGATCAATTATTTTGCAATTATCTTGTTTGAATACTACACTAAAACCTGACTTAGTCAGTTGACTAACTGATATAAGATTAGTAGTCAATTTAGGAACAAACATTACTTTTGGCAAAATCTTTAGATCACTATTATTATTGAGATTCAAAGAGACGGCACCAAGACCTTGACATTTTAACACTTCTCCATTAGCAACTGTCACTTTTGACTTAAGATTCATGTCAATGTCTCTAAAAAGGTCCATATCACAGCACATGTGCGAAGTACACCCGGAGTCCACAATCCAGTCCACACTTCCGTAAACAGATAAGAGTGACACTGACACCAACAGTGTGTCTGCAGACCCCGCAGCTAAGTTATGATCGCTACTGCCTTGCTTCTTCAAATCATTCTTCAACTTGAAACATTTTGATTTGATATGCCCTTGCTTGTGGCAGTAATGGCACTTAAGTGGTTTCCTCTTGGTAAATAAAACCACATCATCATTTGATTTGCCATTATTAGTGGATTTCCGGAACTCCTCTTGAAGTAGTCGAGCTCGCACTGCTTCACTCGTTAGAGTTTCAGAGAGATTTGCTGTTTCCAGACCAGAAACCAAAACATCAAAATCCTGTGGTAGACCACTAAGTAAAATTTCTGCAACTTCTTTATCATCAATGACTCTTCCGATGTCTGCAAGTTGTTGAACTAGGGTCATTATACCTTCGATGTAAGCACCCATTGAATTATATTCATGGTAGTCAGATCTATGAAGTTTTCTTAAAAGCACAACCCTCCGATAAAGTCCTTTATCCTCAAATACACCCTGCAGCTTTTTCCAAGCTTGCATAGCACTTGTAGCATTGCGCAAATACTGAATGCAATTCGGCTTTACTGCCAAGCATATTCTAGCCAAAGCTTTTTGATCCATGCTGCTGCTAGTCTCAGAACCATCAATACATGACCATATAAGCCTTCCATGATAAGCGCCATTCGCATCTGGAACTTCCAGTTGTGGTACGAGCCAATTCCATCCAATTTATCAAAAGTGTACAGACCTGCTGACGACACATGAGGCGTGTGCCCGCCAACGGTAGCTTCTTGCGGCTGCTGTGACATTGCACACGATATAAAATCCGCTTCTTCGTGTTCGTGTGCTCGCCTGCACCGTGTAGATTGTCTTCCTCTTCCTCAATACTGTGCCCGTAATCAGTAGAGCATAATACTGGGTCTGGGCCCATAACCTGTAGAGCAGAGAGCCAGCCAGGCGTCGTGGAGGCCTAGCTTTGGCTGTGTCAGTCCTGCGCAGTGGATGCACAGTTTGAAATCAGGTTAGGTTGGCACGTTGCAGGTGTCGAGCGAAATGAAACGAACACCAATCACATAGTACAATACTTATTATTGTCCAGCGAAGAATATTACAGTTACACAATATGATTCACATTATACTATGGGATACAGAAAAACAGCTAAGTAAGCAGACATGATGCGTGGGCTATTCAGAACAGAGAGAAAATTAAATATGGACGTTGCAAGTTGCAACAGACAAAGAACCGTTCTTGAGAGTCTAGTACTGTCAGTGTCATCGAGACAACATTGACAGATATAAGGCATGGATTTAATCATAAACCCTGATCATAATCTCAGTCTCATAGACAAGTTGAATGGTGTACCGATACAGCTGGGTTCAATATTCCAACACACATTACAAAATATATCATAGATTTCCTATCTATTTTAGGAATTGTATACAATGACGGATTACACACTTTTCCGTTAACATAATATATACCTACTACCTACACCATGAATTTTTTCACACGCCAAAACACAACCTGTTTAATATACACTTCAGTCTAACAAAAATTTGCTCTTTAAAGCTTATATTTCACAAACAAATTCCTTAACCGAAAAAGTGTCTGAGCAAACTCGCAATAATTTTTAAAGACATCCAACGACATCCCACACATGACACAATGGACTTCGCGAGAAATCATCCCCACTTTAATGTGTAGGAACTGGATACCTACCTATACCTACAATAAAAAAATACCACTTTGTCAACGTAACTCATTTGATTCATGCCAAGTTACAGCTTTCTAGTACGAAAAGGTCTTTGAGATATAAGTAGTCCGGACGGACAGGCAGACAGACAGACGGACATGGCAAAACTATAACAGTTCCACTTCCATGTTGACTACGGAACCCTTAAAAATACATACACCCACAATTTGCCAGTTATTTATAAGTCTGCATTACCCTCTGTGGATTACGGGCGTGATGTTATGTTATTTAAGTGCTATGTAAGGGATTCGTTGATGGAAAAAATGCGTTTCCCAGCATACATTTTTGCGGCTTATTCCACAAATCCCCCCTGAAAATCCCTCCTAAGGGGGAAAAGTGGAATCCAAAAAATAAAACAATGCGTATTGTCTTGTTTTAGTAGTATTAGTTTTTTTGGGCTTTTTGGCTGCTTAGTTTTGTGGCCGGAAGGATGTAGACTTGTTTTTTTTTTTAAATTAAATGGGAAGAGGGGACTATTGGGAGGTACCGCAATAATTATGTACAGAGTGTAAACGTGCCCTTCACGAAGTATCCAACTAAGCATTCGGTACCTACATCAAACTAAGCTAATCCGGGACCGAAACGTGGTCGCTCACAATGGGCCTCATCAGAAAGCTCAAAGTCACCCAAAGGGCAATGGAGAGGGCTATGCTCGGAGTTTCCTTGTGTGATCGAATCAGAAATAAGGACATCCGCATGAGAACCAAGGTTACCGACGTAGCCCGAAGAATCGCCAGACTTAAGTGGCAATGGGCAGGGCACATTGCTCGCAGAACGGATGGCCGATGGGGCCGAAAAGTTCTGGAATGGCGACCGCGAACCGGAAGACGTTGCGTTGGAAGGCCTCCCACTAGGTGGACCGATGACCTGGTCAAGGTTGCAGGAACCCGCTGGATGAGAGACGCACGGGACCGGTCAATGTGGCGACGCCTGCAGGGGGAGGCCTATGTCCAGCAGTGGACGTCTTTTGGCTGAAATGATGATGATGAATGATGATCAAACTAAGTAATACCTACTGCGTAAAAATATTGCTGGGTAAAGACAATTAAAGCCTTCACGGTTCCACTTGGACAAATATCCAGAATTCCAGACCCAGATCAACTATCTGTAGGCCATACTAATATTTATCCGTGCGGGGATCGAACCCGCGTCACGCAGCGCAGCAGTCTATTGCTTGAGCCGCTATGCCAACCGTGCCGTCTAAAAGGGAAGTTTTTGTCTGCTGTAATACCTCAACGTGTGTTAATTTTCGTATTTGAAACCTTCAAAAAGAACATTCTGGGTAATGACGTCTATAGCTGCGAAAACTTTAAACATACACGGACGACAACAAAGCCCTCACTCAACTCAGCCCAACCTTCGTAAGTCTTCAGCGGAAAAATCACGTTTTTCTTGCGTAAGTTGAAAAGGTGTTTGTTTTACGGAAAGAAAGGCAGCGATTTCAAAAGATTAACCTACGCAATTTTTAAAGTTTTGTGTAACATATAAATTCTTTTCAATTGCTCGTTTTTATTAAAATAAAAGCATTGTGAAATAAGTGCTTTGAATTTGCACACTTGAATGGTCATAAACAAAAAGCAGAAACTACAAACCCAGCCACAAATTACATTAAGTATATTATATTGATAACACCTGTAGATCGTAGAACTAGTGGGAACAAAAAGTCCCATTAGTTCTACTGTAAATTGTGTAATCGGACACGTATAGAACTACTTAGTAGATCTTGTAGAAATGATCCCATAGGCCACTAGCCACTAGGCTATAAGTTAAGCGGGTAACTAAAGACTTAAAAACATCCTAATTACCGAGTAATGAGAACTAGATGGCGCTATTTTAATTCCTGGTAGATTTGACGCGTTTCTTTCAGATACAATACTGATTGTTTTCTTATTTTCAGTATCAATCCAGCGATCTGCCCTATCCCAGCTCACCAACACCATGGTACTATAAGTATTTTAACTGCTTGTCTGAGGAGAAGGGCACTAATTCAGACGATTCGGATGCTGGCCAGGTGGAAGTAAGTAAATCAAAACCTTTTTAGAGTTCCGTACCTCAAAAGGAAAAACGGAACCCATATAGGATCACTCGTGTGTCTGTCTGTCCGACCATTCCCCCCCCCCCTAATCTCATTCTGAAAAAAATACGGAAATTAGTTCGACCCGTATAGATTACAGGTTACAGGAAAACCTATAAGAAGTCATGGTACGGAACCATACGGAACCCTTCATGTGCAAGTTCGACTTGCACTTGACCAGTTTATTTTGTGGATGGGATATCGTCAAATGCCCTACCCCCCCCCCCCCCCCCCCCCCCTCCCACCCCGGGCGGAGCGGAAGGGAGTGTCAGACTTCTACTGTATTACTATTTATGTAATTAGAGTTAATGTAGAATTAATCGCATATCTAGGTTTTGTTTTTTTAAAGTGCATAATTTAAAAGTAGGTACATCGCTGGCTAACTAATAAGCTGTTAAAGAAGTCATATTTTTTTTTAAATTAAAACGGACAAATTGTGTATTTTGCATATTTCGATAGAACAAACAAATATAGATCGAATTATTTAATGTTTTCGTTAAAACGCAGGGCATGGTCAATCGCCAGGTACAAATAAGAATAAAGACAGACAAATCGTAAAAATATCCCAGTTTTGTCTAACAATCTATTATGAGTCAATATCAAATACTTACTACAAAAAAAAAACGATGTATTATATCGAAACACCTTTGTCAGACTGCCTAACCCATCTTGTATTACAGGTGTAACGCTGTCGAATGCTTAATGTTTGCCTGTTAGACGACGGTTCTGTAAACCAAAGCCTAATAAAAGATCCAAACATGCTAACTACCGTACCTATGAAGCTTCTTCTATCGCTAACGTCTTATTTCAATTTCAGGAAACCGGAAACTGGGACCTTCCACCTAGTCACAGCATACTACCACCAACCACATCAGCTGTCCCCGAAGCGGAGCTAGAAAGGGTCCAAGAAGAAGGGCCGTCATCGAGAGTCACATCAGCAGCAGCATTCGGGGCATCAGTAGGATCTCAGTTACTTCTCATGTCCAACACGCAGAGAATTATCGCAGAAAAAATTATCTCGAATGTCATTTATCATGGTAAAATGAAGCAGTTGTCTCGGACCAGATTTAAAAAACGAAAAGGAGGAAAAGTACATGCTTCTCCACTTGTAGAAGATCCCGCTTCTAACCCCAAAGCAGGATCATCCTGGAATGAGGCAGGCGTACATGGATCGCCCTTAGGCTCCCCATTACTTACAAAAAGCCAAGAAGATCTGCTGAAAAAGCAAATACAAGAAACGGAAAATTTAGCGAATTTTATCAAAACGGACAGTGATACGGAAACTGACTAGTTTTTAACCGACTTCAAAAAAGGAGGAGGTTATCAATTCGACTGTATTTTTTTTTCGACTGTATTTTTTTTATGTTTGTTTCCTCATAACTTGCGACTGGGTGAACCGATTTTCATGATTCTTGTAGAAATCGGGGGAACTCTTTAATAAATATCAGCAGATTAACCGCGATTGTTGCTATAGCATATCTAAGCATTGTTTACGCCATCACACAACATAATATCACGCCTGTACTCACTACAAAGGTTATAAAAACTATTTGGTGAAGATCTGATGAAGAACTTCGGAAATAGGCAACGGAACTCCTCAATAAATGATAGCAAACTGGGATTGCTGGAATTTCATGTCTGTCTATTGTTTACACCAGTTCATAACATAACATCACGCCGGTACGTTGTGGAGGGGTAAGCACATGTGAACCACTAAAAAGTGTACCTAAAATAAAAACTTTTTAACAAAAAATAAAACCGACTTCAACAAAAATAAAACACAAAAAATTGAAAAATAAACTTAAGAAGAAAAATCAGCTTATGAAGTTGGTGACTTTTGTTTGTTTGATTTCATGTTAGAAGACATATATAATTTTAATTAATTATTTATTCAATGTATAACCCTACTGCCAAGAAGGGATACCCATGTTTTTGTTAGTTCTGTAATTTATATAATATTATGCCCTGTGGGCCGTGTAATGTATATGATATGACATAGCGAAGATGGTTGTCACGACACACCTGAAGAATTCTTGTTTATGTATTGGTGTGGTGTAAATTCGGTTCGTTGTCACTAGTACCATTGACAGTTCCATGATGGAACTACTGAATGTTTTTTTTTTTATCACTAGTTCCATTTAAAAAAAAAACTGAAAATAGTGGAAATAATCAAGCCGTGTATTACTGAAAAAAGTTTTTCTTTTCTTTTTCTCTAGTCTTTGTTGTATTTGCGTGTGATCCATCAGTATTAAGCATCTAAATGTAACAGTTCTTTAAATTAAATCAACAAGGTATCATAAAAATTAATTGTGCTCGACATTGATTACTTATTTTTAATGGTAATGGTGGTAGGTATGTGTAATTTAATTTATGTTGATTATTTTAATATTGCATTAATTGTGTTTCAGGTAGCTCATTTTAATTTTAATATCTTGTATGAACTGTGTCTGAATTAAATAAATTATTATTATTAATCCACCTGAAGACTTTCATTCCATCGCACAGTGTGGGAATCTCGCAATCTAGGGGGATTTAATTCCAAATTGAATTAAATAAAGATATAAGTTAAAAAATAGTATTGATTGGTATTCAAATAATTAAAAATACCTAAATACTGGAAGAAAATAAAGGTCTATGAAAAAAAATGCGATATGTGCTAGGCAGGCGCGTAGCCGGACGTAGCGCTACGCCGTAGCGCGTCCTGTTTTGTTATTTTAGTCTAATTGAATGACAATTTCTGGCTGAAGAAGGGGCTGGATTTTGATATTATTCTCTTCAACATTCAACTTTAGCTGTATAGGCACCATGGATTTCCTAAAAAGGTTCTCAGTAGATTCATTTTAAGAACCAAATTGTTGTTAATATGATTTTTGTTGTGCTCTATCACAACCACACTTAATTAACAGTGACAGTTATTTTACTCCACTGGCCAAGGCCTCAATCGAGCCAAGAACCTCTTTCTGAGATACACAAAGTCGATCGATACTGTGATCAACTAATGATTGCATGTCACACGTTGCAGTTGATTCTGTTATGGAATGATAACATTTAGCCTCTTTTATTCGATCATAAGGTGACAATAAGTTTTTGACAAATGTATTTATCCTTTGCCGTATTTTATCATATTGATGTGTGGATAAATCAACATCTGCCATCATACTTAGTGCTTCATCGGTTTTGACACAGTCACTTGAACTCTTTCGCTAGTCATTCTTTTACGTACACTTTTCACGACGGAACCCCTCTTTGTCAACTCACAGAAAGTTCTTCTACGATAGCTGCAAAATGCCTTTTATCTGCTTTTCGAAGGTTACATTCACGTGCAATCGTTAATTCTTCAGGGCTAGTAGACGATAGTGAATTCTGTAATTTGCTATTTTTATTTTCTACAAACCTGAGTGGCATTCCTGGTGAATGGCCAGATGTAGATGATATTTCATTTAAAACACCTATCTGGTAATCTAATGCATTTATTCTATCAAGTTATATTCTTGTTTAAAAAGCGTTCACGATGCCTTTGGCTTATTCCATTTTTCGTCAATTTTGTCATATAAGTTCCATAAAAATAAATTTATTTAATTTATAGCCCCTTCCAAAAATTGTGCTTCAAGCTAATTATCTATTATAAAAGTAAAACTAGCATTAACCCGCTCCTTTTCGCCTTTGAGGTCCAAATATCAAAAAATTGTTTTTTTTTGTGATTTCTGCGGCCATTCTGAAAACCGAAAAAAAATGTATGACGGTCGCACAAAATCGCAAGTTTTGTCAACTGTTCTCAAAAGTTAAGACTCTTAACTATACATTAAAACAATCAAAACACCTTAACATTCATACCATATTTTTTTATACACCTTTTACTTTTCATATCATCTCTAAAAAACGCTTGATTTTACTATATTTTCAAATGATGTTATTAGATCAATGTATAACTATTACTTAAATAAAAAACACTTTAACTTACCTTTAAAGATATACATAATACAATAATAAACCAATAAACAACACTATACGTAAATTTTAGCAATAATCTTAAGTGAAGATGACACTTCAATGTTGTTGTTCGTATTGGAGGAGTACAACGATTATTCCCAACAAACAAATTAGTCATATAAGGTTGAGTTTATTCAGCTATTCGGTGTTATAAAAGTCGAGTAAGTGTGAATTATTCAGCACGTGTCGTATAAAAGCATCATATGTAGCATTTTAGTTATTCAGTATTTTGGTCACATAATGATGCTGAGTAAACGTTTACTCAGCATCCTTATATGACTAAAGTGTCATATAAGATTTTGCTGAATAAGTCGCTAGTATACGACGCTTATGTCGAGTAAAAGCATAATATATAGCTTTCTTGTGACAAGTCGAGTAAAAGCAACGTCGTTGCTTTTATACTGCTATTATGTTGTATAAGTTGTACATTTATACGACTATTACAAGCCTAAAATGTCGTATAATTTATTAAGAAGGTCTAAGGAACCCTAAAATATAATAAGCGTGGTATCATGGCGGTTATACTGCTAATTTTCTGTATAAGAAGCTATTATACCGCCTGTTAGCAGTAACAAAGTGATCCTATAAGGGTTCCGTTTTTTCCTTTTGAGGTACGGAACCCTAAAAATGGTGTACAAATGAATATTGATATAAAAATATTTGTTATTATATTCATATTACTAAGAATTAAAGGGGGGCGTTAAATATTTATGATATAACCTAGTATATTTCATCAGAAAACTTACCTTCGCAATACTTAGTAAACCTATGCGTGAGTTTACGAACCTACATTTTTTGCAACCTACAAATTAACATGTCTGCTAAATAAATTGTACTTACCGATGTATTATAATTTTTAAAACACAACACGACGACGCACTTGATTAAATAAACATGACATATTAAAGTCATATAAGTTACAGTTATAGCGTAACTTAAGCTTGTAACAGTCACTCCGGCGACAATTACGTGACGATTTAGCTGAATAAGTTGCTTTTATACGATGTCTATGTGACTGAATTGCTGAATATAATGGGCCCAAATCGCGTTGTATAAACGTTTTCATTACGTTTATACGACTTCTATTAGGAGCCAAAATGCTGAATAATTTGCGTTGCCGCCACTACTACACGACATATTTTTGCTAGTTGGGTTATCTACCCACTTTAACATTTTTTATTTATTTATTGAACCCACCTACAAAAATATCAAATATGTAGCTATGACAAATAGGGTCTTAGGTATAAAAACTCATAAGTATATTATCAATTAACGAAATTTATATTTTGAATTAAATCCCTCTAGATTGCGAAATTCCCACACCGTGCATCGCCCTAATTCTCACCTGTAATGTAGGTATCCTCGAGGAAGCATCCTGGCTTGTCCTCGTTATCCATTCTGTTCAACTCACCCTTGACCCTGGGCTGAGCCTAGGTCAACTTCCCCCTATTTTTTTGGTCTAATTTGACCGGACTATGTAGGATAAGATGATAATAAATACAAAGTGCCATAGGTGTAAATATTTCTGACATTTCCGTGAGCATTTCAAACATTATTGACCATTTGAATGCTATTAAGCGCTCCCGCCCACGACAGACTTTTTGTAGGTAGGAACGATTTAAAAAAAAATCGTAAAAAATCGGTGACCGATTTTTTTTGGTCAGAAATCAAAATCGTTCACCTACAAAAAGTCTGTCGTGGGCGGGAGCGCTAAAAGTTTGTAAAAAGTCGTATGCCGTGTAATTAGACACAATTAAAAAGTCATTGTGTCTTGCGTAGATCTACGCTACGGCAGCATACGAAGGGTTAACCACGGGAGGTTCGATTATTGAAGGAGGCAGTCAAAAAAAAAAACACGGATCAATATGGGATAATGTGAGAATCACATGTATTTTTTTCGAATATTTTTACCTAGAAAAGCTTGATAAAAAAACTTAACAAAAAAAAATTGAAAAAGCTTTTGATGCTGGGAGAAGGGCTCCAGGGCCTTAAACTCAAGGCATCCACAGGGATTTACCCGGGATGATTACACATCAACTATAATTATGGTTCACAGTCATGTCTATGGCTATGTAGTATTTGGTTAAAATGAGGAAGTGGGGGGGGGGGGGGGGCTTGTGCTGTGTCAGAGAAATTTGAACGCAACCATATTCATCATTTCAGCCAAAAGACGTCCACTGCTGGACATAGGCCTCCCCCAGGCGTCGCCACATTGATAGTCGTCGTAACCATATTAATTGTATGAAACCGATACCTTTCTGATGCGCAGCACAACACAACACGTCAGACAAATATGAATGCGGCTTTAGTGTCACGTTACCGAGATATTTAAAGGTAAAGATCGACATGAACACAATGACCACATAAAAAATTGACCTTTTACGTATTCATAGGCGTTGATTATTATTTTTACTGTTTACCTATTAAAAGAGAGTAGGTACAATACATACTATTAGGAGCACGAGAAAATCAGAAAACTATTCTTTACCATAACATAGCGTTTCATTACGATACAAAGCAATTTTCTCGTGCCCATACTAATAATCAACCTGGGATTGTCATTAACTATTTGCATACAATTTAACGCCTATACACGTAATAAGTCTATTTTTAACCTTTCGTATGCGGAGTATTTAGACACAATTAAAAAGCCATTATGTCTCGCGTGGATCTACGTTCCGGCACACGAAAGGTTAATGGTTGGCTACCACTTTCATCGTGGACCATGATTTCCAAATAAAAATCAAAATGGCGGACAGGTTGATATACCACATCGGTTCTATCCCCTTTGGTACCCATACCGTAAAGTCGACCGGTGTGCTCTAGCCTAATGGTTTCTAGTATTGTCTCTTCTAAGAGACTTCTTTATCTTACAAGATAAGTATATTAATTACTACAGGTACAACAGTTTGTTGTGGTGTATATTACAACATATTCTATGTATCTATTATGGCTAGATACAAAACATAACCCTTCCTTGGCAGTCGTGTAAAAATAGAGCCATGTGAGCGCATATAATATTAATTATGCCATCAGTAGGTACACACACACAAAAAAATATCTCACTATTTTGTCCCAAAATATACACAATAGGGTATTTCATCAAAAAATATAATGAGTCCGTCAGATAGATTTCCCGTCCGTCAGATTCACGTAAACAAAAGATGAAGACAATACAGTGCTTCGAAAAGTCGTGTGACGTCACAAGGTTAGTACTTTTTTACCCACGTGACGTCACAAGCCCCTACTCATGGTCTTTGACACGTTTTATTTTGGTTTGGTGGATCATCAAATAAGCCCTCCCGCTCTGGGCAGAGCGAATGGGAGTGTCAGACTTCTACTGACTAAAAAGCACCCATGTTCCTTCTTAGCCCTTGTGCCGAGGCCGCGGTATCTCTTTCGAACAACCAGCAGCCCCGACGGGGACTAGGTGCAGCCTACAGCAGTAGTTTGGCCTGGAGTATCTCTAACGCGGCCTTGCGACGCAGGTAGGGCATGTGCGCCTGCGTGAAGCTGTACGCCGCGTCGCGCGACGTGAACTCCGCAAACGTGCACGCGAACATGCCGCAGTCGCTGTTGTTCATCTGCTGCGGGATGTCCTGCAAAACCAGAATAAAGGGGTTTGGACTTTTTTGTATGGAAGCTGGCATATCGAATTATCAACCCACCACCATTTTGATTTTTTTAGAAATCACGGCCCACGATGAAATTGGTATATGTATAGGTAGAGGACACCTAGACGAATAAAAATTTTCAAGTAACATGATACCCCAAAGTGTCACGTTATCGAGATATTTGAAGGTAAAGATCGACATATGAGTACAAATCCCACACATCAAAAATAGACCTTTTATAACCTATGTTGCATATCAAATGCCACATCGGTTATAATTATCCCCTTTGTTCTCAAGAAAAAACTGGCATCCAGTCAAGGACAGCACTAATTTATATTACCTAACACTCATCCCACTTATTTCCTTAGAAGATATCTGAGAATTTAAACCAAGTGTTTTTAATGGTTCACCCTGGTTTGATAAAGGTAACAACTTTTGATGTAATGTTAAAATAATCATTTTGTATAATATCGATTAACATAATTTTCATTTCAACAAATATTTATTTGCGATAGCAACATTTGCGCTATTGATCAAAGGGTATAATTTGTGTTTTATCGAATATTCAATTGGTCCCCCAAACAAACACAGATGCTGACAGAAATCCTAACCATAGACGGTCGACGTCAGGGGCACCCCGAGGTTCGGTTAGTTTGGTCCCTTTAAACCCTGCAGACAGAAATAGGAGCCCCGCGCCGCGGGGCTCCGTCGACCTGCTGACGGAAACGAATGAAAGGAAACAAATGATTAATGAACTGAATATTCGATACGATCTTTCGACTAAATCATGATTAGTCGAGTGAAACATTAGTTTAAATAAAATTAGTGCATTTGAAAATTCGGTCAAATGACATTATTTCAAATAAATTAATATGGTAAATAAAAATCTACCAATTAGTTATTCGGTCAAATGAATAATTATACGAAATAACTTTATAGTAACTAAAATTATTCGGAGTGATTTTCGACAAAACGTTGTTATACCAAACAAGGGTGAACCGTTTTTTTAACATCATAGGAGAAGCTACAGCTACAGATTTTTGACGCGTAAAGCCCTGGAACGCGATTTAGATGATGACTGATTGCGTTCAGTATCATTAGTGAAATTAGCGCAGTCCGTGCCGCTAAATGGTGGTCGTCAAGCCATGTCAGAGGCCCTTGAGGCGGTTTAGAAACTCTGACACTAGGGTGTGTGGGGTCGTTAGGCCTTACTGCTCACACGATAAGAAAAAGAAGCGCAGTGTGCGTGAACTAACACGCTAGTGGTTAGCACTTGCGCCTAGGAGGAAGAATGAGGAGCGTCTTGCTAAGACTTACACACCCGGTTCATGAAAATACCGAAATTACAAACTTTGAAAGTGTTATACTTACTGTAACGTGTTCCATATTCCAGCCCCTATCATCAAAAGGAGCACCCTTCTTGTCTTGATGTTCATCCTTCAGATACTTTATGAGAGCATCGAGACACTCCTGGTTAGGCACTCCCTGGCTGTCCAGGTACTTAACCTCGCATGTGCGGAAGTCAACGATGCCAAGGCACCAGTGTTTACCAAGATTGACGGGCACAATGAAGAGGTCATACGCAAAAATGTCGACCTGGAAGATTTCAAACGATATTAAAAATATAGAAATGAAAAGATGAATTGAAGAAATTGGGTAATATCATCATTTTGCTGTTCTTCTATTCTTCCCCGTCAAGTGTATCTATCACTTATTCCTTATTCACCCGGCTATCAAGTATTTCCGTTTGCTTAAAATATTGTTCCTCATACAATTCATCCATCCAGGGAGGACTCCCTACATACATCAAAATTCATATTCTACTGTTCGTAAGTCTGGGCCACCGCTGCTCAAAGAGGTAATATAAAATCTAAAAACTCTAGAATCACTTTCTACCTTTCTCGTCCACCTCCGGAGTCCAGCATGCCCACTTTGCATCAGCTTAATATAGAAGAAGGTATTCGTGGCATATACTTTAGGTAAGTCTTCTCGCTCTTCACTCCTTTGCATTATCAGGTTCATATAGAAATTTATTATTTCGTCATTTAGCCAGTTTAGATCCGATAAGGTTTGTAGATCCCGCCTGGAATTCATAAATAAGCCATAAGCAATAAGTGCGTAAACAAATAAGTATTTTATCCAATTTGAAATCAGATTGAGCATGCTATTGTACATCATCAGCCAGAAGACGTCCACTACTGGACAAAGGCCTCCTCCATAGAACGCCGTAACGAACGGCAATCAGCCGCTTGCATCCATGCTATATCAAGCAGGTTATAATATTGTCGTTGCTGGGGCTCAGGCATCTTGTCTCTAAGAGAGAGAGGGCTGTAATCCACCACATTAACCAGGCAGGTTGGCAGATATCACATGGGTGTCACATGGGGGTCTTCTAAAAGAAGCTCAGAGTCACGCAACGAGCCATTGAGTGAGCAATGCTCGGAGTTTCTTTGTGCGACAAAATCCGAAATGAGGAAATTCGCCGAAGGACCAGGGTCACCATCATAGCTCTCAGAATAATTATGCAAGTTGAAGTGGCAATGGGCAGGCCTTTCGCCCGAAGAACCGACCGCCGATGGGGAAGAAAGGTTCTCGAGTGGCGACCACGAACCGGAAGACGCAGCGTTGGTAGGCCTCCCACCAGGTGCAGGCGCAGGTGGCCCGACGACATCGTGAGAGTCGCGGGCAACCGGTGGATGAAAACGGCATGCTCCCGTTCGTTATGGCGTTCTATGGGGGAGGCTTTTGTTCAGCAGTAGACGTCTACGACGGCTGATGATGACAAGACTGTCTTCCAATTTTTGGTCGTAGGAAATGCCAACTTCCTCAGAATAATCATGTTAACTTTGAATTAGGATGTTTCGTCTCAGTTACTATTATTGGACTAACCTGTGTATCCTCATGTTAAAACTTTCTACAAACAGTTCATCCTCAGGTTCCGGTTCGAAAGCTTTGTCTACCAACTGATCCTGTTCAGGGGTCAAGGGGACCAGTTCAGGTACCTCATCGGGCAGGGTTTCCACATCATTTTCATCTTCCGACTTATTGCTGTTTTCTTGTTGATACGTGTAATAGAGAGAACCTAATTTCGACAACAATTCTTCAGAGTTGTTAAATTTGAACCTTTTATTCACCTCTACACTCTCACCTCTGCAAGGTTTATTTTCATTACTCGATTCCCGACGATTAAGCTCTTCTTGTTTCCTACGTTCCACTTTATTATATTTACATTTCAGTGGTACTATCCAATCGTCCGTGCTGTCAGGCTTAGGCGAGCGAGTTTCATTCTCTTCACTACTAATTTCTGACACATTGTTCAACTGTTTCCTTGCATTATCAAGAATTTCTCTTATTTCGGGCGATGTTTTATATGTAGAATCTAATTGTGATAACCAATCCCTTGAAGCAGCCGGCAGATAAGAACGAGCTTCGTTTTCCGTACTTTTCGCTTGAGGTCTGGTGTCAGATTCTCGGGGCGCTTCATGGTGGGTTTCTTGCGTCTTTTGAAAATCCGTTTTATATTCTGACCCTTTTCTCAAAGTTAAAACGGCTGGAGTATTAAGATTAATTGAGTGAAAATCGTTTTGTTTACTATTCACTTTTGCTACGATATTTGGCTCATGACACGCGCTGCTAAGATTTTCTTGAGGTTTTTGACAATTTGGAAAATATTGAGCTTCTAATTTATTCAGCCATTCTCTTGTTCTCTCAAGAGGTGAGGCGCACGTTTCTTTCTGGACAGTGTTCACTTGTCGCGTAATGGCATTTCTTTGAGATGGTAGCGGTTCTATTTTCTCCGCAACTTTTGGCTTTAGAGCTTTATTTTGGTCACTTACTTTGGGTACGATACTAGGCTCCCGATCTACATCCAGCTTGTCTGGAGTCTTTAAAACGGTTGAAAAATAATTCGAATCCATTCTCGCCAGCCAGTCCCCGACTGTCTCTCGATTGGATGCGGCAGCCTGATTTTGCCGACTGTTCTCATTTGATGAGATTTCTAACGCCCTTCGTGATTCATTATATTTTTCTTGGGTTTTTCGGATTTGTCGTCTGTTATGTAGTTTCCTGGTGTTGTAATCAGAAGCCAATTTCGACAGCAATTCTTCTGATGCGTCCGTTTCGTCGTGTCCGTTTGAGTGAGCCCTGTTTTGATCACTGTTCACTTTTGAGGAGATGTCTGATACCCGACGCGCTTCATCCACTTTTTCTTGATTATAAATAGAATTCAGTTCCAGCCAAATTCTTGATAATTCTTTTAATTTGTTGGTTGAATTAGTCTTAATTGAAGATGTTGTAGAGTCTGGAAGTATCTGTACGTCATCGTCAGAATCGCTAGAGTCTGTTAAAGATACGCTGATAGGGACACACTCCTGAGAGGTATTTTGATGTCCGTGAGCATTTACTTGATTGTCCAATTCGATTTTATTTAGTATGTTGATATGTGTTTCCTGCGACGGTCTATATGATGCCGTGTTCCTCGCCAGATTCCCATCGCCAACAGGTTTTTCTTTTGACATTGATTTTATTGTATTTTCCATTCGTAGTAGCACTTCCCGATAAGCATGCAGCTCATCTGAATTTATTGCTTGTGCAAGTATTGATAGGACTCTATCATTGGCACCTGAAAGGCTATTTTTTTCCAGGAAGGGTTCAAGAGGTTGCTCGTTCAGCGGAGTGGCGATCTCTTTCACAAAAACCACTTCGTCATTGTCATCATCATCTAAATCCACGTGCAATATGGGTGTTTTCTTATTTGTATTTTCTGATTTTGATTTTCCCTGTGCCACCTAAAATACAGTGTAGACGTGATTTAAAGGCCACACACACGTAAGTTAAAGCAAACTAACCAAAAATATATTTTAAATTCAAAGAAGAGCAGCTAAGAATCAGAACTCCTTTCATTAATATTTCAAACTATTGATTGATTGTTATTACATACTCACAAGTTTGATTGCCTTATTTATCCTAGTGTATATGTTACAGTCAAAACTGTTAACCGGTAAAACTACTTTTGACTGGTGTCAAAAGTTCAAAACCCTTAATAAGTTAAAATGCGTTTTCTCCATTGTTTTCTCTATTACAATTTGTTAGCTATAGCACAAGGCTTTTCCTGGAAAACTGTGAAAACTGCAAGCTTTGCTTATTTAGTGTGACTATGGTACTCACTTTTGGATCTCTTAGTTCTACATTTACATCGATTAAAGGCTTCGCAGGTGTGGTGTTCATTTGAGTAGATTGTCCTTTCCTTGATGGAGCTGGAAGATCAACTGGCACAGTTCTTTTGGAAGACTCTGTTGGAGTGGATGTGAAACTCCTTGCTTTTACCAGCTCCTTGGGTTTGCCGGAGTTATCTGAAAGAGTAGATTAAGTAAGAATTACTAAGCTAGCTGATATGTTGAAAGAAAAGTTCCCTTATAACTTAGAATACACAACAGTGTGGTTTTCAAAGGAAATAATTAGGGTAGGTAACATGTAATACTTTAGTATAACTAATAAGGTTCAATGATTTCTTATTTGTAAATACATACTAATTAACTCTACATCGGACCAGCGAAATTTTTTTCCCATGAGTTGTGTTTCATCATCTGATGAGAAATCATCGCAGACTCTGTAAATAGATAATTAATATTATATTATTTAGAAGGAAGGAAGGGAGGCCTTTGCCCTGCAGTGGGACACGGATGGCTAGTAATAATAATATTATTTATTAAATTAAAAAAAAAATATATATACATAAGGAACAAGGTTCAAGCTGTAGGTGGTCAGGGCTCCATAGAGAGGAACCGAGTCACTATACACAAAGAAAAAAAAACTGCTTTCTGGATCAAACCCTTGACCCTCCCGCACAATGCAATGCAATTTTTTTTATTCTCAGCATTCATGAGGTCGATTGTCGTAATGAGGGACAGTGCTGTCAAAAATCACTGCACGGCGCTCAGCTATCTATCACCACAATATCAGGTTTACTTGCTAAAATAGTGACGATAAATCGGTCTTAATACAATGTGGCATAACCATTCTCAAGAACTGGGTCTGGCACTTCAGAACCCACTTGTGTACAACAAGGCAAGTTGCTGGTGGAAAAACCTAGCACTATTAATTGTTTGTGCCGGTACAAGTACGAGTACCAAGACGAGAATAACCACAAACAATGCATCGGATTAATTCACTGTTCACTGGGTTGGTGTGACCAAAGACAGATTCTATATTAACCGTCCTGGCCTTGACAATGTATTTCCGATAACTGTTCGTCACAATAACTTCATCCATAATTCGCTCAGACAAAACCTTCAGTTTCCCCAAAGAGGTCTCTGAAACGCAGCCAGGATACGGACGCCAAGATATCTATATCAAGCCCATGTACAGCTTGGAAAAGGCGTCCGGGTAGCTCTTTGCTCTGCCATACCTCCCTGAGGTCATTAGTATCCTAATGCTATTATCATACTTATAAGTCATGGTTGAGGATTTTCAATCATCCATGTACAGGAGGTGACTCACCTCCTGGACATGTCCGGTGAGATATACCTTGACTACCTCTCCTCATCCGGTAGCCTGGACCTGAATTCTCCAGCAGTCTGCTCAGAGGAGTCAAGGCCAAACTAAAACAAAGAGGACTCAATAAAAATTATTCCCAAGAATCTGTAGACATCCTGGATAGGGATGGGCCTTCCTCCACTGCCCCATACAAGGCACCAAGACGTTGCCAAGAGTCGTATCTATTTTGTAGAACTCCAGCACACGCATGAGTCATGTATGTGGTGCCTGGCACTCATAGGTCTTCTTAATATCTATCGAACATGTCAACAGGTTTCTCCATGGTCAACTAAACTTATGGCCCTGTCAATAAGAAGCAACTCCTTAGTAATGTGTGACCTCTTCCTGCATCCATTCTGTGACACAGACATAATAAGGTAGTTGACTGACTAAAAGAAATATGATTTTAATTAGTCCGTCTTTTAGATTATCGAAAAATATTGGATACGTATTTTTTGTTTTAACAAACTAATAAAATTGACGAGAATAAAACGTGTCAAAGATCGTGAGTGGGGGCTGGTGACGTCACTTTCTGGTAAAAAATGTACCAAACTGTGACGTTGAGCGACATTTCGTCTTCATTTATTGTTTACGTGAAAAAAGAAAAAATATGTGGCTAATATTTTTTGGAAATCTATCTGACTGACTAATTCGTTTTTTTTTTGTTAACTACCCGATTAAATGATGAACAATTTTTGTTCCCCAGCTTGTAAGGATGACTGGAGTTGTGAGGCAAAGTAAATGACTGACCTTTGTAGCCATTTAATCGAAAACTTGTGCAGTCTATCTGGCCCTGGAGATTTCTAGTTAGGTAATGAATGAACTACATGGGCCATTAATAGAAATGGCCACTATTTCTAGGGTCGAGTCACATTCTTTCCACAACGTACATCAATGACTCTCAGGTTGACTGAGGCACATCAAAAAGGCAGGAGGCATCAGAAAGGCTGAGGCAGGTCAAAAAGCACCCATGAAGTTGTTATCCGGCTGATGTGCAGCCACTCCTAGAATGATAACGGGCTGCTCTGTTGTTCACCTTTAGACACTCTGGAACTTGCGGTTCTGAGTGTATTATTCCCGTCTTTGCCTACATTTACGGATATGGTTAGTCCATTCGTAAACATTTTCTTTCGGGTTGTGTTTTGGGATACGTGACATGTATTCTCGGGAACTCGTGGATATCAGTTCCCAGTTCAGTGCAGTTAATTAATCTAATTATTTTGTATTGGCTGTTCTTTTATTTTTTCTTCTTCTGTGTTTTATCTGCAATCAGTCCTCGGACTATGAGGGGATGAGTTCCGTGTTGCTTGTATTGTAGAGTGTGGCTTCCAGTGATGCCATCTACTCGCAGGTATTACGGCCTTACTGCCGGTCTTCTAGTGCCATGATACTGTGGCGCTTCAAGCAGAGCACATAGTCTCGTTGTGTCAACTGACGAGCTAGCTCATTTGGGCTCCCTGCTACATTCCGAATCTCCTCATTTACTGTGGGAATGGCTAGTTGTTGGTGGATTTCAGCGTTTGTAGTAAACCATGAGACATTGGCTATTGTGCGTAGTATTTTGTTTTGTTGACGCTGCAAGATGGCTATATTGAAATTGCTTGCGCTTCCCCAGAGCTGTATCCCATACATCCAGACGGGCTTCAGTACCACTTTGTATATTAAAAGCTTGTTGTCTAGTGATAATCTGGAGTTGCGGCTGAGTAACCAGTGAAGATTTTTTAATCTGTGTGAGAGTCTGAATCTGTAATTGACCTGGCAACAACATATCAAAGCAAAAAAAGATGATTTTTTTGCTTTGATATGTTGTTGCCAGGTCAATCGGCGGTCCAAATGAATTCCCAGGTATTTAACACAACTTTTATGTGGTAGGGTGGTATCTCCGAGTTTAACCGGTGGGCAGTCCTCCTTTCTGAGTGTGTATGTGACTTGGACAGACTTTGCAGCACTGGCCTTCAGTTTCCATCTTTTCATCCAAGAGTGTATTTTGTTAAGTCCACTCTGCAAAAGATTTGATGCGACTTCTGGGTTTGTAATTCTTTTATTTAAGTGGAATAATGTTGAGCTATGCTATGAACCTACTTCATTAAATTCACGAAGGTCGAAAACTCAGGTCTAAAAATGTGTTTGGGGCAATATTTTGACTTATGGTTTGGCGGGTGAGGCTTGCCACAAGATGCGTTCATGTTAGCATGAGATCTGAAGTCTGATCATTAAGATTTCAATACCTGTTACGCTTATTGTTATTCCTTATCCGTGGATGTTCAACCAGTAAACCTAAATATCTTAAAAGACCAAAGAACAATTCCGTTACAGACATCATTTTAAATCACATGTTTGCTCTTGACCGTATAATATTAATCATTACAACACTAATAAGTTATTGCAGTGACTATTTTTACTATTCTGAAACGAGACGTGGTTTAGCGTATTAATAACAACAAAAATTTCAACAAAAGTACTCTGTGATTTCAACATCAACATGTCAATGTCATCCACAGTCGACCACAGAGTACTTATGTCATCACCTGTCGTATTGACAACAGACAGATAAATAAAAACCTTGATAAAAACAGAGATTCGTAGTGTTACCACAGTGAATTCTCATTGTGAGTGTGAAAAACGTTCGGTTTCCGAATTTTCCGTAACGTTTATTATTTATTTATATATTTATTTACACATAGCACAGCACAGTTTCATAATTTCGTAGTACCATTAAACCATAGAGGCATAGATGGTTTCAGTGCCGGACTGGGACCAGATATCGGCCCGGGCATTTTAGAGACGGTCGGCCCTTCACTCTCAAGAGAAAGAAAAAGGCAAGATTCAAGAGAACCTAATAAGCCACACGAGCGAGCGAAGCCCGTTTATTTGACACCTTGCCCTGGACAGGTTTACAAATTGTACTAAATGCTAAAACGCCTGTAGATTTTGATGACAGAATTAAAAAAATACTTAGTTTATTATGTGGCATCGCACATAAGCTAGGAACTTTTTACAATGTACCTACCTAGTTATTTATGTACAGTGCGATCAAATTATCTTGGCAGCTCCGAACTTCGTGCAGGTCATTTTGTTACAACGAATGTATAAAAGTGTTATGATATTTATTTTATTTGTATTTCTCACTGTTTAAATTAGATATTTTCTGATCGTTTAAGTATTGGTTTATCTGGCAATAACAGTTTTATTCCCAAGTTTACATGCGTAAAATTTCGCAAAGCCTATGTTCAGAGCTGCCAAGATAATTTGATCGCACTGTACAAAGTCACGGAAACTTGTACATGTTGCAACCGGTTGCTTGGTAAAGTTAAGAGTGTGCGTTTCGGCCGCGCGGCCATGACGTTTTTTATAAAAAAAAACTATGCCAATTTAAGATTATGTAAAAGTTTGTGGAAGTTGATTCCCAAAACCATAAATTTGTCAAAGTTATGGTTACAAAGTTGGAAGGGTTTGAACGCGGCCGCGCCATCGAAACGAAAAGTTAAATGTTAAATCTCTTTTTTTACAACTGCAGGGTTCAGGTTACCCATCATAGGCCGCGGGCCGTGGGTTTTAAGTGAAGCCATTATCAAATATGAGACAGAAGAATAGGACAAGTGTAGGACTAATGCCCTGATAAAACATTTGTAGAGTTTTCTAAAAAGTATAAACTTCCTATAGATTTTGGGGTTGCCACTAAACCAAGCTCATCTAAGAATCAAAAATGAAATGAAAATTGACGATTAAAAGTATTGGCGGAGAAGGTAAAAATAGTGGGACAGATCAGGCTGATAAAAAAAAAGTATTTGTAAATAGTGAATACACACCAACCAATCCAGGCTAAATAATAATGACATAAGTATCAAAAATGGAGAGGGCTATGCTCGGAGTTTCCCTGCGTGATCGAATCAGAAATGAGGACATCCGCTTGAGAACCAAGGTTACCGACGTAGCCCGAAGAATATAGCCAGACTTAAGTGGCAATGGGCAGGGCACATTGCTCGCAGAACGGATGGCCGATGGGGCTGAAAAGTTCTGGAATGGCGACCGCGAACCGGAAGACGTTGCGCTGGAAGGCCTCCCACTAGGTGGACCGATGACCTGGTCAAGGTTGCAGGAAACCGCTGGATGAGAGACGCACGGGACCGGTCAATGTGGCGACGCCTGGGGGAGGCCTATGTCCAGCAGTGGACGTCTTTTGGCTGAAATGATGATGATGAATGATGAAGTATCAAAACCAAACAAACTTTTACTAACTTAGATACATATACATACCAAGATCCATTGCATTCTCTACCAAACCAATAATTTAAAAAAAACAATAAATATTCTAATAATTTTAAAATATACGGGATTAGAAATTTGAAAATCGAGTGCATTCCGAATTTAAATTTTGTTATGGAAAAAATAATCGGCGCCAATTTAGCCATAGATAAACTGTTCTGTTTAATTGTTGTGTCTGTTTGAATGTTTTCTATGTACTTAAAACTATTCAGATTATTATTATAAAAGGTTAAAACAATTAATTCTAATAAATGTTAATTCTATTTTACGCTAAAAACAATTTTATTTTAATTTCTGTCAATCGATTTCTTAAGGTCCTTAATTTTATTACTCGAATTAATCGAAAGGAGGTGTTTTTTTTTTGGCCAAACCATGTACCGAGGTACAAATTACTATTAAAGCTCCTTCCAATAAATGGTGTTATGGTCAGTATATAATATTCTTCAATATGGTATAGATTAGGAATTATAATAATATGAAAATACACCACCTCGCATCATAACTGCGTTCAAAGAAACGTTCATGACTGCGTTGACAGCTGTCAAACTATTTCATCTGTCAAAATCAAAGGTTTTAAACATAGATTATAGTAATATGGTTTTAAATCTGTGTTTTAAATCAAAATACTATTAATGATGTCGCAGAACATCACCAGTCCATCTTCATCATCATTTCAGCCAAAAGACGTCCACTGCTGGACATAGGCCGCCCCCAGGTGTCGCCGCATTTACCAGTCCATCTACATAATGAAAAGAGTGTCAACAACACTTCCACTCCCTAGGAATCACTGACAGTCCCCTGTGCAGATGCATGCATGGAGGCGGAGGAAACTGTGGCGCATGTGCTCCTTGAGTGCACAGGTGTTACCAAGATTCGTGAGGAGACCCTGGGAACACCACGATCCCTTGCGGATGCCCTGAGGAGACCGGGAAGTCTGATCTGCTTCTGGAGGGAAGTGGGCTGGTTGGAATAATCGGCCGCCACGGCTCACGCACAATGGTCCACCTTTAAGGACTAAGTGCGGAAACCTGAAACTCCATAAAGAAGAAGAAGAGTGTCAAAAGAGACGGGGACGTTCAAGTGACTAAATCGTTATTCAATGAACCCCAAGGAAAGTAATATAATTATAATGATGAACCCTTTCGATATAAGGGAGAGTGGAAGAAGGAAACGTGTTGCGCTGACCCCAAGTAAAATGGGAAAAGGGCAGGAAGATGATGAACCCTTTCGAGATCGGTCATCTGTAACGGGGACCTGAAAATAACTACACTTTTACGACAGACGACAGCACCATTAAGTATGACTTGATTGTCGTCATACAGTAATATATTATCGTCAAGATAGATAGTTGAAATAATAATATTATCGATTCAATTATTTTTTTCATTGTGAAGGCTTACAGGCAGTAATGTATAAAGAATTGATAATTCGATCCTGTGTATGCCAATGGGAATTTAGTTAACTACTAGGAATATTTGAAATAAAACCAATAACATTCTTATTTTCTTTTATTCCATTTCCTCATTTTCATCATTTTCTCTTACTAAGAGATCTAGGAAGGAGGCAGGTGCTGAAATATCTTGTTGATGTCGAGCCCACCCCATATACCAAACAATAGTCATGATGTGAGCACGGTACGTTTTGCAATTATACAGTTACAGTAATAACCGTGGATTCTGTGCTCCCAACTGTTTTCCTGGATATTTAATAAAATATAATATGTGTAAAATACTTTTCCACTACGGTGTCTTCACTGTATTCTAGCCCTAAATAAAAACATTTGGAGGTTGTACCTCCACTACCCAACTACACATTGTTACAAGTCTCGACTTATTTGCTCAACTGTGTCTCACCAGGTTGTAGGGATTCAGGTTTACAAACATTATAATTTAGAGATATACTTGTAACATTAGAACAGATTCTGACACAGTTGCGGCATAGGGGCCATAAATATCAAGTACGTGACCGTCTGTTGTTACCATTAAGAAAGGCTTAACCAAGTTTCTGTATTTATCTATACTATATGATTGTTTTTTAGATAAATAATTTGATGATTTTTGTTGAATTTGTTGTTGTTTTGGTTTTTTTGACATTTAGAAATACACAAAATGATTAAAATATCGGTCCTGGAGCACTGTCTTTTAGCTACTTGATAACCAAACGCAAAAAATAATATGAACTGTGAAATAAATGATTTTTTATGTTCTTGTTACCATAATGTTTAACAAAAAAAGTGTGTTGAATAAAATACGTAACATTAATACAAATTAAAAAATTGTAAACAATATATTTTTAGGTTTTCATAAGTTTATCAAATGAAGTAACGAAACGCATCATCAGAAAAATTAATCACGAGATTGCCAGATTAATTCTTGGGTTGCAAGTTTTAGCATCTTTAGTAGTCAATTTCAGGTGGTACAAACATGAAGTTATAGATAAATATGGAGACCACACTTCGAATACCTACTTGAAGCAAAACTTATGCATCGCTATCTCGCTCTCTGTGGGCTGACCCTCTCTTTCTAAGTAGGGTAACCTTTATTTTATTTTACCTAGGACATTACGTAGTTCCTTTTCATAACTTGTGTTTGATTAAATTAATATATCCACATCTCTGTTCACTTCTAGATTGATGAAAGATGCCAATGATAAATAACGAAAGAAGCTGTTTGCTTACAGTGTGAAAGTTCCTGATTTTTTTTGGCAGTTTGTCATTTTCAATCACGCAAAAAAGTCTTACGTAATTTCGCACAGAAATAGAATATAGACCATGGCCAGTATAAAACTTTAGTTCCTTTATCAATACGAAATTAATGATCTTCTATCTATCTATATAAATAATAATATAATATAATAATATTCCACAACTATCACACAACGCCATCTAGTCCCAAGCTAAGCAGAGCTTGTGTTATGGGTACTAGACAACTGATAAACATACTTATATATTTCTAAATACATACATATTATAGATAAATTACACCCAGACACAGAACAAATGATCGTGCTCATCACACAAACATTTGTCCTGGGTGGGAATCGAACCCACGACCTCCGGCATAGCAGTTAGGGTCACTAACCACTAGACCAACAGGCAAGTCAAAAAAGAAAAAGAGAAGTCCTGACAGACTGACTCATCAACGCCCAGCCCAAACCCTTGGACCTAGAAAGCTGAAATTTTGCACAGACGTTCCCTTTATAATCTAGACAAGGAATAAGGAAGGATTTTTTGAAATTGAACCCCTAAGGGAGTTAAATAGGGGATGAAAGTTTGTATGGAAAATCGCCATTTTCACGTGGGCGAAGCCGCTGGCAAAAGCTAGTAAATCATAATGACAGAAGAGGTGGTGACACGACCACGGTGGTTGCCTACCGCAAGGGCTGGGGGGGTGGCTCAAGACAATGAATCTGGAAGGATTTGGGAGAGATTTTTGCCCAGTACAACTCTTACTATAAAATCATGAAATCACAAAAAAGAAATTAGATGTTTCTTTTATTTTGTAGACTAATGAAAATGTATAAGTCAGTGTTAAGGTTTTTTACCACTGTGGAATTTTTAATATTATGTATTTTCATCTAAATACGGGGCTATAATAGGAACGGTAATACAATGTATAAAACCTCAAAAAGAAACAAAAACACTTTCTAAATTAAAATCATTTTATTATATTACAAAGACATGTCCTGATTTTTTTAGTCTGTCGTAAAACTCTTTGCTTAAGAATCTTAGATTTCTTCTGCAGTATTTTTTCTTCAGTTGATTTTATTTACACCTGTACGCCCCTATCAATCTTCGTAGAGACCTGGGCTTCGCTGTTGACCTAAAACCAGAAGAGTGTGAAATCAGAACATAATTTATTATTATTCATTACATTTACTGTATTATTTAAATAGTAATTGGCTATTTGACTACTGTTAAAAATTCACGAAAATGTTATGTTATTTCAAAGAACTAACAGAAATAACACGGTGTGTGAAAAAAGTAATAAAATGTAATAAAGCGAGTATGATAATGACTATATAATTAATGAAGGTCCCACGGAAAGTCCCAGATATATCCCCAATATGGTCACACTACTTCAGTATGACTCCTTAAAAACAAAAACAAATAAAATTGCAGAAAGTCCATGAAATTCAATGTAAAACTGTTTGGTCTTTACATAGTTATCTAAGTTATCATTGACTAAATCATAGGTCAAGCTTTTATGAAGTAATTAATTGAAAATACAAAGAAATATGCAGAAATATGTTTACAATTATTCAGTGTCAAAAATCCCGATTTAAACACTTACGCGTGAAATCTTATATCACCTCCTGGACACCACGTACTACCACAACCACGCACTACACAAGTTTGCACCATTTTATCAATTATAACTTTGATTACAGGCAAATATCTCAAACGAAACTGTGAACCGCAAAGTAAACAACCGCCATATTGGTACGATTTATGTTGACATGTGGGGCCAATGTTGCCACATTACCACATCCTTAGGAAATGGGAAAATAATTCACTGACTCGCCAACCTTGTCAAGCATTCGTGACATACTATTTTGGAATTTTAATTTCAGTAATCTTAGTTTAGCTTTTTATTTAATAGCACATTATTTGACAGTATTTAACTTCTGATTACATTTGTGTGGTGACTCTTTTTAAAAATGAATAAGGAGATTTTAATAACGAGATAGCAATACTATCGTCCACCTTAGAAAGAGAGGTAAGCCCACAGAGAGTGAGATAGAGAATCGTAGGTATTTGACTCAAACTTTTGTTCTAAGTGTGGCCTCCATATTTATCTATTTCTTCATGGGTACAAATGCATAAATAAATCCAATACATTTTTTTTCAGAATCTGCATTTTTTTCCCTATATTTTCGTACCTTTGTTCTTAAGATAAATTGTTTGGCCAAACTTGTATGGGAAAAGAAACACCTCTTTTACAAAAAAGAATCGATTAGAATAATCGCTTTCACACATCATACCTAATTATTAAAAAAAAAGAAAAAGAACATGGACGTCAATTTTGAATACAAATTGAGCTATGATGATGATTATATCGTGATTATTGGTCCTGTATTAGTAAATTATGCTAAGATCTAGGCATTGTCATGTTGTGTATAATATTTCGAATGATATTTGTCATATTTGTTATTGAATCTATACGCGTCTATGTACTTAATATAATTTGAAAAATAAAAATGTAAACAAACACGATTGGCGCAAAACTTTGATGATAGATGTTAAAATTATAATCACTACCACTGCTTATTTAACATGATTTATGGATGAATTCGTAAGAAAATTAAACGACGAGTTATTCGATCTCAAATAGTGGAGCTTGAATGTCCGAAAACCACATATTTTATGCTTTTTAGCATCGGCCAGTACTGCCGTCAAAATGGCGATGACCGTATTTAAGTACTTTTATTTTATAAGGGTTAATTAAGAAACTTGCGCAATGAATACAGAATATTTAGTGGCGTTCACATATAAGCTTTTTATTCAACTCTCTTAATTAATACATACACATAGTATTTGACAAACAGAATAATAAATATTTACATAAATAATTAGGGTGTCGTATGACTTCACTGCTGGCCCCTAAAGGGGCCGATACCGAGCCAGCGTAGGTTTACGTGTCGAGCCCCTCAAGGGGCCCGTACCGAACTTTATGGTTAAAACCAAGCGTTGCATTGACCTGAAAAAAGTCAATTTTGAAAAATGGTTTTTACTTTCCCGAGCCTCCTTTATACGAATCCGTAAACAAAACAGAACACGAGGTTAAAAAAGGGGTGAAGAGGGGGAGGTGAAGGGGGGGGGAGAGGGGGGAGCTTTGAAAAATGATTTCGACTAACGCATTGCCCCTTTCAATGAATCTGAAAAAAAAATGTTCCAAGTCTCTTAAATTCCGAGATCCGCCTAAAGGGGGCAAATGGGGCAACTTTTTAAAAGGTAGGAGGGGGAAAAGGGGGCAAAAAGGGGAGGTTTTTTAGCTACTCATGAGAGTTACTTGTTTACGAATCTGTCAAAATATACCCACCTCCCCATCCACCATCTGGGAGAACAATTCTGTCAGTCAGTCAGTGAGTGAGTGGTAATCGAGCTTTATATAGTATTCTATATTTATTTACTTATTTTATTTAGGACCTGTTAGACTAAAACCCTATGGCCGCGCCATTGAAACGGTGAAAAAACACCTTATAGGTATCTCGCTGAAAAAGTATCGTAGAGGTCTGGCGTTACTTTTAAAACCTAGATTTGAATACTTGTATGTCAAAATTTTTAAATAAACAAAAAAAAAACTATGTTTACGTTTCAATGGCGCGGTCATGAGGTTTTAGTCTTACAGCTCCTAAAATATAAACCTAGGATTTGTTTTTGTCTTTTTTTAAAATTTTACATATTATTATTCCTTTCCATTCTTGTATTTTGCCATCAAATCTATTAAGTACACTAGTTTTGACTTTTAGCATTAATAACGAATTTTTTAAATTTGTATGGTTATTATAAGCGTCAAGAAGGACCGACCGAATACAGTTTTCAGCAAGCTCATACGTAATCTCATTTAGGCGCTACGATATTTTTTCGGGTTTTCGAAAACGCCCGATGACTTGAAAGCTGTAAATATTTTCCTAAATCTAATTCTGTCACTAATTGGCACCAATTAAGAGCTACTCGTGTATATTTATTCTACAAGCGCCCATTTAATGGGTTTCGAGATGCACGATTCTTCGAAACGTTACTGCAGCAGGAAATGCCATATCTCGAAAACCTGAAGAAGCACCAATTATATATTCGGCGCACATTCTTACACGAACATAAGCTATCTGACCACATAAAAATTTTATCTCTACGATCACTCGTTCAGAATTTTCCTGCTGGAACAACGTTACCTACTGCAGCAGGAATCGTTTTTTCACAAAACGACAAAGAGTACTAATTTTTTATGTTGCGCACATTTACGGCAGATTGGGAACTAATTATTCGTTCCACTCATAATATCACTCTATGAACAACTTTCCAACTTTTTCTTTTACATTTCTTGCTGGCGTAACGCACACACTAGGCTGAGATGCTGAGTTTATTTAAATAGTGGGGATATCTGGATAAAAAAAAAACCATGTGCATTTGTATGTGGCTCTGGTTGGCTGGTCCAAACTTCAAAACTGCTCGCATTTAAGTAGGGCAATAGGGCACTTTATGTGACGGCTAAACACCCTTATTTCAGAAAACAGAATCGTATAGTTGTCAAAATCACTTCCGTTACGGAGATTGAGAGACCAGCGAAAAGTGGGTTTTCAAGCTGGCTGGACACGCTTTCGATCGATTATCTAAGATTCTGTAGCGTCACCTATTCTGAAATAAGGGTGTTTAGCCGTCACTTATAGTGCCCTATTGCCCTACTTTAAATGCGAGAGTTTTGAAGTTTTGTCCAGCCAACCAGAGCCACATGCATTTGTCGGTGGGAATGTCCGTTCATTCCCTCAGATCAAATAATTCATTCCCATTAGTTTGATTCATTAGTTCGATCGTCGAACTAGTGAGATTTTTTTTTCTCAACTGTTCGACCGTCGAACTAGTGAGAACTTTTTTTCTCATTTGTTCGACCGTCGAATTAATTAGATTTAAAAATAGTTCTACTACATTCAAATGTTTTTAACCAGTGTGACTACACTGGTATGACTACGGACAATTTAAAGCAATACGTCACTCATACATGCAACGCATGTCGTACTCCATGACGCGCGCTCGCTTTGCTCGCATATTAAATAACACTAATATCTTCTGTCCCCGAAGTGCCGGGCCTCCGCCGGCCTCCTTCGTCGGCCTACGGCCCGGTGCCCATGCCGCCCATAAAGGATACTGTCGCGAAACGGTGATTCATCCACTTAGCGGACGACTAGCAACAGCCAATAATTTTGCGTTTTTTATTTTATTACGAAATTAGTAAAATATTTAAATGTAGTAGAACTATTTTTAAATCTAATTAATTCGACGGTCGAACAAATGAGAAAAAAAGTTCTCACTAGTTCGACGGTCGAACAGATGAGAAAAAAATTTCTCACTAGTTCGACGATCGAACTAATGGGAATGAACCGGAATGTCTGGTATTTATACCAAAATGTTGTTGAGCTCATATTTATTCCAACATGCGCTGCGCATGCCTTCGATACGATATCAGCAATTTTCAAAAAGAGTAAATCATTCGTAATTATTTACCTATTTACAAACATTAACTTTTAAGCAGACATCGACGTAGATGTGGGCCAGGATCATTTCGTGCAGGGTTGTCATATATACAAATACAAACCAGTTTGTAGTTCCAAACACGCAGTAAGTCGAATTTAGCTGTATTTGGAATGGAAACCGTAGCATAGGAAATAAATAAAAAACTTTCTAATTTACATAATATTTTATTTAGGATGGTTAAATATTACACATACATAGCTGTTTAACATAATATAGGGTATTGTAATTTGAAAATCTTAAGTGGATATACTAAGGCGCTTTGCACATGGAGTAACTAAGTTGAGGCAACTATCAACTTTTTAAAAGTTTCCTGTACCTAGTTGATAGTTGCTATAACGTTTACGGTTGCCGCAATTTTATGGCAATTTGTGAGCAACTTTCGTAACGGAGTTGCTCAATCTACGCAGCAATAACGCCAACTTTAGAAATCGGTATAATATTTAACAGTTGGTAGTTGCGGCAATTAGAAACTAACTTAGTCATCGATTGCAGCAACTGAAAACTGTTGACGATCACCGGAACTCGAAACTCGAGTTGCTATGTGTGCGCAGTCCAATTGAAACATATTATTATGTAAACAGCTAGTTGCCAGTTGCTGCAATAGTTGCTCCATGTGCAAGCGCCTAAATGGTATATAGAGCAGATTAAATATGTAATACGGATTTTTAATCAATAAAGGTATGGTTACGTAGTTTAATTTTCATAGAATAGTCATCAAGAGTAAGTTGTTTATAGAATTATAGTCAAGTTAGAGTTTCAATTGTCCCTATGAATGCATTCAACCTATAGGGCCGTTGCGGCAAAATATTCAGTCATTTTAATCAATAGATTTGTTAAGAAAAGACTACCTTGAACCAAATAACACATCATTGTCGATACGAACGATTGAAAAGATTAAATAAGACGCAAAACCCTTGAAGAACTACTAAGCATGCACATTGGACATATAAAACCAAAAGACAAAATGAACCCTCAAGAGACCAAACGAGCGACCAGAATATGACGTCATATTGTTTCACAGACTAACACCACGACAGAGAATCGACCGTCCATGGACCAAACTACCCGAATCAAACGACCGGACTCTTAAACACTGCCTAACATCCATTCCACGTTATTCGTCACCCTCCCCTTTAAAAGTCATAATAGTAAGTGGTTTTAAATTTCACGGCTGGTGAATATTCGGCAACAGATCCGCCGGAACTACTGCTGTACGTCATAGTACGTAGAGGTTTAAGAAGAAGAAGAAGTCGGGTGGCTAGAGTTTATATGCCTAAACTTCAAGGAAGTACCTTCCTCTTATTTAACATATTTATTTCGAAACTTAAAACATTCTGATAACTTAAAGGACAATGTAATTTTAAATATAGTAGCATCACTGTAGTTCTCATTTACAATAAAAACGCAGTACAATTACACAGAAAATTTAATTTCACTACCTATGACATTATAAGGCACACGGCGTATTTTATTTAAAAGAGCAGACGACGCGCATCGTCTGCGCTGTAGATGCCGATTTTTGCGTTTTTATAGGTTCAAACGCGCGTAAAACGCGATAGAACTCGCGTTGAAACTCGTTTGAAGCGCGTACAAAGAGTCGGCTTGGGATCGCTGTATTTGCGCGTGTACGAGCAGTAGACACGCGTTTCACGATCGCCCTGTGTGCTTAGTTTACAAGTTTGCTTTCAAATCTCGTTTGAAGCGCGCATACGCGCTGCATCAGCGCGTCGTCTGCGCGTTTAAAATACGCCGTGTGCTAGGGGCCGCGGCGACATTATGGAAAAATATAATATAAATAATTATATATCAGCTAAAATATAACATAAGAATTTCTATCAAAGTAATTTTTTTATATGTAGCTAGATGTTACATTGAAATGTGTGACAAATAGAATTTTGCAAATTATAGGACAATGTTGAGTTGTTTTCAAACCATAATACTACCTTGCAAAACATAAATAATTTAGTAATTGTTAACCGAGTACAGATTACTTGCAACACAACAGCAATGCAACATGTTAAAAAGCTATACACAGTGAGGGCATGTCATACTGGAAATGTATAGGTTGACGTGTCGCCGACTGGCCGTGTGTGTGACACGCGTGTGCGTTGTTTATACCCGACTACATCACGATCAAACACAGGCTTGTGATCTTAAGTGTGTTCGCAGACACACAAAAATAGTGCAAATAATCTGTACGTGACTATTTAGGATTATGGTTCACGTTGCTTGTAAATGGTGGCTATCAGTTACAATATAGTCAAGCAATACTCATGGTTTCTACCTCCATTGGGGAAGTAAGACAGTGGTTTCATGTCAAGAAACATATAACATAGGTACATAGTGGCAAGACGATGTCTCGAGGGATAGAAACTGAAAACGGAGAATACTGCATATCTGACACACGCCTCTCGTTAAAACTTAATAATATAAAAATAATTTGCTCAATAAATCACGAAATAACCTAATAATCCTTTCCCCAATAGAGGCACAATTATTCACTAAAGGTACTTTTTATTTCACTAATTTTAAATATTCGTAAACTTATTATCTAGTGTGTAGATGTATTTACAGTTTGAATATTCGAAAATAATAACTAGTAATATGGAATAACTCTGAAATCTAATAAAAATAGAACCGTCCCTAACATTTTAAATAATATTTGTTCTATTGTGAGCTGTCTAAACGAGCACTAAGAACACAGGGACGGTTTAATGTGAAAATAAAAATAAACTATACAAAGAAAACTGCTGAGAAATGCAGAAAAAATACTCAAGCGGTGTGTACGATAGTGTTGTACAAATGCAAGCTTCTAAACAAAATATTGTTCATGTCAAAAATAAATAAAAGTATAAAAAAATATTTCTTTTTTTTTTGTTAAATCCAAGTCAAGAAACTGAGGTCAAGAAAGATTTGAATGATTCATGAGAATCATTTATTGGGACGGCTATCAAGGGACTTCAAACCGGGGGTAAAGTTTATAAACGAAACCGAACATCTTGAAGTGTACCCGTCTTCAAACCGCTACTACTTGCTACCGCGACGCACAAGCGGAGTTCTTATGTTTAAGAACAGGTTCAAATATTTGTTTTAATTTTTTACCCACTCTCCTCCGTCTCCTCAGAACTGTCTTTCTTTTTGTGCGCCGTTTTCGCCCTGCAATATAATAAATTGAAACTGTTCATTTCGTTCGGTACCCCAATCTTAAACTAGTTATGATTGAAGTGCACTCCGCATGCGCGATGCTTTCGTTTGTCCAAATGTATGTTTTAATTTTAATATTTTAGCACCTTATTCTCCTCCGAGTGGACAAGAGCGCTCAGCTAACAACTAACACGTTATCACATCAGGTGACGTTATACTAACACTTAAAATCGTGGCAAGGCAAAACGTAATCTTCCACTAAATGTTTGTTTGCGAAGCCTAACGTGCCATCACAAGTTTAATTAAAAATTCGCAAACTGTCAATACAGCGTGGAATCGTTGCCACTTTGATGATACTTGTAAATGGCTTCATGTTCCAATACCAAATGATTGCGGCATTCGATGGACACAAAATAATTAACGTCCACTAAAGCATTCAGATTTTAATGGCAAATTAATAGAAAACTATTAAATAATAAAGAAATGAAGAAAAAAGAAATATAAAATGATAATAAAGTATATGAAAATATAGCTGAGCGTAACATGCGTTCGTCTGTGCGTTCTCCCGTGTGCTCACACCACTGGCCGACAGTTTACAAAATACACTATCCTCTACTCCACTTTATAATTCCTAGGAAATCTCTAAATTGAGAATAAGCTCATTCATTTCTTCGTAAATATAAAAAAAAAAACTGATCGTAATCTTTCAATAAAAAAGGGGAAAATATCATAACAAAAAAGTGCGTAAGTTCTAACACGTGATATTAAAAATTGACTTTGATTTCAAATAAAATTACTTAGGATTTAAGTTTTATTTTTTTGCGATTTTTTTTCTTATTTTTTAACACTTAACTATGATCGAGTGAGCAGCTCAGTGACTATATGGTTTATACGTACAGTCAGACAGAGTCATGCTTATCAAAATCCTTACATTTCCGTTATTTGGGGTGATATTGCAGCTGCCATGTTTGTCTATATTTTCCTTTTTCGATTATTATTATGTTCTATTATTCCCAAAAACTTAATTAGAGACTATAGCGCTTGCAATACACCACAGATAACCGGTAAGGTGGCTATAATTACGTCTAAACATTGAAGTAGGACCGGTACAGTCAAGCTCGAGTTTTATTCAAGGGAATATTGCAAACTAATTGACAACATTACAACTCTGGTTTCAATGATAAAAGTTGACTGTACCATACTTAAACGAAATAATGAACTGCTTTTGGTACAAAAGGTGATCCGACATTTGTCGAGATGACGAAGACATTCGTCGAAACTACAGATTATTATCATTAAGGAGTTCTTGTTTAGACTGGAATTGCAAATTGAGAAGTTATTGTTTTTATCAGTTCTTCGTGTCCGAAACAAGAACTCAAACCGATTTGAAATGATTGTGCGGTCGGCAAGTGTGGCAAGCGCCAATAATTAGGTTCAAACTCGGTTTCGAAGTATCATTTCGGTCACAGTTAGTTCGTAACTTCGTATAACATGCTTAAAATAACGGGTGAAATAACTTAGTGTCATGTTTATGTAATGAACTAATGATCCAAGAACTCCTTTTAGTTGTTAGTGACGACGAATCACTTAACGATTACACGTTACGAGGTACAAAAGCAGCCTTACTCTTGTTCCGAAAGCCCGACTCTCATACATATTTCATTTCTGGTTGTTAAACCGTTCTTAATACTGGATCCTCGCATTTGTCAGTTTCATAATTTAATATAATACAATTTTGAGCGAGTGTGCGAAAAGGTATCGACATAAAAAATAAAATAAAACTAGGATTTACCACTAAAGTGGCAATTTAAATATATTGTTCGTATAATTGAAGAGGGAGGCCTCCCTCAAATGGGAAAAAAGCAATAAAAAATGCTTTGAAATGAGTCGAAAACTTGACACAAACTCAGCTCGACAATGTCATATAAAAAGACATTATAATGATTAGGCATTAGAACAAGGATCCAGTTTGTAGAAAACACGAGTGTTGCGCATCGGTTGTTAGGTTTTAATGTTTGACGTATGAGTATATAATGATGCCGGCTAGAATGAACCCGAACGTGATAGTTAATGGTTTGTACAGCGACCTCTTGAGCTGATGCCACCGCTCCGCCTCGCGGGCTTTCCTCTTCATCTTGGAGACGCGGTCAGCAAGATCCCGTGTCCTACGCCGACGCAGCTCCGTCCCATCGCCGGCAGAGCTGAATAGAAAAATAATAATATCCATTAAAAAAAACATTTATACACAACATTAAAAAGCTACAGAAATATGATGATACCACACAGCGTGTAATGAAAAGTGCTTTTAACTTCTTAGTCTTTTATGACCAATCGGGGCTCGTGCTCTCTCTGTAGGAGAAGACCCGTTTGCAGTGTTGCGAGGCAGTTATCTGTACCATCACTACATAGTACAAAACAAAGTCGCTTTTTCTGTCCCTATGTCCCGTTGTATGTTTAAATCTTTAAAACTACGCAACGGATTTTGATGCGGTTTTTTTTAATAGATAGAGTGATTCAAGAGGAAGGTTTAATAATGCCACCCGTGCGAAGCCGGGCGGGTCACTAGTTTATTTATAATTCAAAATGGCCTGTCACAACATGACTTATAAATATATAATATTACAAACAATTTGTTCATATTAACTAAATAACATGTTAAAATCTCTATGCTTTCATTAGCTTAGAGATTTCGCTTTCTTTTAAAATTTGTTCATGTAGTGCAACTCGTAATCTTTGAAATCTACATAATGATTTGACACATGTATGTAGTTTCCGGGGCAAGCTAGGAAAAGACTTGCCTAAGCATTACGGTTCGGTGTCGAAACTTAAATAATATTTTTTGGTAGGGAGCTGCTACATGTTCTGCCATTACATGATTGACAAAGCAGTTGCAGAGTGTCGGTTAAAATTACATAACGGTTACTAGTTAATTTCTCAGACCTATGGAGGCTTTGCAAGTTAATGTAATCATTGATGACCATGATTTTCTTTGCCTACATAGAAGAGAATTCTAATATTTGCTCGAAAGCATGGTATAATAAATATATTAAAAAAATACAAAAAATAAAAAAAGCTTATTATGGTGTTTGGCAAAATAGTTCAACCTACTCCGATCACTATTAAAGCGTAAAGCACACTGTAAAGCGTGATATCCACTGAATTATGATTGTTTTTTTATTGTGAAACTAATAGGGTAGTTGACTGACTAAAAAAAATATGATTCTGTTTAGTTCGTCTGTTTAGATTATCGAAAAATATTGGATACGTGTTTTTTGTTTTATCAAATTGACGAAAATAAAACGTGTCCAAGATCGTGAGTGGAGGCTGGTGACGTTACTTTCTGGTAAACAATGTACCAAACTGTGACGTCGCGCGACTTTTCGAAGCACTGTATCGTCTTAATTTATTGTTTACGGGAAAAAAGCAAAAATACGTGTCCAATATGTTTCAGAAATCTATCTGACGGACATATTTTCATGAGCTAAGAATGAAAACTATAAACATAAGTTATTTTAGACTAAGTTTTTTCTTTTTTTTGCAAAAAGTTGATTTTATGTTTTTTAGATGTAGACCACTCAAGTCTTGTCATCATGAATCTATTTTCCAATGTAACTAAAATTATTACGGGCATCATGTCTACAAAGGCCAGGAGGAAAAAAAACTAAAGTACTGAACCCATTTTAATGTAATTTCTTATGGGACCGTATATCCTTTCAAATCGTTTCATACATGACGGAATGATCGCGTAACAAACGTACAGTCGAATTAGTCGGACCATTTAATACAAAAAAAAATGTTGTTAGGAAAGGTCGGCTACGTTTTTATAGTCACAAGGTATAAACACAAGTATGGTATCAACTTCGGATTCTCAATTAAGAAATAATTTTGTCGTTTATTTTGTCCATTTTGACGTCAATATTTATTTGGTAGTTAGAAAATACGTTTGTTGCTACTGGAGTTATAATTATTTAGTGTCATATAGTGAGTTCTAAATTGTGTATTAATGAAGTGAACGTGATCGAGTCAGCGATGGTAGTGATAAAGTGACTAATGACTGTGTTACAGGGACCGATGAATCGAATTAAAAGGTTAACCGGTTGTACTTGTAACCCATGTGTTTCATTACTTATTATTCAATATCTGGGTTAACCATTTTAATATTGCTGATTAACCAGAATGAGAGACATAGCGCCGAGCGCGACCTAGCACCGTTCCTTTCTTGCATATTTGTATGCACATACAAAACTCGCGTGGACCTGTTAACCCTTACTAAAACATTATCATCAACAGCCTATTAATGTTCCCACTGCTGGGACACAGGCCTCCTCTCTTTGAGAGGGAATGGGTTATAATCTACCACGCGTGCCTAGTGCGGATTGGTAGAAGTCTTTGATTTTTTTTGGTTCTAAGACATGCCGGTTTTCTCACGATGTTTTCCTTGACGTTTTGAGAGCAGCGGTGATGAAATAAATTACACAAAGTAATGTGCCTGCCTGGGTTCTAACCCACGACGTAAGTAGGGGCCGCCACCACTGGCCCACCGCTGCTCTACTAAAACATAACAGTGATATTATGTTATGTGCACTCTATAATACGGGTTAGCCGTTACTCTAGGGTTTTTGGCCTAACCCTAAAAAATCCCGATTAACCCTTTTCGGTCCCTGTTTGGTGAAGAATTGACGATCACATTGGACACAAGTGTAGGACGAACACATACATTGGACATAGTATTAGTACGCAAGGTGAAAGGGACATCGACACATAAACAAATACCACGTATTCAGTACATCATTCGATATTCCTCCCCACATAAACTTTGAAATCAGAAGTTAAAAAGAAACTGCTGTTTCAGCAATTCCCTTTTTTAAAGTAAAACCTCCAGGGTACCCAGTGAAAATTGTTTTTTGCAATTTGACGATCAGTGTCCGGTTGTATAATACGATTCGCAATAATAACAAAAGTGACTTTACTGAGTAATATTGATTTAAATCATCAATACAGCACTCTCAGTTCATATAACTTCCTTGAATGCCTTTTTCATTAAGAGGAAATGCGAGTGGTCTTTTCTCCATACAAACGCTCTCGCCTGTTTTCTTTTTGGTTAATGACCCTAGAGCAATGATTTTTTACAGAATAATAAATATTAACTATTTCTATGCCCCTATGTTTTCCTTTTTGGTGATAAATTATTTTTATTAATATAAAAAATGCTCAAAATTGCTTGTTTAGATCGCTGTTAACAGAGTCCTAGTGTACAAATTTGACAACTATTAACGAAAAAAGAAAAACATAGCGGCGTAGTATATAACCTCCTTATTCATTGTCTAAAATATCTTTTAAATTGGTTCAATATTGGAGGAGGAAATAGGCGAGAGCCAAACCTCGAATTATAACTTTTTTGCAGTTGTCCTTATCGCACGAATTTGAGGGCAGGAGGACGGAGAGAGACAGCACTCGCATTTCCTCTTAAATAGCCACTCAATGGAAATACATCAACTCAAGAGGATTGTATTCATGATTTTAATGATTATATCTCTTTATATACGTGCGCTAATCATATTTTAATCAATAAAAAACCTGGAAGGTTTCACGTTATTTAACCCATCAAAAGTTTCTAGTGGGGGTGTCCGGAATGGTGCACTTACTGAATACATGATACCCGCTTGTACGTTGATGAATCTTCCATCCCGCATTAAATGTTACCAGATCTCACAATAGTTTATGCAATTATAGCTGAAATATACAAATAACATTAATTTAATTAGAATAGTTTTATTTATTCGATTTAAGCTATGCTTTAAGTACAGTGCAGTTAGGAAAACCTTCGTCAATTTTCTTCGTCCATTCAGGACACATTATTATTAAACAAATAATTATTATTTACTGCCTCGATAGTCTAGAGGTCCCAAACGCAACTCCGGAGTTCGAGCATCCGGGTTCGATTTAATGTTTTTGGGATTTCCCATCAGGAATTTCTGATGGTATTAGGCTCATCCCCAATGAAATGGGACAGGCGTGACGTTATGTTTTTTATAACTCAATAGGAAAAATAAAACATCCTCAATCGGAACTATGTTCTGGAGCTGATCTTCAAAGCGGACTTAACCATATTTATTAGGGGAATCATTTTACCTGATAGAGGGTTGGATACATTTATATTTTATACAACTATTTTTAATACAGTTGCAAAAAAATGAAGCAATTTAATAAATAACTTTTTTGGAAAATGGCGCCAACCGTAAAAGAATATAATATTATGAAGAGATTTTTTTGTTTTCTTCACCCATTCTGGGTAGGCAAAGGGAACTATGCCCATACAGCCAAGTCTGCAGTAGATTTTTTTTTATTGATATGAAATGAAAATGAAATTTAATGAGATGAAATGGAATGAAACCTAACCTAACTCATTGAATCAAATAATTAAATCTGATATTGAAACAAATTAGTAGCTTCTTTTTAGAAATATTTGCATGAATCATAAAAACTTCTATTAGTTTTTTTTAATAAAAACTTCGTAGTTGGTTTTTTTTTTAATGGACATTATTTTGACAGTTGAGAAAGAGAACGCACGAGTTCGGAAAAGGTAAAGAAAAAGCGTTAAGCGCATTGCCGTTATGAGAATACTGAGTCGATAAAGCAATACGGCAGTTTCTTCGTTTTTGGAGCATAACACCTCGATCTTGGTGACGAATGGTTTTCTAACTGTGACTGTACAATACTATGAAAGCATCTACAGTTATCCATTATTTTATAAGTAGCTATAATATCGTAACGACATGTCCTATGATTATAATAAATTATTATTTAGTAGCTATTTCATAGCGCGTGTCGTCCCAGTCTCTGAGTTTCAACGACTAGATTATTGCAAGTTATAGAAGTTTTGTAGTGAGTAACAGGTATCTAGGTAAAAACTCTAGAACTGTGCTTTAAATTTTGTGCAACCTATTCCCGGAAATGAACTAGATTTAATAACCTATCGACGAGACTACTATTTTGTCGACTACTCACTACTATTTACATACATATTTACAAGTTGCAACTTAGTAATTAATACACATTAAACCCGTAACTTCTCAAAGAAAATCTATTATTTTTGGACTACGTCTAATCTACTCGTCTACTGACTCTATAGGCATTTTTCTAATAGGCACGAGTTTTTTTTGTTCATTTTTTTAACTTTTGACTCGTATACATAATTTCGAACCTAATACTATTTACTGATTAAAGCCCTATGCTTAAATATAAAAAGCCTGAAATCCTACACTGTCATAATTAATCGGAAAGATCTCAGAAGCGCAAAAGACTATTCTATAAGCTCTGCTAAACGTCATTTAAAACGACTAGTTCCTAAAATATGAATCTGTCGAAGATACAGAAGTATCTGCCGAAGATACAGAAGTATCTGGCGAAGAAACATTATTGTTAGTATCGAGTGGCTCGCCATCGAGTCCGCGGTTCCTCATATTCTCAATGCACGCGCACCGCATGACCCAACGAATGATGTCAGTAACAAACCTTTCAGCGACGGTGGAGGCTGGTTCATCGTCTTCATCATCGGCCGATGATGAGTTGTCTTGAGACACCGGAGTTGGCGGAGTCTCGTCCGAGCTGGACGAGTCTTGCGGAGCAGACAAGTTCAGGTTTCCTGTAAACATATATGTTGGAAACATTATACCCAGCTGTTAAGTATTATGGTCAGAGAAAATGGAGATGTTCGGGTTGATGCCTGGTTTCTGAAAGCCTTGTAATATTGTATTGCCAGCGAATTAGACGCATTTGTCAAGTAATCGCCGACGTTTTTATCAGACGATTAAAAGACTATTTTAAGCGCTTATACAGCATTTATGCTACCTGAATATGCAGTTTTTAAGTACAAAAATGAACTCAAATACAATTTTTACACGGCTTGTAATACTGCTTTGGATCCAACTGCACTTTCCTTTTTCATCTTTGTCTCGTTTAACTTCTTTTCTTTTGTAGTCTCTTTCTTTATAAATAAATAATATATATCATTTCGAGACTCGGCCTTTCAGAAACCAGCTGATGCAGCCTAAACATGCTGCTCTGACATCAAAACAATAACTGACAACAATTTTAATGGCCATCCACATTGTAAATTCACAACATCATAAAATGAATGATTGCTAGTGAAACGGTTGATAATCCTTAGTTTTATTAGCAAAAGAAATATTTTTTTAAGCAGACGAACAGTCACATCATAGAATATGTGAGTATAGGATTTCTAACGCAACCACTGTTTGAAGTATATCCAACAAAGTGTCTACGACCTGAGAATCCTCACATATATAAGCACATCAACGTAAAACATCAATATTTTACGAACACTAACAAAGAACATTGAAACGAAACTAGTTTTAGTCGCGGACGCACTGACGCGTAGTGCATAAGTCAACAACCGCGGACCTGTAAAGCTATGTTCATTCCAATTCATACAAAAATACTATATAAAGCTCGCATTCCTTCTCTAAAAAGAGTTCAGTCTCAACCACAGACACACATGTGACCTAGACAAAGAGAGTGAATGATGAATGGGCATGCATTCAGTATGATGCTGCCTGTTAGCCTGCAGGTCTCGCTGTGTTCTCCGCTGTCAACATTATATTAGTTCGTATCACAGTCCACTGCCTCGGCTTCCATTATTGTTTTCTTTCTCTATTCTGATGGCATTCATCAAACGAAACGAGTTACGACGATTAGTAAATATAATTCTAAAATGTTCCAGGTTGTTAACTGTAAATAGTATAAATATACAAATATATAATGCCTTAATTACGTTTATCACCTGGGATGATGTTACCTACATATTTCTTAGACACTGGTATAAGAGCACATAAATTGGTAAAGACTTGAGTACTACCAAAAAAGAAACACAGTCCCTTAGGGGAACACATAATACGCAAATGAAAAGCTGTTAAAGTAAATCAACGTTAGAAACAAACAAAAGAGGTAGAAGTGAACACGTTCACTCGAGTTTCCGGTAGCGCTTTCGTGATTGACGAAACTTCCAAGACCTACCGAGAGACTCGCTGGTGGGGATGGCTGGTAGCGGGCGCGCGGGGGCCCGGGTCAGACTCTCAGCGCGGGGAGGCGGCGGTGGAGGTGCTTCTTCTTCTCCGACCATCACGTAGATGCTCTCCTCGAGCTCGTCTTCTTCTTTCTGCAATTGAGATTTAGATAATCGTAAGATTCTTTCGCTAAATAATGTGGCGATCGTTTTCCCAGCAGTTAGTAGTAATATGACTAGAATAACCGAGTGCCGACAAAAAGGTGGAACGCCGTCTAAAGCGGTCGGGGTTTTATTAGATGATTTTTGTTGAGTTTCTATACGTTTGGAGAAGAATGTTAAAATTATATTCGACGTTCGTGACTTTATTGTGTTCCAATGTTTTTTCGTTTCTGTGTAACTTGAAATCGACAAATTTTATATTGTAGCGTGATGGTGTGACAATTGAACACCTATTGAACTCATCGTTTTCAAATAATGAATATTTTAAGGATTTTTTGAAAGCAATCTTTCTTGGTGAGCTCAAGTGAATGAGGTTAGTCGTAAGATGCACTGCCTCTAAACACCAAAAACTACTCAGCTCAAACATTATTATTATTTATTAATATTATACAGCCGATTATTGATAACGCTGATGCCTGCTTTTGGTTGTGAACGAGGCGCTATTAAATAAATTTGAGCGCTTCGTTTTGCAGACGTTTTGTGTTTGTTATGAACATAATTTTAAGTGGCTTCCTACCTACCCTATCCGTGTTCGCAGACACACTCGGATATTATGTCTCTACAACATCCTTTATTACCCTTAATATATTGATTTTAAGTAAATATTACAACTGTTTATTTTGTATATTTGTATGTAGGTATGCTTATATTATACATGGATATTTTTGATTTAATTTTAATTTTCCTGTATGATTTTTCTACACACTGTGTCTACATTTCTAATACAACTTTCCTCTCGCAGGAATATTTAGATAAAATAAGGTTTATTTAAGTTATTATAAGCAGTAGGTAGTACCTTTGTGCTCTACTATTTTAATGTAATGACGTGAAATACAATGTATTCTGTGTGTCCATAAATAAGTAAAATAACTAAAGATAAAAAACCGCAAATTTTTGAATACGAAACACAAACAGAGGGACCAAATAGATGTATAATGATCACATGATCACATTATTATGACAAAGTATACAGGCGTGATGGTATGTTTTGTTTAAATACCATTAACTGTGTGCACCTCAGCACTAATCCATTCGCTTTTTTTTTATTGTGGGCTGGGACATCATGAAATGACGTCCCAGCCCACTACTGCCTAAAAACCACCCGTGTTCCTTCTTGGCCCTTTGTGTCGAGGCAGCGGTATCTCTTTCGAACAACCCGCAGCCCCGACGGGAATCCATTCGCTTTGTGTCATACATATCGATCGCACGCACGCAGAAGTCGCGAGCATTTCTAAGTTTTTTGGTAAAAAAACCAAAAGGGTTCGAAGTGATCATTATCATAATAATTATTTATCTTGATAAAAACAAAAATCTAAAACAATGAACTTTACGTGTATCCAATAGAATCATAGGCAGTGACAACACAAAAAAAAATAACAAACTTAATATTAAAATAACCAAAATAAAATTCAAGTTGAGGTATGTTTAGCACCAGTTTCAAAGAAATAAAACAATTTGTAATAATTGTCTTTCTTTAAATAGGCATAATTTTTTATTAAAGAGACTATATACATAAGTCAATCATTTATGAGATCAAATTAAGGAAAGGTTTAAATGGTGTGAAAGTAGAAGGTAGGTGAGTATGTGGTAGGTAGGTAGGCAGGTAATAGGTGGGTAGGTAGTAGGTAGGTAGGTAGAAGAGAGGTAGGTAGGTAGAAGAGAGGTAGGTAGGTAGGTAGTATGCAGGTAGTAGGTAGGAAGAAGGGCATTGCATCGCATGCAGGACATTGCAACGCATGGTACAGTTAATTTAGATAATAAATTTCGAAGGCTGAGAAAAACAAACATAAAAAACATTAAAATAAATAACTTAGCGTTGCAAAAAAATAATTAACAAAGCACAGCGCCCTACAGCTATCTTTTAATAAACATTCTTTGAAAAAAACGTTAGGCACTAAACACGCGTTATAGAAGAAACACCCTTATCGCCGTACGTATTAAAAACTTATATTTTCAAAGTATAGATACCAAAGTATCGACATTGTTTTCTAAGAACTCAAAGCACAGTCCGATTCCCCTTTTCCACGATTTAATATTATATTATACTTTGCTTGGCGTAGTGTAAATAATAATAAGAACGCAATTTAAAATAGAGTATCGTAATAGTTAAACTTTTATATAACTTTCAGGGCTGAAGACGTCATTACTATAAAAGTTTCCTTTGCTCATTCAACCGTTTAATACGTGAGTGACACTCTAACGAAACGATTTGTTTTATAATAGCAACCACGTGACGCTAATAGGGCTCAACCGTGCGATTGCCATTGCCATATCTGAACGCAGGCTTTAGCGTCATCATCATCAGCCTATAATGTTCCCACTGCAGGGACTCAGGCCTCCACTCTAGGAAGGGGATGGGCTATAATCTACCACGCGGGCCCAGTGCGGAATGGTAGATGTCACAATGTCTTCAATTTTTTTTGTTTAAGACATATAAGTACGCTAAAGTCGAGGAGCTTTAGCGTATTTCACGTTATTCCTTCTTGACAAAGCGTCATGCAAGGTCAAATAAATGTCCTGTCGGGGCTGCGGGTTGTTCGAAAGAGATACCGCGGCCTCGATACAAAGGGCTAAGAAGGAAAATGGATGGTTTTTAGTCAGCAGAAGTCTGACACTCCCTTCCGCTCTGCCCAGAGAGGGAGGACTCACCCCCAAAAAAAAGGGATGCCGGTTTCCTTACAATGTTTTCCTTTACTGAAGCAAGTGATAATTATACAACACGCATGAATCCGAAACAACAGAGGTGATCCGATTCGAGCTCGAGACTAACACTGATAGCACTCGGCACGTAAGTTGAAACAAAATGGCGGTCGTTCGCGAAGCTACAATCATGAAAATAAGTCGACTGAGACCCGATAATGTAATACAGATTGCATCCCGTAAGTTGAATTATGATCTTGAATGCTCAGTCGCACATTTTCGTTCGAATCTCACTCTATTTTTGTCATTTTACCTATGCGGACGACCGCCATTTTGTTTCAACTTACGTGCCGAGTGCTATACTACAAGTTTGACCGAATGATATTCGCACTCTTAGTTATCCTAGTTAATATTAATAGCGCTGGCGCTGCCTGCATCAAATAGTTGAAAAGAAAACAAAAAACAACGGATTGCACTCCGGGAGTGCCGGCAGAAGTGAAAACTTGAGTGACGGTGTGCATTTTTGAATATTTTGGAATGGTTACGGAATAATTTCGCACGAATTGCTTTATGTATCAGCATAAATGTATGCATCATTTATGTGGTTAAATACAATATTCATTTATTGAGCTCTCGTACACAAACAGCAATTTATATTACAATTATTTTACATTAAAAAGTTTATGTCTCAGAAAAAACCACTTGACTTTTTTTATATTTGACACACGCACATTCGCGCAAGCGCCCTGCGCCGTCTTACCTTCTGCAGGGCTATTGCGTATCTTTTATTGACAGTGGATAACATATAGCGCCTATCAAATAACTGTCAAATGGTGAGTTTTTAAGAAAAAAATGTACTAAACCATAACCAATTTACAGTTAATCTATGGGTTCTTTAGGTTAGCCACTGTCATTAAAAGATACGCAATAGCCCTGCAGGACACATGCCCATCTGACGCGAGTTTAACATTTTTACCCATCCCAAAAAAAGTGCACAACGCCGCTAAAGCAGTTTTCACTTTAAAACAAATACAAAAAAGAAATAAACAACCGTTGCTGCTACTGGGAATTTCCTAATGGAAACACTCAATAACACTGGCCGACCTGGGAATCGAACCGAGGACCTCATGCACAGTAATCGTGCTTACGACCAACGAGGCAGAAGCTTCCTTTTGAGCGCCACAGTCACGTATAGATGACAAGCCGAACAAGCAAAAAAGTGCCCTAAGTCTGTCGACTTAAGGTACTTTTGGCTTGTTGTCTTACTTGACCGTGGCGGTCCATGGGTTAAATGTAAAAAAAAATGACTATGTTCCCTATGATACGCAAGCGGAAGATCGTTTTATCTTCCATAGTTTTAGTTTGGACTAGATCAGCAATTTCCTCTTTTTCAACATAATAAACATAACATCACGCCTGTAATTTCCATAGGGTGAGGCAAAGGTGTACACACGGCTACACATCAAGCTATGCATTTCCAGTTTACGCTGATCTCGCACTGTACGGCAATCCTATACAATGCGAGACCAGCTTATACTGGAAATGTATAGCTTGATGTGTAGCCGTGTGTACCTGACAGTACACTCAGCTTTCACGAGTTATATTTTAAAAAATCCGTGTAATAGGGGGCGAGTATATTGCCATTAACCGGACAGAAATACTGACTCCGTGGTTCCTACTTACAAATTCCTGATGTAAAATCCTAATAAGGCAAAGTTGCCTTACCCGGGCATCGAACCCAGGACTTCATGCTCAGCAGTCGCGTTTGCGACCACTAGACTCATGCGGCAATTTTACAAAAGTTAGTAAAGCTTGAAGCGGAACAAGTAGTTAAAAAAACACTTTTTTAAAGTTTTTAAATTAGATTGTTTTTTAACCTAAAAATAATAAAACCTATGATCATATTAATATAAGAGCAAATCGCGAAAAAAAGAACAACAATTCGTAGTCCCATAATTCAAGAAGGCGGCGCCGCCGTAGAGCCATGGCTTGCAGGAGCAAAATAGTTTCTATAACCGCCATTATTATGCTGTCGAAAAATATTGATGTCCTCGCTTCACAGCACACTCCAACCAGCATGGCAAAGTAAACCGCGTCAAAATTACGGTCATCATCATCATCAGCCTATAATGTTCCCACTGCAGGGACTCGGGCCTCCTCTCTCCCAGTGCGGGTTCTTAGATGTCACATGTCTTCGAATTTTTTGCTTCTAAGACATACCGGTTTCCTCACGATGTTTTCCTTCACCGTTTTGAGAGCAGTGGTGATGAAATAAATTACACAAAGTAATGCGCCTGCCGGGGTTTGAGCCCACGACTTACTGCTCGTAAGTCGGGGCCGCAACAACTGGACCACCACGCCCACCACTGACATTAAACATTCAATAGTATTTCAGAATAACCCCCGCGCCGATTTCCGTTTAAAACGAAAAAAAAATACCTTAAACCTGGGATGGTAAATCATCAAATAACTCCTCCCGCTCTGGACAGAGAGGAACGGAGTGTCAGACTTCTACAGACTAAAAACCACCCATGTTCCTTCTTAGCCCTTGCGCCGGGGCCGAGGTATCTCTTTCGAACAACCCGCAGCCCCGACGGGGGTATTTTACCGCCTTGAATTTGACGCAAATGCAAAACGACAGTTTATATAACGTTCATAAAACAGGCTGATATAGAACACTTACGTATGCAGGGTTCAGGCGCTTGGCGCCCTCGATGACGGCTTGGTAGGAGAACCGCAGCTGGTCCGGAGTCTGGATCAGCCCCATTCGGTGGCGCCGCATCTCCAGCAGCTGTTCCTGGATATCCAAGTTCTCCATTCCTTCCTTCTCGCCCTGGTTGGGAAAAGGTCCGGTTAGAAATACTTAGAAACAACCATCCAATATAAAAGAAAGATTGGATTAAAGACAAGGTTCTCGAAAATTAATCACTGCAAAATTTTATACTGACTAGCTGGCCCGCGCAACTTCGTCTCCGCCACCTAAGAGAGAGTGGTTTAGGGAATAATCCCGTTTTCGAAACATTTTTAATTTATGCTCCGCTCCTATTTGTCGTAGCGTGATGGTATATAGCCTATAACCTTTGTCGATGGACTAAGTATTCAACACAAAAAAATATTTTTAATTTCAACCAGTAGTGCCTGAGATTAGATTTCAAACAAACAAACTCTTTAGATTTATAATATTAGTATAGGTAATAACACGTACACATATCATCACGCCTATAACTCCAGCAGGGTTCGGCAGAGGTGTACGCATTACTACACCCACATTACACCAGTTATGTTAAAGTCCCATATAGAGGGCGAGCCTATCGACAACCGGGTACAAATCCACTCCGTGACTGCTGAAAAAATTCAAATTCTGACGGAAAACACTTTGCCCGAATCGAAGCCAAGACCTCAGGCTCAGCAGTCGCGCTTGCAACTACAAGGCCAACGAGGCAGTTCAATTAGAATCGTACATCAAATTTCAAGAAATAAATTTAAAAAATGGATTAAAGACAAGGTTATCGATGTTTAACCACGGCAGATTTATCTTATCTTATATTACCTAAGTTATAGAAATACAGAAAAGAAAGCTGACAAGTAAAAAAATATGTCCCACAAAAACTTCGGACCACATTCAGTTGACCATATCCGTGTCGTATGGTACGGGAAGACACCGACCCGCGAAACCATTCTAAATGACTAACACTTCAAAATGAAGTAAAGTGTATATTAGCGTGTGATTTATAATTCAGAACTGTAACTGAAAGTAATTGCGATTTAATAAATAAAAGACAACAAAAAATAAAAATAAACTTAATAATAAATAACTTTAAAATGACTCGGCAGATTAGAAATTAATAAAATTGCGACGCACTAACCGCTTCGGGATTGTCACTGACCGCTTCAGGATTCTCACTGACCGCTTTAGTAATCTCACTAACAGCTTTAGTAATCTCACTAACAGCTTTAGTAATCTCACTATCCGCTTTAGTAATCTCACTATCGGCTTCAAGAGTGGAGGTTGACGGCGGTGGCATTTTGTCAGACATTTTCCAAAGTACCTACTTTATTGAAAACTTTAAAATATTTCAAAGGCAAGACAAGTTCCCGATAGATCACGTCCGCACACGACCGCTGCCTACGTGGAAATGCAATGGCGAAAGCCACTCGAACTGTAAACCTATATAATACGTCAGCCAACCAGCCATTATAAATTTATTACCTATTCTATAGTTCGTGAAGCTCTTCGAACGACAATATACTACCTGTCAGTAGCAAGACGCCAATTTAACCAATATACTAATTATTGTATACAATAATTAGTATATTGGTCAAATTGGCGTCGGCTTCATATATGAACGCAGAAAATCGAAGTGGCTTCTGTCTGCGTCGAAAAACATGCATTTTATGACTGGTAGACGTTTGGAAAACTGAACTTGTACCTACAATACGTAAAGCAAATGTGGAACAGCAAATCACCGTTTAAATAAATTATTAGTACACAGTAACTATGCCTTTCAAGTTCTTCAATTCCTGCAATTCTCTAGAATACTTAAGTAAGTAAATAGAGACTTAAGTAAACAAACGTTTTGCACAAATAAAATACGACATACGATATTACGTTTTGAATACGATATTCGCAATTCCAAGACACATAAAAAAAAATTAAAAAATAACTGACTGAAGTTTTTACTAGGTAGCTGGGAAATTAAATTTTCAGTCTATTTACGAGTACTAATAGAGCATTTATTTATAACGAATAGTAAGATTATTTTGATCGTCTGGAAATTGAATCATGCAAATCATTGTCGAACAGCTTGGAAAAATAAAACAAACATGCTAAGAGACAAATCCTATTCAAATAAACTCTAGAATTAGAAACACTGCAGTATTATGTTGGTACTTAAAAATAATGACTTACGATGACAAGACAGCAGTCAACGAGGCAGAAAGTGCCTGATCTCCCGATGCCTGCGCTGCAGTGGATCACCGGTGGGCCGTCGTTGGGATCCAAGACCCCTGACTCGCGAACTCTCTTCAGGAACTGAAGGAATGCCGTGGGCGAAGTGGGGACCCCAAAATCTGGCCAGGTGGTGTAGTGGAACTGCATGACGTCTTTGCACTGACCGCTTACAAGGTCGTGGAGTCTGTTAAAAGACAATCGGAGTTATGAGCGGAATAAAGAGTGTGTTATAGGACATAAATAAGGAGAAAATATTTCAGGCTGTTACTTGATTGGTTTGTCATACAAAACAGCGCAAGATTATTATGATTCTAGCTGTTGACCGCGACTACATTCGCGAGATTTTTTTTAAATCTTTTTTTTTTTTCATGAAATGTATCCTAATGTTACTTCTAATACCTCCAAGAATATGTGTACAAAGTTTCATGATAATCGGTTAAGTAGTTTTCGCGTGAAAGCGTAACAAACAAACTTACATTCACATTTATAATATTAGTAGAGATTAAAAGAAAATTTGCAACATAACCTGTAGTTTAACAGTGTCACATATTTAATTGATAAATTCTTGAAACGTCCTAGTTAGGTATATTTAGAACATGCATCGTGACCTAGGTCGTACTAATACACAATTTTTAAACGGTATCGATTAATCAGATAATAAATTCATAGGCAGTAGCCACTTAGGTCGTGATCGACACACATGCAGGCCACAGGGGCTGTGGCACTTAATTGTAATACAGTATAACCATTTTAAGTGTGAATTTCATGGTGGCGCCACTGGTCAAGAAAAAATGCATCGCTACGTCAAACGTAGAACATTTAATTTAGGGCGCGTACACATATAGGTCCGTTTTTACTGGATCCGTTTTAACGGATCAGAATTGGACCGGAGCGACATGATTACTGAATCCGGAATACTGTTTTGTGTGTGAACTCGCTCATGCAACTCCATACGCCATCAAATAACGGACCTGTAAAACGGATCGCTATGTGTACGAGCCCTTAGTTCCGTGTTTTCGCGCCTGCACAGATAAGTTGGTCGAACTGTAAGTCAATTTCTGTAACTAACCTGCATTTCGTTTTCGTTTTCCAAGAATTGTTGGAAATAGAACTGACATTCGAAAGTCATTCGTTTAAATTCGAGTAATGTTAAAAGTACACGTGGAACTAGACTTATTATTTATAGAACAGTTTCGTGCCTGACTGACTGACTGACATTGAATGTTACTGCCTTTGGTTGGAAATAGGAAATAGGAACATGACCTATGGGAAATATTTACTTATGAGTAATTTTCTAAAATTTGCCTTATATAGAGCAGAGGTGGCCCAGTGGTGGCGGCCCCGACTTACGAACAGTGAGTCGTGGGTTCGAACCCAGTCAGGCGCATTACTTTGTGTATTTTATTTCATCACCACTGCTCTCAAAACGGTGAAGGAAAATATCGTCAGGAAACCGGCATGTTTTAGAAGAAAAATATTCGATAGATCTACCAATCCGCACTGGGCCCGCGTGGTGGATTATAGCCCATCCCTCTCGTAGAGAGGAGGCCTGAGTCCCTGCAGTGGAATCATTGAAGAATAAATCATCATCATTGATGATGATTTATAGATATATCTCTTTAATATAATTTTCAGTTTAGTATTGGGGCAATAGTGTATCAAAGTTTGTACAAAGCTGGTGAAATCAAGTGAAAAGGTAATACGAGTACTTACATACCGGATTTATTCCCGGTTTATAGTTTATCTTAGACTACTCAGAAGCTGAAACTGTTCCTGCTCACTGCTTATACATTTTTGAATGGTGTGCAAATAAAGGAAACCTATTTTTCCTTGGCACGGTTGTCGTAAAAAACTTTGTGACAAGAAGGATTTAAATGAGCGTTTACAACTTAAGGTGCTTCGGGGTAGCCCGCGAATTCGTTTTTTGAAATTTATCGATCAGTGTCAGGTTGTATGTTATATAATACTAGCTGACCCACGCAACTTCGTCTGCGTCACATAAATATAGCTATAACCTTTCTCGATATATCGACTATCCGACATAAATTAAGCTAAATCGTAACAAAAAAAAATCTTATCTTTCCTCTTTATTAAAATAGTTTAGATGGTTCAGATTAGCTTAGATTATATTAAAGTGTGAATTACTATAGGTATCTCTTACTGTTAAATATACTAAACACTCTGTACTTGTAAACATTATGATGCAGTAAATATTTCGAATTTAAATTTCCCGGAGGCCAGCCAGAATCCCCCGTACCTACATTGCGACGCGCGAATTATTTTGCCGCGCGGATATTTTTACATTGTGATATCTTCTAAGATATTTTTTTAAACTGTATAGAGTAAAGGGCACAAATATTATATATTAAATTTCCGTTCTAACAAACACATTTATTTAGATATAGATTAATACCATATGGATTAAATAAGCTTCGCAAAAAATAATTATTTTTAACCTAACAGTTTAACATTAAAAAAGGTTATAGTGAGTCAATCTTAAAAGATAGATATATGCTGTCGCGGACTTTTTTTTAGAACTTTTAAAGAGGAACAATTCCTTCATACATGATATTTGCGTAACTTAAACCGTTTTCGCAGCGCAGGCAGCGGAAGCTCTCAAAAAGGAAATACCTTTTCCCGTTTTTGTAACATTTTTCATTTATGCTCCGCTCCTATTAGCCATAGCGTGATGTTATATAGCCTAAAGCCTTCCTCGATAAATGGACTATCCAACACAAAAAGAATTTTTCAATTCCAACCAGTAGTTCCTGAATTTACCGCGTTCAAACAAACAAACAAACAATCAAACAAACAAACAAACTCTTCAGCTTTATAATATTAGTATAGATAAGATTCGAGACCGTAAAAATGTGCCTTTACTAATGATTAAAATCACCAATACAACCCTCTCAGTTCATATAACTTCCTTGAATGCCTTTTTCATGAAATATGCACTTTCCCTAGGAAATCTATACATTGCCTAAATAGCAATCGGAAATTTATTTCATTTTTTTTTTCAAACCACCCAGAAGCAGGAGCCCCTCGAAGCGGGACTCCGTCGACTGGGCCTATTAGAGGGGCTAGGTTCCAATAATTTTATTTGGTAAACAACTAAATGAATATTACGCAAACTAAAACCATTTAAGGTGGATGGATGTTCACGGTAGCCCGCGAAATTCAAATTTTCTTACGTTTTTAGCGATTTGCAGGCCAGTGCTAGGTTGTATGTTAGTGAAATTTCGCGGGCTGGTTGGAGGATTCACCTTAAACCCTATGTATATTTTACGATGTGATTATTACAACTACTTATGTCAACGAGAGCCTCAATAAAAACTCTGACTTCAGTTTGCAACGCGTTTTATTTATTGTAGTCGCAGAAAGCATTACTTTTTTATATTTCCTAGTATCATCTCGGAATTCGACGACACGGTTGGCGCAGTGGCTCAAGCAATGGACTGCCGCGCTGCGTGTCGCGGGTTCGATCCCCGCACGGAACAAATATTTGTAAGACCTACAGATAGTTGTTCCGGGTCTGGGTATTTGTGTATGTGAGTTTAAATGTTTGTCAACGCACCCACGATACAAAGAAATTCCTAGCGTGGGGCAACGTTTAAAAAAAAAAAAAAAAAAAAATACAATTCCTAGGAAATACGAGTACATTACATTTTACAGGAAATGTGTGTATTAAGGAATTTTTGAAACAATATTTTACACATTTCAGGAATTGTGTACAATTCCTAGGTTTCATACATTTCCGGTAACATATATACAATTACAATAGATTCTGAGGGTTTGAAAACTAGATTGCACGATTAAGTTATTTGGAACCAGACATACCTATGTTCCGAGGAAGATACTTTATCTACCCAAATATCATAAACCCTCTCTAATGCGTTCAAAAACCATAGGCAATGACCAGCATTACCAACCAGCAGAAATTAACAGAACTGTAATGAGCTCATAACCTACTGAAAACAGTAGGTTATGAGTTTTAAATTTGGAACAGGTGTCAAATTCAAGTGAGTGTGCTATTCTACAGGGTGCAATTGAAGTCATGGGCAATATTCAAAACTAAGACACTACTCACGATACTAATTGCATTAGGGCTACTATTTCGTAAATCAAAAATATTATTAATGTTAGTATGGAAAACCTTAAATAAAATTGTAGTAAGTCATACTGCAAAAGGCTTATTATTATTGTAAATAAACACTAAAAGTAGTAAAAAAAAATATTTACTCCTTACAAAAAACGCCAATAAGTCTTGAAGTATCAAAATCATAACGCACAGTACAACGCGGAACGAAAAAAAAGTAAACAAACATCAAATAATACTAATAACTAGTCATTGCGGCCGGCCGGCACGCGCGCGGCATTTCCTGCTAAAAGGCATGCCGCCGCCATTGATGTATGGCCGCCGCCCTTCCCGAACTCTCTCCGTCCCGCTTGCTCACTCGCAAAAATGCGAATATCACCCCCGCGCGGGGACGGTCACCCGAACCAGTGTCATAACAATTGCGCAGGTGCGTTGACGCATGTTTATTTAAGATATTAATCCCGTGACGTAATCGCCGCACGCGCCTCTCGTCCTTGGATTGCAGTGCAGTGTTATTGTGGACTAATTTAATTGTCAGAGACTTTGTAAAGACGATGCCTCGACCGCGTAATGTGCAGGCTAGGTTCACAAACCAACAATACCTACAAATGGTTTTGATTTACGATCGCACAAGAAATTTAGTACGAACTCGTGAAATCACAGGAATTTGTGTTGAACAGGGTGAAAAACAATCACAGACGTAGGGCTCAGTGTTGTGTATTGTTGTGTAGCGCTGTTGTGTATTGAAAAAGGCGGCGGACACTTTGAGCATCTTTTAAAATACGTGTAAGTGCTAGTTAGCTAAGTAGTAGTAAAATTATTGTAAATTATTGTGATTCCTGAACAACCGCCCCTAAGACGACCCACTGACCAACAATTATTGTAAATAATGTGATTCCAACTTTGTAAATACGCCAAAACTACCTACAGGAAATTTATTTTACCTACGTAAAAATGTTTTTTTAATGTTGTAAGTTGACGTAGTTTTGACCGTCTTATGGCAAAGTATGAAGGAAAAGTCGGAATGTATTATGAATGAAATCGTTAGCAACTTACCTATTTTACGTGAGTCGGGCGGGTTCAAAGAGTTCACGCACAATAACGCGTACGACGTACCTAGTGTACTACAGCTGCATTCGCTAGCGCGATGCGCAACTATTTGATACTTTGTATGACTTACTACATTTTGAAGGTTTTTCATAATTGCATTAATAATATTTTTGATTTGCGTAATAGTAGCCCTAATGCAATTAGTATCGTGAGTAGTGTCTTAGTTTTGAATATTGCCCATGACTTCAATTGCACCCTGTATAGTGCGCGCGGAACTAGTTGGCCGCGCCTTAGGTGGCGACAGGGGTGAGGGGGCGGGTTGCCTACAGCTCGCAATGCACAGGAGACTATAATAATAATTAGACAGTGATGACCAATCTCGAGATATCGTGAACAATAATTTGTTCAATTTATTGAAAAGAATACAAATAAAAAACAAAAACATGCCTAAGGCGCGGCCAACTAGTTCCGCGCGCACGTATCTACATTAAAACAGATACCTATCGATACGAAACCCCAATTCAGTAGGATTTTAATTATAAATCGCACGACATTTTGATCTCGAGCTCAGACCAAGAAAATGATCTCGAGTGACAGAATAGTGACTTTGTTCGTTTGCCTATGATTTAAAAAAATTACAGATATCCGAAACGCCGCCATTTCGAGCTGACATTTGTTCGTTAGCTTTTTATTCTCTTTCATTGAGTAGACAAATTTTCTGTTAATTCTTTATTTCTGTCGAAAATGAGTGATAGTGACTCAGAAATTAACATGAACACTCCGCCAGATATCGTAAATGCAGCGACGAATGCAACTAATAACCTGTTTATTTTTTATTGCATTACACTGGTAACAATGCTGGTCATTTCCCTATGGTTCCTGAACCCATCATAGAGCCCTTATGATATTCGGGTAGATAAATTAGTGTATGCAACTATACATAAATAAGCATTACAACACTCGTGTGATGCTATTAAGAAACTCGCCTTCGGCTCGTTTCTTAAACCCACACTTGTGTTGTAATGCCCTTCATTATGCACAGTCGCATAAACTACTATTGTAGCACCGCTCTTTATTAGCAAACTTTTGTTTCAACGGTTAGTTTCCTTCTATACTCACTGGACATTCGTGCGTTGAGAATTATTCGAGTTTTAATGCACGATTCGTTATGATAGAAATGTGTCAGTTTTATAGTACGAAAATGTTGGAGTTTTATAAAAAATCTTTATAACACATTTGCTCGTAAAGGGCCTCTTATTTCACCAATTTCAATATCGTAATGTATGTCATTACGTACTTGTGCGTAATCGTAAAGTAAAACGCACGAGTTTCTTTCTAATAAGGTAACACGTACGGTTTATCATGCTCCGTCTAAAACCAACGGTACTTTTTTAAATCTTAAGAAAAAAAAAGCAAAGAAAGCAAATCAAAAAGTTTTTATGTCAGAAAAGTGGTCAATATTTTATGAATAAAATTAACTTTGGGAGATAAAATATAAAAAATAAACATTTAATTCTTTAATTTAATTCATTTTGACAGTAAATTACATCTGTACCAGAAACAAAAAAATATTAATTTACTTTATTAGTAATACTGGCTGTTTTTGTACCGTTGCAACGTTGCCTTAAAAAAAAAAGCACTGATGCCCGCGCATCGCTAATTTGTGAACAAATAAAAGATTTATTCGTTTAAGAAAGTCCGAGTTTTATTTATTTCCTCGCAAATGTGTTATAAAACGTCGTATGACATACGTGCGCTTTGATAATTACAGCCTCTGCTCTCTTGTAGCCCTCGCCTACGGCTCGGGCTAGCAATATCGCCTCGGCTGTAATTTTCAACTTACCGCACTTATATCATAATGTACTATTACTATTCAATAAATTTGTGACGAGTAATATCTAACAAATTTTTATTAAAAAACTTGCTTTGAATTTTGAAACTTTGCGTGGTATTAATCTTTTTATGATGCTGAACCACCGGCTTTCAAAATTGTAAATTATTATTATTAAACGTTTAATTCAGATAAAAATCCATAATACCATACATTTACAAAATAAATTTCATAAAATAAAATCACAATAAAAAAGCCCTATCGATGCTGTGTATTGACATGCTTGTGTAAGTAAATAATATAGCAAACGGAACCACTTACTTGAATATCCTGGTCCAGTAGTAAACACAATCTTCTTCGCTCTCCAGGACGACAGCCAATTTCACATCATTAAAGGTCATTCTGTGTGCTTCGCCGATGCCTTGTGGCCAGTACCAGTGGCATTTTATCTCACTTTTCTCTATCACTTTGTTCAGCATTAGTATTGCTTTTGTATTCTGCTCCCAAATCATCAACCAAAAGTGTCCCACGGTGAATGCCAAAGGACCTTGAGTCAGAATGTAACGGCGGTTGGCACGGACCATCTGCAGACAAAACAAGCATTTTTATACAAATACAATTATCATTGTCTGTCGACATATTATATAAAATTAGTGACGCGCCCCGGCTTCGCACGGGTGCAAAAATTATACTAAAACCTTCCTCTTGAATCACTATCTATTAAAAAAAACCGCATCAAAATCCGTTGCGTAGTTTTAAAGATCTAAGCATACATAGAGACAGACAGCGGGAAGCGACTTTGTTTTATACTATGTAGTGATGTATATATGTATTTTAATCGTCTGTAATGTAGTACAGACATTTAAAATATGTATAGACTTTATACATAAACTAGCGGACCTGGCAGACGTCGTCCGGCCCGGACAGCAACGCCACCTACCGGTTTCAATTATTGTCAGTAAGACTGAAGGCAACCTGTTGGCGCACCTGTCCGCAGTGCATCTGTTACCAGGTATCGCCAGTAGGTGGCGGAATTAAGTGTTATATGTTTGTCGTTGTTATTTATTGTGTTTTCGTGAATTTTACTAACATAGGTTAAGGAATACTAACATATTATGGTTGATCTACCTGATTTAAATGAAACAGAATTAATAAATTGTGTTTTTAAACCATCCAAGAACCCATTGAAATATCCCCAGAAAGTTTCATTTAAATCGGTCCAGCCGTTTATGAGGAGTTCAGTGACATACGTACGTGTTAAGATAAAATATCTGTCGCAGGCCAACCGAGCAATGGGCCCGCAAAGTTCAGGATTAATACCCTGAAACAGCTAAACGGGGTCGCGGTAGAGCACGAATAAGATGGCGGGACGAACTGGATGTCTTCCTTGAGAATTTGAAAGAAGTTGCACATAATCGTGACCGTTGGAAGGAATGGAGGAAAGCCTTTAACTAGCAAAGACAATATGGGCTAGCTATAATATTTTTTACAAGGTGTTGCCAGCGGGTTCGCCCGCTACAACTCGAAAATTATCCGACGGGAAGAGAAAATCGGGATAAAAATATATATCCTATGTGTTTATCCAGGTTATAAACTATCTGTGTACTAAATTTTATCCAAATCCTTTCAGAAATGTTTGCGTGAAACAGTAAGAAACATACACCGCCTTATTACAAAACGTAGTTAAACCTGGTTTAACTTAGACTTGGTTTATCTCGCATGACGTCTCACTTCAATAATATTCAAAAGAAAGTGACAGCATACGAGATAAACCAGGTCTAAGTTAAACCAGGTTTAACTAACTTTTGTAATAAGGCGGACAGTGTTCACAAAGTTTCGCCTTTATAATATTAGTGTGATACTTAGTAGGTTTTTTTTTGCAATGATGAACTCGTGACTCGTGAGCTAAAGCGCTCAATTTCAGCGAAAAGTCACGACCTGTCATGTTTGCAGCACTGATATAGCTGTATTAAATTATCAAGCCGTCCTGAAGTCAGCAGTTAAGCTTGCCACTTCACTTTCAATACCCAAGTTTTGGTAACAGGAAAAATATTCAGCGGAAAATTTCAGTCGTCAACCACAACATTTGAAAGAGCTGTATTGCACAAGCAGTTTATTTGTTGTTTCAATGTTTTATGAAACTTTACGGCCTCCACCCCAAGTTCTTACGTATTTCATAAGAAAAAACTGCTTAAAGGTCAATTTCCAAGTGATTTCTATACTATTACGATGGAAAGAAATTATATACATTTTTATGTTTTACTTAATTAAAGTTAACCATGTTTCTTATTCGTTTGTTTTTTTTTATGTTTTGCTACTTGGTGTGTTATATTATAATCCGAGTCTTTAATTTTAACCCCGAGTTTCAAACTCTCTCTAAGCGTAGATTCTTTGATCATAGTTCAGTTGAGTCTATCTTTATTTCTAGACCAGATAGCCAACAGATAATTAAGTGAAAATTTATATGTGGTCTCTTTTCATATCAATTGTTGATTTTTTTAAATCCTACGTTAGTGTCAGCTTACACTGTTCCCATTGCAAGGACTCAGGCCTCCTATCCAGGAGAGGGATGGGCTATAATCCGCCACGCGGGCCCAGTGCGGATTGGCAGATGTCACATGTCTTCGAATTTTTTGGTTCTCAGACGTTTCCTCACGATGTTTTCGTTCGCCGTTTTGGAAGCAGTGGTGATGAAATAAATTACACAAAGTAATGAGCCCTTTCATTTTATTTTGGAGGGTGGGAATTCATCAAATGACTCCTCCCGCTCTGGGCAGAGCGGTAGGGAGTGTCAGACTACTAAAAACCACCAATCTTCCTTCTTAGCCCTTTGTGTCGAGGCTGCGGTATCTCTTTCGAACAACCCGCAGCCCTGCCAGAGTTCGAACCCACTACTTACTGTTCGTAAGTCGGGGGCGAAACAACTGGGCCACCAGTGCCACCACTGCTCTACGGAGAAATATTACTAATACGTTTATTACGATTACTGATGCTACCGTCAGTAGCTTAAATTAAAATTCTCAACAACTAATAACAGTTTTGTTAATAAAGTAAAACTAGGAGCCCTTCTAGTCCCGCTATGTCCATCCGTCCGTTTAAGATTAACTTTAAAACGCCTGTCTATTATTCATGTCGTATTTTTAAGTCATAAGTAGTGAACTTTCTTATTTTTTGCCAAAACTTTTAGGCCACGCTTTAGCTTCAGCAGCAATCATAAGATTGAAGATGATTAAAAAGTACTTAATTAATACGAACGGTAATATATCTGACGAGTCAAATCGCATTATTAATAAAGCTATCTGAATTAAACCGACAGAATTATTAACCGTAACTCAATACATTTTAAACCTACATTTGTTTAATAATGAATTATATTACTCAAATGAAATGCAGAGCTTTTCAAATTATTACAGCGTAGCGTTGCTCACATGTGATCAATTTAACAATTAATAACTTGTGCGTGCATTAATTATTATGAACTCACAAACTGAATGGTGCAGTAGTATTGCATCAAGAGCAATTTGCTTAATACACTTACAAAGAGTGAAAATGAAATGGCTTTCGTTAATCCGGAATTAACATGAATTGGAATGTTGATATTGAACGCAAAACGGGTTGATATCATATTAATTCAATGTACAAATCCTTTTCAAAGTTTTATTTCGATTCACCCCAGCGTTTCTCTGTCTGTCTTGTCTCAACGTACGTATGTGTAGTGACTATAGTCGAACAGAAATTAAATTTTCGTAGCAATCGGGTTGCAGACATGAAGATGTGTTCTGTTAGTTTTGTGCCTGCCATATGCACGAAGGCTAGGGAAATCTAAAGACTTCGGAAGATAAATAATGAGATACAAACAAAGAAGGATAAAGTCCTTCAAGACAACCGTCACACACACACAATGGTCTGCAAGGTGGACACTTATAAAACGTCGGGCACGGTTCCGTTTGGTCGTCCTATGGGGAAACACGGCAAGAAACTTCAAGGTTATAATAATGTCATCATCTGTGTCTAGCCTTTTCCCAAGCATGTTGGGGCCGACTTCTTGTCTAATGGATGCAGCTGAATACTAGTACTCTTACATGGGGCTATCTGACCTCTGCAATCCAGTTAAATTAGTATTGAGTAATACGATATCCTTTGGTAAGATTACTTGTTACTTTTGGGCCCCTGACATACTGTAAGGGCAAATGACAGCGAGGACTTATTATTGTATTTGTTTTATACTATGTCTCTCTCTCTGGTCGGTCCCTCATGTCTGAGGATCGTGGTCAGCATGTAGGTTGCATCTGGAGCGGATGTAGTGAATTTAAAATAAAATTACTTTATTTACTTAGTGTTTTTTTTTTTGTTTAGATATCTTTAGTTTGACGTACTGAACGGTGTGTTACTAACTAAAAGCTACAGTAATATTAAAACGAGAGTCAATAAATTTTTCCAATTTGGGGTTATTCGGGCTCTTAATTAGAGCCACACACACCACAGCATAGGGGAGAACGACAATTCCCTGGTAGTACTCTTAGTTAATGAACCTTATGTCCATGACAATAAAGGTCACAGTACTGCAAATTCGAGGGTTTAATTACGAAAAGCTTGTAAGGGGAACAGACTTGCGAACATCAGTTTGTCTGTCAATTTACCTACCGTCAGCAGTGAGCATCAAATTGCATTCAGATTCAGAGTAGACCACAGGTGCATATCGAAATTCAACGTCAGCCAAAAAAGTCCCAGTACAAACGAGTTCATTAAAGATTACGTCGAGGGTACAAGGCTGAGGTCCGTATCTATTGCTTACAAGGATATTACTGGGCAAAGATTTTAGCCAGAGGCGAATTATGAGATGGGGCAGTTACAAGCCAGTATTATTTGAGAAAATTCTAACAATATTCCCGGATTTTTCAAAAAAACATGCTGCGCCGACCCCAAATGAGTTGGGATAAGGAGAAGAGTGAGTATAAAGTTTGTCATTTGTGTAAAAAACAACTGATGTACAATTCAGAAATTAAATCAAGATAGAGATAATATTTTATGGCTCCACGGAGGCAATTACCTAATCATTGAGAATGTTCAGTGAAGGAGGGGTCCCCCATAGAAAAGGGAGGATCCTCCGACCAGACGGGTGTTGTGTCTGGTGGGCTAACTGCCCGACATATGTAAGTCGGGATTTTCTTTAAAGGCTAATGTCGCGGATAACTTTGATAGCGCGATGTAGGAATTGCCAATTATTTCGCATGTGTTGCAATAGATGTTGCAATAGATCGCTGTCGCCACCAATATACAAACCTTTTGCAGTGTGCATTATTAAGTTACTTAAACTTACTTAACACAAATGTTATTGTCAATAGAAAATAACAAAATGAAAAGAAAATTCCTTTCTGAGAGCTTCTAGTCCGGTCAATTTAGACATAAAAGTAGTGGTCAAATAACAATAATTCCCACAGAGCCAAATTTTGGTGGAGAGCTGGGGTATACCATTACAAACAAAGCCTTAAAAATCCCCGTCGATCCTATGTGTGCTTCAAAAGTTATTCGGGGTCAAAGGTCAAAATTTGAGGATTTTTGAATTTTTCTCGAAAAAGGTAAAATTGATCAAAAAAACCCTCAACCCAAAGTTGTAGATCATAAAATTCTCTACAAAAATGTACTTCATAATTTTTTTCTAAGAGTTACCATTCCTGAGATATCGCGATTCTAACAGTCACATTATCACTATCACTTCATCATCACTACTAGTACAAAATAAAGTCGCTTTCTCTGTCCCCATGTCCCTTTGTATGCCTAAATCATTAAAACTACGCAACGGATTTTGATGCGGTTTTTTTTAATAGATAGAGTGATTCAAGAGGAAGGTTTATATGTATAATAACATCCATTTGCACCCCTGCGAAGCCGGGGCGGGTCGCTAGTTCTTTATATAAAAGCGAAAGGTAACACTCCTCACGAGATCACGAAAACCGCTCGACGTATAAAGATGATTTTTGGAAAGGAGGTAGTTTATAGTTAGTAAACGTCCGCTAAGAACGAATTTTGCGACAGGGCCGTATTAGGGTGATCTTAGGGCCCTCGCAAGTTTGTATGAAAGTCCTTCATTTTTTGTGCTACAATCTTGATTTTTGGCAGAAACGTAGTTTATAGTCAGTAGACGTCTGCTATGAATTAATTTTCTGACAGGCCCGGATTAGGGTGTTCTATGAGCTTTTGCAAGTTCGGATTCATACAAACTTGCGTGGGCCCTTAGACCACCCTAATCCGGCCCTATCGCAAAATCCGTTCTTAGCGGACGTCTACTAACTATAAACTACCTCCTTGCCAAAAATCATACTTATACGTCCAGCGGTTTTCGAGATTTTGTGAGGAGTGAGTTACCTTTCGCTTTTATAATATAAAGGATAAGGTGACTCTTAGAATCGCGATATCTCAGGAATAGTAACTCTTAGAAAAAAATAATAAAGCATATTTTTGTAGAGAATTTTATGATCTACAACTTAGGGTTGAGGCTTTTTGGATCAAACTTGCCGTTTTCGAGAAAAATTCAAAAATCCTCAAATTTTGACCTTTGACCCCGAATAACTTTTGAAGCACACATAGGATCGACGGGGATTTTTAAGGATTTGTTTGTAATGGTGTACCTCAGCTCTCCACCAAAATTTGGCTCTGTGGGAATTATTGTTATTTCAAATGTCTATATTGACCGGACTATTCCGTTGCGTGCGCTGCGAAAACGGTTTAAGTTACGAGAATATCATGTATGAAGTAATTATTCGTCTTTAAAAGTTCTAAAAAAAAGTCCGCGACAGCATCTGTCTATCTTTTAAGATTGACTCACTGTAACCATTTTTTACTAATAAAATGTTAGGTTAAAAAGAATTATTTTTTGCGAAGCTTATTATACCCATATGGTATTAATCTATATCTAAATAAATGTGTTCGTTAGAACGGAAATTTAATATAGAATATTTGTGCTCTTTACTCTATACAGTTTAAACAATTAATATCTTAGAAGATATCGCAATGTAAAAATACCCGCGCGGAAAAATAATTACGCGGGTTGCGTCGCAATGTAGGTACGGGGGATTCTGGCTGGCCTCCGGGAAATTCAAATTCAAAATGCATGTACAGTACAGAGTGGTATAGTATATTAAACAGTAAGAGATAGATTTTATAGTAATTCACACTTTAATATAATCTAAGCTAATCTAAACCATCTAAACTATTGTAATAAAGAGGAAAGATAAGATTTTTTGTTTGTTACGATTTAGCTTAATTAATGTCGGATAGTCGATATACCGAGAAAGGTTATAGCTATATTTATGTGACGCAGACGAAGTTGCGCGGGTCAGCTAGTTTATATTATAAATGCGAAAGTAAACCCTGTCTGTCTGTCCCTGTCACGCCAAAACTACTGAATCGATTTAAATGAAATTTGGTACAAAAACAGATAGTCTAGAGCCTGAGAAAGGACATAGGCTTTTTAATGCGAGAAAATGATTTCATAGGGCATGAAAAGGTTACTCTTGGTTGCGATAACCGACATCCACGCGGGTGAAGTCGCGGGCATCAGCTAGTGCATCATAAACTAGACTGATGAAAACACAATTGAAAAACTTTGTCGTGCTTTGTTGAAGACTTTAAAGTACATATTTAATTTAAATGCACTTGTCTATGTAGAAATAAAATTCAAAAGTTTGCCGATTGGAACTTTGATATGACATATTTCATTAAAGTAGGGCTTACAATACGTATATACCTAGCTACTATAAATATGTTCATAGGCACATAAAATAACAATCAACTCTGGAGGACAAAATAAATCCCAAAATATGTTTGACTGATACGTATCATGTGATTAACAACAAACAATGATTGGAAATTAATTTCTGCCAATTATTTTCATTATTATGTTTTAATTATATATTTTAACTGCTAACGTTCCTCGTCCTCGTGAAAAATTCGAGAATCTAGTACTAAGTAATCTTAGACTGCTCCCATTGGTGCTACATTGGCTGTCCGAAGATGATGAGCTAATTTTGAGTCATGACGTGTATGCAGGAAGGTTCCCCAAAGAATAGAACGCCTGCGGTTTTTGTTACAGCAATCACCACAGCCTCAACATTATGCGTGAACAATCATAATTTATTAAAGTTTATGAGTTTGTGGCTGGGGGTTGGAACCGTCAGAAGTGTCCGCCAATGGAAGACGAGGTTTCTTAACTTATGCCAAAGACAATACCAACAGCCCAAACTCTATATTCGCTGGTCGTTCTTACCTGTATAGGGGTCATGCACAGACCAACTTTCAGCTTTTATAAAATAACGAAGGTCTGGCCGTTGTGGGCTCTAAGGCTAGCCCAAGAGCCCGCCGTTAAAGTTTAGAGGTGTCTGGCAGGGGGTTGGAACTGTCAGAAGTGTCCGGCAATGGTAGACGAGGTTTCTTAAGTTTAGCCGAAGACAATATCAAAAAATGGAGCTTTATACTTTAACGAAAATAAGGTACTAATTTATACACCTTTACTACCCGCTAACTGCCAAAGGCACCACAGCCCAAACTCTATATTCGGTGGTCGTTCTACCTGTACAGGGGTCATGCACAGACCAACTTTCAGCTTTTATAAAATTACGAAGGTCTGGCCGTCGTGGGCTCTAAGGCTAATAGGTTTAGGCGCAAAATCCCAAATTCTCAAAATGGCAACAGAGTCGCAAAAGGACAAGTTCTCAAAATGGACAATTCTCAAAAAGCCTAATTCTCAAAATGCCTAATTCTCAAAAAGCCTAATTCTCTTAATGCAGAATTCTTATAAAAAATAGTAATACGCTGAGTCTCGTAAATTAAAATTTGTTAAACATTTATAGTGTAATTGTTTGTTTTCTCTAATAAATATAATAAACTGAACGTCGTGAAGATGGAGATTGGAGAAAGGAGCATGGGAAAGATGGATGAAATTTCGGCCCATTCTTCTTCATAGAGATCTACACTTTGGATTGAAATGTTCAACTACAGTACTTTCACAAGTTTATTATGCTTTGTGATTGTATATAGCTTCGTTTTTTTTCTGACATTAAATTATGTTTTAGTAAAGGTTCCCGTCGGGGTTGCGGGTTGTTCACAAGATACCGCGGCCTCGACATAAAGGGCCTAGAAGGAATATGGGTGGGTATTAGTCAGTTAGATTCTGACACTCCCTTTCGCTTTGCCTAAGAGCGGGAGGGGTTATTTGATGATTTTCCACAGAACCAAAAAAAAAGGTAGTTACACTAACGAACAGAAAGTGAGCAATTCTTACCGTTTCACCCAGCCCACAATTCGAGCGTGAAGCCATATCTCATTGACTGACTAATTTATTCACCACAGGAAAACATAGAAAAGCAAAACTGCTCACTTTGAATATGGAAACTGGTTTTTTATGATTAATTCTCGGTATAAGTAACTTACGACTACGTTTTAAAGGTTAAACGTGACTTCAAATTTTCCGAAAGGGGTTTGAATAAGGCTTCATTAAAAGGATATTCCGAACCCCTAAAAATATGTTGTTTGATTGGATTCTTCTAAATAACCATCTAATCACTAAAACAAAGTCCTCCGCCGCACCTGTCTGTTTGTTCGCGATAAACTCAAAAACGACTGCACCGCTTTTCATGCTGTTTTCACCAATGGATAGAGTGGTTCTCGAGGAAGGTTTTAATATATAATATACACGCGGACGATGTCGCGAGCGAAGTGCTAGTATAATATAAATTATCTGGTTTCAGTGTTTTTGGGTGCACTACGTTTAATCGACTTGAACGATTCTTACGTTTTCTTATTGCTGTTTTTGGACCGGCAGTCTCGACAGAGATAACGACAAAATCGCTAACTTTCAATCCTTAATTACTAACGAATAAATTCGGTTGCAATAATGATGCTTGCAAGTAAAGCAAGTCTCTATTTCTCTTATTCGTTGGTAATTAGCAATCGAAAGTTAGCGATTTTGTCGTTATCTCTGTAGAGACTGCCGGCCCAAAAACAGCAATAAGAAAACAGCAATAAGCAAGTTCGACAAATATTGTTTAGGTAGTAGGTAAGAAAAAGTGCAATGCACGGTCGGGTACAGTTAGTGATTTTAAATTTGATTCGTAGGTTCGTTATTATTTTGCGTCTTTATTTTGCAGATATGAACTCATTCATTTCTCACGTACATACAGGCGAACCAGCCAATAAGGCGCTTTGCACATGGAACAACTTAAGTAGAGGCAACTTAAGCAACTTTAAAAGTTTCCTGTAACTAGTTGATAGTTGCTACAACGTTTACGGTTGTCGCAATTTTATGGCAATCTGTGAGCAACTTTCATAACCGAGTTGAGCTATATATATATTTACGCAGCGAACAGCGTTCAGTGTGACGATGAATGTCGAAGAAGCAGCAATTACTCTAATTTTATTACGTCGTCGCTGTCGACGTTAACTTTAAAAATCCGTTTTAATATTTAACAGTTGCTAGTTGCGGCAATTTGGAACTAACTTAGTCACCGATTGCGGCAACTGAAAACTGTTGACGATCGCCGGAACCTCGAAACTCGAGTTGCTATGTGTGTAAACAGCTAGTTGCCAGTTGCTGCAATAGTTGCTCCATGTGCAAAACGCCTTAGTATACAGGTGAAAATATGTATTGCAATTTTGTTTTATAAAATGTTTCGTATTAAGCGAGCGTTTGACACCAGTCTCTAAATCTATGTGTATAATCTTCTGGCTGTACTTACTAGCTTGTTCGACTGTACCAATAGTCAATAGTAAGTGCATACAAAATTGAATCATGAAATGCGTTACAATAAACGGAGCACTTACATTGTGCGTTTCCACCAAGTACACAACGCTGTATCACCTGACTAAATAGCCAACAATGTGTACCTATAGAACGACCGGTAGTCGCTGTAACCATACCACGCTAAACTTAGTTATAGTTCGTAGAAAGTAGATGACATAGAACAAATAGCTGTGTCCAGTGTTGGCGGTCTACCTACTGTCCGTATAATACAGGGGCGGGGTACCAGTACTACCAGTGCACTAAACACTAACGGACTGATGAAGCTCTTAGACGCATATTGCGTGACGGTGAACGGAATTGTGTGTGATATAAGCCGTTACTCGTTCTAACATATCTTTTCACCTTACCGGTGTACTGAACTAATAATGTTACGATTCGCACATAAGTCGTGATTCGCGATGTTTGACTAGTTTTAAACCGATGGAAGAAAAAGGATAAGGTGCTCAATTTGAGCAACTGTTGGGGGTAAAAATACCCTTTACGACGCCGAAAGACACTTGTTCTGCCCGTCATTACGATCATTTTCCACCTCCAATTACGAAGATATTAGAGGTCAAAGGTCCTACGGTTGTCACAAGTTTTATTTTAATACAACTTTTTAATAAACACTGTTTTAAGCTTTCACGGTTCATAACTATAACCCGCGATCATGGCGCTTGCAACAGCGTCGAAATATCAAAACAAAACTCAAAACAAATAATAATCACGGAAGATATCCCATAAGTGACATTTTAAATATAACTTTTAATATTTAACTTTAATACCTCCAAGTTGTATACTAGTCCGTGCATAAATCTGAACAATGTTTTGAATGCAACGATTGAGTCCTACCGAATAACATTAAATATACGTTAACGTTAAGCCCAAAAAAAATATTTCTCAGCAATATGTATGCATGCGTATGCATGCATCAACACAATATTTTAGAGTTCGTTACATAGGAGTCTTACTGTAAACAGTGAAAATTAGCCCAAAAAATAATTTCACAATAATATAATATATTTGCGTCGAGTTAGTTAGACGTATAGAATGCTTGGTTGAGTTCGCGAAGGTTCCGCTTACAGCTTGTATACATACGTCATCGAACAAACTCTTCCATGAGAAGTTTAAGAACTTAAGATGAAAGCACCGGGTAGGCAGATATACGAGCATCTAACCAACTTTCTCTCTACTCCATTTAATTCTGTCCATGAAGTTAACTTATTTCCGAGATACAGGTTCTTTAGCTCTTTTAGAAGTCAAGTGTCCATTTATATACTTAATAGTTTTCTGCAGTCTTTTGTTTTGTATAGAATCACCGATGATGAAATTGTATTAGGCTATATTTTATTTGAGACCATTAAACGGTTATTATTATTATTATACAAATCGATAGTTGGCATCAATACAAACGCTGTATGTACTTGACTTTATACAAAGTTTTTCCAACCCCATGGAAATCTGGCTATCTTAATGGAAAAGAGGTACCTAGTACCTAATGATTTAAAGAGCTATTTGGCGTCATTAACATTTCATAACCACGCAAATATCGACATGTTAGTCCAGAAAAAGTACCATTTCATTTTCCTGTTAGATTAAACTCACCACAGTCGCTACAAATACGAAATTAATTTGTATTAATGGAGTCATAATGTGTTTCCTTGAATAAACTTACATTTATTAGATTCTACCTTTAACATAATTATTATTATTATTGGAACTGTTGGATTTGTAACGAACATGTAGTAGGGATGTTTCCTGCCATGAGAGTTTCCTGATAGATTATCGAAATATATTGGATACGTGTTTTTTGTTTTGTAAAATTAATTAAAACTGACGAAAATAAAACGTGTCAAAGATCAGAAGTGGGGGCTTGTGACGTCACTATGTGGTAAAAATGTACCAAGCTCTCCAAGGGACCAACAAAAAAAACGCACAAAAAATACAGCTGTTCCATATAATAAATTATGACGAGTATTGCGAATATAATTTTAGGGAACACCTGATTTTTTTAGATTCAGTATTGGTCCGATAGTAAAAGTTGCTCATAATTATGAGTACAGTGAACCCTTAAGAGATTCTGTGTAAGTACAGATTGACCTTACATACATAGCAAGATTGGTGAGCAATTTAACCGTGAAATACTGATTGCAACTTTTATGAAAGACCTATTTCATAATTGTACGAGGTTCAAAATAGTATGTTCGTAAAACATAAAATAAATATGCAATCAATACAACAGGAATTCAGGACATAATCAGTGGTGGCGACCCGACTTACGAACAGTAAGTCGTGGGTTCGAACCCAGGCAGGCGCATTGTGTAATTTATTTCATCACCACTGCTCTCAAAACGGTGAAGGAAAATATCGTGAAAAAAACGGCATGTCTTAGAACCAAAAAATTCGAAGACATGTGACATCTACGAACCCGCACTGGCCCGCGTGACGGATATTGCCTACCCCTCTCCTAGAGAGGAGGCCTGAGTCCCTGCAATGGGAACAATATAGGCTGATGATGATGATGAATCACTTTTAAAAGTTGCTACGTTTTAGTGCTCATGACTGTACCCTACACCTATCATGTTATTGCTTGTTCTGCTAAGTCTTTCATTTTAATTAAATAAAATATTTTTCCAATAAACATTTTAATTACATTAATACTTATCGCAATCAAGCATCTAGGAAATATGCATATTTATGAGTGAGAAGGTTTTTAATCGCTTTGGCATCTGTTTTAATGAAAGAGTTGGAAATCATCAAATGACTCCTCCCGCTCTGGTTAGAGCGGCAGGGATTGTCAGACTTCTACTGACTAAAAACCACCGATGTTCCTTCTTAGCCCTTTGTGTTGAGGCCGCGGTACCTCTTTCGAATAACCGCAGCCCAGACGGGAACTTACACGCCTGAGAGATATTTCTGGACGGCATGTAAAGCCAAGCTAGAGGTCCATGAGCAGCATAAATAGGAACTGACATTAGGTAAGACACTAACTACCCAAGAAAGAAATTAACGATTACTCAGAGATATTTAATGATTACTTAAGCCGATCCATAATAAAGATTTGACACAAAAAACCTTTACTAAGTGATGGCTTAAGTAATCATAAAACGTCTCTGAGTGCGGCAAAAAGACTGATCAAACCTCAACGAATTGCGCATAAAAACTGCAACACGTGTCTCGGAATGCAATCGAAATGCAGATTTCATCGATTTTCCTGACCTTTAAGAACTACGTGCCCATGAAACGCACTGAAGGAAATGCAACTGTCGTCGCCGATCCGAACGTTGAATATTCAATCGCACGCTTTATAGAGGTTTCCTTTTCGGTCGCCGAGTGCTGAAAACAGGGATATACTTACTCTTTTGTACCCATTACCTATCGACGTACACGTACGTTCGTGGAACAAGAGTTAAAATGAATTTCGCAATCTATATAAATAAAAAGAGAAGTCCTGACTGACTGACTGACTGACTGACTCATCAACGCCCAGCCCAAACTCTTGGACCTAGAAAGCTGATATTTTACACAGAGGTTCCCTTTATAGTGTAGACAAGGAATAAGGAAGGATTTTTCGAAATTCTACCCCTAAGGTAGTTAAATAGGGGATGAAAGTTTGTATGGAAAATCGTCAATTTCACGCGGGCGAAGCCGCTGGCAAAAGCTAGTATTCAAAAAATCCATGGAAGCCTATTAATGGGTTCGCAGTTTAAACACGTAACTCGTATAATTTCCATAGAATATCAAAAATTATGAAAGGAAAATCTACTTTTACATTGAACTTTTCAAAAAGCTTTTAATGTAGGTAATTTAAATTCAACGAATATACGAAGCGGGTGAAACTAATGGAGAATGTGCAGTTATTCTCAATTAATAACATGATTGGCAGTTGCATCAGATTTCAGTAGGGGTCGCTCCGTAAGAACAAATGCATGACAAGTCTAAACATATCACAATAGTTCGAAACTGTCAAATATAAAGGCTAACTGCCGAACTCGGTGATATTTAATTATTGAATAAGCCGTCCCTTGTCCCTTAGTAAAGATTTGACATACAAAACCTTCATGAAACTGTCAAAGCCTTTACTAAGTGATGGCTTAAGTATTCATTAAAACTCTCTGAGTGCGGCAGTGAAAGACTGAAAATTGTGTATTTAAATGGTGTTTTCTTTTTTCAAGCTTAAATGGAGCAAGTCAAGGGGTGCGTTGGTAACCGTAGCTTTATATAAAACTCCAGCTACTATTATAATAGGTACTTGTTGACTGCCTCTCGACACATTCAACGTGGCGCAACAAGTATGAAAACGTTTGAAAGTGGGTTAATAATATGAGAATTATTAGCGCTCCTTGATACTCCAAAATGGACAAATGTATTTCCTACAGGCAGCAAGAAATATATTCTCAATACATTTCCTTGAAAACTGGCTCTTACTGCAATAAGATTAGGTTGAACGTGCAATGTATTTCACACTCGTGGATTTTATCATTAAAATTTTTTTTTTCGTTGGAGGTGCGCCATGCGTCTAACGCCCAGCAGGGCTATTGTGTATCTTTATCTTTTAATGACAGTGGATAACTTATAATGTCTATCAAATAACTGTCAAATAGTGAGATTTTAAGAAAAAAATGTACCAAACCATAATCAATTTACAGTTAATCTATGGACATTTCTGATAGCCACTGACGTTAAAAAGATACGCAATAGGGGGGCAGAGCGTTAGACGCATGGCGCACCTCCCACGCCAAGGCACAAAAATCTACAAAATAATTATTTTATATTATTTATGACTATTTTGTATTAAACAGCAGATAAAAGTAAAAAAAAACGGTTTTTGTCGTCTATAGACGTCGGTGGCGTATGGGATACTTTTTCTTTTGTCGTCTATACTTGACTGTGGCGGTCAAAAGGTTAAATAACAACAAAGGGTGGAGAAAAAAGCCATCACAGCTAACTATATTATAATAAGTCCAAATTGATTCAATTTCTATAATCGACGGTGATTATTTTTTTTTAAACTCGATAAAAATATATGCGTCCTTAGGGCGTCAATAATTTCTGAATATGTTAGTTGATTTTATGAACTAGCTGATACCCGCGGCTTCACCTGCAAACTAAAACCAGCCCCGACCACGAGTCGGGAATAACTTTTTCATATGCATAGAATACAATCATAATGTCTACCGATGGAAGTGAATACCGCCGAAGTGAGAAACTCAAAATGCCAAGGGGACTTTACTTTCTGGACATGTTATACATCTGAGTCCAATTTTCCCCCCTGAGGAGGATTTTCTCAGGGGGGATTTGTGGAATAAGCCAAATAGTTAACTTTTTTTATTGAAATGAAGAAATATTGGTTTTTCTTTTCTATCATTGGAATTAACTGTACGTGCTAAAAACCGTTGAGGGCACTTGAGGGTTCTCTTGTCAACGTCGCCCCTTTTGGAAGGGGGGGGGGGGGGGGGCATCAAATGACTCCTCCCGCTCTGGGCAGAGCGGAGTGTCAGACTTCCACTGACTAAAAACGACCCATGTTCCTTCTTAGCCCTTTATGTCGAGGCCGCGGTATCCCTTTCGAACCACCCGCAGCCCCGACGGGCGTAAAGGGTCGCAGTTAAATAAAAGCTTGTAACAAAGAACAAGGAAAGCAATTCAATTAAAATTGTGCATCTCATAAAATTGAAATACTAATGTAGAGTGTATATTTGTACAAAAGAACCACGATGCTGCATGCTTATAAGGCAAATAGGTACATGGGATTTACTATTTCAATGAAAATTGTCTAATTTTGCTAAGTGCAATACTACTGAGAATATTTGCTGCAATATAAGGTCTTCGTGCAATTTTGATATTAAAATGTGGTTTCCGAACTGGAAATCCAGGTATTCTGCATTATTGCATCGTGTGACATGACAAAGGTCGCTTTGTAAACAGGGTCTCTCTGGAATTGGAACCGGAATGTCATCTTCTGAGAATAGCACTAATATTATTAATAATCTCCATTGTAGTTTATTGACATTGTTTATTGTTATAACGCAGTTGTATTTTCAATCTATTTTTGTTTGTGTGTGTAATCGGTTGAAATGTCAAAAGACTACCTTATCAAAATCAGATGATGATTATTTGAAAGACAGCTAGAAGGGATGAGAAGAATAAGACATGCTGTACCGACCCCAAATAAATTGGACAGGGCAGGACAGTGATGATTATTTGACAGGCAATATTTCGTACACAATCGATAGTACACGGTCTTTGCCAGACGGTAATTACAGGTTACAGGATACAAGCAAATTATTCCTGAACAAGATTGCCTTGCACGGCCACGGAGGGTCCGTCAGCAACGATAATGCGATCATGTTGCTGAGGGTTAGGGGGAAACTGGCCTCTGGTCCGCGGCCCAGATTACACGGAGTGGGAACACTGTAGTGGAAAACTCGGCCGAATGCATGGGCCAGAATACCATGGGAAATAATTATCGTAGTTAAATCGACCCATTGACATGTAATTTGCAAAATGCATATTGACGTGGAGTAACGCAGTTCGGTAACACAATATGGGATTTCGAACCCTGCTGGGAGCTGGGACGTCTAACGTGGGAGAACATTGTAATTAATCATACAGATATTGATACGCTCTAGGCCATACTAGAATTTGACAGCAGGACTTTCATTGATATGTCGGTGTCGGTCGCAATATAGCCGAAGCCGTACTATCTATTTACTTACTAACTTGCAACTCGCACCAGTTACGAAATGAGACTTCAGGTGGGCGCTTTCAATCGACATTCACTACTAGTAGTCTAGTCAAAAAGTGCTTTTTTGGTCAACTTTTTTCAGGTGTCTCGGAAAATTATGATTGCGGTGTCATTCGATTCTACTAGCTTATAGATTATAGGTTTAATTTAGGAAGCTGATTTAATAAATTCACAATCAGTGACAAAGGTGACAAAGTTTTGAGGTTTTGAGATAATTTATTCTCATAAGAATTGTTTCATAATTTTGTGAACAATGTTCACAAAATTTTGTTTCATATTTTTGTGAGTGGTCAATTGGCTTCTAGCGAGAACGGTCGCGTCATACACGTTCTTGCACAAGTTCGTACTCGTGTAAAACTGTTGACGCAGCAACATACTCCGGCGCGTCTTGACACGGTCGCCGCGATGACCTACATACCGCCCTAAGTGAATCATGTGTAAATGTGCAAATAAACGATAAGTTATAGTTTTTAATATTAAACTACTCAATATGTCTTCACCAAACAAAATAGTTCTCAAAACTGAACTCGAGCATAAGTTGTACAACAGATACATCGAGGAACAGAATGAGCGCCTCGAACTACAAAAACTAGTGAAAGACCTCAGTGGTCAGATAGAATCTCCGCAACAACAGCTGAAACTCATTCAGGAGCAAAAGAATGCTCCTTCAGAGAAGGAACAGTCAACAAACGACAAGCCCCAAAATGCAGTCGAATATGGGACTGACGAGGAGGAACTTGCCCGAGAAACCGAGTGGGTACGACAAAAAAGTAGGAAGAAAAGGAAACTGAACACTTCGCTATCTCCTTCTTCTCAAGGAGGAAACTTAAATGAATCTCAGGCCGGCACGAAACCCGAGAAACCAAAAGAAAAGAGGGCACCACAACCTCCACCAATCATAGTCGAAAACATCAAGAACTACCAACAGTTCTACGACCTTCTTTTGACTAGTCTCAACGGTGATTCATTCATTGTAAAAATGATGAACGGGGAAACGGTTAAAATAAACGCCAAGGATGAAGACTCATATCGAGCGGTATCAAAGTTATTGTTGCAAAATAACTGTCTCTGGCACTCGTATGAGAATAAACAGGACAGACCGATACGAGTCATGGTCAAAAACCTGCACTCATCATGTCTGCCGAACAGAATAGTCGAAGACCTGAATGCTAAAGGTTATAAAATTCAGGATGCCGTAAATAAACTCAGCTGGAGGACTAAGGAACCTCTTAACATGTTTATGTTGTCATTCCAAAAAGATGAGGACATAAACAATATCTATGGTATTAAGGCCATATTAGGTTGTAAGGTAGACGTACAGCCTTTAAAAACCTCAAAATTAATTCCTCAGTGCAAAAGGTGTCAAGCATATGGCCATACACAAAAATATTGTTCAAAGGAACCAAGGTGTGTGAAGTGCACTGGTAAACACCTCACCAAGGACTGTACAAAACCAATAGCTACAAAACCTAAATGTGTTCACTGTGGCGAGCCTCACCCGGCTAACTATAGAGGATGTATTGTAGCTAAAGAACTACAACAAATGAAAAATAAAGCCTCCAAAAGCAAAGTAGCTACGCCTAACATCCCGGCCTCTGGTGCTGAGAGACAACAACCATCACGTTCTACTCACAGAAAGGTAACAAATAATGTGTCTTTTGCGCAAATGACAAAAGGACCTCAACCACAGTCACAGCCAACGGTGCTCCCAAATTCTGTAAGTACTAATACTAATACAGATGAAAATATTAATAAAATTTTAAGCATGTTAACTTCCTTTGACCAAAGGTTGAGGAACATAGAAAGTAAACAACTACCTACTCATTCAAACCAAAAATGAAAAAAGCACTAAAAATTATGACGTGGAATGCAAACGGACTCCTGAAGCACCGAAACGAGTTGCAGGCAGTCTTAACAACAGAGCAAATTGATGTATGCCTCATTTCAGAATCTCATTTTACGAGAGAATCTTTTATTCATATAAAAGGCTATAACATATATCACGCACTGCATCCCAACAACAAAGCGAGTGGTGGCAGTGCCGTCATTATTAAAGAGAACATCTACCATTACTTGGAACACAAATGCGAAGAACAATTTGTACAAACTGTAGCTGTTGTGGTCAGAACCAAACATCATGATATTACCATATCAGCTGTATATATTCCACCTAAGTATGCGCTGAAAACAGAGCAGTACAGGAATCTATTGAAAGCTCTAGGAAACACCTTCATATTTGGAGGTGACTTTAACGCAAAGAACACACATTGGGGGTCTAGGCTAACTAATACGAAGGGTAAGGAATTGCTATGTGCTATCAGAGAAATCAAGTGCAATGTGATTTCAACGGGTAAACCCACTTACTGGCCTACGGATATTAGAAAAACACCAGATTTGATAGACTTCTTCATTTATAAGAATCTGTCAGCTGCATACCTTAACATTGAAGAAGGATATGATATGCATTCTGATCATTCACCCATTATCTTAACTCTAAGCGAGACAATAATACAAAAAGAAAGCGGTCCAACCTTAGTGAACAAAAACACTGACTGGGAGAGCTTTCAATTTGATTTAGACCACTGTATAGACCTCAAAGTACCCCTCAAAAACAAACAGCAAGTAGATGACGAAGTAGCAAAATTTATTACCGACATCCAACGTTGTGCCTGGCGAAATACACCTGAGATGAAAAGAAGAGTTGCAACTCAAAGATATCCACTGGAAATTAGAAATCTAATAGCCATAAAGCGAGTCCAGCGACAGAAGTGGCAACAATTTAGATATCCGCCTGATAAAACTCTGCTAAATAAACTCACAAAAAGGTTAAGTAGAGCAATCCAGGAATTTCACGATGAGACAACAAATTATTACCTTAGTCAACTGTCAAGTAATGGCACATCTGATTACTCACTATGGAAAGCCACTAAAAGCTTAAAAAAACCTATCAGTCACATTTCACCTATTCAAAAACCAGATGGCGAATGGGCCAAAAATAATGAACAGAAAGCGACAATATTTGCAGAACATCTAGAGCAAACTTTTCAAATGAACAGCGAGGAAAGCTCTGAAAATATAACACTGGACGCGACTCACCATGACAACATAGAAATAAAACTTGTTACTCCAAAAGAAGTTAACAACATTATCAAACATTTGGCAAAAAGGAAATCACCGGGATACGACCTTATCACTGGAGAACTCCTACATAATCTGCCACGTAAAGCAATTGTGAAACTTACAACCCTCATCAATGCCACATTTCGGTTAAAACATGTGCCTAGTATGTGGAAAGTTGCTGAAGTTATCATGATACCTAAACCTGGAAAACCACCTCGAGAAATAACATCATACAGGCCCATATCACTCTTACCAATTATATCCAAATTGTTCGAAAAACTACTCCTCAGGCGTTTAAAACCTATTATAGAAGACAGAAAACTGATTCCCAACTATCAATTTGGTTTTAGAGAAAAACACTCCACAATAGACCAAATACATAGGATAACCAATGTTATTGAAAAAACATTAGAAGATAAGAAAGTTTGTTCTACAGTATTTCTAGATGTAGCTCAGGCATTTGATAAGGTATGGCATGGAGGCCTAATATATAAGTTAAGTAAAATGCTCCCAAGACAATTTGTGGATATTTTGGAATCCTATTTAACAGAGAGGACATTTAGAGTGAGACATGAGGATGCTTATTGAGATATCAAACAAATAAAAGCTGGTGTACCGCAAGGAAGTGTTCTTGGACCTATCCTGTACCTATTGTACACCTGCGATATCCCTGAAACCAATAACAGCGTCATTGCTACTTTTGCAGACGACACGGCTATCATGGCTACAGGTGTCACTCACACAGAAGCAGTGGAGAAGGTACAAACTGCCGTCAATGCCATCACCGATTGGACAAAACAATGGAAAATCAAATTAAATGAATCTAAATCGACACATATCGACTTCACAAACCAAAGGCCTAATTATACACCAGTATATATTAACAATCGTGTAATACCACACGAAAATACGGCAAAGTACTTGGGCATGACGCTAGACGCAAAACTTCGCTGGAAGGCTCATGTCAAAAAGAAACGCCAGGCGTTAGATCTTCGCTATAAAAATATGTACTGGCTACTTAGCAGACATTCTAGCTTGTCAGTGTATAACAAAGTACTAATATACAAGCAAGTACTCATGCCTGTATGGACATACGGCATTCAACTTTGGGGATGTACAAAACGGACTAACGTTGATATCATACAAAGATTCCAAAATAAGGTACTTCGGGCTATAGTAAATGCTCCTTGGTACGTCAGAAATGATGACATCCACCGAGACCTTGGAGTGGATCTTGTAACTGAAGTTATAAAAAAACACGCCGAAGCACACGAGCAGAGGCTTCTTCATCATGTGAACGTCGAGGCTATCCAGCTACTTGACACCACGGACATAGTGAGAAGACTAAAAAGAACTAAACCATTTGAGTTAGTTTAGTAAAGTTAGTGTAATACAGTGCAGTGCAGTGAGTGCTTCGCTACGTTTAAAGAACACGAGAACAAAGTGTCTTTCAACTTAATAGAGACTATAAGAAAAGTGCCAATGGACACACTCTTAATTTTGTAAGCTTTAGCAAATTAAGTTAAATTTAAATTACTTATTAGCCTCAAGGGCTAGATTGTAATTGTATGAGTAACCGTTTATTAACGAGTACTTCATAATGAAAAAAAAAAAAAAAATAATAATAATTTTGTGAACATTGTAGGGTCTATTTCTAGATGACTACAAAAAAAAATACGTAAATCAACATCGAACGTAAACACGTTCGATGTTGATTTACGTATTTTTTTGTGTACCCAACGAGCTATTGTCGACCCTACGTTGTCCTCCCTTAATAAAAATATTGTAAAAAACAAATCATTTTAAAAGAGATACTTACTATGAAGTTTCTTGTCGGTTCTTCTTAATAATCGTGCACATTTTCTCGTCGTTTTATAAGTGCTCATGTATATCTATGTGAAATAAATAGTACATTACGGCAGCGGCCAGCAACAGAGGCATTGATGGACGAACGTGTAAATGTGGGCCGAGGCGAAGCCGAGGCACACATACGTAAGTCCATCAATGCCTAGTTGTGGCCAAGGCTTGTATAGTACTTTTTTCAAATAATGCGAGGAAACTAAATACAATTTACTTTTCAAAATCACATACAACAATTATTTCACGCGTTGAAGAGTTCAGCCAATTCGAAATTTAAATAAAACCTTTAATAAGTCACCTTCTTGGTTGCTATGGTTCAGAGTAAAAGATCGTTCCATTTTTAAATAACACGACAGATATGAGTTTAGTATGTAATTTATTTGGCCGCTAAACACGACAGATATGGATTTTCATACAACTTTTGCCGGCCGCTGGTCGCATGTATCTGGCCAGTACAGCAATTTCGATTTATCTCGAAGAAGGTTGTCAAAATAATGCTCAAATTTCCAAGCATGTTTGAGAAAATAGTAGATTATACAACAAGTGAATAAAAAGGGAATTTAATTCGAGGTACGAAGTTGGATCCCGAGAGCAGCGAAGGATTCTAGAGTAGAATCACGAGCGTAGCGAGGGATTCTATACTCTAGAATCCTGAACGGAGCGAGGGATACAAGTACCTACCGAGATAAATTTTTTATTCACGTGTTGTGTACTCTACTTTTTACCATTGACTGTGAGAAAATAATTAGGATGGTATTTATTTTCGGAGCTAAGCACTCTAGATTTCTTTGGCTTATTACCCACGGATAGACGTACTTTAAGTATGTCACTAACTTTGAGTATTTTGAAATATCAATGTTGTGTTTGATTCTCACTGTGGCTTTTATCATAGAATATAATATGCTCCAAAGTGTCGACGGCGGTCTTGGTTAATTCATTGAAATAGTTAAGAAATATGCACTCAGAGAAGGAAATTGGCGCCATTCATGGTTTTCCAGTCGCAGAATAAATTGTATGTTTTCAGGTACAACTCCCGAGATTTTGGCGGCAACAAATCATCTACTATAACTGCTGCTTTAGAACGAAATTATTCCGGAGTCAGTCTCTCATTTTCGTCTTCGGAAGAACTCATTTTATTATAATTACTTACTTATGTAAATAGATTTTCCAATAACACAAAACAACCACAATTAAAGACAGAAAAGAACGTAACTAAATTGGCGGGATATTATTTTAAAATTTGGAATGGAATAGCTCCATTCAGCCACCCAGTACGTACTATTTCAGCAGCAGCGATTTTTTTGTATAGTGCGCGCGGAACTAGTTGGCCGCGCCTTAGGCATGTTTTTGTTTTTTTGTTTAAGTATTCTTTTCAATAAATTGAACAATTAATATCTCGAGATTGGTCATCACTGTCTAATTATAGTCTCCTGTGCATTGCGAGCTGTAGGCAACCCGCCCCCTCATCCCTGTCGCCACCTAAGGCGCGGCCAACTAGTTCCGCGCGCACTATACGTAATTCGTGTTTGTTCCTAATTCAAAATGTCTTTATTCACTCAGTGAATAAAAGAGCGTTTTATTCACTGTTATCGATGAAAAAAATGCCCTTTTTCGAGTGGCAATGGTAAAAAATAATTTAATTTGATTTGACTATTCACTTATATGAGAATATTAAATAGGTACTACATATTATATCACAAGAAAATATTAAAGTTTGGGCGTATTTCAACGCGTAGACAGTAGTGTGGGTTGGGTTTTGTTCGTACAAAACCTGCACACGTTACCTGCGATCCTGCGTACATTAGTTACAGTTAACAATTTGAATTTGAAATTCAGTTTGCAAATTAATATGGACAAATGTTAGTTCTATACATCAGTGTTGATGAAAATGATTCGCGCCCGTAACACAAATGTAATTACAGAAATATAATTCTCTAACTATTAACTACATAACCGTTCAGGGGCCCCCGGAAACGTTTTAGCGGATAAGTGTTACGGAAGTAAATAATATATTTTCAACCTGGCACAGACCTGTAAACTGCACAACGTATGAAAATTCGAATTTTGCAAGCTACCGTGGCGCTTTGACCTCAAAAACTAGTATTGATAAAAAGTTTATGAAAAATTTGGAATTTTATTCCTCAATATCTCCGTACCTAACTAAATGTTTCAATGGTCAAAAAAAAATCACACTTACGGACGGGGAGACAAGAGCGGTTCGGTTTCGTTAGGGGTAATTTTACACCCTTTAACATACTGCTTGAGTGCTTGTACATCACCGGAACAATCGGACGCTATCAAAAGTGCCCAATTTTAGGCTGACTTAATTTAAAATGTCGTCAAGATTATTTTGTGCACGGTTATCTTAGTTTAATTTACTTACCATTTCTAATAAAAATAATTGGGAATCAACTTAGTAAGTTCTATTTAAGTTTGAACCCTTTTAAAAGAGTTAATTATTTCTTAAAGCAAATACTGAAATCAGAATGTAACTATTGTTTTAAAAGGTATCTGTAATTATAACTTTATTTTAAAGTTCCTGCTTAAGAGGATATTTGGATAAAAAAAACTTTAAAGCGCGATGAGTCTAACTCTAGTGAGTTAGACTCATCGCGCTTTGCAAACTTCGCGGCCATTCTATTTCAGGTTAGGTTGAAGTCAAGCGTCAGCCAAGTGATGCATAGTTGGGAGCCCCGCCGCTACACCAGTCTACGTTAACAAATAAATTTGAGGTAGGGGAAATTGATAAACCCTGTTTAACTGTTAATAAATTGGATTAATGTTTAATACCGGTGAATTTAAACCATCTACTTTCTGACGTTTTCTTTATTTTAATTTTATGAAAGTTGGTTTAATTGATTAATTTTCAAAATTCTTTATTTATCATAAACTGCACTAACCATAAGCTATATTAACACACTAAAATTCAGACTATTGATTAGGATAGTAACCAAGTTTATTAAGAGGGCGCGTGCATGGCGCGTGTCCGCGGTTTGGAGTAATCGACTAGACCAGGGATGGCGAACGAATGGCATGCGTGCAATTGATTGCACGTTACACAATATTTTAGGCTCACTATCGATTTTTTAATTAAGTAGGTAACCATTATTTTAAATGTCAGAGATGAATAAGATAAGATTAGATGAGAAACCGTTTGGTAGAAGAGTCCAGTTCAACATGTAATCTACTAAAAGTAACCTCTAAAAACCCCTACACTATACTTAAAAGTTACTTATCATCTAATCAGCAACAACAGAAGTTACACTTATGTTACTTAAGTTGAGTTACACTTACTGCGGTACTCAGAGATATTTTAATGATTACTTTTAAGGCGGGGTTACCCCGATAAACGTCGTCAACAATAGCGTTTTACTCGTACATGGAACGGATTTAAATTTTGAAAAAAATGTATTACATAGTTGACTCTTCGATCATGATATGTCGGGCATGCGATACACGATTACTTACACTTCACTGCATCCAATTAAATCGCAAAGACATGTCCAAATGATGGCTAAATAATCGTTTTACTTGGAGTTATGTTAGGCTTTGAAAAATGAAACTTATATCATAATAAAGGTCGTAAAAAATGTGTATTTTCTCCGGTCACATAATGTATAATTTCTTTATCATTTTTCTCCAAGAGAGAAAAAACAGTCAAAATTTAGGCATTATATCGCTCGCGCGGCAGGGCGGGAGGTGAGGTCGCGCGTACATAAAAACAAAGTAGTGCAACCTCGCCTTAAGCCGATGGCCTAAGTAATGATTAAAGCGCTGTGAGTGCGGCAGTTAGAATTGAAACAATTACGATTTTTTTTTTTAAGGCGTAAATTTATTAAGATCACCAACGTACTCTGGGCCTGTACTCTTCGCTAAGTGCGAGTCTCTTTATGCTTTCGTAACCAAGAATTATGCTAAATGAGAAGCAAGCAGACTGGAGTAGCCGGGCAGACAGCCCTTTCATGTAGAGTCCTACCAGCCCTTCTTCTATCCAAAGCGTGTTGAAGATTTCCTTCATTGTACCCACGCCTTCCACCTGTAGCCTAGCCCGAACGATGTCCAAAGGATTTGTCAAGAAAGTAGTCGTGAAACCGCCGAGCGTACCCGCGGCGCACTGTATCCATAGGGTGGACACCCAAGCAGGCACTATTTTCAACATTTCATCTTTAGATTTAGGTCAAGAATTATCTTGTTGGTAGTTAATAAAGAGTTTTTAGTTGCACATATTTAGTTAAATTATCAGTCAATAAAGACTAAGCAATATTATTGGACGACACGTGCAAGGACTCAATAAATATAGCTTTAAAAAAAAATGGTACGTTGATCAAAAGGTTCGCCATCCCTGGACTAGACGGAGACATCGGTTGCTGTCAAAACGCAGAGATATCGATGGATTTAGACACGGCCGAAGGAATATTATTTCTACTTATTAGAAACTAAATTAGAAAGCAGAGCACGGAAAAGAGTTGGGTTCCCGAAATTATTTTATTAATTATATTTTTGTTTTGAAACCGGAATAGAAAGTTTACCACCATTTTATTTGATTTTTATTTTGTTTAATTGTTTATGTTAATATTTTTTAAAACGGAAATAGTTGAATTTTCCACTAAAATATTTTTAAATATTTTTAAAGATCGATGTGTCAATGTCACATCCTAAATATTCTTAAAGTATGACTGCCTATTTGCTGAATAGGCAGTGTAGATGATAATACTCGTATGTGTGACGGAACACAACTAAAAAAATATACAACAGGATTAATAAAAACATATATATAAGTACCTACACAATAAAAACACTCTGTGACTGTAAAAAAAATATAACAAACTGGACAAAGTCTCTTAGTTATGAGGATACGGAAACTCTTCCCCCCTTATTAATAAAAAAAAGTTAAGCCTGCTTAAACTTACGCTTGGTTTATCTCGCATGCCGTCCCTTTCATTTGAATATTTTTGAAGTGAGACGGCATGCGAGATAAACCAAGCGTAAGTTTAAGCAGGCTTAACTTTTTTTTATTAATAAGGCCGTTCTTGTTTATCATGAGTAATCGAATCACACACTACAACGATACAAACCTTACTGTAATCCGTATACTACACTATACTCAACACCTTGCCACACCACTCTACACTACATCACACCAAACCACACCGCACCACACACCACACATCGCATCTAACCGCACTACATCGTACACACGCACCACGCCTATCTAAAGCACACCACGATTCACGTGATACATACATACTCAAGATGTTAGAATAAGTAACAACATGCTGTAATATAAATATGTAACATTAATATATCTAAGATATGGAGGAGCGGAGTCTCCTAACACAGGCATTGTTTGCCTAAAAGGAGGCTCCAAACACAAATCATTGTATAATAAGTATTTTGTTTAAATAAAAGTATTTTTCATTTTTTTTTCAATATACATTTATATATTTATTCTTGTTAAACACGTGTAGCGTCCGCCGTTATCATTTCTGTAAACAGGTATCAGTAACTTAACACTTTTTTTTCGTATCTGTGCTATCAACTGTTGAGCGTTCACTCTTGAGGAGACGATCCTGGCTGCTAGGATGAGTTCATGATAGAAATCATGCTTATCTATCAACATTGAACCTGAATACAAAGTTTAGTGTCCGGGCTATTGACCGTTGAAGAGTGTCCTCGTGAGAAGACAATCCTGGTTGCAGAACGAGGCCATGATAAAAAAATTAAACGCATTTACAAAGTTTCAGGTCCGCGCTATTCACCGTTGAAAAGTTCCCTCGTGTGAAGGGGTGGATTTACAATGCTGTCGAAATATCATGTTGAGGACATACAAAAATAAATATTGCTCGAGTATCGTAACTTTTTTACATTGCCATGTTTTATAATGTGATTTAATCCAAATATACTCAAACTCTATAGATTTTAAATCATAGAAAATTAATACGACTATCAAAATCTTCACCGTCTGTGAAAAAAATGCTACTCTTTACTTTTGGCGACAAAAAATTCGAATATTCGACATATGAAGTAGATTGAAGTATGTTATTTACGTTTAACCTTATTCTATATAACTTTCTAGAAAAATAAATAAAAAATCAACACCGTCACGGCAATATCAAAGTTAAGGTATAACGTGACGTAGACAGACTGACGGACCAATAACGTACCGGCAAAAATACATCTCAGGTCCCGCCCCCGGCGCGCTACCTCATACCACCAAATAGACCGATATAGCCTTATGCACAGCTTGATCGCAAGCGTTCTTTTTACGTGTCGACTCGCGTCCTGTAGTACTGTATGCGTAACATTTACGCGGCGCGAAATACACAGTAACACAGCCTCAGTTTATAGCAAACCGTGAAGCGAGACACACGTCGGCGTAACGCGCGCTCCTGGAGCAAAAATTGTTGTGAACGACCAAAAAAGTTCTCTGGACTAAATTGTGTCATTCCCGTCAGGCTGTAATTTAAGGTAAGTACTTAAAATAACATTACGATTAATTTGAACAAGAACTTATTTATAAGTGAAGATGCTAAAGAAAAAAAGAGGCATTTTACTATTGTTATTACTTTTCGAGAAAAATAGCCTCCCAATCTTCATCACCATACGCGTCACCGTTTACAAATAACGAACGGTGATGACCTCATGTGTATGGTGATGATAATTTTGATAAAATGTCATAATTTGCTTAAAAATACACAGAGATTCAATTAAGTTTTTTTTTTATTTCAGACTGAGAAAAGTATAAGCATATTAATACAATATGAAACTAATTTATTATATATTAGTAATAGATATCCATGAAAACAGACCGAACCGAAAGCTGTTCCGCCGAATTCTACGAAATTTTGAAGTAATGTATGCCACGTGTGAGCGTGGAATTTGTAAAGCCCTGTGTGAAGACTCGGAATATATGAAAATGTTTACATCATATGAAGAACAATTAGATTTTTATTATTATACTTTGTACATTCAAAAAACAGCAACAATGGAAACTCTGCATATGCTATTTCAGGATATACCATATACTGAAACAATCGTTAATAACCTTCAGAAATGGTCGCTAACTCTGAGAGATTTGAGGCTAATCTTGTAAAACCAATTTTTTTTAACCAAAAACAATTAAGTATGTTTACATAATTATAATAAAAATGTTTTATGTTAACCTACGCTTAAAGAATTGGGGCCCCTAATACAATTGTTTTTCTTTCAGATTATCATAATCAATAAAGAAAACGATAGATGGACTGTGTGAAGGATGATATCGCTAGAATGGAGGTGACTGCTGACATGACGAGAAAAAGAGAAATATGGAAGAAGAAGAAATGTTGCGCGGACCCCAAACAAATTGTGATAAGGGCAGGAGAATGATGAATAAATGAAGCGTACTTTCAGTGAAGTTCTGATTCTGAGGGTGAATTACAAAATATATAAAAAAACAGTTTTTAACCATCAAGTAAGTACACTTAGAATTGTACCTATTAACATAACTGTTTACTTTCAGATCACAACTATGAGTAAAGGAAAGCGAAGTACAAGAGAAGATCATTCAGAAAAACAGAATAGATATATAAAACCACCCTGAAAAGTATGAAACAAGATTTTTAGTTTCTTTATTTTTGTTTTTCCACGTAAGTACCTTATTTATTTCAGCATCCTGAAAATCTTGTTTCATACTTTTTCAAAGTCGTTTTTTTTTGTCGTAGTCGGGTAAAAACGAGTTGACGTTCTACGACATAACTTTGTGTGGGTACCTATGTGTTAAACTCAAAATCGTTTAAAAACATGAAAAAGGATTCTGAATTATATGAACTTATGAAAAAGAAAGAAAATAACCCACTAACTTGCAATGCAACTGCGCATTAAACTTTTACTGAGCAGTTGCATTGCCAGTAGGTTTTAACTTATGATTGTAGTATTAACTTTAATATAATACAAAAATATTATAAGTTAGTTAAGAGATAAGTGTAATAGATAATTAATACTTAAGATGAGTGATAATAATTATGAGTGTTGATGAAATCATTAAAAAAGTTTATATTCATGTATTTTGTTGTTTTAAATATGACATTCATGTATAAAGCGTCAACACCATACACACGAAATCATTACCATCCATAGATAAATCAGTGCCATAATAGTCATCACCATCCCACTTCTTTTTATTGAAATGCTGATATCTTCAGATCTTCGCCTAACATGTTGGTCTAAACACAATGTAGGAACTTAATAGTTATCCCTAAATGATTTTATAGAGTTATACTAGCATTCCAATGAGTTTGTTGAATTTTTGGAAAGCTGGGACTGGGCTGCCCACAATTGGGAATTCAGTCCTCTTAGTCGGTGGGGAGATGACCAGCCTGGGCCGGATCTCACAGAGCCATGCGGTGGAGGAGCATGGCCTTTTCGAAATAAAAACAAACGGAAACCGACTGTAGTATTAGATTTTTTTGTTGGGTAAATCCAGCCGGACGACCCCGGTTGCAGGTTTAAGCTTTGGTTGTCATAAAAATGAATTGTCACCAGAACCAAAGGTGTGCCACTGTGTCCAAAATTTCAGTTCAATCAGTTTGGGGGAACTGGTTTCTATTCACTTGCAAGATTCTAAAAATATGCTAACAAACTAACACCGCTAGAAGTATAAAAGCTTATAATAATATCGTAAACCTATAAAGAGTTCTTCGTAGTGAAATCGAAACAAAGATTATAATTAGGTAACTATACCGGATTAAAGTTCAGTTCCACGGAAAATATTCATGAAAAAAGTGACGTAAAAAAGAGAGTAGGATAATTCTCCGAAAACACGGGGGAAAATGTATGAACAAAAGCAACCACTGACTAACCAACCGTGTTGGGTGTGCTTAAAAAAACCACGTGTCACGCAAATACGAGGGACAGACGAATATCAATAAAATGAAAAATGCGCACATTTCCCAAGCCCCAAAAAAAGACCTATGACTTAGCAGTCGTCCGGTCACCACTAGATAGCCACTATTTCTTTTTCAGGTCTCATTTCTCTAATAAAATGAAAGATATAAAGAAGATGCAATAAAATAATTATGTTAAGTTGCACAGACGGTTTATACGTCGAATTTATTTATGTAGGTGTGAAGCGTTGAGTTTCCGACGGCCGCAATCAATTACCACCCCACCACATCCCCATTTCCGCCCCTTTCAAAGAGCTTAACATGCAGCCGGTTAGCCTGATAAAGGTCAAATATGTCACTGTTGATAGACAGCCTAATTAATAGCCTACTACAATATCTAGGTTCAACAGATAAATTCTGGTCAATACAGGCAATTTTAGTCGTACACACGACTACACATCAAGCTACACAAAACCAGTTAATCTTGGCCTCACTTTACTAGATCTTTTCGCACAATGAACGATCAGATTATACTGGTTTTGTATAGCTTGATGTGTAGCCGTGTGTACTATATTGCATAAATATATTCCAAAGTCCACGTCCAAATACTTTTGATGATTTTAGGTAGGTAGGTATTTTAATAATTACAAACCAACATGGCAAGAACCATAATTATTGATTTTTAGAAGTTTTGATGTGATTTTAATAAGACAGGCCAAAGAAAAGAAGGATGGATTGTGTGAGGAATGATATGAATGAGAAAGGAGTAAATGCCACCGTGACGTATACAAGGGAACAATGGAAGAAGAAAACATGTTGCGCCGACCCTTAAGCGTGCATTTACAATTCGGACAAAATTACGCTGTTTTTCAGTACATTTTCTGACTAAACTGAACCAAATCAAATAAAACTTTTAACTAAGTAACAAAAAATAGATTGGTTCTTTATCTTCAAATGCAAGAAACGTTTTTCTTGAAAATATTAGTTTTACTTGATACTGTAAAGACGATCTGCCGTTGCCATGTTTTCGATGCCGTGTTGTGTTTAGGTACATTTTTTGTTCTACTAATAACATATTTTAAGGTTTCTAAAAATACTTTATGTAAGTAGACAAATATAGTCTATTCTAAATCTAAGAAAAAAAATTTATATAGGTATTATTAATATTCAATTAATGATTATTAATTAACAAAACGAGCCCAAACTCGGAACATCAAGTTCCCTCCGTCGAGGAGTTCTAGTAGCAGTCACCGAAGTAGACCTTCAGGTCACTCCATCAAGTTCGCAGGTGAGGTTTCATCTTAGCTAACAAGTACAAAAAAAACGAAAATTTTCAACGTATCAAAGTTAGTTCACTTGACTATTTATTCCCGCAGCTAACAAGCCAACGCTTGTGTGTGCCTCGTGTATAGACACGAGTCACACACACAAGCGTTGGCTACTACATAGGTAGTAGTTCAATTCTATGCCTATCATTTTTGCAAATACGTCCTTAATAGAATGGGATCAGGGCAGGAAAATCATGAATGGTGATGATGTGACTTTAGTACTGTTAAGTTTAACTTAAGTAGTAAGAAAGAAAGAAATAAATAAAAGCTAAATCATAAAAGCTTGTCGCGTATAGTTTTTCTCTGGCCTTTTCTATTCACGTGACAAGCTTACTTATATGATTTAGCATTTTACGTTTTTATTTTCTATTTATTTTATAAAAGTTTATTTAAAAATAATATTTTAAATTCCATAAATAAATGACTAAGCTACGGCTGCACTCAAAACGGTGAAGGAAAAGACCGAAAAGAAACCTGCATGTCTTAGAACCAAAAGATTAGAAGACATGTGACCAACGCGACCTTAGAGAGAAGGCCCGAGTTCCTGCAGTGGGAACATTATAGGCTGATAATGATGAAGAAATGACTAAGTACCCTAAAATCATTACGTCGAACGAAACCTAATACCGATTCTGTTATTTTCAATCCCTGCATGCATGCACGCCAATTATCGTAAATCCGTTTAACTTCGAAATTGCCGCTGGACTTAATAGGATAAGCGATGTCCTATAATCAGGGGTGCAACGTATCGGAGAATTGGATAATCCAACCCTTGCGCACAATAATTGCCCTGTCTAGCCGCGTTTGATCTTACTAGTACAGAGTTTGGAAGTAACTACGAAATGCAACAGTGAATTCGGATTCTACTGTAGGTACAGGCGGACAAGCTATCTTTGTAATTCTAGTACACTGAAAATATTTATTGCAATTTTGATTTCTACAGCGTTTCGCATTAAGCGACTGATGTCAAACGCTGTATCATTTCACGTCAGTCTCTAAATGTATTTGTATAATCTTAAAAAAATGCAAATAAAGCTGGCTGTATACTTATTAGCTTGTTCGACTGTAGGTACTTACATTCAAATCTGGGGGTTAGCACGACCGGGGTGTAATTCATGTGATTTTAAACTCTCTCACATTGTAAGTTTAAATTCCACAAGTGCGAATCTTATTCTTCGTGGCGCTGGCACGCTAGTTTTTTTTTTTTTGGAAATATTACAGCTAGGTAGACACAATAGTTTGGTTGATAAAAACAATTAAATTATATTATATAAGGCCACTTCTACCGTGTCGTCGGTAGCGCCCAATAATGACAACTGGTATTCGTTTATAAACAATTCATATGGAAGAGGCTCATTGTGGTTCTTACAAAAATAAACCAAAATTGTACATTTTGATACAAGTGCGAAAAGTTTGTTATTGAACGATGCATGGATGAACAGCTGTGTGAAGGATGTCGTGGTTAGAAAGGAGCTGACTTGTAATAGAGCACTATGGAAGAACAAAACATGCTGCGCTGTCACCAAATAAATTGGGATAAGGGCAGTAGAATGATGACGATGATGAATAGTTATCCCATAACATTTCTGCCAAAATAGTAGTTTATGCGACTGTGCATAATGAAGGGCATTACATCACAAATGTGGGTTTAAGAAACGAGCCGAAAGCGAGTTTCTTAATAGCATCACACGAGTGTTTCAACTTCCATGTTATTATTTTTATTTATACCGCCTTTCTTCAGCTCCTTAGGTACCTTAATTTGTTGGAAACTGAAGCCATGTAAATGTATGATGACGCCACGTTTTTCCTTATGTGAAAGTTGACGCACTTTCAAAGTTCAACCTACTTGCGAAATCAGTGAGAAACCGCTCAAATGCTATGAAACTTGTAACAATGGCATTTCAGGTAAATTTGTACGAGCGGAAAACGTGAAAACGTGAGGTAGAAACAAAGCTGAATTTTCTCGAAAAAATAAAACAGAGTTGATTACCATTTCTATTTTGGGACAAGCCCGCCACACTGTTACCAAGCCAGTGAAAACCAGAATCAACAGTGGCGACTACCAGAAAAGAGTCCAGAAAGAAAAGCTCGACGAAGTCCCAGAAAAACAATGCAACTACCTGAATCGCGCAACGAACAATCAGTACAGAATAGCGGAGGAGTAGGAAACCACATTTTCCACCCCTAATACTAATGCTACCTAGTAATAGTGATATTGATTTCCGCTAATTCCTGTAACTGACTCGTCAAATACGTTATGTTATGAGGAGCTCGTGGCTTAAGAGGAGCTCGTGGCTTAAGAGCGCTATTACAAACTCGAGTAACTTCGAAACGAGCGGCGACTGACGGTTCTTGCGCCTGTGTGCGTGATGTACGCTTCTTCATACACACACGTGCAGAGGCAGAGGTGCGTAACACGTTTCACTGCGGTTTACTTAGAATTGAATTGGGAAAAAATACAAGTTATGGAATGTTTTATTTTATGTGTGTGATAATGAAATACAAATATAAGTAACATAGAAAATTTTTAGTTTTCCATCATGGGTGTCGTTTATATGGTTTTCGGGGTCGCTGATTACGAAAATGAGGTCAAAATAAAAATCCAAGATGGCGCCGACGAAAATTTTTAGTTTTTCCGTCATGGGTGTCGTTTTCATGGTTTTTGGGGTCGCTGATTACGAAAATGAGGTCAAAATAAAAATCAAAGATGGCGCCGACGAAAATTTTTGGCTTTTCCGTCATGCGTGTCGTTTTCATGGTTTTTGGGGTCGCTGATTACGAAAATGAGGTCAAAATAAAAATCCAAGATGGCGCCGACGAAAATTTTTAGTTTTTCCGTCATGGGTGTCGTTTTCATGGTTTTTGGGGTCGCTGATTACAAAAATGAGGTCAAAATAAAAATCAAAGATGGCGCCGACGAAAATTTTTGGCTTTTCCGTCATGGGTGTCGTTTTCATGGTTTTTGGGGTCGCTGATTACGAAAATGAGGTCAAAATGAAAATCCAAGATGGCGCCGACGAAAATTTTTGGTTTTTCCGTCATGAGTGTCGTTTTCATGGTTTTTGGGGTCGCTGATTACGAAAATGAGGTCAAATTAGAAATCCAAGATGGCGCCGACAAAAATTTTTGTTTTTTTTGTCATGGGTATCGTTTTCATGGTTTTTGGGGTCGCTGATTACGATAATGAGGTCAAATTAGAAATCCAAGATGGCGCCGACAAAAATTTGTTTTTCCGTCATGGGTATCGATTTCATGGTTTTTGGGGTCGCTGATTACGAAAAAGAGGTCAAAATGAAAATCCAAGATGGCGCCGACGAAAATTTTTGATTTTTCCGTCATGGGTGTCGCTTTCATGGTTTTTGGGGTTGCTGATTACGAAAATGAGGTCAAAATAAAAATCAAAGATGGCGCCGACGAAAATTTGTTTTTCCGTCATGGGTATCGTTTTCATGGTTTTTGGGGTCGCTGATTACAAAAATGAGGTCAAAATAAAAATCCAAGATGGCGCCGACAAAAATTTTTGTTATCCGTCATGGGTATCGTTTTCATGGTTTTTGGGGTCGCTGATTACGAAAATGAGGTCAAAATAAAAATCCAAGATGGCGCCGACAAAAAATTTTGTTTTTTCCGTCATGGGTATCGTTTTCATGGTTCTTGGGGTCGCTGATTACGAAAATGAGGTCAAAATGAAAATCCAAGATGGCGCCGACGAAAATTTTTGGTTTTTCAGTCATGGGTGTCGTTTTCATGGTTTTTGGGGTCGCTGATTACGAAAATGAGGTCAAAATGAGGTCAGTGGGTCGTCATAGGGGCGGATTTTTAGGAGTTGGAGTATACGCTTAGGGGCACTATGAGCCGCAAAAAAATCAGAAAAAAAAGTTTCAGTTTAAAATAATTTTCGGGACTTTAATTTATTAATAAATAAAAATAATTTTCCTGTTTTTTTTTTTTTTTTTCAAAAATGCCTCATTTTTTTTTGTTTCGTGTTGACCTTGACCATAGAAATTATTTAGGTTCTGCAAACCATGGTCCTACGACAAACCGTTTCAGAGTTATGGTCCTACGAATTTTACTTCGTTTCATCTAGAATGCTCTATATTTCCAGAATGGTAGCTCGGATGAAAACTTTTTCAGGAAAAGAATTGTTGTTCTAGTCGACAACTATGAGATGATATAAAAAAAACCGCGAAAAAGTGAGAGAAAAAGAAAAATTTTAAAAATTTCTAAGTGTCGGTCGATCTTTCACCTTGTGTATCCTTAGGGGCACAGAATTTAGTAAAATTTTCAGTTTTTTTTTTTCAGGATTTCGGCTCTTTTTATTGCAGCATCTTATTAACCTGGTCCATAGAAACCATTTAAGCTCCGAGACACATTATGGTCCTACGACGCACCGTTTCCGAGTTATGGTCCTACGAAGTTTTCTTCGTTTTATCTAGAACGCTATATATTTCCAAAATGGTGCGTCGTAGGACCATGTGTCTCGTGTGTCAAGGTGCAAGAACGACCGACAGAAAAATTTTGCAAATATTTCTTTTCTCTCTCTTTGTCGCGGTTTTTTTTACACCATCTCATAGTTTTTGACTAGAGCAACAATTCTTTTCCAGAAAAGGTTTTCATCAAAGTCAAAGTCAAAGTCAAAGTTCATTTATTTGTCAGAAACATGAGTATACACACAAGGCATGTAAGATGTTAAGTACATTAGAAAGGATCACAGTCATGTTTTACCTTTACGGCGTACAAATATGTATTATACATTTGATAAATTATTCAATTCATTGCATCCATTAAAATTATTATACATATATAAAAAAACAATTAATTTAAATTCATTTGTCAACAATCACAATAAAATACATTTTCATAATAGAATATAGGCACAGCATAAGCAATTCAAACATCAATTAAATTAGATTAGCAGAATTAATATCATAGTCAAATTAATTTAAATGTCAAAGTAAGATTTCCAAAAACTAACAGCAGTCAACAGAATCAAGTTTCGTCCCACATTAGAATTTACATTAGAATTAGTTTGTTTTCTCCATTAAAAACTCAGCAATACTATAGAAACATTTAGTTACCAAATACTCTTTTAGTTTTTTTTTGAATAAATTAGTAACAGTCAAATCTCTGAGTACCTGTGGAAGATGGTTAAATATACGTGGTGCCATACAGAAAACACTTTTTTGCATTAGTGCTGTATTGGATCGTCTCGCACACAACCTGTGTTTATATTTATCGCGCCGGTTACGGTTATCCATATCTGATTGTTTTTTAAATAGATGCGGGTTTGATTTTACGAACATTGCAATTTCAAAGATATAGAGTGATGGGAGAGTAAGAATTTTATATTTTTCAAAGAATGGCTTGCATGAGTCAGTTGTTTTTAAGCCGAACATGGTTCTAATACATCTCTTCTGTGACCTGAATATAAACTCCTTGAGGGTTGAGTTTCCCCAGAAGATAACTCCAAATCTCAGAAGAGAACCAACTATACCATGATACGCCGCGAGTTTGGCATCCACACCCAGAACAGGACCGATTTTGGAGAGCATATAGGCTGATTTACTCAGTCGCTTGCTTAATTCCTCTAAATGTGGTTTCCAGTTTAATTTTTTATCTATTGTGAGACCTAAGAACTTACTTACATCCACTTTACTTATCTGTTTGTCATTGTTATGTATATTCAGGTTATTATTAGTGTTCAAACGCTGACTGAATAACATTAATTTTGTTTTGTCAATGTTTATTTTAAGGTTATTATTACTTAGCCACGTAATAATGGACTCTACTGTATTATTTATTTCATCTTCATAATTTTGATCATCTTTGCATTTAATAGTTACTGTACTATCATCGGCAAAAAGTGACATCGGGTTATTTGTAATTTTTGGTAGATCATTAATATAAATTATGAATAGTAAGGGGCCCAGGACACTCCCTTGTGGCACGCCATACATAACCGATTTGCGTTTGGATGAAAATATCTGCTCCTCTTTAGTAACCTGATTGCATTGTCTTATTTCAACATACTGCTGTCTGTTTCTGAGGTATGACTCAATTAAATGTAGAACGTTTCCCCGGATTCCATAAGCATCTAATTTATCTACTAATATGTTATGTCATCCGAGCTACCATTTTGGAAATATAGAGCGTTCTAGATAAAACGAAGTAAAATTCGTAGGACCATAACTCGGAAACGGTGCGTCGTAGGACCATGTGTCTCGGAACTTAAATGGTTTCAATGGACCAGGTTAACAAGATGCTGCAATAAAAATAGCCGAAATCTTGAAAAAAAAAAACTTCATAAAATTTTACTGTTGTGCCCCGAAAAATTTTGCAAATATTTCTTTTCTCTCTCTTTGTCGCGGTTTTTTACACCATCTCATAGTTTTTGACTAGAGCAACAATTCTTTTCCAGAAAAGGTTTTCATCCGAGCTACCATTTTGGAAATATAGAGCGTTCTAGATAAAACGAAGTAAAATTCGTAGGACCATAACTCGGAAACGGTGCGTCGTAAGACCATGTGTCTCGGAACTTAAATGGTTTCAATGGACCAGGTTAACAAGATGCTGCAATAAAAATAGCTGAAATCTTGGAAAAAAAAACTTCTGAAAATTTTACTGTTTTGCCCCGAAAAATTTTGCAAATATTTCTTTTCTCTCTCTTTGTCGCGGTTTTTTTACACCATCTCATAGTTTTTGACTAGAGCAACAATTCTTTTCCAGAAAAGGTTTTCATCCGAGCTCATCATCATCATTTCAGCCAAAAGACGTCCACTGCTGAACATAGGCCTCCCCCAGGCGTCGCCACATTGACCGGTCCCGTGCGTCTCTCATCCAGCGGGTTCCTGCAACCTTGACCAGGTCATCGGTCCACCTAGTGGGAGGCCTTCCAACGCAACGTCTTCCGGTTCGCGGTCGCCATTCCAGAACTTTTCGGCCCCATCGGCCATTCTTTCTGCGAGCAATGTGCCCTGCCCATTGCCACTTAAGTCTGGCGATTCTTCGGGCTACGTCGGTAACCTTGGTTCTCATGCGGATGTCCTCATTTCTGATTCGATCACGCAAGGAAACTCCGAGCATAGCCCTCTCCATTGCCCTTTGGGTGACTTTGAGCTTTCTGATGAGGCCCATTGTGAGCGACCACGTTTCGGTCCCGTATGTAATCACTGGCAACACACACTGGTCATAGACTTTCGTCTTGAGACACTGGGGTAAGTTGGACGAGAAGATACCGCGCAACTTCCCGAACGCTGCCCAGCCGAGTCGGATTCGACGATTGACCTCTTTCTCGAAGTTAGATCTACCCAACTGGACCGTTTGTCCCAGGTAGACATAATCGTCCACAACTTCGAGCGTAGAGTCTCCGATCTTGATAGGAGTGCGGCATCCGAGCTACCATTTTGGAAATATAGAGCGTTCTAGATAAAACGAAGTAAAATTCGTAGGACCATAACTCGGAAACGGTGCGTCGTAGGACCATGTGTCTCGGAACTTAAATGGTTTCAATGGACCAGGTTAACAAGATGCTGCAATAAAAATAGCCGAAATCTTCAAAAAAAAAAACTTCTGAAAATTTTACTGTGCCCCGAAAAATTTTGGAAATATTTCTTTTCTCTCTCTTTGTCGCGGTTTTTTTTACACCATCTCATAGTTTTTAACTAGAGCAACAATTCTTTTCCAGAAAAGGTTTTCATCCGAGCTACCATTTTGGAAATATAGAGCATTCTAGATGAAACGAAGTAAAATTCGTAGAACCGAAACTCTGAAACGGTGCGTCGTAGGACCATGGTTCTCAGAACCTAAATAATTTCTATGGTCAAGGTCAACACGAAACAAAAAAAAATGAGGCATTTTTGAAAAAAAAAGGAAAAACAGGAAAATTTACCGTCCCGAATTTTTTTTTTTAACAATATTTTTTTTTGTGTTTTCTTTGCTGCTCATAGTGCCCCTAAGCGTATACTCCAACTCCTAAAAATCCGCCCCTATGACGACCCACTGACCTCATTTTCGTAATCAGCGACACCAAAAACTATGAAAACGACACCCATGACTGAAGAACCAAAAATTTTCGTCGGCGCCATTTTGGATTTTAATTTTGAGCTCATTTTCGTAATCAGCGACCCCAAAAACCATGAAAACGACACCCATGACGGAAAAACCAAAAATTTTCGTCGGCGCCATCTTGGATTTTTATTTTGACCTCATTTTCGTAATCAGCGACCCCAAAAACCATGAAAACGAAACCCATGACGAAAAAAACAAAAATTTTTGTCGGCGCCATCTTGGATTTTCATTTCGACCTCATTTTCGTAATCAGCGACCCCAAAAACCATGAAAACGACACCCATGACGAAAAAATCAAAAAAATTTGTCGGCGCCATCTTGGATTTTCATTTCGACCTCATTTTCGTAATCAGCGACCCCAAAAACCATGAAAACGACACCCATGACGAAAAAAACAAAAAATTTTGTCGGCGCCATCTTGGATTTTCATTTCAACGTCATTTTCGTAATCAGCGACCCCAAAAACCATGAAAACGACACCCATCACGGAATAACCAAAAATTTTCGTCGGCGCCATCTTGGATTTTTATTTTGACCTCATTTTCGTTATCAGCGACCCCAAAAACCATGAAAACGATACCCATGACGGAAAAAACAAATATTTTGTCGGCGCCATCTTGGATTTTCATTTCGACCTCATTTTCGTAATCAGCGACCCCAAAAACCATGAAAACGACACCCATGACGAAAAAAACAAAATTTTTTGTCGGCGCCATCTTGGATTTTCATTTCGACGTCATTTTCGTAATCAGCGACCCCAAAAACCATGAAAACGACACCCATGACGAAAAAAACAAAAATTTTTGTCGGCGCCATCTTGGATTTTCATTTCGACGTCATTTTCGTAATCAGCGACCCCAAAAACCATGAAAACGACACCCATGACGAAAAATCCAAAAATTTTCGTCAGCGCCATCTTGGATTTTTATTTTGACCTCATTTTCGTAATCAGCGACCCCAAAAACCATGAAAACGACACCCATCACGGAATAACCAAAAATTTTCCTGGCCGCCATCTTGGATTTTCATTTTGACCTTATTTTCGTAATCAGCGACCCCAAAAACCATCAAAACGACACCCATGACGGAAACACCTAAAATTTTCCCAGCCGCCTTCTTGGATTTGTTTTTTCTCGAAAGATTCTTAGAAGTGAATATTTCAATGCATCATTCGAAAGATTCCCCATTATTTCTAAAATAAAGATTTCTATGATTTTTTATCGACATTAGTAGTAAAGTATCATTTACGAATAAACTTTATAGTAAGGTTGCGCAAAGCGTTCCTTTCCAACATAGAACATGACTACAATTTTATTTTATCATAATAAATTACAAGAATACTTACGTTTAAACTGTTGACAACCTCTGGTCTACCTGCATTCGTATACGTAACTCACACTAATGCGCGCGGGAGCGCGAGCGACATAGGTCCGTCCTCCACGAGCCCTCAGGCGTTACTGAGCGTATGGCGGCCGTACATCTAGTAATAAGGCATTATTTTGGAAAATCGTAATAAAAAAATGAGACGGCGTAAAATTCCAAAAAAATATAATTAGGGAAGGTAAAGTGTTGTACTATAAGTATGTCTATTTTTTTTTTGTTAATTTTGTCTTTATCCTATGTTTAAACCATATTTAAAACGCATAAATTTTAGCTCAGTATTGCTTTTGAATATCCTTTTTTTTTGCTGCGATTCCATTTATATCTCAATTCTAATCAGGACAAAAACTTTAGGACTATATAACCAGTATTTTGACATTTTTTTCAGATTTTTCTGTGTAGCCAATTTGTCACAAGTAGCAGGGAAAAACCAGATGTTTTACGTTTGCTCGAAATTGGGTGTCGGAAAATTGCTATTTCTCGAAATATTAACATTCAAAACGAAATTCTAATCAGGACATAAACTAAAACAAAGTCAGATTTATAATTTTTCATTGAAATATTATGCCTTTATCTATAAATAAGACGTGTCCAGGACTTGTAAAAGTACGTATTTTCGGCAAATCGCCCAAAGTTTGTGACAGCGCTCTTAATAAGAACTGCCACTCGGGTCAATCTTTAGGTAAAGCTGTGCTTGCCTAGGTCGGTCTGTGGATGGGTGACCGCCCGACATACCGAGTTTCCTCCGTGCCTCGGAAAACAGGTTAAGCTGTTGGTCCCGGCTGCCATAATATAGATCTTTGGCAGTCGTTACAGGTAGTCAGTGACCTGAAATTCTGACATCCAGTTTTATATACCAAAGGGTATCGTATTACCTAGTATTAACTGGGTTGTGGAGGTCAGATAGGCAGTCGCTCCATGTAAAATACTGGTATTCAGCTGCATCCGGTTAGACTGAAAGCCGACCCCAATATAGTTGGGAAAAGGCTAGGCAGATGATGATGCTCAAAACGATCTACAACGACCGTGTAAACTACCCACTGAAGTTCACATGCAATAAGTATATTGATTATTGAACATCTCATGTGGATATCATGCATGTGTCATGTGTTGCTGTTCATTATTTGGTCACCATTGTGCTACAAGTTTTGTTATTATCCATCGTTTAATAAATAAATACGTATTGTAGAAACAAATTAAATCTAGAAGTGAGAACATTCGAGGTTACTAGAAAAGTTAGTTAATACAGCCTGTTATTTATTTAGTGAGTTCTGATATTTTACGAGTACTTAAACTACACCCGCCTTATTACAAAACGTAGTTAAACCTGGTTTAACTTAGACTTGGTTTATCTCGCATGTCGTCTCACTTCAATAATATTCAAAAGAAAGTGACAGCATGCGAAATAAACCAGGTCTAAGTTAAACCAGGTTTAACTTACTTTTGTAATAAGGCGGCACATGTCTAACTGTTCGGGGATTACAGGTGTGATGTTATATTATTTACAAAAAAGGAACAACACCAGATATAATCAAGTCCCATGTAAGAAGGGGTGAGCCGGTGCCATCAACCAGGTACATAACCAGACTCCGAGGCTGCTACCGAGAGATTCATGACAGAACAACCCAATAAACAATCTATAAATAATCAGGCGAACCATATCTATATTATTACAGTTTTAAATTAGAACATAACATCCCAATACCCGATTGCCAATTAGACTTAATCGTAGTGTCAAAAATTCCACCTACCCACGGTCACGTTACGTCCTGCGAAAAATTGCACGAATTCCGTTCCTAACTAACCTAACACATAGGTACCTAAAGGCAGAAACAACGAAACTTTGATCAACAATCGATAACTGAACATAGGAATAACTAACTGCAAAATATTAATTGGATTAAGTTGTGAAGCGCCAGTTCCATTTTGCTATTACCTTTTGTGGAATCGAGTGTACGAGTATTTCGGTGCAAAAAACATTTACCTACACAACGTTCGTATTCGTACTGAAGTATGGAAGTACTGAACAAATATTTTGTTATTGATATTTTTCAGTTTTCCACCTGTTTCGGCGTCAGGCTTAGCTAGTGCTGGTTTTGACTTTCGTTTTTTTATCGAATGCCCGTCAAAAATAACAAATCCACGGCACGAGGGATTTATTCCACATTCATACAAAATGTTTTCTATTACTTTTTAGCCGTCAGATTATTTAATCTATGCCAATGTTGATGTTTTCTATCGATTTTATTTTCTGTGAGAAACCTACTGAATAAATATAAAAGTATTTAGTAAAGTTTAAACTTGTGTGATTGATGTTGTTGAGAACACGACCTAAAATTCTTAAAGTATTTTTCATTATCAATGAACACAATAGACAAAAAATCCCAGTACGTTGTTCATCGGCCCTAACTCAGCTCTACAATACATAATACCTTCTAAAATCGCAACATTACCTTTCAACTATGACGTACTCATAAGAGCGTATGCTACCTCAAATTAATGAGCAACTCTATTTGTGGTGGTTCAAACTTCGCTTGAAATAGGTACTGTTAGAATAAAGTTTTAGTCAGCTTGCACTACAAAGCGGTTGAACGTCTTTCGCTGCGGTCGAATGGTGCGAAATTAGTGGTGTTTTGCGATTTACGAAAAAACTATTGATTGGACTAAAAAAGTAAAACACTATGATTTTAGTATGTTGCTTGTAGAATTATTTGGCAAAAAAATCAGAACGATGACATATATTTTAGTAAGGTTTTTACTCGTTAAAAGAAATTTTTAGAGGTATCTTCGTGATTTTTTTCTATCGAGCAAAGTTAGTTGTATTATGTTTTCACAACACTATGCCACTAGCATATATCCTGAAGAATAACATATATTTTTCTGATTATGTTTGAAAGTTTGCAAATATGAAGTTAGAAGAGAAGGAAAGCCAAACTGCTTCATAAAGTGTAAGAGCTTCAATGCATTTGAGATTATTACTGAAGTAGCCGTCCTTCGACGGGATTGTAAATCAAGTCAGGGAGAACTAGGACTTCGATTCGATTCAGACCGCTGTGTATTAATTGTACAGTGATAGGAAGACCGACCTATGTATAAAATGGTCAGACGCAGTTACTATTATGAATATTTTTACGAATTTTAACGCAATTCATATTATTGTCCTATTATGATCTGTCAAAGTGGTCATTTTAGACCCCCTATAAGCATTAGTATTATTAGCATTTCGTCGACAAAATGAAGAACGAGCTGCAATCGATCAAGTGTGACATTGAAGTGGGGTAATTTCTTGTGTACACTAGTTCACCAATGACGTCTTGTCATAAACAAACAAGCCCTTAAAACAGCTTAGTGCATGTGCCCTAATTCGATCTCGATTATAAACCGATCATTAAATTATTCATCCCCCCGTGTTTATTACTGTTTACCCTGCGCCCGACGACGCGACAAAATAGGACCGCGTGACCTTGTTATGAGGTAGGTATGCCATTAGTTACATACGGTGCACGTCAACGTAGCACAAATAATACTGCAAAATGACAAGTAAATAATGACAAGTAAGGAAAACCGAGCGTACCCCTTTCATATCTGCATTGCATGTAAACCCCAAGAGGATACGACCCGTCTACTAATAACAACTAACTCGTTAAAGGAAAATTGCAATATGGCGAATATTGCACTTTCCTTTGGTACATCTCCTGCTCGCTGTCTTAGGAGGACTCTACGTAGTACTTTGTGGACTTCTTAATAAATGGAAATGGACTTTGACTGGTTTCTCGTTAAGCACATTATCGATTTGGGTAGCGACGTTATTAAATTCACTTTTATGACTGGGTAATGGGTATCGTGGGTCTTTCCTGTGGCGACAAAGGAAAAGTTTGTGGTTTCAGTTTTGACAAAGTAGGTACGTTCTTCATTTCGGAACTTTATGAACAGGAATGCATTTTCCGGGCTTTTCACTTTGATTTTGAAGAAGAGTGAGAACCGGTAATAAGTTACGACATTATGGAGACTAACCTGACCAACATCATGTTACAGTCAAATTACGAAAATTATACGTATTCGTAGTTTAGAAAAATATGAAAAGTAAAATGAACATTCCACGCATTCCACTTTAGCCTTACTCCCAGTTACAATGATTTTAAACAAACTATTAGTAGATTGTGTCATAACTCATAAGGGAGCAAAGTAATATTTTTACGGCGAGGGCGCTTTTTTGAATCCAGAGCGAAGTGAGGGATTCTAGAGTAGAATCCCGAACGTAGTGAGGGATTCTTTAGAAGAATCCTGAACGTAGCGAGGGATTCAAAGTACGTCGCCCGGAGCCAAAAATATATTTTACGCCCAAGTGATACACTCTACTTTTCATCACTCTCTATGAGAAAATAAAAAGCGCCTCATCTCATATTATATTGTAATATTATTATTTAATAAAACAGAGTAACGACACGTTTAAATACATCAGACATCCTCTTCAGATACGCTATTAATTACGAATATGTGTCCAATTTTACGTTTTGGCTAATTCTTGAAAATAGGCCAGAAATACACTTTCTGAAAATGTCTTCGCTCCTTTTCTATTTTTCCATATTTATTAAGAAATTGTCGTATGCCTTTAAATATTTACATTTTTTTTTCTCCCGGGATTTCGTAGGGATTAAGTTTTGTATGACGTTATTAGCTTCTATTTTTATTGTTTCCGGAGTTAATGCACTATCACTTTCAGAACTCGACGTAGAACTCATTTTTTTTGCACAAAATACAATAAAGTCCGTACCGATTATACGAACAGGGAAGTAAATCGCGCGCTTTTGTTTTTTTTTTTTAGTTACCGCGCCTCCTCGCACCGTACCTACAGCCAACACTTACAGCCAGTAAAATACAATTTGCGTTCGATTTCAATAAACGATTCATTAGTCAAGTCAACAAGTGATTTTTTGATGAACTTTTTCAGCAGTCTCCGAAAATTATGATTGAGGTGTCATTCGATTCGGAATGGCATCCAAATGATTTTCGAAAAAAAAAATGAAGTTCCCCTTGCAAAAATTGCAAAAGTTATTAACAATAACTAAAAAAATAATAACGGGTTTAGTTTTTTGCAAATATCTCAAAATCGAATTAATTTTTTTCAAATTTCTCTCTATTTTACAAGCATAGACCGATCCAGTTTCAAACCAGAAGTAACCCAGCCTGTAAAAAAAAAAAAACTAAATGTGGCACTCGGAGACTGCCGCGGTAAAGCTATTGCATAGCATTTTTTATCAACAGCAAATAATTAATTATTTAATTTGACAACCTCAGTTGACAACCTTGTTATTTTCCGTAACCATAGCAACCTGAAACTTGAAAAGTTTCGTTACGGAATTTCTGGATTCGCTCGCCACGCTCAAGGCCCGCGATAGAAGCTATGCAATAGCTTAATAAGTTATAATAATAACTTTCGGCAACAAATATGGACACCGGTTTAGCGGTGACATTTCAACTCGGGGTTGGCACATGGATTCGTCATATTTTTAAAGTATGAAAACTGTAGTGTATTTCGATTGGAGACCGTGTTTGGTTTGTTAGCAATATAAATTAAAAAAAAATTGCCGGGCGTCAAAGACAAACAGAGTTACGGGACTGTGCTACTAGCTCGATTTATTGGTGCCTAAATTATCGGAATATGATTCAATTATTACGGAGTTCACCACTCGGCACTCTCAAATATCCGTTTGAAATGGTTTCGTGGCGGCTTTGTTGTTCAATTCGTTTTAACACTGAGGGAAACATCGATAAAAATATTAAAGTGCAATGACTTTAGAAAAATAAAACTTTAAAACAAAGTTTATAGCAAAGTCTTTCACAACAAAGGAAAAATGCTTAAAGCCTTTATTTTTTCTCAGAAGGCACTAGGTTCTGAAATTAGACTGATTATTAATTCCTACTTACCTGCGCACAGATTAAATCTTCGTTTTATGCACAAGAGGAGAGAACGAGAAAAGATAAGTACTAAGGATTAAAACTGGGAGCCATGGCGTTAGGGATGAAATGAAAAAGAAAGAAAGTAATATTAGTGTGAACAGGGGAGAGTGGAAAACGAAAACGTGTTGTGCCGACCCTAAGTAGAATGGGATAAAGGCAGAAATATGATGCCCGTCGGGGCTGCGGGTTGTTCGCAAGAGATACCGCGGCCTCGACATAAAGGGCTAAGAAGGAACATGGGTTGTTTTTATTCAGTAGAAGTCTGACACTCCCTTTCGCTCTGCCCAAGAGCGGGAGGGGTTATTTGATGACCACAAATGAAAGTCAGAAATATGATGATGATCATTTGAAGTATTTGCTGCATGAAAAACGTCATCAACAAGTACCGAATGTTGAACTAAATGTACGGTCAGTAAATGTTGGTAGTCGGGTTTTAGTTTTTTTTTTTTTGGACTGTTTGAAATCATAATAATTATGACTTCTCCCGCTCAGGGCGGAGCGGATGGGAGTGTTACGACTTCTACTGATTAAAAACCACCAATTCTCCTTCTTCCTACAAAATCTTCGTAGTTAAATAAATTTCTGTTTTCACGAATGAAATTCAACTTCCAGCGCCGAGAAAATGAAATCCATTTGACTGCTCTTAAATAAGATCACTCGGATTTCCACGACACGTTTAGCTGTCGGTTACTGGAAAACGAGCATAGTTTTTAGAGCATAATTCATTATTGGTGCTGAAGTAAACTGAGACCAATTGGAATGCATTTACGTACTTATTTAAATCACCAGAATCAAAATATCTTAATTTACATAAAATTACAGAAGAAATTAAAAAATGTCAAGAAAATGTGCTAGGTTTGGTCGTTTCCTATGGAAAAGAAGCGGAAGGAAATTCCAAGATAGTAACCATGGAGTTTCTTTTTAAATGGTTTGGTTTTTACAAAATTATAATGATTTTACAGCATAGATGTGGGGGCCAACGTAGGCCCGACAATAAGTCGGAAACAAGATCAAAAGTTAACAAGCATCTACATCGTTCAAGAGATCGACTTCTACAAAAAAGGGGTAGCTGTCTACCCCTTTTTTGTAGAAGTCGATCGGATGCAAAACTTTTGGAATTTGAATAGTTTTTGATTTTAAGTAAAGTAGAAAATAATATACTTTGCAGAGTTTCGCCTGCTCTCGTACGTCGTACTTATAGTTTGAGTGTTCACTAGTATGGAGTGAAGGTCGTGTTTGTCTGTCGGGGCTGTGGGTTGTTCGAAAGAGATACCGTGGCCACGGACACAAAGGGCTAAGAAGGAACATGTGTGGTTTTTTGTAAGTAGAAGACTGACACTCCCTACCGCTTCATCTAGAGCATGAGGAGTAATTTTATGATTTCCGACCCTCCAAAAAAAAGTACGGAAATTTAAAAACACAGTTTTGTTTTTATTTTATTGTTTGCCTATTGACATAAGCCCAGTCATTTTAACCACTTCGAACTAATATATTCGATATTTTAGCAGCAAAATTTGAATTCATACGGGTGTTAATGCCTTAGGCATTTTCTACCAGTCTACCATCCAGCCAGGTCCAGCCGGGCCAGGTGGTGGTCTGGTCGTCTGCCAGTCGTCCATTTAGTTGTTGTACTTTCATACTTGTTATTTTCAATTAATTTATGAACTGATTTTAAATAGATTATTCATAATAATTAAACTGTTGATGCTTTATTTTATTACATTGATTAAAAACAGTGAAGTTTTACGAAATTCCGCAAACCTGTTTCCAATTTTCTATGTTCCCTTTTCATTTTACTTTTGTTCCCTTAGCCCGAAAAAATACGTAGTTTAAGTGAATAATATGCATTCGGAATTCGGATGTTATTCGGATTCCGAATATTTGATCGCTAGCAAGATAAACAGGAACACTGGGAATGCAATGGACTGTAGTTTTACACACTTTTATTTAAAATATGTATAGATGTTATTGTCTTAGTGCATGTTTACGTACGCGCGGCGCGGTGTGCGGCGCGGCCGGCGACGCGTCGAGCGACGCGTCGAGCGAATTTTGTGTTCACGGACAGGCGATGCGTGCAGCGACAGATATCATCGTTCGCGCAAACACAAACGTATGGCAATGTACGACGGTGTACATAGAGACGCGGCGCGGCGGCCGCCGCGAATTTTCAAGGCCAAGTTCCGTCGCGGGCATCGCTTCATCGAGAATAAACCGCCGCGTGCATCGCCGCGTCCGTCGCCGCGGCCGCCGCCGCGTTCGCCGCCGCGGCCGCCGCCTCAAATTCAAGCAATCGCGTATAAATTCGCTTCTCCGTGAACGCACTCATACACCGCCATACGTTTGAATTTAGTGCGGATCGCGTCGCCGGCCGCGCCGCGCGCCGCGCCGCGCGTACGTAAACATGCACTTAGGTCTGCTACGTTCGTCGAGTAGTCGCAAGCGCGAATACTGGGCATTTAGTCCTGTGTGCGGTTACTGGATCGGGCAAAATATTATCAATGGGTTTTTCCATTAGTATTTTTTTTCAGTACCAGTCGTTACGGTGTCTGAATTTGTGCCCGGTTGATGGCAAAAGGCGTGCCCCGTATAACGTGGGACTTAAGCATAAATGGCGAAATGTAGGTGTATACAGGGTGTAAATCAACCCATCACACAGCCGTCAGCCAAGCATTCTGTACATCAAACTAAGTACCCCTACGCAAAAATTTTGCTGGGAAACGACATTTTTTTGGGGGTTAAAAATCACATTTTACGGAAAAACTCAAAGTATCTTTAAACATTGTGCTAGTGGATGCTTTGCATAATACACGGGTCATGGAGGTAATTTAAATAAAGTTATAACCTGAAAAACTAGTAGGTACATATTTACATAAAAACAGCTGTGAAAAATTTGGAACTTTGACCCCCAATATCTCCGTAACTAGGGGTTTCCCAGGTATGGTCTAGAACCAAAAAAATATCGCATTGGTGGGTAGAACAAGTGCCCTTCGTTTGCGTTAAGGGTACTTTTACACCCTTTAATTATACATGCTAATTACATTAAGCATAACTGGTGAAATGTGAGTGTATATACAAACTACATAAATAACAAATGTGATATTATGTTATTTTCTTTAAAATATATCATTGTCACGTCGAGGTAAGTCAGGTAATAAAGTATTGAATCGGTATTTTTTGTTGTATAGGTATGTTAGTTGCTTGTAAAATGCTTCTCAATTGGGTTCGCCCACGACGAAGGTTGGCCGATATTTGTTGCCAGTCTAGACCGTTACGATTGTCAAAGTTTAGCGATGTGTAATCGAAGGCGGAGGGTATGATTTCTATACTGGTGATTCCAATAAAAATTACGCACAGGTAAATATTGAAGAATATTCGAGAAGTACTTACCTACATATTAAATTTTCTATAAGAAATCTTCTATTTTTGTCAACTTTCGCGTTAGGCGCAGACGTTTTCAGAAATTGAATTGATTTAAATATTTAGGTTTAGGTAAAATATTTATAAGTAATATGTTTAAGTAAGAAATCCTCATAGCTTTTATTAGTTTTTTATCAACTTAAATTGGACATAATTACCTATTCAAAACTATCAGTGTGGTCAAAATGTACATAAACTTCCGTATCTGACACATACCTGTGTCAGATACGGAAGTTTATGTACATTTAACTGATCAGCGGCAACCAAACGGAAGAACAACAAAATGCTTGACAAAGGGTACATTCACACAGACCTGCTCGGAGAGGAGTGCAGATTTTTATCACGCTTAAAACAAAGTTTTGAATCATTGTAGTAAGATTTATTTTCACATGTCTCATGCGCGTCAGGTTTGATCTCAAGAATTCTCAATAATTAAAGAAGTGACATCTAAAAATAAACCTAAATACAATGATTCAATTCTTTTTTTTTTTGTATGGGATGGGCGTACTCTTGACCTCAATCTTACCCTAGGGGCAGGGATGAGGTCAACGACCATACAGCCACTAGACGCCTAATAACAGGCGACAAATGTCTGTCAACACATTAGGGCTATAAATCTTATAGCCGTCGTCAGTCACAAAGTTCGCATTAGTTTCGACCACACCTGTGAGCCGTAAACACTTCCGCACTACACCTTTGAAAATTCGAGAAAATAAACATAATATGGCCCCGTGTACAGTACGTTGGTGTGATAAAGAAAGTCGGACTTCAAGTTTCCTGAAAGACGGTATCACATTTCATCGGTAAGTTAATGGTTCCTTAATCTAAATAAAATTAATTTTCTGACATTATTTTTCGGAGTTCATCTTATACTGGTCATACTTGTATGCAGTGCACATTCTTGGAGCGCGCGTTGATGTCTTTTATGATTGCATCTCTTTCTTTTGAGAGTATTTTTTTTGCCATCTCTTTTCCTCGATTTTAAGTAAAAATAATTAGTGATGCTCCAAATCGCATGACCACCCCTGTTATCGATAAAGCAAAAAAACCTAACTATTTAAGTAAAAAATATATTGTTAGTAATTAAAAATTACAACAGGATACAGCTAACAAATTGTGAAACTTTAACGATTAATTTTAGATACCCACACGATCCAGATTTAAAAAAAAAATGGGCAATTGCAACCAAGCGATTTTTGAATGTTCTTACATGATTCAATCATATTCAGAATAAAGAAGGTACTTAAATGCAAGTTATTTATGTAAAATGTAAATACATATTTTATTAAATACAATTAAAAATATCGATACGTTCTTGTTTGATTTAAACCTGTCTCATCCCTATGAAATGCAATGACCTTGAAAGGGCCAATCAGAATGCAGTACCCCGTTCCCCCGCACCTCAGCGAGTTGACAGAATTTGTTTCGTGCGTTAGATTGAGTATTAGGCGTCTAGTGGCTGTATGGTCGTTGGATGAGGTCGACGATGGAACGAGCTAGCCCAGAAGGAGCCTAGTTACTAATAATCCCCCAAGGATTATATGAACTCGGGAAAACCGACGCAGGCAGGGAGTTCCACTCTTTGGCTGTGCGCATAATAAAATATTTAGCAAAGCGCTTCGTACGAATGTCTGGAAAATCGACAAGGTATGGGTGATAACCTGCGGTACGTCTAGTCTCTCGATGGAAGAAAGAAGATGGCGGAATCAGCTCGTGGAGCTCCTTCGCACACTCTCCGAAGTACAGTCTGTAGAAGACCGACAGACATGCATATTTGCGGCGATGAAAACTCTGTTTTAAACGTGATAAAAAATCCGCTCTCCTCTCCGAGTCGGTCTGTGTGAACGGACCCTAAGTACCGCGTTCCGGAGCGGTCTCGCTGTGGGAGCGTCATTGCTATTAAGCGGAAACAAGGTGTCTCTTGCAATTGACGCCTCGTAACTGCACAACAAACACGCTCAACGTACATATGTGTACGCGATACGTGATCACGTGCATTTTACTAATAAAATAAATAAACGCCATATTGTAAGGCAATTGGTGAGAAGTGGCCAGTTACCGTTACGTGACCTTAGTACCCGACACTCCTGTGCTGATTTAAGTGGTACCGATGCACATCTGAGCTCCAATCTACATAGTCAATGTCGGCAAAGGTCACGGCGGCGTAATGGCGTACCCGCTCTGGTGCATATATGAAGTTCCTTTTATGTCATTTGTCAGTGTAGGTAGGACAGTGTCTATAAACAAAACGATCGTCCAACTAACGCAAAACAATTGCCGTTACTTAGTTCTCCTATTTTCTATATTCTAATATTAGTAGATTTTTTGCTATAAAATAATGACCGCGCGATTCAAAGCCCATTGCGATAACGAGCGTGATGACTTTGCATAAGATGCTGACTTAATAGCAACAGAGCTTCCTTTTCAGTTCAAAATATCTGCAGTAGCAAGAGATTGAACGAATTATTCGAGCAGAAAATAGGGGTAGTGAGCCGAAAATGACCTCATGAAAATACCATAGTATCGATGTTAGTAAAAAACAATTACTTTTTCGCTGAAGCTAAAAAACTAATTTAGTAGTAACGAAAAGCGATTGAGTTAACGATTGTGACGTTCACGTCATGTAGGCTTTCACATGACGTGAAAATTGAAAGAATTGACGGGCAGGATTAAATTACCGGCGCAATCGAATCTGGACGTTTCGTACTCCAGAGGAAAATGCAAATTAACGTCACTCACGGCATAGTTGCTGCCAGTTAGATGTCAATAATTGCCTTTTCCCTAATATCTCTTCGTACGAACCAAAACAAATGAAGCATGTATCGTCTTTCATTAGAAAACCATGTTGAAGATCACGATAGGTCCATAGATGACGATTCAAGACATGAACAGGCTTAATTTTAACCGACTTCTAAAAAAAGAAGGAGGTTCTCAATTCGGATATTTGTTTTTTTTATGTTTGTTCGGGCATAACTCCGTCACTTGCTAACCGATTTGAAAAATTCTTTTTTTGTTGGAAAGGGTATACTTCCGAAATGGTCCCATATTTTTTTATCGAAATCGGACAAGCGTTTTTTTGAAAAATCAACAAAACTCAAAAAAAAACTTCATTGTCCACATTGACCCATGAACATGTGAACCACTAAAAAGTGAAAAATAAAAACTTTTTAACAAAAAATAAAACCGACTTCAAAAAAAAAAACAAAAAAGTGAAAAATAAACTTTAGAAGAATAATCAGTTTCTGAAGTCGGTGGCAAAAAAATGAAATCAAACAAACAAAAGTCACCGACTTCAGAAACTGATAAAGTCTTCTAAAGTTTATTTTTCCCTTTTTGTATTTTTTTTTAATTTCAAAGTTAAGAACTTAAATGTAGGTGGGTTAATGGCCGCTATTGACATCTTAATTGGCAGCAACTTTAGAATTTCCGACAAACATGTTCAAAAGAAGTATTGCAAAAATCGCTTTACTAGCTGAGAGAGCAAAGGTACCGTGTAGACTGTAGAATGTCTCAAGTATGGGCGGGAGATATGGCAGTACGTAAGTACATTTTCGACAGTACTTCACATACACTACTGGATGCACCGAGTAGTCCCATTCCTCCTCGCCCCGGACCATGGCTTGCACCAGAGCCGGACGCGAGAGGTCGCCGCCGCCGATCGCCGTTACGAGAACTCGGCGGGGCTCCGCCCAAGCAGGGCACACCTCCACTGTGTGCTCCACCGTGTCCTCCGGTCGATCCTCGCAGTGGAAGCATCCGGGGGTTTCCTCTCGCCTGATTTGGTACAGGTACCTCCCGAAGCATCCGTGTCAGGTGAGGACCTGCGTCAGACGGAAGGTGAGGATGGTTTTCCTACTCCTCCGCTATGCTTTTCTGGTTAATTTTGTTGCGGGGTCCAAGACAGTTTAATTGTTTCTCTGGGTCGTCGAGATTCATTGTTTCGGCGCTTTTCTGGTAGTCACCAGTGTTGATTCTGGTTTTTACTGGTTTGGTAACAGTGTGGCGGGCTAGTCTCAATAAAATAAAAATTCTATTCAACTCTGTTTTACTTTTTCGAGAAAATTCAGCTTTGTTTCTACCCCACGTTTTCAAAAAATATTTAAAAAAAAAAGTTGATGTGGCACTCGGAGACTGCCGCGGTAAAGCTACTGCATAGCATTTTTTATCAACTTATGCAAATAATTATTTTATTTATGCAGTATTTATTAAAAAGAATTTAAATTATATAAGTAAATCAAAAGTAACCTTCATAGACTAAGCTAGTAAGAAACTCTATAACAGAAAATTTAAAAGAAAAAGTATTGACAGCTTGTCAGCCTGACGTAAGTGTCATAACATTAAAAAAAAATGAAAATTATTTATTTGATTTTAGATATTTTATAAGAAAACGAATCGTTTTCTAAGACCGATTCGCAGAATAGTAATGCAAAACCCAATAAAACGTATGATAGATGCGTAATAATAATAAAATGAATGTATATAGAGTACTCACTCATTATCTTTCACTATTATTTCGTGACTTTCTTCATTAATAAATGCACTTTGTTTATTTATATTTAAAACACTTTGTACACAAATTATACGAGTAAGAATATTTTAGAAGGAGAAAGAAGAGAGACAAAACAGAAAAATTTTACACCTTTACACGTGAGGTTATAAATTATTTAATTTGACAACCTCAGTTGACAACCTTGTTATTTTCCGTAACCATAGCAACCTGGTTGATTACTTAATATTTTCGTTACGGAATTTCAGGATTCGCTCTCCACGCTCAAGGCCCGCGATAGAAGCTATGCAATAGCTTAAAAAAAAAGTGATTTGTTCGACTGAACTCGTGGGTCCAGTTCGAGTGGGTCCAATTGACCAAAGACTCATGTAGGTACTGCATATTTATCTATAAAATCCCGTAAGTTCATTCCAAGTTCATCGTGCTGCGCAGGTGGAGCCGCTGCGGCTGCAGAAAACCTCAAGCGGCGTAAATATAGTAACCTTTGCGGAAACTATATTTTCGAGCCGTTTGGGGTTGAAACTCTGGGGCCGTGGGGTCCGAGTGCTCATAGCCTGTTTAAGGAAATCTCGAAACGCTTAGTTGACGCTTCTCGTGACCCAAGGGCTGGCTTTTATCTTGGCCAGAGGCTAAGTGTTGCCATACAACGAGGCAATGCCGCCAGTCTTTTGGGCACATTACCGGCTGACAGCGTTGAGGAGCAGTATTTCGATGCCTTTTTATAGTTAATTGTTAGTTTAGTTTATTTTATAGTTTTTAATTAAGTTGAATTATCTAAATAAAGTTTTCAAAATCCCGTAATGATAAAATAAAGAAAATTTAGTTTAAATTGTGTCTATGCTAACGAGAACTTTAAGAGCATAGACGGGCTGCGTATAATATACGTATATATAACTATTGCCGTCGCGCTGCGCTCTAGCAACCGGGCGGTATCAATATGTGAGTGCGATAGAGACAACTGCAGCTCAGAACGATTTTACCTATAAAAAACCTTGACCGATCGACGTTTCGTATTCTCCTGTTTTCTCCTCGAAACCTAAGCCAATTAAATTATATTTGGTATCAAAATTTAAAGGAAGAATAGATCTATGCCCCTATTACTTGTTTTTATTTTAAAAACTTTTCCATTTTCTTTGGTAGTCATTTGATTACGTAGGTAAAAACGGGGTATTTTTTTAGGTTTTTGGTAAGTCATATTTATTTTTGTAATAAATTTTTTGAAAAAAAAAAAATGACAGGGGCATGCCTTCAATAGACCTGGATTTTTATAAATAAAAACGATTACTCTAGAGGCATTATCCAGGAAGAGAATAGGGGAATACATTTGTATGGAAAAATGCAGCCCGTCTATGCTCTTAATAGGTTTAACAAACAATACAATTTCAAACATTATTGCCACTATGATGCGCTAAGCGGTCCGCTTTGTTAGTTTTGTTACGCAGGACATCATATGGCTGCAGCGACGAGTATCAATGAAATGTATTCTCGGAATACCGCCGCTTTCAAAGCGAAATATGATATTGCAAATTAGATTAAATGCAGGTGTTTCGTAATTATACTGAAAGGTAATAAATTAAATCAGTTTTAATTCAGAATCACTATCACTACATAGTATAAACAATGCTTAGATCTTTAAAACTACGCAACAGATTTTGATGCGGGTTTTTTTAATAAATTGAGTGATTCAAGAGGAAGGTTTTAATAATATCTTTTTTCCAATCGTGCGAAGCCGGGGCGGGTCACTATATTTATTACAACTAGTACCTATTAAAATTACAGAGCGTCAAATAATTCGTCCACATCGGTGTCAATAGGGAAAGTGCGCAGAAGTCTATCAGTATTGTCACGTCCGACGGCAATGTCGATCCTTTGCCAAAAAAATAAATCAGCTCTCTGATCATGTGAAGAGTCCACCAACTTCTTGGCGTTCGATATCCTGAAATACTAGATGAGCATTCGGACCTTGGCTCTAGTGTTTCAAGTTTTCAACCCCAAACGTATTAGTCAAGTTAAAAGATTTTTTATTTTATTTATTTCGGACAAAAATCAGAAAGGCGGCGTCCTAATTGGCAACGATCGAACGATGCGTTTTCGTCGCACTAAGAGATTAAACACACTAATTTCCCATTTAAAATATGTATTTTCGCTTAGAAACGATAGTTTTTAAACATTTCACTGTTTTCGTGCGATTACTTTTAAGATCTATTAGGACACACTAAAGAAGTTGTGCCAATTAGGACGCCGCCTAAAACATTACAATATTAACATTTAGTTTAGATACTTATAGGTAATAGTAAACAGACGCATCACCCACAATTGTCCACCGGAATCATATCGGATTTAAAGAAATAAGGAAGGAAAGAAAAAGATGACTTCATTATCAGAGAATCTACATAGTTATTTAATATGAAGGACGGTATTTAAAATAGTTTTTTTTTTTAATTATAAAACTACGTTCTATTATTATCATTCCAAGTCAAAACGGCCTTATTCAGGAATACACTTGTTTGGTTTTTATAAAAAACGGAGTTGTTTTAAAGATAAATTATTTTGCTAAGTGACATATTTGGTAAACCTGATCCTCAGCTCGGGGCCCGTCTTGCCCCTCCGCGCCTACGCGGTTTAAACTACACTCTTTCGGCCTTATTAATAAAAAAAAGTTAAGCCTGCTTAAACTTACGCTTGGTTTATCTCGCATGCCGTCTCACTTCAAAAATATTCAAATGAAAGGGACGGCATGCGAGATAAACCAAGCGTAAGTTTAAGCAGGCTTAACTTTTTTTTATTAATAAGGGGGTTTGGGTATGGCAGACAAGACTATCTATCTTATATGTAGAATCAAAATATTAGCAGTTTATTCGGAATACTGGTAATCGGAACGTCGTTTTTCGGATAGACATCTCGTCGGGCACTTGACTCTTCAGACTTATGAACATCGGAAAAGAAGCAAATCGCATTTATGAATTTCGGTAAAATATACTTCGTGATTTTGAATAATAGTTAGTGATTATAATTTTTAGGATGACTTTCGGAATTCGAACATTGGAATATTGAAATTCGGAATAAAATATTTCGGAGTACTTGGGTGTTGCCATTCGGAATACTGGAAATCGGAATGCCGTTTTTCGGACAGACATCTCATCTGGCACTTGACCCTTCGGACATATGAACATCGGAAAACAAACAAATCGCATTTATGAATTTCGGTAAAATAAACTTCGTGATTTTGAATAAAAGAGATTATAAATTTTAGGTATTATGACTTTCGGACTTTTGAACATCGGAATATTGAAGTTCGGAATAAAATATTTCGGAGTATTTGGGTGTTCCCCAAATAAATGAAGTATAATTTATTTATTTTTTGTTAACTGTAGGTACCTATTCTATGCTACTTTATGGTGTTTAGTCATTTTAAAAACGCTCAGGCTCTTTGTGAACTACGACGCGCGACGTTATTGTTTTTAAGCTATTGCATAGCTTCTATCGCGGGCCTTGAGCGTGAAGAGCGAATCCAGAAATTCCGTAACGAAAATATTAAGTAATCAACCAGGTTGCTATGGTTACGGAAAATAACAAGGTTGTCAACTGAGGTTGTCAAATTAAATAATTTATAACCTCACGTGTAAAGGTGTAAAGTTTTTCTGTTTTGTCTCTCTGCTTTCTCCTTCTAAAATATTCTTACTCGTATAATTTGTGTACACACGGCTACACAAAACCAGTATAATCTGATCGTTCATTGTGCGAAAAGATCTAGTAAAGTGAGGCCAAGATTAACTGGTTTTGTATAGCTTGATGTGTAGCCGTGTGTACAAAGTGTTTTAAATATGAATAAACAAAGTGCATTTATTAATGAAGAAAGTCACGAAAAAATAGTGAAAGATAATGAGTGAGTACTCTATAAACATTCATTTTATTATTATTACGCATCTATCATACGTTTTATTGGTTTTTGCATTACTATTCTGCGAAACGGTCTTAGAAAACGATTCGTTTTCTTATAAAATATCTAAAATAAAATAAATAATTTTCATATTTTTCAATGTTATGACACTTACGTCAGGTTGACAAGCAGCAAGCTGTCAATACTTTTTCTTAAAAAAAAATGGTTTATACCTAAAAGTCATTGATCCACGCACATTTTCTGTGATAAGCGCAAGGGTTGCGTTGCAAGACTTTAGCGAAATATTTGGTATGGTTCGGTCTGTTATTTAATAGTGTTTTTATTTGTTAATATTTTTATTAGTATCATGTAAGCATGCCCTACTGCGGGTTTCAATATAAAAATAGTATACCAACGGTATCGGGAACAGGGTCCAAGCTACCGGCGGCCGTCAAGGCTCCAGAGAGAGGAACCTCCTAACAATACGAGCTGAGTCCTAAGTACATTTTTGTACACAACTACTTTTTTAATATTATATTCTTATCATATTTAAAGACGGACATGAAAGACTGCCTTATGTTTTACCTCCCTTTTATCTTCGTGAGTTTCTTAGATGGCAAATCCTAAATTCTGAAGGCTATATAATGGCTTTAAAAGTACCTATAACAAAGCCGAAAGGCACTGGTATTCCCGTCATTGCAATATTCTCTTCGTTCTAGCACAATATAAATATGGACAGTACGACAGTACGGAAACTGCCCACAAACGCTCTAATCCGCACACTCACACAAACATGCGCATCGATAGGGCCAGCTAGCTATAAGCTAACTTCGCAGTGACCGCAGTGCTCTCAGTTGTGCGTGCCGCGCCGAGACGAGTGGTTAGTTTACGTAAGGCCTCAGCCTCGAATTTTGCGGGCAGCGGGGCGGCGGCGGCGGCGGCGCGGGAGCGGCAGGATCTTACGCGTACAATCAAATGAACCGGTTCTCGAAAACAGCGGCGCGGGGGCGGGCAACGAGCGGTGCACTCCATACAAACCGCGCCGCCGCCGCCGCTGCCCCGCTGCCCGCAAAATTCGAGGCTGAGGCCTAAAAGTTTTTTTTTTGAAATATCCTCCAATCTTTTTTAAAATGCCGGGAACGTATTGCGCGGTATACGGGTGTTTGAACTCGGCTTCATCAAAACCAGAGATATCGTATTTTAAACTTTCTACTAATTTTGAAAGGTAAGAATGATTTATTGTTATCGAATTATACCTATTATGTCTGTCGCCGCGAGAATGTCTTTCTGCTAAGATCATTGTTTAATTTCATTTTTTTTTTTTTTTTTTAAACGTTGCCCCACACTAGGAATTTCTCCTGTATCGTGGGTGCGTTCACAAACATTTAAACTCACATACACAAATACCCAGACCCGGAACAACTATCTGTAGTTCTTACAAATATTTGTTACAAATATTTGCATTACCAGCTTATAATATTGATGTACCTGCCTTCTCTGAGATCTTAGTACAATCATTACAAAGGTCGAAAGTGAGCGACAGTGCCATCTATTGACTCACCATTGAACCACCACAAAGATGGAATGTAATTAAATGCTCCTTAGCTCGAATAGTAATTTATTAGACAGAAGTCTCTAACTAAGAACTATAGTTAAAATTAAGATAAGCTAATGTTTTATGAATATTGGGATTTTAACGATTGCCACACTTGAAATTAGGCTGTCTATGAGACGTTAGTGCACAATGTTGTGAAGATGGCGGCGAATACGATTGTAATGGTCAATAACTCAATTTATAATCTGAAACTACAACTAAACCAGTTTCTATAGGTAATTATAAACTAAAAAGTCATAAGATCATTTTAAAGAGCCATTCGTGTTCAGCAATTAGTAGAAAACCCATTGTCTGATTTAAATCCTTAATCAACCGGAAATGGTTTAGTAACATTTTGTTGTAAAAAGGAATGAACCTATTAATTAGACATTAACGTTTAATTACGCCTTTACATTAATATTGGTATTGTTTTATTGTTAAATAATTAATAGAATCAATTGTGAAGTATTTTAGTAGGGATTGTTAGTTTTAACTAATTAGGTCATTAATTACTATACTGGTTTTGTGGTACTTCCGCTGGAGACTACAGACGCATGCGACGAAAAGTTGAGTTGCTCGTTATGGCGCGTTTAGCAAGTAATTGCAATACTAAGTTAACGAAAGTGGTTTTGATGTGAATGTTAATTAGTGCAAATGAGAATTGTAACATGATTCAAAACAGTGTATAAGGAGTTTCTTTGCTTATTCTTCTCCTAAAAGACCAACAATTCATCTGAATGGGCGGCTCGAACTAAAGTTTATTAAGTGCCTGTAAATGGACTCATGTAAATAAACGTTTGGTGTTTGAGTCAAGTATTGTGTGTGATTTCAACCAATGTTTCAAGATTACCCATTTACCCATCTGCCACGAAGAGGAATCTATGGCGAAGATAACATGGCGGAGCCCATTGATATTTAGAAACAGCGTCCCTCCAGAGGGTTTCCCGCCGTTTTATCAGAAGTGGGATAGCCCCCGCGATCCCCTTCAGCCCGCACCGCTAGACATCCAGAACAAGGAACTGCTTCTGTGACCATGGCCGACGGCGTGCTGAAGGAATTTTTCGCCAAAATGGTCACCATGATGCGTTCTATGAGTGAACGGATTACTACCCCGCAACAACGGCCAAGAGTCAAGATCACTGAAATATTTATCCCGTCTTACGATCCGGATGGAAACATTGGCGTACGTGAATGGTGTGATCATATAACGACGGCATCCAATCAAAATGACAAACATACAGGACAACACAGAATGACCGAAGTAGCAGAACAAATAAACATGGACACTCTGAAAGCATAATTATCAATAAATGATTTGCGGGATGAATCATCAAACCCGGGAAGTATTTTGTTTTATTAATTTTAGTAACTTATAAACTGTAGATATTTACAGCTAACAATATTTTACATCACACACTGGCAAGGTTCTCATGCCTCCTTAAATTGACACCGGTGGAAATGAAATACACACATCAAAAGTGTCTAGGGATCAACATATATTTTTGCAATAACTTTTCTCCTGATTGATATTAATTAAAATTTTCTTTAAGGATTCATCAAATAAAGTGTTTTCGTTTGTCACAGTATCGATAAACCAAGTCACCTTTGCATTAATTAAGAAATTTGCCATTTTCCTAATAAAGGGATTTTTGACATTTGAACCACTAACATTAAAGTTCGAAAAAAAGACAAATAACAGTTTTCTTTAAAATTTTATTGGGTAACTTAAACAATTAATAATCCGTGTTTCTACCGCGAACACTAACAACACAAGAACATCGGTTTGGCATACTCAAAATGAGTTCATCCAAATCACGCTGTGGAATGGCCGCCCATGTTCGTTGCAACAACAAAAAAAGGTCTTCTTGCGACTGGATACCCTCCATATTCGGCAGAGCTCTTCTCTGTAGCATATCCCATGCATGCACAAGGAACTGCTTCTGTGACCATGGCCGACGGCGTGCTGAAGGAATTTTTCGCCAAAATGGTCACCATGATGCGTTCTATGAGTGAACGGATTACTACCCCGCAACAACGGCCAAGAGTCAAGATCACTGAAATATTTATCCCGTCTTACGATCCGGATGGAAACATTGGCGTACGTGAATGGTGTGATCATATAACGACGGCATCCAATCAAAATGACAAACATACAGGACAACACAGAATGACCGAAGTAGCAGAACAAATAAACATGGACACTCTGAAAGCATAATTATCAATAAATGATTTGCGGGATGAATCATCAAACCCGGGAAGTATTTTGTTTTATTAATTTTAGTAACTTATAAACTGTAGATATTTACAGCTAACAATATTTTACATCACACACTGGCAAGGTTCTCATGCCTCCTTAAATTGACACCGGTGGAAATGAAATACACACATCAAAAGTGTCTAGGGATCAACATATATTTTTGCAATAACTTTTCTCCTGATTGATATTAATTAAAATTTTCTTTAAGGATTCATCAAATAAAGTGTTTTCGTTTGTCACAGTATCGATAAACCAAGTCACCTTTGCATTAATTAAGAAATTTGCCATTTTCCTAATAAAGGGATTTTTGACATTTGAACCACTAACATTAAAGTTCGAAAAAAAGACAAATAACAGTTTTCTTTAAAATTTTATTGGGTAACTTAAACAATTAATAATCCGTGTTTCTACCGCGAACACTAACAACACAAGAACATCGGTTTGGCATACTCAAAATGAGTTCATCCAAATCACGCTGTGGAATGGCCGCCCATGTTCGTTGCAACAACAAAAAAAGGTCTTCTTGCGACTGGATACCCTCCATATTCGGCAGAGCTCTTCTCTGTAGCATATCCCATGCATGCTCAATCGGGTTCAAGTCTGGCGACTGAGCAGGCCAGGGCAGGACATTCAAATCTTAACTCGAAGAGCTCCAACAATAACCGCCATGATGTTAGCCGTGAGGCTTCATCACTCTTCAGGGAACTTAATTAGCGACCAAACAGTCAGAAACCGCTTGCATGAAGTGAACCTTCATTCCCGAAGACCGCTACGGGTACCACCTATAGCAATGCACAATCGTAGGATTCGATATCAATGGGCTCTTGAACACAGAAATTGGGCAGAAGAACAATGGCGTTTCGTGTGCTTTTCTGATGAGTCTCGTTTTGGTATGAGACCGGATACAAGACGTATACGACACTGGAGAACCACTGGACGCCAACAGCGATTAAAATCCTGCCAGGAAGTCCATCCTTATAGTGGTGGAACCATCATGGTATGGGCGGGTATTTGGATCGGCGGAAGAACTGAGTTGATTTGGATCAGAGGCAACCTCAACGCTCAAATTTATGCTGAGACGATTGTATCAGACGTCATCGTTCCTCTACAAGTGCAAATCGGTCCCTTATTTCAGTTAATGCATGATAATGCACGACCGCACACCGCAAGAGTTGTAAGACAGACTCTCGCCGCAGCTAACATCAATGTCCTGCCCTGCCCGATTGAGCATGCATGGGATATGCTACAGAGAAGAGCTCTGCCGAATATGGAGGGTATCCAGTCGCAAGAAGACCTTTTTTTGTTGTTGCAACGAACATGGGCGGCCATTCCACAGCGTGATTTGGATGAACTCATTTTGAGTATGCCAAACCGATGTTCTTGTGTTGGTAGTGTTCGCGGTAGAAACACGGATTATTAATTGTTTAAGTTACCCAATAAAATTTTAAAGAAAACTGTTATTTCAGTCTTTTTTTCGAACTTTAATGTTAGTGGTTCAAATGTCAAAAACCCCTTTATTAGGAAATTGGCAAATTTCTTTATTAATGCAAAGGTGACTTGGTTTATCGTTACTGTGACAAACGAAAACACTTTATTTGATGAATCCATAAAGAAAATTTTAATTAATATCAATCAGGAGAAAAGTTATTGCAAAAATATATGTTGATCCCTAGACACTTTTGATGTGTGTATTAAGAAATCCTTTCACTTCTTTTAATTAGGTCATTACCCGTTCAATGTTATTATTAAAATATGAACCAGTAATGTGTCACAAACAGATCTCATGAATCAAATGATAGTTACTTGCATTAATTAATTAACTAACATTAATTAATTAACTAAGTATCAACTAGTATTAAATCGTGTTGTGTCATTCAATAGAAATAATTCTTATTAGCAGTGGCGTGCGCTCTATTAAGGCTCTTAGGCTTAGCCTACCTTACCAACTGAGCATTTCTTATAACTAATTAACCATGTAATAAAATAACACCATGTACAAAATAATAATAAAAAAGTTCAAACTCCTGTTAAAATACTTAGAGCAATTTTTCGCGTACGAATCTTTTAGTTACAGGCTTGCTTAGGCTAGCATTCGACTAGCCTAAAACCCATTCATAATTTTACGCACACAGCGTCACATCGGAGAATGATCGGTGCATATTTTCGTGTATATGAACCGCACACATGCATGCCAGCTCCTGCGAGTGGAGGCGGCCTGTGATTGGCTGCAACAACACAAGGCTACGATTGGATGCGTCATGCGGCCATCTTTAGCCCGCGAACTCCGGCGCGAAGTTCAAATTTGTTTTTTTTTTTTACGTTTTTTGCAATTTGCAGGCCAGTGCTAGCTTGAATACTGACTACATACGTCTTACAGCCGCGAATCATATTTTAATAATCAACATACAACCTAGCACGGGCCTGCAAATTGCAAAAATGTAAGGAAATTTAGAAATTTGAATTTCGCGCTTAGCGGTGTTCGCTCTTCCGTCCACAGATAGAGTGCAGCACTGCCAACACATTTCTCATTGATCGTTTTCGTATAATCCTGCAAAATTTTGTTGACCGCTGTTGTGAACAAACTCGATATGAAAATTATGCAATTTTATTTGGTAGTATTTTGCTATCGGCAAATTAGAAATTATATTTTACGCGAGGAAGCCATTATTATTTATTGTTTCATTGTTGTTTTATAGCGCGATTTGTTTTGAAACCGAAAACGTACAGATATTGTCAGTATTAGATAACATTATTAACAGTAGTGTAGGTAAATATTAGCTTTGTTGTGTATTATTTGTTTATTCCCACAAATAATAACAAAGTGAAGTTTGTGCTGTTAATGTGTGTTTGCTAGATGATAAAGGTAATAAGTTTTCTCAATGATATTATCGTATAATAATGTAATGATAAGGTGCAAATTGTATCTAAAGGTAGATGTGTGAAAGCCACTTCGGATATTATCTTGCAAGTGACGTGTTTTGTACTTTTGTAACTATCACCCACTCACTTGGATGAGATATTTAAGGTGGCCGAATCTTTCTTCTGTTTGCATCGTTAGAAAATCATGAGTTGCACCCTTGAATAATGTGGTGAGTTTTTGAATTGTATTTAGGTACCTATAACTTTTACAGGCTTATTTATTTTTATAAATGTGACAATTTTTTTTTTGCTGTCAATATTTCGTGGCCTACCCACCGTGGGAGACCACTGCACGCCACTGCTTATTAGTAATCCCTCATACTCGACATTCCAGTGAGGGCAAGCTTTAGTGCTTTGTACAAACTTCTAAACATTTATTGGACAAAATGTTTTAAGATTCATTAAAATAAACAAAGTTGTCCGTCACGGGACAGGGTGCAGATGTGAATCTTTGTATTGTAATGAGTGTAATGACACATGATAAAATTAAATATTACAATAATTATTTCTTAAATCAATATCTATCAATCATATTTGCATCGGACCTTACTTCATCACTAATTGATTAGCTTAAACTTTAAATAGTAAATAAATAGATTAAAAATTGATCCACAATACACTTAATTTTATTGGGAAAACACAATTATCATCATCATCATCATCAGCCTATAATGTTCCCACTGCAGGGACTCGGGCCTCCTCTATAGGAGAGGGATGGGCTATAATCTGTCACGCGAGCCCAGTGCGGATTGGCAGATGTCACATGTCTTCGAATGTTTTGGTTCTAAGACATGCCGGTTTCCTCACGATGTTTTCCTTCACCGTTTTGGAAGCAATGGTGGTGAAATAAATTACACAAAGTAATGCGCCTGACTGGGTTCGAACCCACGACTCACTGTTCGTAAGTCGGGGCCCGCCACCACTGGGCCACCACTGCTCTCACACAAACACAATTATAGCGTCATATATTTCCTATTATCTATCAGAAGCCGTTGAGGCAACTGGTAAAGAACAAACACAGTAAATTATCTATCAGAAGCCGTGGAGGCGACTGATAACGAACACACACCACAAATGATCTATCAGAAGCCGTGGAGGCGACTGATAATGAACACACACAACAAATGATCTATCAGATGCCGTGGAGGTGACTGATAATGAACCAACAAAACAAATGAACTATCAGCAGCCGTGGAGGCAACTGATAAAATAATACTCTCATGTTATCCTGCTGGCTCCACGGCGTACTAAACGTCCAGAGCCTGGTTCCTTATATCCTGTCAAATCAAAGACTTCGTGCCTGTCACGGAGCAATGGTCCTAAACTCCTTATCCTTTAATCCTGTCAAATCAAAGACTTTGTGTCTATCACAGAGCGGTGTTCCTGATCCTATCCTTTTATCCTGTCAAATCCAAGACTTTGTGTCTATCACAGAGCATTACCTTCCCGTGAGAATGAACAAATAAAAACATACTACTCACACTACATTTACCAAATACTACTACTGTGTCTCCTTAACACAGGCTATTCTGTAGCCTAGCTAGGAGAACAGAGCTTCAACCACTTTATTGTAGACTACAACTTCTGTGTTACCTGTTGTTACCATTTAAGCTAAATGTTGTAAATCTACAATTTGTTTATGCGAAATAAATTATTATTATATTATTAAATACAAATCACATTTCATTCATTTCATTTCATTTATTCAATAACAATTTACATTGTATCTGAATGTGTTACAAAAAACAAAAGTAATTACAAAAAAAGAACATAAGAGACAGTAAAGTAAATAAATTAATAAAAACAAATTCCATCGCTATTCAAGTTAAATTATTAACAAAATCAAGGTCAACAAAACAAGAAATTAATCATTAACAAATATACCAATATTACCAGTTATGTGGAAGAATAGTTACACCAACAGTAACATAAAACAATGTTCAATTATAATTAATTTAAAAGAGAAAATTATAACTACAATTCAATCATTAAACCTATCATTAAATAATATTAATATTTAGACATGCCAAAACTTCATTAAAGTCAGCAATTAAAATCAAATTTCATAGAATCTGTTATGAAAACATGTCATTTAAAATAATAGATAATAGTCAATCCTTACAATAATCCATTTAGAGAACAATATCACAACTACCATTTTTAATTGATAAGTTGTCAAAATCATTTACTCATAGAAATATATATTCGTCATAACAGAAATTCATCAATGTCAAAAATCGAATTTAAATAATTAAAACATAACACATCAAATCCAAAAACATCACAAAATAATAAATAATCAAACATAATAATAAATAATTGAATATCGCATAAAGACTCAAATCATCAAAGACATTATTTTCATAGGTATCAAGATCAACTTACTATCTCATCAATATTGTAATAGTTTATAAGTAGTCATTTTAATCAATAGTAATAATAATTTACACAACATAATTTATACACAAACACATGTAGTAATAGCTTAACAAATAACATTACAAATTCAAAATTCATTGTAATCAAAAATAATAAATTTATATTTCATCAAATTTTATAATAGTAGGTGTTTATTAAAATTATAATTCTTCTACTGCATATAGACACTTATCCAAAAGGTAACTTTTTAGTTTTGTTTTGAAACCGCTACTGTAGACAGTACTTTTAATGTGTAAAGGCAATTTATTAAATAATGTTACTGACTGGTATCGTGGACTGTGTCTCACAATTCTTAGATTGTTTAAGATGCAATTCTTATTCTTCAAGTCCATTCTACGGGTGCTTTCCCTTATCTGCCGTTCCTCTACTGTCTCATAGTCATGCATGTTTTTGGCCATATTGCTTAAAAGTACCAGTACATAAAGACTTGGTACTGTAAGTATACCTAAATTAGTAAAGTGTTGCCGGCAACTTTCCCTTTGAGAGATGCGGACCATGGTACGAATTGCACGTTTTTGTAGTATGAAAGCTCTTCTACTGTTATATTCATAGCTATTTCCCCAGAAAAGTATGCTATATCTAATTTTTGACTCCACCAGCGCAAAATATACAACTTTTAGCTGTTCTATGCTGATTTCATTTCTCAGGGTTCGCAGAGCGTAACAAGCCGATGATACCGACGCATCAATAGCTTTTAATTCCGGTTTCCAGTTTAACAGTTGATCAATGCGTATACCCAAAAATTTTACTTCGACAGCGTTTTCAATTTCGACTTTATTTAATTCAACATTTAATTTATCTTTGTTACGGGCCGTAGTTTTAAATAACAATAATTGAGTCTTTTTACTATTGATCAGCAATTTATTTGCTGTGAACCACCAATGAAAAGCTTGTAGCGTAGCCTTCACCCTTTCTGTCAACTCTGCCATGTCATTTGCTGCCACTATAGCATTTGTGTCATCTGCGAAAATTACTAATTCAATGTCCGGTAAAATTGTATTTAGATAATTAATCAAATCATTAATAAATAATAAAAATAAAATAGGTCCTAAAATAGATCCCTGTGGAACACCCGTTGATATGCGCACAATTTTGGATTTATAGCTTTTCTTATAATTATTCTCAGTTTTGTCAATTTCAACGTACATCTGCCTGTTTTTTAAGTAGGATGAGAACAGTTTTAAAGCATTTCCCCGTATTCCGTAATGACTCATTTTAGTCAGAAGCAATTCATGGTCAATTGTGTCAAAAGCGGAACTTAAATCAAGGAAAATCCCTGCAACTTTCATTTTATTATTAATTTTACTTATCACATCATCTAGTAACGTATATATGGCGTCCGAAGTTCCAACACCCTTTTGATACCCAAATTGCCTTCTATTTAAAACACGATTTACACGTAGGTGTGCTAAGAGTCGAATTTTGAGTATCTTTTCAAATAATTTTGATAGAACCGGTAATAGAGAGATAGGTCTATAGTTTTTAGGATCAGATTTACTTCCCTTTTTATACACAGGTATTACTTTCGCCATTTTTAGTTGTTCTGGAAATACGGCATCTTTTATACATTTATTAAAAAAAATAGATAGAGGCTCGGCTAATATTTCAATGTGCTCCTTGAACACACAAATCGGAACTTCATCATACCCACAGGAATGTTTATTTTCCATTCTTTTAACTATGGTACACAATGGCTAAAGCTATCAATAATTTTATTTAAAACGAATTTAGTAGACAGTAGACCTATTACAAGGTTGCAAAGTCAAGTCATAGTAAGGTTAACAATTTAATGAGTATTGTTTTTGCTTGTACAACAATAATACACACATCAACACGGTCTAGGGATATTTCATACTCAATTAAATAACTCGAAAAGTACTGGCCGCATTGGAATCTTTAATACACCGATTTGTTTGTAATTTAGTTATTTAGCTCAGACTAATTCCAAATTCAAATTTTTGAAAATTCTTTTGTTTCGGTGGCATAAAAATGTCTTGATGTATAGGAGAGGGAATTTTCATTTGTGCGAAATTTAAAAAACAATACGAATTACGTTTAGTTACAGTTTTTTTTCATTTTTAAACGAAAGATAAAGTTAAAATTGAGGTATTGTAGCCATGCAACGCCGACATTTGACGAGGGCGGAGATGTTACGAGCTGTGGGAATGCTGGAAGCTGGATCTGTTCAGCGTAATGTTGCTGAGGCCATAGGGACCCATCAAAATGTAATTTCAAGATTGTGGACACGCTATCGTGCCACAGGTGAAGTAGCGGAGAGGCACCGGGGGCCAAGTCGCATCACTACCCCCAGACAAGACCAATTTTTACAAATTACTGCGCGAGCTCAACCAAATGCAACGGCGACTCAATTGGTCCAAAGGCTGCGAGTGGAACACCAAGTGCTTGTGAGTGACCAAACTGTAAGAAGGCGACTGCATGAAAGCAATCTATGCTCTCGTAGACCACTCCGGGTCCCACCTTTACGGAGAGGCAATCGTGGATGACGATTAGAATGGGTTCGGAACCACGTGGACTGGGGCCGTGAGCAATGGTCCAATGTGCTGTTCACGGATGAATCCAGGTTTGGCTTCCATCCAGATTCACGAAGGACGCGTGTTTGGCGAGTTCCTGGACGATGGAGCCGTCTCCAGAACCCTCAGGAAGTTCACCCATACCAAGGAGGAAGAATTATGGTTTGGGCAGGAATTCGTCTTGGAGGACGGACGGATCTCGTTTGGGTGCGGGGCAATATGACGGCAGAACTATACGTCCAACAGGTGCTGGGGCCCGTAATCTTGCCCCACAGAACACAATTGGGGCAAGATTTCCTGCTCATGCACGACAATGGCCGGGCACACACGGCGAGAACGGTAGCAGCTTGGTTACATACACATAATGTTCGGGCCTTAGACTGGCCTGCTCAATCGCCAGATCTAAATCCCATTGAGCATGCGTGGGATATGCTGCAAAGAAGAGCTCTGAAGGAAGTTCCTGAAAATTTGGCTACAGAAGATCAACTTTTTGCGCACCTCAGAAGGACATGGGACAATATTCCGCAGCAAGACATTGACAACCTTGTTCTGAGCATGCTGAATCGTTGCCAATGTGTTATGAACATCATGGGCGCTTTCTCAGACTACTAACTTCAAGTTTATAAACACAAATTAAATGATTTTTCTATTTTTTTCAGTTTTTACTCACAAATTAAAAGTTAATTCATATACGGTTTCCGTCTATGCTTCATTTTTTTTCCATAAAATCCTGAAATTTTAATCAGTACCTTAACCATTATTAAAAAATGGTAGATTATTAAATAACGTATATTTTAAATATATACATGTCATATAAATAATTAACACATTGATAATAATTCGCTTTTTTAAAAATATCCCTAGACCGTGTTGATGTGTGTATTATCTGTTTGCTGAAAAAGCAAACAGCTGATCAAACAATATCAATAAATTCAATTAATGTTGTTAAATAATTTTGACAACAATATTCTATTTAGCTAGTAGCTAATCAAACAATATTCTATTCAGCTAGTAGATGATCAAACAATTTCAATAAATTCAATTAATGTTGATGAATAATTTTGCCAACAATATTCTATTTAGCTAGTAGCTAATCAAGCAATATTCTTTTCAGCTAGTAGCTGATCAAACAATATTCTATACAGCTAGTAGCTGATCAAACAATATTCTATTCAGCTAGGAGCTGATCAAACAATATCAACAGACTCGATTCAATTAATGATGTTGAATAATTTTACTAACAATATTCTATTCAGCTAGTAGCTGATCAAACAATATTCTATTCATGTAGTAGCTGATCAAACAATATTCTATATAGCTAGTAGCTGAACCAACAATATTCTATTCAGCTAGTAGCTGATCAAATAGTATCAATAAACTCAATTAAATTAATGTTGTTGAATAATTTTGCCAACAATATTGTAATCAGCTAGTAGCTGATCAAACAATATCAATCAACTCAATTCAATTAATGTAATTGAATCATTTAGGCAACAATTGCTCATTAAAGCATCCATAAACTAAAATAAAAATTGCAAAAAGCTTTGTCTGTATCTGTGCATGTATGCCTAGCAAGGTGATACAAAAAACCATTGACTGTCAGATCTATGACAAGGTTTCTATATTGAATGAACCTTCCTGTTACCAAATCCTACTATACAATGAACATTGTAGGATAATAAAAGCAACAATAATCAGCCGACAAAATGTATCTCCACTATTTCAGATAATAATAATCCTTCCAAGCCGGTTTCGGCTACGGCGACCGCATCATCGTCATCCTACTGGCGTCGTACTGGCGCTAAGATCATTGTTTTATCTCAATACCAGCTTATAATATTGATGTTCCTGCCATCTCTGAGATCTTAGTACAATCATTACAAAGGTCGAAAGTGAGCGACAGTGCCATCTGTTGACTCACCATTGAACCCCCACATAGATGGAATGTAATTAAATGCTCCATAACTCGAATAGTAATTTATTAAACAGAAGTCTCTAACTAAGAACTATATTTAAAATTAAGATAAGTAATGAGATCATACTGAATTCGTGAACTTATTTGTAAATCGTTGTTTAAGTTTTGAGAGTATTTAAGAGCGCTATTACAAACTCGAGTAACTTCGAAACGAGCGGCGACTGACGGTTCTTGCGCCTGTGTGCGTGATGTACGCTTCTTCATACACACACGTGCAGAGGCAGAGGTGCGTAACACGTTTCACTACGGTTTACTTAGAATTGAATTGGGAAAAAATACAAGTTATGGAATGTTTTATTTTATGTGTGTGATAATGAAATACAAATATAAGTAACATAGAAAATTTTTAGTTTTCCATCATGGGTGTCGGTTATATGGTTTTCGGGGTCGCTGATTACGAAAATGAGGTCAAAATGAAAATCCAAGATGGCGCCGACGAAAATTTTTGGTTTTTCCGTCATGGGTGTCGTTTTCATGGTTTTTGGGGTCGCTGATTACGAAAATGAGGTCGAAATGAAAATCCAAGATGGCGCCGACAAAATTTTTTGTTTTTCCGTCATGGGTGTCGCTTTCATGGTTTTTGGGGTCGCTGATTACGAAAATGAGGTCAAAATGAAAATCAAAGATGGCACTGACAAAATTTTTTGTTTTTCCGTCATGGGTGTCGCTTTCATGGTTTTTGGGGTCGCTGATTACGAAAATGAGGTCAAAATGAAAATCAAAGATGGCACCGACAAAATTTTTTGTTTTTCCGTCATGGGTATCGTTTTCATGGTTTTTGGGGTCGCTGATTACGAAAATGAGGTCAAAATAAAAATCCAAGATGGCGCCGACAAAAATTTTTGTTTTTCCGTCATGGGTATCGTTTTCATGGTTTTTGGTATCGCTGATTACGAAAATGAGCTCAAAATTTAAATCCAAAATGGCGCCGACAAAAATTTATGTTTTTTTCATGGGTATCGTTTTCATGGTTTTTTGGGTCGCTGATTACGAAAATGAGGTCAAAATAAAAATCAAAGATGGCACTGACAAAATTTTTTGTTTTTCCGTCATGGGTGTCGCTTTCATGGTTTTTGGGGTCGCTGATTACGAAAATGAGGTCAAAATGAAAATCAAAGATGGCACCGACAAAATTTTTTGTTTTTCCGTCATGGGTATCGTTTTCATGGTTTTTGGGGTCGCTGATTACGAAAATGAGGTCAAAATAAAAATCCAAGATGGCGCCGACAAAAATTTTTGTTTTTCCGTCATGGGTATCGTTTTCATGGTTTTTGGTATCGCTGATTACGAAAATGAGCTCAAAATTTAAATCCAAAATGGCGCCGACAAAAATTTATGTTTTTTTCATGGGTATCGTTTTCATGGTTTTTTGGGTCGCTGATTACGAAAATGAGGTCAAAATAAAAATCCAAGATGGCGCCGACAAAAAGTTGTTTTTTCTGTCATGGGTGTCGTTTTCATGGTTTTTGGGGTCGCTGATTACGAAAATGAGGTCAAAATGAAAATCCAAGATGGCGCCGACGAAATTTTTTGGTTTTTCAGTCATGGGTGTCGTTTTCATGGTTTTTGGGGTCGCTGATTACGAAAATGAGGTCAGTGGGTCGTCATAGGGGCGGATTTTTAGGAGTTGGAGTATACGCTTAGGGGCACTATGAGCAGCAAAAAAATCAGAAAAAAAAGTTTTAGTTTAAAATAATTTTCGGGACTAATTAATAAATAAAAATAATTTTCGTTTTTTTTTTTTTCAAAAATGCCTCGTTTTTTTTTTGTTTCGTGTTGACCTTGACCATAGAAATTATTTAGGTTTTGCAAACCATGGTCCTACGACAAACCGTTTCAGAGTTATGGTCCTACGAATTTTACTTCGTTTCATCTAGAATGCTCTATATTTCCAGGATGGTAGCTCGGATGAAAACTTTTTCAGGAAAAGAATTGTTGTTCTAGTCGACAACTATGAGATGATATAAAAAAACCGCGACAAAGTGAGAGAAAATGAAAAATTTAAAAAATTTCCTTAGGGGCACAGAATTTAGTAAAATTTTCAGAAGTTTTTTTTTTTCAGGATTTCGGCTATTTTTATCGCAGCATCTTATTAACCTGGTCCATAGAAACCATTTAAGCTCCGAGACACATTATGGTCCTACGAGTTACGACGCACCGTTTCCGAGTTATGGTCCTACGAATTTTTCTTCGTTTTATCTAGAACGCTATATATTTCCAAAACGGTGCGTCGTAGGACCATGTGTCTCGTGTGTCAAGGTGAAAGAACGACCGACAGAAAAATTTTGCAAATATTTCTTTTCTCTCTCTTTGTCGCGGTTTTTTACACCATCTCATAGGTTTTGACTAGAGCAACAATTCTTTTCCCGAAAAGGTTTTCATCCGAGCTACCATTTTGGAAATATAGAGCGTTCTAGATAAAACGAAGTAAAATTCGTAGGACCATAACTCGGAAACGGTGCGTCGTAGGACCATGTGTCTCCGAACTTAATGGACCAGGTTAACAAGATCCTGCAATAAAAATAGCCGAAATCTTGAAAAAAAAAAACGTCTGAAAATTTTACTGTTGTGCCCCGAAAAATTTTGCAAATATTTCTTTTCTCTCTCTTTGTCGCGTTTTTTTTACACCATCTCATAGTTTTTAACTAGAGCAACAATTCTTTTCCAAAAAAGGTTTTCGTCCGAGCTACCATTTTGGAAATATAGAGCATTCTAGATGAAACGAAGTAAAATTCGTAGAACCGAAACTCTGAAACGGTGCGTCGTAGGACCATGGTTCTCAGAACCTAAATAATTTCTATGGTCAAGGTCAACACGAAACAAAAAAAAAATGAGGCATTTTTGAAAAAAAAAAGAAAAACAGGAGAATTTAGTCCCGAAATTTTTTTTTTAACAATTTTTTTTTTGTGTTTTCTTTGCTGCTCATAGTGCCCCTAAGCGTATACTCCAACTCCTAAAAATCCGCCCCTATGACGACCCACTGACCTCATTTTGACCTTATTTTCGTAATCAGCTACACCAAAAACCATGAAAGCGACGCCTATGACGGAAAAACCTAAAATTTTCCTAGCCGCCATCTTGGATTTTAATTTTGAGCTCATTTTCGTAATCAGCGACCCCGAAAACCATGAAAACGACACCCATGACGAAAAAAACAAAAATTTTTGTCGGCGCCATCTTGGATTTTCATTTCGACCTCATTTTCGTAATCAGCGACCCCAAAAACCATGAAAACGACACCCATGACGAAAAATCCAAAAATTTTCGTCAGCGCCATCTTGGATTTTCATTTCGACCTCATTTTCGTAATCAGCGACCCCAAAAACCATGAAAACGACACCCATGACGAAAAATCCAAAAATTTTTGTCGGCGCCATCTTGGATTTTCATTTCGACCTCATTTTCGTAATCAGCGACCCCAAAAACCATGAAAACGACACCCATGACGAAAAATCCAAAAATTTTCGTCAGCGCCATCTTGGATTTTTATTTTGACCTCATTTTCGTAATCAGCGACCCCAAAAACCATCAAAACGACACCCATGACGGAAACACCTAAAATTTTCCCAGCCGCCTTCTTGGATTTGTTTTTTCTCGAAAGATTCATAAAAGTGAATATTTCAATGCATCATTCGAAAGATTCCCCATTATTTCTAAAATAAAGATTTCTATGATTTTTTATCGACTAGTAAAGTATCATTTACGAATAAACTTTATAGTAAGGTTGCGCAAAGCGTTCCTTTCCAACATAGAACATGACTACAATTTTATTTTATCATAATAAATTACAAGAATACTTACGTGTAGACTGTTGACAACCTCTGGTCTACCTGTATTCGTATACGTAACTCACACTAATGCGCGCGGGAGCGCGAGCGACATAGGTCCGTCCTCCACGAGCCCTCAGGCGTTACTGAGCGTATGGCGGCCGTACATCTAGTAATAAGGCATTATTTTGGAAAATCGTAATAAAAAAATGAGCTGGCGTAAAATTCCAAAAAAATATAATTAGGGAAGGTAAAGTGTTGTACTATAAGTATGTCTATTTTTTTTTTGTTAATTTTGTCTTTATCCTATGTTTAAACCATATTTAAAACGCATAAATTTTAGCTCAGTATTGCTTTTGAATATCCTTTTTTTTTGCTGCGATTCCATTTATATCTCAATTCTAATCAGGACAAAAACTTCAGGACTATATAACCAGTATTTTGACATTTTTTTCAGATTTTTCTGTGTAGCCAGTTTGTCACAAGTAGCAGGGAAAAACCAGATGTTTTACGTTTGCTCGAAATTGGGTGTCGGAAAATTGCTATTTCTCGAAATATTAACATTCAAAACGAAATTCTAATCAGGACATAAACTAAAACAAAGTCAGATTTATAATTTTTCATTGAAATATTATGCCTTTATCTATAAATAAGACGTGTCCAGGACTTGTAAAAGTACGTATTTTCGGCAAATCGCCCAAAGTTTGTGACAACGCTCTTAAAGCTGTTATTGGTAACAAAAAGTAAATCCAAGATGGCGGCTGCAATAATAATTATGAATTGTTTTGATACGGGTGTCGTTTTTATGGTTTTCCGAGAGGTGTCAAAATGTAAATCCAAGATGGCGGCTGCAATAAATTATCAACTTTTTGGTCATGGGTGTCGTTTTCATGGTTTTTGAGGGTGTTGAAGCCGATAGTGCTGCCAAAAAGTAAATCCAAGATGGCAGCTGAAAATTATTGACTTTTTCGTCATGGGTGTCGTTTTCATTGTTTTCGAGGGTGTTGATTTGTTGAAGCTGATAGTGCTGTCGAAATGTGAATTCAAGATGGCGGCTGAAAATGATTGACTTTTTCGTCATGGGTGTCGTTTTCATGGTTTTCGAGGGTGTTGAAGCTGATAGTGCTGTCAAAATGTAAATACAAGATGGCGCCTAAAATTATTGACTTTTTCGTCATGGGTGTCGTTTTCATGGTTTTTGGGGGTGTTGAAAAATTTATAGTTTTGATATTTTATTGTTTTAGTAGTCTTAAGTACTTATACTAATTGATTTAGAGTTCCTAAATGGCTGTTTAATGGCTGGTTATTTGATTTTAAAATTGATTTTCTCTATTGTTGAGTGATTATTTATGTATAATTTGAGTTAAAACATATGGATAATGCTTCCGAGTACAAAAAGTAACGTAGTTATTAATTAATTATTGTCTTATTTCTCCAATATATCCCATAGGTCTTTTCGATTACGCGCGACCGCTACCGTTACACAAACAACCGCGCGCCTGCTTGAAGGTTAAATATACAATTTAAAAAGGTTAGAATTAAGTTAGTTATTTCAATTCGATTCATTGATCACAACAGAATAAAAATATTTGATTAAAAAAAAAACAATATCGTCAACATTAAAAGGGACAACGGCTTCAATGGAGCGTAGGTAATTATCGCATCAACTAGGCTTAGTTTCGGTACTGTCCATATTTATACTGTGGTTCTAGCTAGAGCGTACCTGGGAATCTTCGAGTTACTGAGATAATTCAAAAACATTTAAGTAATTAATGTTGGCTAAACCTACTTTGCTTAATCTTAATTCTGAAAGATTATGTGCGAGTGAAGCGTCTCGCTTGTTTACATTAAAAACTATTGTTATAAAATTCATGATTTTTTTATTAGTGAAAAATCAAGAGCAACTTCTAATGGTAGATGTATGTTGATAAATAAATAAATACATTTTCTTTTTTTAGGGCTATTCATGTATGGTCATGGGGATTCCTCATGTCTGTCTGTCCGTCGTATGTCTCAGCCACTATATTGGAAAACTATTGAAGACTACATAGTTGAAACTTGGTAGGTAGATGTATTCTGTGGACCGATTTGCGACTTTTATAAAAAAAAAAATAGATTAAGTAATACATGACACTGAAACAAAAAATAAAATCAGCAGACATATCTGTGTAGGGTGTCTATAGACAGGTCTTTAAAACTGACATAAAGGTTTCTAAAACCATTTTTTCTCAAATCAATCGTTTATAAGTGTCTTTACACTGTCAAACTCACGGTCAAACTAGTAAAATGTCCTGTGTATGTGTGCCTCTAATTTTTAAACTAAAAAAAATCAAAAAAAAATATGCTGTAGATCGCAATGAAAACTTTCAACCAAAATTGTTGTGAACGAGATATAGTTAGTAGTTTTTGAGATAGAGCACATTTTAAAAAACCGTATAATATACAACTTTGTCTTACACCTTAAACAATATTTACAGCTGTTAATATCTCCGTTTTGAAAGCGGAGACGAGCAGAGTAAATAATAAATATTTAAATATTAAATATTTCAGTACGCCGAAATATTTGCGGTGCACTATGGAAAATGGTAAAACAACGACTGAATAAAAATGGTTTTGACCCAGGCCGCTACTTTTTTTAATTTATTTAATACTTTAGGGACCAAATTCAACTTTACAATGTTAAACTTTATAGGAATGGATATATTGTATTACTGTAAACCTCATTTTCTGAAGATTTTGGGCAACTAAAATAAATACAATATTATTATAACATTTACGTTAAAATAATTGCAAATTATTATGTAAACGTAAATGTAAACTATGTAATGTAACGAAGCTAATTCTTATTTTAGTTACGAATGTAAAACGGATTAACATCATCAATTTAAACAATCGCTCAAATTCCTGAAAATGAGCCCATTAAAAGCTCACAGACTACAACCGTTTTATAAAATTGCAGGAACTGCGACCTTATTTCTCGCGAGGCCTCGGCCTGCCGTGGCCTGTTTCCTCTACTGCCTGATTCTTATGTTGTCAACACTATCGTTTGTATGGTATGTAAGAATAATCTGCTTCTGAAGTCGGTGGCATAAAAACGTAATCAAACAAGCAAATGTTTGTTTGATTACTTTTTTTATAAGCACCGATTTCAGAAGCTGATTTTTCTTCTGAAGTTTATTTTTCACATTTTGGTGTTTTTGAAGTCGGTTGTTTTTGATTTGAAAAAAAGATTTTTATAAAACAGTTCAACAGTACTTAAATCAGACTAAATAAGTCTAAATTAGAAGTCGAGCCATAATAATTATTGTTAGGTTTCTCGTTTTTTATTTCAGTATTTGTTAAAAAGTTCAATTTTTATTTCATTTTCTTTGTATACCTAAACATTTTCGAAATCAAGAAGTTATTACTTAGTTAGTTTTTTAGATAATATTTTGTACCCTATCACAATGTTGTCCTATTTAACCCAAAACTAGATTGGTAAAGAATGCCTTATGTTATTAAGTCGACCTATGTACCACTACTATACACGTAGCTTAAATAAATAAAATTACTAAAAAAAAAAATAGAAGTTTTGTTAAAGATTTTGTAACTATTTTGCACCTACATAAGTTTCTCAGTATCCATCCAATCTTGTGTATTGAAAAGTCATAAATGTATTTTCCGTTTATAGACTTCACAATACCCTTCGTCACATCCGTTTAGATTTTCATATTCAAATATATTCCCGTATTCATAAAATTGCGAGCGGACTATTTAAATGACGTTTATAAGCTGCTATCGCTGACCACAAAAACAGCCGTTATTTACCGTCCACAACCAAATTAAATAATTACCGAACGTGCCAAAGGAATTTCACGACGGAATGCAAACCCCGAAATTGACGTGATATTGAAATACTTTATCGGCCGTCGCTCACCAATAAACCACCTTTTAACATACCAATACCAACTGCATGTGGAATGAAAATCGAAGAGCAACCGAAGGGACGAAAACCGCAGACGAGTTTGATTTTATGAAATATTTTGTTCAGGTACACTCAGCTAGGGTTGCCAGGTCGCCAAACATAAAAACCGGACAGACCAGCCAGTCTGGCTGATTATTTGGGTAAAAAGGCCGAACACCCTATATTAAGGAGGATTTTGTGTCTCAGTATTATTAATTATGTACGGCAAAAAAAAAAAACAAGTTTTTTTATTATTACCATAAATCTTGTTAATTTCATATTTTTCTCGAAATTTAACAAGCCTAACAAAAGCCGGACCCCGTTTATTTTGACCGGACACGCAATCAAAAAGCCAAACTATGTCCGGATTTATCCGGACTATTCCGGACGCCTGGCAGTGGCAACTATATACACACAGCGGAAGGACAGTGAAAGGCGAAGGCGGGATAAACGCAAATAATACCAAAGGAACTTTGCTTTGGCATGATACGCTAGGCATCACTGTAAAGGCCCATTCACACAGATAGCAGTGGTAGTGGTTAACTGGTGGAAAATGCCTTGAAGGTACATGAAGTTTAAAAAAAGTCGCTAGAACTCACAACACATTGTGTTCTGAATTCAAAATTCCCCTCGTAAAGATTAAATAATTTCTCTTCGTGTAAATCACAATAAAACTAACCGTGGCGCAGATTCGTTTGCGTAGGTACTAAGTAACTGAAGAAAGACAAGGCTTAAGTCAAGACTGACCCAGAGATATTTAATGTTTACATAAGCCGTCATCTTTACTTAGTGATGGCTTAAGTAATCATTAAACGGCTCTGAGAGCAGCAGTAAGCAAGAGATATCCTCATTCTGCCCATGCCCTTATCTCAATTTATTTGGGAGTCGGTGCAGTACGTCTACTTCTTCTTTACTTCTCTATTACCCGTCTTTCTGGCTATATCAATATCATCCTTCACACAGTCAATCTATCGTGCTCCATTCATACTTAAAACTTTCCTCACGACATTTTTCGTTCCTCCGCATCAAATAGTCATACCACTACAACCGATTACCAAAAAATTGGTTTAGGTAAGCAAGAGACAGAAGAGATCTGAAACTATATGACTTGTTCTTAAACTATCATATGAAATCTTATACGTTTCTTTCTTTCTTTCCTAGTAGTCTCTTAGTAGATGCAAATTCGAATCAGGACGAGGATCGAGTTTATATAAAAAAGGAACGATAGATTTTAACGTTCGATGCATATATTTTATCATAAAAAGTTTTCCAAAAGTATTTTTTCAACACAAAAAATAAGAACTGACATTGATGAGACTCAACCAAACTACTTTATACGATTTTGTTTGTTTGTTCGATTTTGCCATCGATGCTGTCTGCACATTGAATTGGGGAAAATTCGAGAGTGATTTTATTTTAATACAGCAAAACCGGTGGGATTAATGGTCGAGCATTTAATCCCACCTGTTTGCCTATATTATCCGAAGCTGTATAATTGTGCAGCCGCACAATTTGGTTCTTGGTATTTGATAACCCAACTGAAATTTTTCATTGAAAAACAGTCTGTTTTTCATTTCCACTCACACAGTTTTTGCATGTTTTCTCTTGTTTAATTAAAAACGCACTCTACTGACTTGAAGCTACAGTTCATTTTCCAATGCACTGTAGTAATTTCATAGAACTTATGATAGTTTACTTGGACATTGTCAAGCCCACTTTCTGTTACCAATCAGAAAGCAACTTTAAATTAACTCAGTTAGATGCTGATTTACAATGGATGTATTTTTTTTTTCATGTTTATTTTAATTAGAGCTCAAATCGATTGAGAGACAGTGAAAACTTGCGTGTTCAGGACAATTATAAGGATGCGGAATAAATAGTATGCAGCTTATTGGTTTCTGGCACCTGAAATATGCCTCTGATTCCCATTGGCTTTATTAAAGAAGTTATTATTTTTCTTGCCGTTTTAGTTAGTTATTTCAGAGTTACCAATACTAATAAAAGTGATTCGATTTATTGATTGATAAAGGAAAAATTGTTTTGGAATGTGTCATGGTCATTTATTATAAAATAGACAGTGTAAGTTATGTACTTAGTAATATAGTATATATTTACGTAGTTTCCATATTTGTATATTTTTATGGAATGTCTAATAATAATCATATTCATTTTTAGTCGAATGCTGAAAATTTGCGGAAAGGACAAGAAAATGAGTGGATATATTTTCTTAATAAAATTATTATTTTATTTAAGATACATTTTAAGTATTTAAAGCTGACTTGGTCACTATATTATCATTAACACTGAAAACGGCATATTATTTAACATGTTTACTGTTAGTTTTCGAGGTCCCAATATTTCGCCGCTGTTGCAAGCACCATGATCGGAATAAACTGAAATAATTGAGGGAGGGTTTTTTTGAGCGGACATTTCGGTCTACCCTCTTTCTCGTTCGTTTTTTGCGCTCGACACCGGGACCACTGTCACTCTGTGCACTCGTTTTCAGTAAACATGGTAGATATCTCGTTTTTAATGAACATGGTAGATCTCGTTTTCAGTAAACATGGTAGATTATCTCGATTTTAGTGAACATGGTAGACATCTCGTTTTCAGTAAACATTTTAGTTAGGTATCTCGTTTTCAGTAAACATGGTAGATAACTATCTCGATTTTTACCCGACTACGGCAAAGCCAAAGGAGGGTTATGATTTTGACTGGCTATGTATGTATGTTTGTATGTATGTGAGTATCTTCATCTGTTCCCTCATAGCTTCTAATCTACTTATCGGAACTCGACATAGGTATCGTTAGAACCGTCTTAATTTTCCGCTGAACAAAGGCTACGTGACGTGTCTCAAAAAGCGATTTGGCGCCCTCTAGCGGACAAAAAGTAAGGCTTAAAAAATAAAAATTGAGATAAATACGCCGTGTTTGGTATCATTTGAAAGGGCCTCACTTGTACATTTCCAAAATATTAATCAAATTTAAAATTACGCTCTCTAGCGGGCAAAAAGTCGAGAGTAAAAAAAAAAAAGTTTAAATAAAAAAAAATGGAAAAACTAAAACCTGACTACGACAAAAAAAAACGACGCTGAAAAAGTATGAAACAAGATTTTCAGCATAGAACAAAAAGAAAAGCCGTAGTCACACGTTATAGGTACCAACCTAAACACTTTAATACCGTGTGACTACGGCTGTTCTTTTTTAGTAAACATGGTAGATATCTCGTATTTAGTGAACATGGTAGATATCTTATTTTTTATAAACATGTTAGTTATCCCGTTTTCAGTGTTAATGATAACGATACATTAGACAGTCTCTTCTCTGTCAACAATCATTTGTTATCTTAGGAATTAAGTAAGTTAATTATTAAACTTAACTTTTTCCTGACACATCAGGTGCCTTTCCATTAATTTTATACCTACTTAGTCGTAAAACGCTCTTCCTTGTCCTTTCTTTTTATGTTATAACTCCCTTATTCATAAAGGAAATAATTATAAAGGCCATATTTATTTATTTCTTTTCCTTTTAAATTTATTAAGTATGTTTTCAAAATGGTGTTAACCATTCAACAACTTGTTGTTTTTAAACTATTGTTGTGATATTACAACAAAAACCAAGTAATTATATGGCAACGGTACCAATACAAGATGTCTGAGTCTGCGTTATAACTTTTCTTTTGCAGCTGTGTTGCTGACTTTCCCAGTTTGATGATTTCAACATACAGATACAGGATAAGAGAGTTATAACCATGGATAATTTCCACAAACCATTGATGAACGCCTTCCTCCATATGAAGAGACCAACCAGAGAGACCTGAAATGTACTTACCGTTACAAAGTTGGCGTTGATGTAGTCCCTCTCAGAACGCTTCAGGATAACCCTGGTGTGGTCGAAGGGGTTGACGTCACGGTAGCGGTTCAGAGGCCTGTTCTGGGGTTTCTTAGCTTCGTTCCAGCTGTAACTGAACCGTTGGCATTCCATCCCGATCTTCTGTTGAGCAAAGATTGGAGGTATTAGTCGACGAGAAGCAGAATAACTGTGGAAACGGTGTCGTACTCAAATTCAAAAGAAAATAAATATAAGTAAGTTAATGGTGTACTTATTGAATGTGTGTGTATGGTTTTGTCTGAATTTACTTAACTATTTATTTACTATCCATTGAAAATGTTCTAGGATTCCAAGATTCAGAAAATATATATTATAGAAATTGTATGAAGTAATACATAGATACATATACTAGAATCAGTACACATATATTACTCAAACAATAAACTACCTAGTACAGCTTATTATTCAAAGTTGCTTGCAACAAGCAACACAACATTCCCAACCAATTTCTAAGAAACTTTCAAATGCTGTATTTGAAACTATTGCAGGAATCAAATCATCCCTCGGTTTTCAGGTATTTCTAACGTAGGGGCGGGAAGAGGTATGGGGAGCGGGGTATGCCCGCGTTAATTACGGTAAAGCGCAGGAAGGGGTTAGGGGTTGCAGATCGTGTTTCGCAGCAACGCCGGTAAACTACGGAGCAAATTCCCGAATCAGGATTTTGGGGGGATACTATGGTGTGGTTTTTAATTTGAGAGACTAAATTGACACTTGGAAATGTCAAACTTCCATATATTTACAACAACATTAAGTGGCTGCAGGAGTCAAAATACAACTTCCTGCAAACATTTACTTTTATTAAGTTTTTTTTTGGCATAATATATGTTAAAGGTGGCATTTTAATTATAGAATGCTCATCATAACTTTCCATTCTTACTTTTTAAGAAAGTAGTCTTAGCGGAGTATCCAAAAAGATTACATTGGATTTCAGGAGAGCCAAGACTGTTTAACATGTGATTTGTTTCCCAGAAATGCATTGATATGATATTCTTTTTGTTTTCAAGTATTATCACTCTTCATGTCGAGTGTGTTAGTCTCCTGGCATTCTAGCATTGACGAAGAGTTTTTTTTTATACCTGTTTGTAGAATATTGATAGTTTAGTTTATTCTACAGACAGTCTGTTTTGCTGTCTCATCAAATACAAGGAGGTCCTAATACGAGGAGGTACTCTTACTAGCTACCTAGTACCTACTACTACCCACCACCTCCCTATTACCACCTCCATACCACTATCTACCTACTACCTTCCACCTACCTACTACTACCTAGCTACCAGCTAGGTACCTAATTAAATTTTACAATCCCTGGAAATCGTCTACAGAGTATTAGAAAAACAATAAAAAATAGATGACTGAAATCAGATAAGTCTTAGTCGTTCTCAAGCTATGGCGAGACCCGAAAGAGGATAGGAATACATTTTTACATAATATAAATACAGTTTAGGCTCTGCAGAACTGCCACCAGCTACATAAAAAATAATACAGTACATGGGAAAACATTTGGAACTCGCAGAACACTCCATGGATACCTAAACGTATCTCTGCAATAGTAAACATAAACGCAAAAAAAAAACAACAGCGTATTAAAAAAGTTAACGTAAACAGTAATTAAAAGTTACATTGCACTCATTTCTATGCCACGGTTAAAAACCGCACGCAAAAACAATTAGTTTTCATATCAAGACCCAAATAAAGAAGTTTCAAGACATCGCGAGTCTCTAAGAAGTTCACTAATTGTTGTTAGTTTTTAGCGCGTGGCACAGATACATCGCGTTCCACCTACGCAACCTACCTGATAGATCAGGGGCCAAGCATTCTTGGAGACGATGTCCAAATACTCCTCCTCAACTTTGTTGGTGTACACGTTGTTTTGACTCATTGTTGAAGTTGTTTCCTTCTTTTGCTCACTCATAACGAAGTATTGTTTGGGTATCGGATACCGCAAACAGTTACAACTTTTGGAAGTTAATAACAATTGTAACAGTCGAATGATACTTTGTTTAGCTAGGATGTGCCGGGTGCAGGTGGTATGCAAGACTTTTTACGACCCGTACAACTGTTCCAGCGACGAAATCAGAATGATTTAGTTGTGGATAGCGGCCTCCGACATCGACATTCGACATGAGTGCACCGCTGTCGGATTTAGTGTTGCCAGGTTTTGTTTACAAAATCAGATTTACCCTTAGTAGTTTCTATTGATACGTGTTTGTGATAAAAATCGTTTGAATTGAATGTTAACAATTACAATCGCAGCTCACGCTTTCTAAACTTTACTTTAGAGAGTTCTTTAGTTTACTAGGTACTTCAAAAACGATGTGATTTCACTTTTGTCAGCGGTTACGGTATGCATCCAATGATCCAGTGTAAGGTCCTGCAGCTGTCGGTTATTACGTAACGCACTTGCATTGCATTGATATTGTCTATTATTACTTCGAGTAATTTACACGTACAAATTCTTGATATGTAGGTACTCAACTACTCACTCATGAAGTGATAATTTAGACTTCTATTTTGCTTATATAACCAACTAACATAATTTTATTCAGCATTGTAAAGTAAAAGTCTAATATTTATGTGTTGTATTTAACGGACTCTATCATACAATCATAAGTATTCACTCGTTTGATGTGACAAATTTCGGTTTACCTATAATTTAAATAACAAAAGTTACCTACTGAGTTGTACTTACCTTCAAAATATAAAGAGATGGAGATACCGTTAATACTACATAGAAAAGGAACAGATTTTGACTTCTACACGTGGATAACGTAGTTTTTACTTAACCACTGGCACAATAATTGTTTTGAATTGAATAACATTCAAACACTGTTTTAAGCTTACATCGGGAACTCAAAACATAATGATAATCACGGAAGATATCCCGTAAGTGACATTTTAAATATTGAATAACATTCATCAGAGAGTAGGTACCTAATTAATTTGTGACCATTTTGTACTTGAACGACTGTCTTTGTAGTTCTTTCTGGACCTCGTGTTACCGTAGTCATCATTTGTACATTAAAAAAGAATAAAGTAAGTACATTAAACACGGAATAAGGAAAGGTAAGAGCAGGCCCCTGGTTCCGAACAGAAAACTACCAATTCAGTATAAAATTTTGAATTACAAAAACTTGTTGCGCCGTCCGTTGCAAAAATTTAATAAAAAGAAGTCATTTACGCATTGTTGCTTTTGGTAAAAGTAGGACATAATTAAACAAACACATAACCCTCCTTTTGAACTTCGCCGCAGTCGGGTAACAAGTGATTCAATAAAATAAGAGCAAGGTGAAAGTTACATCTTTGAGCTATTATCCATGGTTTCAGGTCTTGTGTTAAGAATGTTGACATAAAAAAGTTTAGATCTTGGCAATGGATGCCAAGTGGACGTCTGAAAATTTTTGACAATTCGTAATTCGCTGTTTTGCGTGTGTACGTACTCTGTGCGTTTGTGCATAATATTTAAAATAACACAATCAATTAGCTTATAACAGCTAAGAAATGGCTTCCCCACGAACCCGCAGGAAGCTCAACTCCATAAGAAATATCGACGACAATAACGTAAGTCATTGTGTGTTGAAATTCATAACCGTATGCTACGAAAAATTTCGTGATTCTGTTGTAACTTTTCGTAATATGTTATAGAAATGTTTCGAGTGTGGAACTTTGAATCCTCAATGGGTATCAGTGACGTATGGCATCTGGATATGTTTGGAATGCTCAGGAGTCCACCGCAGCCTGGGGGTCCACCTTTCCTTTGTAAGGAGCGTCACCATGGACAAATGGAAAGACATAGAACTTGAGAAAATGATGGTAAGGCTCCCTTCCTCTTAGATTTTTCCTAGGCGGGACAGCAGCAAAGTTCAAGAAACTTCAAGAAGTAATAAAAACTAAATTGCTGGCGACACTGCCTCTGCGAATTAACTTTATTGAATATTTGCTGGTTGTTCATCATTTTAGCTGTACTCAAACACCTACAAATTAGTACCTATCATCTTGTCATTCTTGATTGTCTGGTGGCTAGATGGGCATAGAACATTGATGCCATCGTCTCATGCAGGGTATACCCTGCGGGCACAAGCACAAATAGACCTATGCCCAGCAGTGGGTGAAGTGGACTGTGGATGATGATGATGATGATACTAGGCAATAAATATGGTAATTCTCAACAACAATAATTACAAGCAGGCAATAAAAGTTAAAAAAATTAAACTTTTCTTTTTTGTGTTTGAGAAACTACATTAAAATATACCTAGTTACTCTATACCTTTGGACCTTAAGTAAAAAATATTTAACTTTTGCACAAAAAGTTTTATCTAGGTTAGCATAGGTCACAATTTAATAAATTGAAAATTGTAAATCTTGTCAAAGTGTCTAATTGTCCATTACGAATCCACACAATATAGAACAAAAACATCATGCTTGTAAACCTGAAAATATTTGAATAAAAATAATAATACTTTTAATACATACATAATGAATAAAGTGAGGAATAAATAAATAGGAAGTTTGATGGCCTGTCACATTTAAATTAAAAGGAAGTCATCTATCTTGGTATGGACATGTAATGAGAGGAGATGAAATGCATGTGACTAAAAAAGTAATGGATGAATGTTGATGGATTGAGAAATCCATCAACATTCATCCATTTTTTTTTTGGAGATGTAAAGATGCAAGAGAAAAGATGGATGCAGCCCAACTATGTTTGGGTTGGCTTCCAGTCTAACTGGATGCAGCAGAATAAATAGCAAGAAACATCTATGCAACTTTTCATTCAATAATTTCTGTCTAATAGTAATCAACTAGGTATGGTCCATAAAAACTGATTATAATATAATAAATAAATATCCTATGATTTTGAACTAAAACCATGGTAAGAATTGCTCTATTGTAAGTACCTACATCTTATCATGAAGATCTAAGAATATATTATGTCATGAATATGTTGATATTTAACATGTAGGTACTCTTCAAGGCAGTCATATTTTAAGACCTAATTTATTCGGAGCGCATTGTTTACGTGACGGCAACGCCATCTAGATGTTTTCAAAAGTTGTTTAATATGGGTCAAATATTTTAAAATATTTTCAATCTGAACTACAAGTACAACTTAGGCGATCTTCAAGTTAATCCTGAATAAAATAGGTATTTGTACAAATTCACTCGAGTTATGGTCAAGTTATTAGTATATACTACTACTAAGTTATAGTATATACCACCTGTTCTGATTTGTCAACAAAAAATTACTCCATGACTTGAAAATCAGCAAAACTAAAACCGAATATATGTTCTGAGATTTCGGCAGTCTCTGTTGTCCTGAAGCCATAGCGCTAGATGGCGCGATACTTCCTGTGTGCTCCGACTTCTGATATCTCGGTTCACTCGTGCAAAGCAATGGCGAAATAGATCGTAGTGTTAATTACAGATTTTACTCTTCTGGATGAAATGCCGGCAGGTCACGGGAACAATGGTGTGGTTCGATTGGAACAATGGGTTTGATTCCCAACACTACATCTCCCATATTCCCCTTAAACTTAATGGGAAGATCTAATATATAAAATTCTCGTGTCACAGTTTTCGTTGCCATACTCCTCCGAAACGGCTTGACCGATTTTGATGAAATTTTTTGTGCTTATCCGGTATCTATGAGAATCGGCCAACATCTATTTTTCATCCCCCTAAATTTTTTTTTTTTGCAAAACAACGTTTGCCGAGTCAGCTAGTATAAATATAAAACAATGATTAGACCTGCTGTCTTGTATGGATCAGAATGTTGGAGCCCACAAAAGGAATGAATGAAAGACAATGGCATGTGGTTAGGATAGGAATGTTAAGGGGGATGTGTGGTGTTACGCAAATGGATTAAATAAGATGAAGTCTAAAAGTGTGGTGGTTACTGAAAAGCTGTGTGGTAATCGATTGTTGGTATGGGCATGTGATGCGAAGGAAAAAAAAATGTCGTGAAGAAAGTTTTGAGGATAAATGTTGAGGGATACAAGAGTAACCAGAGTAGAGGAAGACCAAAGTAACGATGTATGAGCTGTGTAAAGGATTATATGGCAAGAAAGTAGGTGTCTGATGAGATGACGAGTGATGGATGGAAAAAACAGACATGTTACGACCCCAAATGAATTGGGATAAGGTCAAGAGAATGAAGATAAGAAGCCTTAAATGGTTTACTCATTACTTAAAGCTTTATATAATTATTGCGTTGGCGCCTGGCGATGGCTTAGTAGCAACGTGTTGCGTTTCTTGCATTTGCGATCATAAAACGAGAAGGTGATGAAACTGATTAGCAGTTTTTAAAGGACGATTAGAGAGAAAAGGGCACTTTATGCATCACTAATAATGCTATTAAAGGGTTACATAATATAGGAGGTAATCTCCGAAACTATAAACAACCGATTGTAAAACATCTTTCACTGAGACTGAGTGAAAGCCAAGTTATTGCTAAGTAAGTACCATAGAATGTTTTGTGTTCAAGGAACTTGCATGAAAGTGTGGGCGGTTGTTCGAAAGAGATACCGCGGTCCCAGACACAAAGGGTTATGAAGGAACATGTGTGGTTTTTGTTCAGTAGAAGTCTGACACCCCCTCCGCTCCGCCCAGAGCGGGTGGAATCATTTGATGATTTCCAACCCTCTCCCTATAAAACAAAATAGTATTAGATTCAACGAATAAATAATCCGAGATGCAAACCTCCTATTGATTACCTATTCATCCCAAATAAAGAACGACATCATTTTTAATTTCCTTACCCGACTACGGAGGAGCAAAAAGTCGGGTTATGATTCTGTTCAGACTTGTAAATCCTATTCATAGAGTGCACTAAGTGGATTACCGACCGAGTCGTTCGTCCTGTCTGGATAATATTTTGTTAAGGCGCTGACAAGAGCCAAATAGGCTTGTATTGAACAATTTTTTAGCCAAATCTATACAGTTTGACACGGCGGAAAAAATATATGTTAATCTTGAACATATTTCTGATAATTTCGTTGTTTTCAAAACACGTTTTTGAAAAGTTTTCTCGATACAAAAAAATGGTAAACTAACCTCTTAAAATGATCTTCCAACAAAAATATCTGTATTACTGATCAACGTACGTTGGTAAAATTTATAACAATAACGTACCATATTTAAATACAAAATTTGGTTGTTTTTAATTTTTGATTATGTAATAAATTATTTATAAGTAATTAATCATTATATGGTTTGTAAGAAGTTCGAGCGTTGCGTCATCGCGCTCTCTTTCTTACCTAAGCAATCCGACAGTGAGCGCTTAGGCGCGGTGCTAGACGGACGTATGTCACTTTGCGCCCCACTGACAGCTATCCGTTCATCTATAAATTATTATTGACCGCGTCACAATGTTAGTCCAGGATCCACGGTACATTTTTTCACTTGATTACTATCAAGCTAATTTTCCGTGAGCAGCTGCATTTTGATGAGACGCCAACTCTCGATTGTGGTAGGTAATAGGGGCAGCAGGGATAAAATATATATTGATTATATATTATTATAATTATTTATTTGATGATTTTCAAAAATCTATTACTAACTATTTTATTTTTATCTGATGATCATTATCTAAATCCAACATGTATTGATAACGAGCTCATCAAAAAGTACTACAAACCAGCTGTTTTTTAGGGGTCCGTAGCCGAATGGCAAAAAACGGAACCCTTATAGATTCGTCATGTCTGTTTGTCCGTCTGTCCACCCGTATGTCACAGCCACTTCATTCGAAAACTATTGAGACTACACAGTTGAAACTCTACAAGTATTCTGTGAACCGCTTTACGATTTTTAAACAAAAATAAAAAAAAAGGATTTAGGGGGTCGCCCCATACATGGAACTGAAACTATTTTTTTTTTTCATCAAACCTACACCTACGTGTGGGGTGGCTATAGACATTAGACAGGTCTTTAAAAATGACATTGAGGTTCCACAAACAATTTTTTCTCAAAGCCAATCGTTTGGAAGACAGAAACTTCCAAATTTGTAAAATGGCGACCGGCCTCGCGGTCGCTTGCCTTCGGTATTGCTAACAATGACCAGCTTTTCAAGGCTGCTATCTCCTCTTTGCATTATGTGGCCGAAATAAGACAAAATACGCTGTAGGCAAACTGTTGACAATCGAGTCTTGATATCGAGTTGGTAAAGGATAGACACATTTGTGCGTTTGGCCGTCCATGGAATTCGGAGAATCTGCCTAAAACACATTTCGAATGCGTCTATCCTCTGTCTTACTCTTGTTTGGATTGTCCATGTCTTAACTTGTAGGGAAAAATGCTCCTTCCGAGAAGCCTGTGCCTGAAAAGGAACCGATCCAGGCTGATGATGGTTTCGTGACGGTGTTGAGGAGGAAGCGCCGTCAGCGAACCATCAAGAACCGCTGCGGCACGGCTCCATCGGAGCCCAATGTGCATATTCGTGCCGCAAAGCCGAACACTCCTTTGTACCTCTCCCGTCTACATTACACCACTACGACGGAGGACATCGTGGAGTATGTGCGCCAGAAGATCAAGTACGTGGCGAGAGTGCAGCTGCTCGAGTCGCGCCGCAACGTCAACTTTAAGGCGTTTGTGGTGCGAGTACCGACATGCTACCTGCACCTCGTCTTGGAAGAGGACTTTTGGCCGCAGGGGGTGGTGTTTCGACGCTTCCGCGGGCAAGTGCCACATGATCGCACAGTGACGTAGTGCAAGTGTAGTGATACTAATATAGTTTTAAGGTTTTGTTTACTAACACAAGCTGTCAATTATATCGTATGTAATTATGTTAGTCTGTAAGGTATTTATCTATGGGCCAAAGTAGCCTGAAAATAAATAAATATTATTATTATTTCCTTTATTTATCTTTACACAAACTTATTACATTTTTAAATATTTCTCATAAAAACAATAAAAAAAAACATTTAAAAATATAAAAAATTGTTGCCCACCGGTATCGGGAATTATTATTATTATTATTAACTCTATGGAGGAAAATCAGGAAAACTAGTGCTCTGACCAAACGGGCCTTCGTTTTAAAACTTATACCACGTTTTTCCCAGATGTTCCGGGGGCGTAATATAGCATCTTTAGCCATGGCTATCCGCCGTTTTATTTCTGTGACGCAGCTACCTTCATTACTTACCTATATTGGAGCCCAGTTAATCGAAGCTGTCCACAGTATAGATGCCTTAGATGTTATAGGCGCCCGATAGCTTTCCCGCACGATCTACCACCATAAGCTTGGTTTTCTGCCTATTTATTGCAGACCCTACTTTGCCACTTTCCACTTCCAATCTGTGCCGTATCTCTTTCATGTTGCCAAATGTTGTAGCAAGGAGAACGGTGTCATCAGTGTACCTCAGATTGGAAATCCACTTTCCACCAACAGTAAACCCCTTGTCCCAGCCCTAAAGAGTCTTGAATGATATTACTCTTCATACATATTGAAGAGCAGAGGTGAGAGGATGCATCCCTGCCTAACGCATTTGAACAGTCGGTGTCTATTTTGACGAAAGAGCGGTTGTTGATGTGTAGGTAGAGGCATCGGACTATGTCAATAAGATGTTGAGGCGTTCCCATGTCTTTAAGAACCCCCCACAGCTTGCCCCACTCCACGCAATCAAATGCTTTGGTATAATCTATGAAACATATCAATACAGGGCTGTTAAATTCCCGGCTTTTCTCTATAATTTGGCGAACGTTCAGGATTTGTTCCCGCGTGTCTTTGCCTTTAACAAAACCTGCTTGCTCTTCTGGAATTTGTGGCTCCAGAAAGTGTATTAGCCTGTTGTTTATGATGTACAGGAGTATTGATGGTGCGTGGAGTAAGTGCCAAACACTTAATATAATTTTTAGAATCTTGTAGGCAACTTGTAAAGAGTGGGTTTAATAGAAAATATCCAATCCCCAAAACCCAGTTAGTAAGTAATCATTTTTAATGACTTCGTTATCGATACATATTGGAAGGAAGGAAGGGGACTCTTTGATCAAACCATACATTTTGTAGGACAAATATTTTTTCCAATAATTTAGATAATTATCATCAGATTTAACAAAAAACACCCAGCTGATGATTCTCAAAAGTGTTTGTACTTAACACTTTTGAGAATCATCAAACCAACATATTTTATCCCTGCTACCCCTATTACTTACCACAATCGAGAATTCGAGAGTTTCGTGCAGGAAATTCTTAGGCGTCTCGCCGTCTCATCAAAATTAGCTTGATAGTAATCAAGTGCAAAAATGGACCGCGGATCCTGGACTATTTGTTTCTTACTTGGTAGTATGGCGCTAGGGTATCGGAAAAATTGTGGGCGTGTCCAAAAATACTGAAACATCAGAAGTCAATAGCTATTGTCATCGTCTTAAGCGAAGAGTCGGTGAACGGAAATAGCATATTATTGACAACGGACTCTAATTGGGCTACTGCAAGCCAAGAATCGCTTCAACTACAAAGACGGCACAAGCATTGGATCACTCTCGCGTACTCGTATAACCAAAGAACGGAATAGTCTAAGTAGAGTTAAACGAAGAGCAGCAGTGGCCCAGTGGTGGCGGCCCCGAATTACGAACAGTCGATGGTGGATTCGAAGCTAGGCATGCACATTACTTTGTGTAATTTATTTCATCACCGCTGCTCTCAAAACGGTGAAGGAAAACATCGTGAGGAAACCGGCATGTAAGGAACTAAAAAAATATCGAAGACATGCCACATCTACGAATCCGTACCGGGTCCGCGTTGTAGATTATAGCCCATTCCCTCTCAAAGAGAGGAGGCCTGTGTCCCAGCAGTGGGAACATTAATAGGCTGTTGATGATGATGATTGATGAATAATTTTTAAAACACAATGTTGCTGAATAATTAAGTTACTTGATAATGGTATTAATTTAAAACTTGTGGCGTTACAAATTGAGTTCAATATCACAAAGCTATAAATCGTGACGTCATAATTTTACAACTCTGTGATAGTAGTGATTCAGTAGTTCAAGTCAATTGGATATAATCAAACAACTACAGCTGTGATAAGATAATGCGCTATTATCAGAACACGAGCTCATACGTATAATTAAAGGAAGTAAATATACGAATTATTTAAACAAGCAATGGTGGAGGTTATTTAAATATCATTTTTCGGTTACAATTTAATTTCCACGTGTAAAAGGCAAAAGGAATATATGAGGATCGTAGCAAGTGACTTGCTAAGTTGCTATAGTCAAGGCTTACCCACCCTGTGGGATAAGCAGTGAATTATGTGAGAATTAACACTAGACGTGTTTTTTTTACATTCATTACCACTGAAAGATTAAGTTCTGCCTCGTTTGTGTATTCCCACCGCTGAGCGTGATACCTCGGATTCGATTCCCAGGTCGTCGAAATGTTGGCTGTTCAGCTGACTCGATTGTTGCACTTTTTATGGCATTAGTCTCGGCCCATATGACACCCAAGTACCAACTTTAACAAAATTGGTGACATACAGACGTACTTACGGTACACATCTGCTTTATCCTACAGTGATTGCACACAGTTATACCTTACTATGGCAAATCTATGAATCTGGTACAGGAACCTGGAGATTTACACCAGAAAAGCCTAACCTATACCCAGAAATGGGTAAAATGATGATGATGCTTGCAAATTAATACTTCTGCCTGCCTTCTCGGCAAACATGATGTTTTGTGTCCCTTCGTCCAGCATACTCACCATGGAATCCTGATATTTCATGAATGTCAAAAAACTGTTCTGAAATAGTGCTAAATAGTGCCCAAAGGAAAAAAATAGTGCTCTTGTACTTGCGAAGTTATAGCCATAGTTCGATGAGTATGCTGGACGAAGGTTTCGCCCAGCATACTCACCTCCGTCCGGAGAATCTGTATACGCTTCAAACATAATTCATACTTCAAAAAATAGTTCCCAAATAGTGCCAAACGGTGCCCAAAAAGAAAAAACAGTGCTCGAATAACTTCGGAGTTATAGGCTTCGTTCAGTGAGTATGCTGGGCGTAGGTTCTACGCCCAGCATACTCACCTCAGTGCGCGAATATCGAACGAGCTATAGGTACAATTTACGTCTCAAAAAATTGTGCTTGAAATAGTGCCCAATATCAGTCCAATTTTTGCTTGACTTTTGACCTAGAAAACCATTAAATTTGATTGTAAACTTCTACATACATTACATTGAGTACAGTCGAATACAATATTATTAACTTTCTTTCTAACAATTTTTGTCTTGTGTAAATTATTAATTGTCTATGTAAGGGAGTATTTACTTTAGAATCGCAATATTATTAATTACACATTATTTTAATAATACTTTATAATAATATGATTAAGCCTTCGCGCGTCGCATGGGACCCCGGTAGCTAGGAACAATGATTTTATATATTTTGTCTAGATCACGGCGCTTGAAGGATTAAGATATCAAATGAAGTAAATCATGCATGAAAAATAAAGTTGCTGTTATTAATGCTTACATTACAACTGACAAAATTATTCAAAATAATCATTTTCCGGATCAAGGACGGTACCACAACGTTTACGGAATTGACCTGTATTCCTCATGTGATAAAGTTCAATATAGTGTGGCAGTAATGGATGCACGTACGGTCAATAGGTATGGGGCTTACGACGCGCGGCGCCCGCGACGCAAATGAATATGTTTATGTTTAAATACTAGATGGCGCTGCCCTAACATCTTACGATTATTAGACAAGACTGATCTGTATTTTGAAGGTGATAAGGGTCCATTTTGTGTCACAAAGCGACGCGCGGCGCCCGCGACGCAAATGAATATGTTTATGTTTAAATACTAGATGGCGCTGCCCTAACATCTTACGATTATTAGACAAGACTGATCTGTATTTTGAAGGTGATAAGGGTCCATTTTGTGTCACAAAGCAATCGAAACGAACAAGCGCTTCTCAGTTTCTTTGTTTGTTTACTTCGTCGCACATCATTATAATAACGCCGGCTTTTGAGTTTGACTACATAGTGGGTTGCAAAACCAAACAATGTGTTGGTGATGTCATTATTTACCTATATAAAATTGTGTATCTAGTACGTAATCAATATAGGAGCTGCACCCAAATCAGTAAGTATATTTCAATTTATAATAGTGGCATTTAACTAAATTAAGTACAAGTACCTACGTGTTATATTTTAGAAAGTTTTACCAATATTTGGCTAAACATTTTTTTATATGTATATTATATACAAATACAATATTAAAACTACAATTTTTTCTATTTACATTGATTATATTATGAATGTTAACAAAAGCTGTGAACTAGTTAACTAGAATTCTGATTACTTTGGCCCTTTAAATAGTAATAAATAACGTAAGTAATTAAAAATGTTTTTTATTGCTAAACCTTTCATTGATGAAACTATTGGAAAGAGTTTTAAAAATTTGTATAACTATGTCACAGTACTAGTTTTGACTGGTTATAAGTTTTGCCTGCAACATATATACAAAAAGAAACTGTATAATTTCCTTTTTACAATTTTTCAAGATATTAATTTTATTGGCTGCAAATGACTGTTTTTATTCAGACAAACACACAATGCAATGAAGTAATAGACTTCATTTACGCTTAAAGTTTCATTCATTTATTATTATTTATAAAATATATAATAATGCATTTAATCGAAAGTTTTTGACATGTGAGAAAATACCATAATTATTTCCAATAACATGAAGTCTACAATTAGAAAGTTTAATATTTTTGTCCAAAAACATGTGTCGACGACTGTACCCCATTTTACGTTAGTATGTAGAAGTTTACATTAAAATTTAATGGTTTTCTAAGTCAAAAGTCAAGCAAAAATTGGACTGATATTGGGCACTATTTCAAGCACAATTTTTTGAGACGTAAATTGTACCTATAGCTCGTTCGATATTCGCGCACTGAGGTGAGTATGCTGGGCGTAGAACCTACGCCCAGCATACTCACTGAACGAAGCCTATAACTCCGAAGTTATTCGAGCACTGTTTTTTCTTTTTGGGCACCGTTTGGCACTATTTGGGAACTATTTTTTGAAGTATGAATTATGTTTGAAGCGTATACAGATTCTCCGGACGGAGGTGAGTATGCTGGGCGAAACCTTCGTCCAGCATACTCATCGAACTATGGCTATAACTTCGCAAGTACAAGAGCACTATTTTTTTCCTTTGGGCACTATTTAGCACTATTTCAGAACAGTTTTTTGACATTCATGAAATATCAGGATTCCATGGTGAGTATGCTGGACGAAGGGACACGATGTTTTTGCTTACTGGCTGTGCCTTGCATGCGTTGCAATGCCCCTATTTCCACCTACTACATAACAGTTCAAATTAAAAAAAAAAAAAAATACCGTAACACTAGCTTTTGCCAGCGGCTTCGCCCGCGTGAAAATTACGATTTCCCATACAAACTTTCATCCCCTATTTAACTCCCTTAGGGGTTGAATTTCAAAAAATCCTTCCTTATTCCTTGTCTACATTATAAAGGGAACCTCTGTGCAAAATTTCAGCTTTCTAGGTCCAAGGGTTTGGGCAGGGCGTTGATGAGTCAGTCAGTCAGTTCTAGGTCCAAGGGTTTGTTTGGGCAGGGCGTTGATGAGTCAGTCAGTCAGTCGGGACTTCTCTTTTTATTTATATAGATAAAATACGAAACTTTCTTATTTCTTTAGACAGTAACAAACATACTTAACATTTTTTTTACGCGTGATGTCATGGGAAAAAAAACTGGCCAAGTGCAAGTCGAACTTGCGCATGAAGGGTTGGTAATCGTCCAAGAATCGACTCAGTAGGCGACTCGGCCGCTGTAACTCGCCCGATCCGGTCGAGACAGGAATTTCACTGTTATTAATATTTTCGAGTGGCGTTTCGGACGAATCCTTTTTTAGAGTCATAGTACCGTCAGACACATAATCGCTCTTGGGCAGAGCGAAAGGGAGTGTCTACTGACTCAAACTCTCTTGGGAACAACTTGCAGTTACGACAGAAATTCCTATACTCCTCCAGTACCTATTATTCCCAATTTATCGCAACATGACGAAAAACTTAGCAATTTTGTTCACACTGTTTTTTTTTTCAATGATGACTCGATAAGTAGTAAAAACACGCAACTGGCACACGTGTTTGTTTGATCAGCTGGCCTACCATGAAGTCTCATAATAAACTATATTAGAAAGCACATCAACCTATTCGTCCCGTCCCGACTGTCATATTTTGTAGATCTTACAGTCGTAAAAGGCCGTGGCCCGAAAGTCTGATAACCAGCCTTACCAAGCGAGAGTTGTGGAGTACATAAAGGCAGTCGCTACGTGTAAAATACTGATATTCAACTGCATCCTTACACTGGAAGGCCAGGCCAGGGCCTCTTATCTCAGGGCCAGTTGAAAACCAGCGTCGGGCACTAGCTGCTCGGCAGTTTGCTGAACTGGTTCTATTTGGCGCAGCCGTGAGATGCACATACGCTTTTATTTTGTTCTGTTATTTTTTTCAATTTCTTTTTTATTTGTATTGTTGGTTGTGTGCACTTGTGGCATGTACTAAATAAACATGTTTTCTTTCTTTTTTCTTTTGGAAGCCGACGCCAACATAGTTGGGAACAGGTTAGGCAAATGATGATAGTCACGATTTGTTTTTCCTCACAAATATTACAGATGTTCGTGCATAGAAATCATTGAAAAACTATTTCTTTATTATCAAAATGAAATGATGAACACAAAAACATTGATACTTACATATTTGTACAACAATGTGCTCAAGCGGCCATCTTGTCTAGCGATACCAATGCAAAGCAACGGTTATAATATTTTGTACGAGTAACAGCTTAACGAACCTAAAAACAACTCTGTAAGCAGTGCCTTAAAATAAAGATATTTGACTTTGACAGCTGCTCAAAATTTCGCCAAAAGCGAACTAGCGCAAATATCCAATAATAGTAAACATATAATTATCTGTAATCCTCGAAGGGCTAGGCAGAGCTGTACACCCACATTTCTCCAGTTATGTTGTAGACCCATGTTTGTATAGATGGAGCGCCTATTGCCATCAACCGCGCACAAATCTGGACTCCGTGGCAGCTACTGAGATATGTATATAAGCCTAATAACACTGTGCTTGACCTGCGAATCTAACCCTCTTGCTCCGCAATAGTGCTTGCTGCTACTAGACAAAAGAGGTAGCAATATTCTTTTATTCTAAAGAACTAAATGCAAAGGAACTATGAAACAAAATTATATATAATATGTCTTGATTTAATCGATTTCATTGCAAGTATCGATTAGGCCGAAAGTAACTTTTTATTCGTAATCATGAAACTTGGGTCAGCACTAAGAACTGTTATGTTCCAACATATTTTATTAATATTTGTCAATAGGTACTTGGATCGTGTTTCATATTAAAATAGCTGATGACCGCGGCTTCGTCCGCGCGAATGTCGGTTATCGCCGATGATATCGTTTATCGCAACAAAAAATATTTTTCCCCTTTCAACATTTTACAGCCTCTTTTTCGCATTAAAAAGTAGCTTATGTCCTTTCTCAGGGTCTAGAGTTAGACTTAAAGCCGACCTTAGAATAGTTGGGAAAAGGCTAGGCAGATGAGATGGGGATGGTTAAATTACTTTTTAATGCGTTTATAATTAAGCAATGACGGGAGCAGTTGTAACGTGGACTTACAAGCTGCTGGGGCGTGGTTTCCACTCCAAGCAGCAGACATTTAAACTCACATACACAAATACCCATACCCGAAACAACTATCTGTAGGCCATACAAATATTTGTTCCGTGCGGGGATCGAACCCGCGACACTAAGCGCAGCAGTCAACTGCTTGAGCCACTACGCCAACCGTGCCGTCAAACTTGTTTGTACTTTAATTTTTGTTTTATGTTGGTTGTTAATTTTATAAATTTGTACGCCTAAGTGCATGTTTACGCACAGCCGGGGCGTCGCGCGGCGCGTGCTGCGTTTTTAATTCAAACACATGGCGATGTATGAAAAAGTTAACGATTTCAAACGTCGATTTTACTAGAAGCTATTGTCGCTCGTTAGTTTAAAATGCAGTGTTTGTTGCGATGGACCCGTCTCTCAGTAAATTAATAAAAAAGCACGAGAGGAGCCTTCTGCACGCGCCGCGCGACGCCCCGCGTCTCCGTAAACGAGCCCTTACGGGCTACGGGTGAAACATGTACATACGAAATATTGTTTTAATGTAACATCTTGCATGCTTAACTTGCATGTATACACATGTTTGGACAAATAAAATGACGTTTAATTACGGGAATTGGTCTTCAGATTACTAGATCTGAAGACTAATTCCCGTTATTAAACGTTAAATATATAAGTATTATATAGTTGTAACATCATCTCAACGACATTAAATGGCAAAATAAAAATCTTACGAATTACCCCTCACAGAACCATAATACTTAGGTAATATGTAATTATTCCCCGAATGAACCTAAACTCTCAAGTTCATAAATAAATAAACGAACACGTTTTGGAAACCGGTGCACGATATTGCAACTCGATAACTAGTGCACAAGAAGAGGTCACGTCCCAATGACAAAAAAATATGCGTCTTATAGGATCAAATCACTCCATTTGCAGGCATTAGTAACATGTCTGAAAGTGATTCGAGGAAACGAGCACTAGAGCACTTCAGGCCCTCTTGTGATATCACTCTCGCTGCGCTCGCTCAAATGTCTTTCAATTGTTAAATTGATGGCACATGGAATATTACTCCTAGGGGGTGTTCATTGTTTCCGTTCTAGAATTCAATTATATGATTCGCGTTGCAGTCTTGAGTGGGATGCAGTAGGTCCAGATTGGATTGACTTTATTTCTGTAGCTGTAGAACTGTTGTTTGATTGAAAGTTTCGTTTCTGGTCTAATTTTCCACCGACGCTTCATGCATATCGTAGCAGGTGGCATTATATGTAGTTTCCGTCTTCTCCCATTAGACCAGGGCATTTAATTTTTGAAAACAAATAAAGTTATATAAGATGAAACCCAATGGAAAAATAATAATAATAATCTTTATTTATCAAAAAACACACAGAGTTTGAAATACAGTTTGTAGAAAAAGTAGAGAATTTAAAACAAAAATTAAAGGAAAAATAAATTACGGTCGATCTGAGGTCGGGAAGTGGGGGTGGGGAGGTTTAAGGGGGAAAAACGGTTTATCTCGATTTCCGGCAAAACTACAAGTCCTATGGAAAAAAGTGAAATGGCAAAGTTGTAGGTAATAAAAAGATCTACAACTTTGGATTTACACTTTTTTCACATAACCTCAAAATGTATGTGAAAAATTCAAATAACCATGTTTCTGGTTTTTAAATTTTATCTTTTACAAAAAACATTTTTTTAAATTCAACTTCTACAAGTTTCTACTCAATCTTCCTTACTTACATCTATTTTTTTTTGTCCTTATCAGCACAATTCTAATATTCGTAAATGCTATAAGCAAGCAAAAATTACAATAGGAACATTCTATCAAAATCTCTGAAACTTTAATAAGTTATTTAATTTTCTAAATAAAAGTGTTTCTTTGGCACAAAGGTTTTATCGTGGAGAATGCGTTTTGAGTTGGCGTTACTTTTCACGAAAATCACGATACATAAAATAATAAAATGTCAAATAAGTGATGTATGTAATAAAAAAGTGCATCATGATGTTTGTATGGGCCAAAACAAGGGATTTTTAAGAAATTTACAAAGTTTTGTATATCTTGTATATTCCCTATTATTATAGACAAAAATATTGAAATTATGCACAATTCTGACCCTTTATAATGCTTACTCCAATATATTTTTTAAGATAATGCATGGTGTCATGCACTGCTGGCGCAACAATTCGTGCTCAATATCACATTTGACTTCAAAGTATTCAATTCTTTCTTCAAGCATTTTAGAGCTTAAACGTACTCATACAACATCAACAATCTTCATGAATCTAAATCTCCCCACTGACAGAACTCGGCACTTTTATTAATCCGTGAACAAGCGCCGTCAATCAAAACGTATTGTATCGTACGCTCCCAAACAAGATCTATAGACCTTCTGACTCTTCTCCGTATGTAAATAAATCAAGCGCTGTAGATGCAGGCCGGCCCGATGCGTAGTATCTTCGGCTTAATTCGAAGATTACAATAGTGCATACCCTGTGACAGGTAGTCCTATACAGTAATGACTGGGTTCCTGTTTCTGGAAGCTTGATAAACGAACGCCTCTAGACGGACGGCGACATTATTCACCGTGGCGTCGGGCGGGATTGACGTTTACTGCTGTATCGTTTGCGAATCTGTGATCAAGTGTTTGTTCATCATTCGCCGCCGAGCTCCTCCTATTCGAGATGGTACGTGAGCTGGATTACTTGGGTATTCTTTTAATGTATTCGGTGGTCTTTTTCTCAATTTTTACCCAACTGCAAGGAAAGGTTTATGTTTTTCGCGCATATCTTTGTTTGTTATATTCTTTACTAGTGACCCGCCCCTACTTCGCACGGGTGCAAAAAATACACTTAAACCTTTCTCTTGAATCACTCTATCTATTAAAAAACCCGCATCAAAATCCGTTGCGTAGTTTTAATGATCTAAGCATACATAGGGACAGACAGCGGGAAGCGACTTCGTTTTATACTATACTAGTGACCCGCCACGGCTTCGCAAGGGTGCAAAAAAGGTATTAAAACCTTCCTCTTGAATCACTATCTATTAAAAATCCGTTGCGTAGTTTTAAAGATTTAAGCATACAAAGGGACATAGGGACAGAGAAAGCGACTTTGTTTTATACTATGTAGTGATAGTGATGATGATAGTGAATTGAGTGATACCTTCATATCTTCCACTCGATGGAGTTTTGCTGCGTTTGCTTTATTGTTTGGGGTTCACTGTGTTTATTGTCTTGCTACTGCTACGGAGCTTGGGGTCTACATCTCTAGTACGAACAATGTAATTCCTCGTTAAAAAAATACCAGATTCGAATTAGTATCTGGTCCATAAAAATATCCCCCCTATTAAATTACTAGCGAAAAGTGGGTTTACTAATAAGTGTATCGTCTGCCAAACCCTTCAGGTGTTTTTATGTATAATTATAGTTGTTACATGTTTTGTGTGTCCCTGTCCACTCTGTTTGGGTTCATTTTAAGATTTAATAAGGTTGCTTTGCGTCGTCTAATATGCGTTCCGTCCGACCCGGCTTTTGAAGGTGTAAGCCTCATTGGCCAAAATTGACATTGTGGTCGTTATTTGTTGAGTCACTTTGTAATCTGGTAAGATCGTTTTAGGTCGCTTTTAAATTGAAAGACTTATACCTACTTAACGACTATATTTGAGGAAGTTTAAAAGTAGCGCCAGTTACAGAAATGTTAAAAGGGAATCGAATGTCGTGGTATGGACATATTATGAGGAGGGACCAATCGCATGTGACTAAAAGGGTGATGGATGTAAATGTTGATGGATGGAGAGGGAGAGGAAGGCCAAAGAAAAGTTGGATGGATTGTGTGAGGAATGATATGAAAGGAGTAAATGCCACCGTAACCTCTAACAAGGTAGAATGGAAAAAGATAACGTGTGGCACCGTCCCCAAATACATAGAATTGGATAAGGGCAGGAAAATGATGATGAATTGAAACACTAATAAATATGGCCTGTTGCTTAAAGCCGCGTAATACCTTTGCAAAAATCGCGTTGGATTTCAAATTAAATATATTGCTGTCAAGCTATGGCTGTAGTTTTTGGTAGTAAATGAATATATCTCTGCCGTTTTCGTTGATTTTATTTCGGATATTAGTTTCTGCGAACATTTTTAAATCAAGCCAAGTTGGAAATTATTCCTTCTTAGTTCAGCTCATTTTTTAAGACCTTCATTAAAACCGTTGTCCTGATGAAGTTTACATTCAATTTATCGAAAACGGGGTTGATAATTTTTATTGTTAACACAAAAAAGATAACATGTTTAGGGGCGGTATTCGTTTTAGTATCTAACTTTAAAATTCTTTGTTATTGTCATACAGGTCGGAGGAAACGGGAAAGCCCGGAAGTTCCTCGAGAGCTCTCCTGACTTCAAACCGGGGCTGACGATACCACAGAAATACAACACCAAAGCCGCATCCATGTACCGTCAAAAGGTGAGTCATCTACAAGGCATGGCCATTCAGACAGTGAAACGGAGTGTAGTATTCAATTGGCGCTGGGGGTGCTACCGTTCACAATATAGCTTTCCCGTGGCCTCGCCTTGCTTTCGATTTGCTGACTGTGTAACTTGGGCTTTATAAGCAGTTTTTGAGTATTGGTTTAGTGTATCTTTACAGATTCGTAGCGCAAATTTTAAACAGCCTTTAACAGTCGATAAATTTTGATTGTGAACGTAATTTAAATTAACCTTTTTGCTTATCAAAAGGCTGCCTGCTAAAAGTCATGTAACTCTTGGTCGGGGTCATCCTACTTGTACAAGTAACGTGTTACAAAGTTAAGAAATAAATCATTCCTTGTTCCTCAAGACATTTTTCCTTGAATAAATGGTCGTGATTGACGCTGATTGGTCATTCATCAAAGCGCCGCATGAGATACTTAAAACCTTGCACTTTGCATCTGATTGATTTTATAGTGTTATTATTGTATTGATTGACTGTCAAGCTGTTCAAAGTTTTGCCTACTTTTTATTATAGCTAGGTTTGCCCAACGATGGAAACCTAGCGTGCCATCAGCCGGCGTGCCGCAAGGAGCTTTGTTAGGACCTACACTGATTTGAGTAAATAGTTGTTAGAAAAGTTTTCTTCAATTAAGTACGTTATTCTACTGATGACAATGTCTAAGCTTACGGAAATGTGAGTAACAGTACTAAATCCGAATATGTATACAAAAAAAGACTTTTTTTAATAACTTCAACGGAACACAGTAGACATTTTTTTGCTATTATGGATGTTGGGTAGCGAAAGTACACAGTGAAAGTGTCAAAAGGCGGACTCGAAAAAGGTAAGACATTTTTTTCTACAGAATTATTTTCTTTCACGTAGGTATTAGAAGTCTTCGAAAGTTTCTGTTTCTTTGGGGTATGTGCATTGTCGTTTCCTTAATGTCATTTTTATTCTTTAAAATTCTCGTATTTTGAAGATATTTTCATTCTTTGGCGGTAGATTCTATTTATTTAACACATTCACTATCATTGCATTGACATAACGATACCTATCACTTGTGTTAATACACAACGACGGTTACCGACGGTTACCTTACCGGTCGACGGTTTACCTTACCGTCGGGGCTGCGGGTTGTTCGAAAGAGATACCGCGGCCTCGACCCAAAGGGCTAAGAAGGAACATGGGTGTTTTAGTCAGTAGAAGTCGGACACTCCTTACAGCTCTGCTTAGAGCGGGAGGAGTCATTTGATGATATTCCACCCTCCAAAACAAAAAAGAATTACCTGTTTCCTATAAGGACCATATTTAATGACTGAGAATCGACTGACTTGATCCAATCTCTCAGATCAACCTAGGCGCATTTAGTTCATGGCAGTGTTTTCGACAAAATAACGGTTTTGAAAAATATTATCTCTGTACACCGTGATCAGTTTCAAAAAAGGATATTTTCAATCTATACTAATATTATAAATGCGAAAGTAACTCTGTCTGTCTGTCTGTTACTCTTTCACGCCTAAACGGCTGAACGGATTTTGATGAAATTTGGTACAGACATAGTTTGGAACTTGAGAAAGGACATAGGATAGATTTTTTTTTTTTTTCGCAAGATAAACCAAAAATCTGCCGGAAGTCACTATTCCACGCGAACGAAGTCGCGGGCAAAAGCTAGTAATGTATAATTTTTCAGCACACTAGATAACTTCACTAATTAACTGGATGCATACCAGAAAAAGGAATGCTGTGCAAAAAATACAATTGATTACACATGTCCTACAAAAAAAACTAAAATAATCACATAAAACGAGATGACTTTTTATCGAATTCACACCAAAAATTGTATACTTACTAAAAATACTAACTGGCACTCTAAATTGTTTAGGTTGGGTTAGGTTATGGAAGGAGCTCGTGGCTTAATAAGAACTGCCACTCGGGTCGATCTTTAGGTAAAGCTGTGCTTGCCTAGGTCGGTCTGTGGATGGGTGACCGCCCGACATACCGAGTTTCCTCCGTGCCTCGGAAAGCACGTTAAGCTGTTGGTCCCGCCGGCTGCCATAATATAGATCTTTGGCAGTCGTTACAAGTAGTCAGTGACCACTGACCTGAAATTCTGACATCCAGTCTTACCAAAGGGTATCGTATTACCTAGTATTAACTGGGTTGTGGAGGTCAGATAGGCAGTCGCTCCATGTAAAATACTGGTATTCAGCTGCATCCGGTTAGACTGGAAGCCGACCCCAATATACTTGGGAAAAGGCTAGGCAGATGATGATGATGGGTTAGGTTATGTTAGGTTTTGTTTGTTCCGCAGACATTTGAGTTCATTTTTTTTTGGTTAAGTTAGGTTAGGTTGTTCACTTAAACAGTTCTGCAAATACCATTTTTTTAATCTTTGCCCCACACTAGGAATTTCTCCTACGTGGGTGCGTTAACAAACATTTAATCTCACATACACAAATACCCAGACCCGAAACAACTATCAAAACAACAACAAAACAAACAAACAGTATATTTAATTTGATTTATTTAATGTGCATAATTTGTGTGCAAGTCAGTATTTTTAACCGACTTCAAAAAAAGGAGGAGGGTATCAATTCGACTGTATTTTTTTTTTTTTTTTTATATTTGTTCGCTCATAACTTGCGACTGGGTGAACTGATTTTCATGATTCTTTTTTCATTTGAAAGCTGGTGCTTCCCGTGTGGTCCCATTTTCACCATTTCAATATCTGATGATGGGATCTTGTAGAAATCGGGGGAACTCTTCAATAAATAACAGCAGATTAACCGCGATTGTTGCTATAGCATATCTAAGCATTGTTTACGCCATCACACAACATAATATCACGCCTGTACTCACTACAAAGGTGATGAAGAACTTCGGAGATAGGCAACGGAACTCCTCAATCAATGATAGTAAATGGACTGGGATTGCTGAAATCTCATGACTGTCTATTGTTTACCCCAGTTCATAACATAACATCACGCCGGTACGTTGTGAAGGGGTAAGCATGTGAACCACTAAAAAGTGAAAAATAAAAACTTTTTTACAAAAAATAAAACCGACTTCGACAAAAATAAAACACAAAAAAGTGAAAAATAAAAAATCAGCTTCAGAAGTCGGTGGCAAAAACATGAAATCAAACAAACAAAAGTCACCGACTTCTGAAGCTGATTTTTTATTTTTCACTTTTTTGTGTTTTATTTTTGTCGAAGTCGGTTTTATTTTTTTTGGTTTAACTTTGAACTGTTTTTTTTTTGAAAAAAGGGATTGTACAGATAGCGATATACATGCCTTTCGAAAATAATACACAGAGTATTTTAAAAGCATTAATTACTTTTTATAGGGAAACGGATCACGGTATGAATTGATACAATTCACCGTGGCTAATTCCATCTGATATCGCAATCGGGAGGCAAACCCGTGTTGAGTCGCATGGAAGTTGCGTCGTCCGAACCAAAACAAGCTGATATACAGTTCTTTGGCTCTTTTAAGACCAGAAGCAGAACCAAGAAGAGCATTGTTATTAAAAGAATGCCACACTCACCTTATGCTATGAATTCGCTCGTTCTATTTATTTATGTAGGTACACACAAAATACAAAAAAGGATAAAAACATTAAAAAAAATAGAAGAGCACAAAGGTACTGCTTATTTCATATGAAATTTCTTCCAGCAGACCTGCGAGAGGAAAGTTGGATTAGACACGTAGACACAGTGTGTAGAAAAGACAAACAGGAAAATTTTAGTTTGAATTACTAACAAAAGCATATAAAAAAAACATACTTACATACAAATCTAAACACAAATAAAAATAAACACTAATATTATGAATATATGGTTTGGTTATGTAGGGCTTGCATTCACTAAAAACCCTTTCATGCCGTTATTTTACCTGTTGTATAACTCAACAACAGCCTTATTTTCACGAAAACATCTTGAAGAATAATTAAACTGCCCTGTTAATCATTATGACAATCTTAACCTCCATAGAACTTTCGTAAAAGTTATTACATCGAATCGTAATATCATTAATCAACAAATAGCGATATAGGTGCAATGTTTTCAAAATGAAGTATAGGTACGCTTGTGTAAATAAAAATCAAAGCTTTTATTTCAAGTAGGCCGGTTACACTGCTGAACTCTTGAAACAAATACAACAATGAAATGATAACCCCAGTTTAAAGGTATAAAAAAATAGTATAAAGTTATAGTTAAAATACTTAAAAAAACCCGACTGAAAAACTTTAATAAATATACAATTTAAGTTGTATATATTTTATTTATCACTACATAGTATAAAACAAAGTCGCTTTCTCTGTCCCTACGCAACGGATTTTGATGCGGTTTTTTTAATAGATAGAGTGATTCAAGAGGAAGGTTTATATTGTATAATAACATCCACTAAATAGTGTAGTGTATTTAGTATCAGCATTGCACCCGTGCGAAGCCGGGGCGGGTCGCTAGTAATCTATATTTCAAACCTAATTTTTTGATACCCTACTCGATGGTCAGGGAAGAAATTTTCTTTTTTCACCTTAATCAGTGCTATCTGATCTAGCCGCCCCCACATTTTTTTATGTCCCCATCTAAGTACATTGGACTATTGAGAGAAATCTAACAATACTATCATCAAAGAAATTCATCGAGTAGTTTGAAAGATCTGAGAGAATATAGAATATTCCACGCAATTTCATGCAAACCAAGATAGGCGCGAAAAAAACAGAACCCTTTCCTTGCAGTCGAGTAAAAACTGCGATAGTACTGCAGTTGCCCATTCCAAAGCTTAGATCTTTGGATAAGAACGTCCAAGAAACTCCATGAACACCCTTTTAAATAAGATTTTTATTACAAAACCTTGGTTACGTAATTCATCTTGAGATGGTAGAATATGACAAGTCCTATGAAATTGCGAGCCTATTACCATCAATTGGGCACGAAAATTCTGACTCAGTGGCTGCTACTGAGAATTTTCCGTTAAAAGAACTTAATAGCAGCTTGCCCAACCCGGGAGTCGAACCCATGACCTCATGCTCAGCAGACCCGCTTGTGAGTACTAGATAATAATAATAATAAATTTGTTTTATTTTTCTTCCACAAATAAAATAAAGACAAACAGTACTTAAAAACTAACATATTTATACAGAAAATTTTATTTGTGGGAGACTGGTGCCTAAACTAAACCGAAGCCTGTATTTTAGGACACCAGGTTCCCACTAAGATATTATTCGAAAATACAACAAAAGTGTTGCTAAAGATTGCAATATTATATAATATTGATCAGAAATTACTAAAACTACACAGAAATTATTTATGGTAAAGAACAAGACCAAAACGAGTGTGCGATAATGTGACAGTATGTGAGTTGTGTTGTATGAGTGTATTTCTGAAAGAGTGTACCTACTATGTGTGTTGTGTGGTGATTGTGTGTTGTGTGATGTATGTGTTTAAAATACTACAAAAACGTGATATTAATTTAAATTTATTTAAAACTACTGCTTTATTTCCAGGAGATAAATAAACTAACTGCTCAGTAGCAATTTAATAAACTAACTAAAACTGCTCTCAGACTGATAAACAAGTACTTCGAAGCAGTCTTAACCGAGCTTGGAACAAAAAGCTATTCTGTTTCTGACATCCGAAGCAGTTTGTTCAGGAACTCTTACCAATTCACAACTATTAAAGTATAGATAGATAGATAGTATAGATAGAACGCTGTAAGAGTTACATCTTTGTAGATGAAACTATTGTAACGTGCTAGTTACGAGTTAACAACAAGGGCTTTCTGTCGTCCCTTCTCTTCTTATAACATCTTTTTATAACAAATCTGCGCAGAATTTAGAGGAAAATTACTAATCCATTGTTTCATTGTTTTAGACTGAATTTCGCGAGCTACCTTGTATTATTTTTATTAAGTATTTATTGCAACAAACGTTACATGAGTAGGTAACATACAAATCGTCTGCCAAACTGCAGAACAGTTTATCGGCAGATCAGATTCATTCCTTAATATGTTTAAGGTGTATCTGCTGAGTCGGGTAAAAACTACTTGACCGATTAAAAAAAAAAACATATTTCAAAACTTTCACTATCCCCGGGTAACATAGGCTACTTTTTATCCCTGTATTCCCACGGTAACGGGCACTACGACGCACGCGGTTGACACCGCGTGACGTCCGCTAGTCTTATATAAAAAAAGATATAGGTGTACAGGAATAGCCAGCTGTCATAAACATCCAACCTTTTGATTACCTGAAACAGTTTTCCAATGCCAGGAGCATTTAGGTTGAATTAACGTTAAATCATGTTCACCCATCGTTATTATCCACCTGGGGGTATAAAATGGTCACAGACGCAGTTACTATTATGATCTGCAAAAGAGGCCATTTTAGACCCCCTGACTGACCTAGATTCCTAGGAACTATTGCAGTTTTAGTAAATTACTGAGCTGACATTTCAGCAAATTCCTATTTGCCGAAACGACATTTTGCAACGACATTTGGTAAGACAAGAGCCGTCGAAAAAGGTCCCTATAAACTTTCATCATCTTCCTGACCTTGTCCTATTCTATTGGGGACGGCGCAACTGGTTTTACTCTCCTTTTGGGTTTCGCCGCAGTCGGGTAAAAAATAGACTGAGTTTTCCCTAAATATAATATACTAACAAACGAATTTACAATAAAGGTATAATATAGATTTTCGAGAAGATTCCAATTTCCAATACCTCCTACCTACTTCTGTTCTCCTGGACTCCTGGTAGTTTGTGGGACTTTACTACCTATTCTTTTTTTTAAAATCTAATAGAACCTGTACAAATATTTTGTTGCTGACTGTCCTAAAAATATGTCAGGGTATCCGATAAGATTATAATCTTTTACGGGGGATCAGACCGGAATAGAAAATAATTTATAATAAAACGGATCCCCTTGGGTATCAGTTTTTGGGGATCCGAACGGAATAACTCGTTTCCATTCTCACCTGTCAGACATTACGGTATCGTATCATCTACTCCTTTCTCTTTCATATCATTCCTGTACAGTCAAAAATGAGCCTGCTGAACATCAAAGACGGGACAGGTTCCTTTTGAACAAATGTTTAGCTGCCGGTACCCAACAAGTGGCGAGTTACAGATTACAGTACCTAGATAATTAAATGTGACATGGTTTAACGGTATCACGGTACCATATTTAGTTTTTTTGGGTGTTGGGAAATCATCAAATGACTCCTCCCGCTCTGGGCAGAGCGGTCAGGGCAGAGTGTCAGACTTCTACTGACTAAAAACCACCCATGTTCTTTCTTAGCCCTTTGTGCCGAGGCCGCGGTATCTCTTGCGAACAACTCGCAGCCCCGACGGGGTGTTACTGTACCCTTGAACTGACAAACTTAACGGTTAATCTTGTTGTGATTTTCGAGCAGGTAATTTATTTCACGCTAGAACGTTGATAGTTGCTATACGTGACCTTGTGAAGGAAATGCAATTTCTATATGTAGGTGCCAGTTAAGATATCAATAGCGGTCATTGACCCAACAATTTTTTTAAAGTTCTTAACTTTGAATGTCCAAAATCGGTCTTGGTCTTGCAGTCTTGGTCTTGTTCTTGCATTTTCGCAAGACCAAGACCAAGACCGACTTATTGTAGCAAGACCAAGACTAACCCCTGCAAGATTTGAGCAAGAACAAGACTAACGCCCGAATACTCGAACGTCACTCAATTTTAAGTAGCCCTCAAAACTCGTGCTATCTCTGTCACTCTGCGTTAAAGTAACAAAGACAACACGAGATTTAAGTGCAACTTAAAATTGAGTGACGTTCGAGTATTCGGGCGTTAGCCTGCAAGACTCTTGCGTCTTGCAGTTTAGTCAAACTGAGATTTGGGCGTTATTATTTTCTTTTTGTTTTGGTTAATTGGTACCTACTACTGTATGGATCAGGGACTGAATTACCCAAAAATTACGGTACCTTTAAATTTCGGTATGACGTCATACCGTTAAATAAGGGTTACCGAAATATTGCGATACCGTTATTTTTTCCGGTAGTGAAATTCTGAGTATGGAAATGCATACCGGTATATTTCGGTAGAAGTACCGTAACCGTTATAAATATATCGGTAGCGGTACCTAAACCTTAATAAATAGGGGTTTGCTTTGACGCACCGCCTCGCCACTCTGTCTGTCGTTCACTTGCCGATTGTTGCACATTATTAGATTATAAACTACTTATGCAAGTTCTAACGTCTTCCACCGCACACACGCGCGCCGCGGCATGCATTTCGGTACCGAAATCGTGTAAGGGTTAAATAACGGTTTAGCCCAACCTTTATTTATAAAGGTACCGGTATAGCTCAACCTTTATTTTAAACCGGTACCGGTATATTTTTGAGGTATCTTAACCTTTAACCGTAACCGCTTTCAGTCCCTGGTATGGATACCTATTAATGTATTATATTATTGAATTAAGTAGGTATTTGGTTTCAATCCCGTTTTCTATAGACGTTCCCCTATTGTTTCATTTTTCATGTAAACAAACAATTAAGACGATACAGTGCTTTGAAAACTCGTGTGACGTCATATTCTAGAAAATAAATAACGTTTATACGAAAATGTAAACAACATTTTGACAATAGCAACTTTGTTGGCAACAAATGTTGTTTAGGGTTGTTGTGTACCCTGAAGGTGCCAACCACGTGCAAACGCACGGTGGTCCGTGCGCCTTTGTAAGGCAGTCATAATAATTGCTTATTTACTTAAAAGTTTGTTTTTTCCCGTTGGAAATGTTTTGAAAGTATACATAATAACCTATAGAATATATTTATATGGAATATTTATATGGAATCATAACGTCATGACGGCAACAGACCGTGTCGGCGGCGCGTTCGTGTTCCACGTGCGCCTCAAAGAGATGTCAGCAAGGAGGGCCCCCGCAAGGGCCGACGCGCGGTTTTTTGTACTAGATAACGTGGCCTCGGCGCGCAAGGGCAAAGAAGGAACATGGGTTCGATTTTAGTCAGTAGAAGTCTGACACTCCCCTTCGCTCTGCCCAAGAGCGGGGGGGGGGGGAGGGCATTTGGTGATTTTCCACCCACCAAAAAAAAAAAAAGGCATTTGTGATGAATACATATTAGGTAAAAATTAAAGTTGTGTGTTTACCTGTTTTTTTTTTAATTTATGCGACAATAAATAGTTTTTCTTTCTTTCTTTCTTTCTAAATAAAAAAAAAACAAATAAAAAAATAAAAACAACATAGTAAAATAAAATCTTATATTCTATGCTAGTGAGTACTACAACGGGGTATTTACCATATTTACTTTTTGTTTCGAGTTCCCGATATTTCGGCGCTGTTACAAGCATCATGATCTCGGATAAACTGACATATTGGGGGTGGATGTTTATGAGCAGTATTAAGAATACTACTTACATGTCAGTTTAAAAACTTATAGTTAAATAGAGATTTATTTCCAAGGCTTTGTGGACGTTATCAAATGAAATGAAATGAAATGAAATGAAATGAAATGAACTTTATTCGCTAGAATTGTAGTACAGTCTTGATGGTCAGGTTTTTTAAGAGTAGCTCACACAATTCGCTAAAACTAGCATGCAAAATTAAATAGATACTTAATACATTAAAAGTGAATTTATTAATTGGTAACAATTGGTATGTTGTAAAATTAAGAATGTCAATAGTGTTATGTCAATAGTAAAATGTCAATAATTAAAAAATTAAAATGTCAATAAGTTTGCATCAATTAAAATAGGAAAATGTCAACGTAAATCTTTTAGGTTAAGGTACTCATTCACAGAATAAAATGTCTTTTCGATAAGCCATCTGAATAATGCCGTTTTAAAGCGATTTGTTGGCAGTTCCCTATATGATTTTGGTAGTTTATTAAATAATCGTACAACCATTGGAAAGCAACTCCTGTGAAATAAGTGGCTTTTCATTGGAGGAATAATGAGTCTGTCAGGATATCTCGTTTTAAAAGTTACAGTATCTCCAAGACGCTGAAATAGTTCGGGGTGTGTTTTAACAAATTTACAACATTCAAAAATGTATATTCCAGGAACTGTTAATAAATTTAGTTCTTTAAACAAAGGTTTACATGAAGTCAAAGGTGGCACATCACAAAGAGCACGGATGCATTGTTTTTGAGCTATAAACACCCTATTTATTTCTGTAGAATTCCCCCATAGTACAATGCCATATCTAATGTTAGAAGCCACGTAACCATGATAAGCTAAGAGGGCTGTTTTGAGGTTAGCTATCTTACAAAGTCTCCATAAAGCATATGCGAATCGGTTAATTTTGTTTGTGACCTTTGCGCAGTGAGGCAAAGGATTTGAGTTTAGCAGAAGTCTTTTTATAATGTCTGTATTTGTGGAAACTGCTTTTCTTTAAAGAACTACATTTCTGTAAAAAGACATCTCGATTGCAAATAAACTTCACAACGTTCTATAAACTGCTGACATCTACTTTATCTGCATCCAGCATCATTTTCATTAAATGCCGTATCACTTGCCAGTTACAAGTACACGAGAAAAGTGCAGGTGGCACACGTACTAACAGCCTAGAAAACGTTAAGAACACTATAAAAATATTTTATTTTACGAAGAGTAAAATTATATTTTTAACATGAGACACTAAAGTGTGTCTAATGTAATTTATTCTCGTATCTAGAAGTTGTTATGAGATCAAGTGATTATCAAGAACATAACTCCAAAATTGCTAAGTTAATAAAATTTATAAGGGACAATGCACAAAAGAATTGATCAAGTCAAACCAGTAATCACAGTGAAAACGATATTATCCTCCTCCCTTTTAAACCCCTGAAATTCAATGTTTCACACCATAATTGCACCCTATGTGTATGTTTGCATTTCAGGGGTGGAATAGTGGCAGTTGGTACTAATTATTATCCAGATTTCATATCCGTTGGAACGTGACCATAGCCTCAGGCCGAGCCATGAATTCATATGTAAAATGTGATCTGGACTATAGCACTGTTAATTTATAGAACAGACACTATCGATTAGATTCAGTCGGAAGTATAAGCAGCTAAAATGTTTCTCGTAGTGTCTAATTTTATCCGTCTAAAAACTATCGGATGTCAGTTTTATTTCACGGATAAACTGATCTAAAATTGTATAATTTAACCCTTTATCTGTGTGAAATACTTAATAAGTCGTTTCGTTATGTAAGTAAATTAAAAGAAAAACCAGAACACTTGTATATATTCACAGATTACATCACACTGCAGAAACCCAGTTTTCCTAAAGTTGAGTGAGATACTCAAACGGTTATCGAACCGCGCTACCCTAGTTTCTCAAACAACGGTTATCATAATCTGCCTAGTCTTTTCCAATCATATTGGGGGTCAATGCTGAATACTAATATTTTACGCGAATAGACTGCCTATATGTCCTCCCCAAACCAGTAAAGCAACTGGATTGTAGAATTCCGATAGGCAGTCACTTAGTCCAAAATACTTTCAGCTACAGCCGGTGAAAGTGGAAGTGGACTCTCAAAATATTTGTTAAAACCTTAGGCCGATGAAATTAACTAATGGATACTATATCTGTGCACTGCCCATCAATGCTTTTTGTAGGTATATGCATTCTGAATAAACAAAGGGAAAGGATTGCAGTGTAGTAGCTGAGGAGTATAGCTTTTCACAGAATTTTCAACACACGGTACGAACTACACTTCATAAAAAAGAATTAAAATAATGATAAAATATATACAAGTAGCAAAAAGAGAAGAATTACAGGTCGTCAAAAAATTCGTCCACATTATTGTCAACAGGAAAAGTGCCCAGAAGGCTGGCAGCATTACCACGTTGGATGGCAATGCTGATTCTTTGGCCAAAGAATAGGCCAGCCCTCTGGTCACGTGAAGAGTCGACCAACCGCTTGGCAATTTCCTTAAAAATTAGGTGAGCACTCGGACCCCAAGGCCCCAGTGTTTCAACCCCAAACGGCTCAAACACATCAATTAAGTTGTTGTATTTGCGCCGCTTGAGGTTTTCAGCACCTGCAGCAGCCGCCCCAGCACAGCTCACCGTGCTAGGAAGATAGGATGGCGCAAGGGTGTCGACGCAATTTGCGTCCCACACCAAAGGCCTACACTTCCACGGCATTATGGTCATAAAAAGAATTGGTTTTCCCGTTCTTGCCAATACATTTTACGTTTTTAGGGTTACGTAGTCAACATGGAACCCTTATAGTTTCGCCCTGTCTGTCTATCTCTCAAAGACTTTTAGTACTAGAAAGCTATATAGTCCGGGTGCCACGGTACATTTCTTAATTTGATTACCATCATGCTAGTTTTTCGTGAGTAGCATTTTGATGAGACGCCCGACATTACTTCATTAAAAACTCTCGATTGTGATAGCTAGCAGAGGTATCAAAGATAAAATATTTCTGAGCGTAGGACCGGGATAACGTACCACAAACCACGCACAAGCCACGTAATTTGTAGGACAATATGACTGATAAATGATATTTAAACACAAACAAAGTAATAAAAAAAAACAGCTTTTTAGCAGTTACCACTGCTCCAACGAAGCAATAATTATTATTATTCCACACACCATGCAGTATTAATTTACATGGTGCATGGTTTACGCCACGTGAATTCTCCGTCATTGTTAGTGAATTCTCCGTAATAGTTACGGAATCAGGAGCCTACGGTAAGGCCGCACGGGCAAGCGGCTCGGGCGCATGCGTGCCGGCGAAGAACGCGGGAGGGCTCAGTCCGAATCTCACTCGTTCATACGTTTCGAGGACCCGCCGCGAGGAGACCTCAACGCAAACCGGTCCAACTCTGCTACCTATTACCCCCCCCCCCCCCCCCCCCCCTCCTCTAACCAGACTAAATATTCAGGTAAGTCAACCAACCCTTTAATAATTTTGATTTTTTTCTCAAATATTATTTTATCTTGACAAATGTCACCGACTTCAAAAGCAGATTTTTCTTCTGAAGTTTATTTTTCACTTTTTTTGTATTTTTGAAGTCGGTTGTTTTTTTTTTTTGTAAAAAAGTTTTTTTATTTTTTCATTTTTAGTTGTATTACACACGGCTACATATCAAGCTATACAAAACCAGTTAATCTTGGCCTCACTTTATTAGATCTTTTCGCACAATGAACGATCAGATTATACTGGTTTTGTATAGCTTGATGTGTAGCCGTGTGTACCTAATATCCTATACTTACAAATATTTACTATGCATTTAACATTCAACCAAGAAACCTAACCCTTAACCTTCAAGATTCCAGTTTTGAAACTTGTTGGTACCGGAAAATGTTTAAATTATGATGTTTTCGTCGAGAAAATAGCTGATTTTTTTTAAGGCCAAAATCAAAATGGAAAACGCTTTTCAAGTTCGGAAAACTATGACCTATGACCGAAAATTGTAAATACTTACTCGTACAAATCTAATGAATATTCTTTATTAATTATGTTTAGTAAGTACCTAATAATTTACTTTAAAAATACCGTTTAGTGTAAATAATTTCATCAGTAATTATTTACTAGTCACTTATGAGTAAAACGGAAACTTGTAATAGCGAGAAATTCATGTTTTCCGATACAAAATTTGGTCTATGATTTGAAACTGACGAAAATTTTGATGCAATATTACTACTAAGTTTTTTTTTAATGAAGTTATTCATGAATAACAATTGTTTAATTTCCGAAAAAGTTAAATACACATCGTTGATTGAGTGCTCGTAAGTGCGACGGCTGAGTACGAGGTCTTAGGTACGATTCCCGGGTCGGATAAAGTGTTGTTAGATTTTTTCATCAGGAATCTCTTAGTATCGTAGCTGGCAATAGGTTTGACCCCTTTACGCCCCTTTGTGCCTATTGAACTTGTTCTGTTTCCTGCTGATATGAAGGGAAGTGGAAATTATGTTTTTCTTCTCCTCCGCAAGTTTTCTTTTCTGATTAATTTCGTTGCGGGATCCAAGACAGTTAAATTGTTTCTTTGGGACTTTGCCGAACTTCATTGTCTCAGTGCTTTCTTGTTGGTCGCCACTGTTGTTCTGACTTTCAGGAGTTGCAGTGGTCTAAAAAAAGTGGTGGACTTGTCCCATAAAAAAAACAGGTCGCACCCCTGTTACATGGAACTTAAAACAAAACTGGGGTAATCTAGGTGTACTAGTAGATACACCTTTGCCTAACCCTTCGGGAATCACTATTTATCTGTACTATATAAAGTTAAAAATTTACCTATATTTCATGATTTCACTGTTTAATAATTTCGTCTTACTGTTTGAAATTCTGTTTAATAATTTCGTCCCACTTTAATACCGTGTGACTACGGCTTTATATAAACAAGATTTTCAAGATAGAACTAACTTGAAAATCTTGTTTCATACTTTTTCAGCGTCGTTTTTTTTGTCGTAGTCGGGTTTTAGTTTTTTACTTTTTTATTAAACAGTATAAATAAATCATCAGTAAAATCTAGGTATATGTAAATAAATAAACTTGAAGTGTTTGTAATTAAAAATAAACAACTTTTTACTGAATGTTTATGGAATTATTACTTTACATAAATATTTTTTTTTAATCGAATAAAATAACTTTATTACTGAAATTCCTCATTTTTTGAACTCATTAGTAACTAAAAGACAATCTTTTAACAAATTATCGATTAAAGAAGTCACTTTCTTAATCTCTGCTCCAAAGCCCGCTACCGCTTATGAGTTGAGCGGTTATTGAACCGCGTACGTCTTAGTATAAGCTGTCAGTAGGATAGTCGACCACACACAATGTGCCGATCGACCTGCTTCAGTAGAATGCACACACAGCTGGGTAGAAGAGAACGTAATAAGATTAAAAATACAATACGATTTTACCTACCTATCTTTGCTGCTTATTAAGCCCGTCTTGAAAACTGTTTGTAGTTTTCCTTACACTGTCGCCCACTGCAACATTTTAAGGAAGTTTGTCGTACTTTGATCGGCTATATTATCTTAGTTAATATTGGGCTCGGAAATTATTTCACCAACCAACTTTTAGTTGGTGGACTGGATTAAAGTTGTTCAACTTTGTCATCCAATGTGGAAATGTGGAAATTTATCCAAGGTCAAATTTTGCTTTGTGTAAGAGATATTTAATTTAATTTATTAGTTCACCAACAATAATTTACACAGGTTGTATGCTTAAAGTAACGGAGTTTTTTTTTGGTGGTTGGGACATCATCAAATGCCTCCTCCGCTCTGGGCAGCAGCCAGCAGAAGGGAGTGTCAGACTTCTACTGACCAAAAACCACCCATGTTCTTAGCCCTTTGTGTCCGGGGCCGCGGTATCTCTTTCAAACAACCCGCGGCCCAATAGCTCGTATCAATGAAACAAGTTTTGTATTGAGACAAAATGCACTTAAGTATCACGATACCAAGATTATAAATTATCTACTGGACTGGCACTGTACGCGGATTAGAATTATTCGAAGACAAATCATTACCTCGAACAGTCTAATGACACGATTTGTGCTAATCGTAATCTTGATACTAATAGCGTACCTGAGTACCACACCACTTAGTTAACCGATGCTTGAACTGCTGCTGGGTGATTCAATTTCCGACGCCGAGCCAATCTTTGCTCCAATCTTTGCTTAACCAACAGCTACCTCGAAGTGGAAATTATGTTTTTTCGTACTCCTCCGCTATTTTTTTCTGATTAATTTCGTTGCGGGATCCAAGACAGTTAAATCGCTTCTCTGGGACTTCGTCGAGCTTCTCGGCGCTTTTCTTGTGATCGCCACTGATGATTCTGGCTAACATAAGAGTTACAGTGGTTTGGGAATAGTGTGGCGGGCTTGCCCCATAAAAAAAACTACCTCGATACCCCATAACAGGATTTCAATTTTCTGCCGTCGATATGTGCAAATTTTAAGGACGCTGTTTTACTCCAAGCTTTCCAATATAATTTAGCGGCAGGTAACGGACGGCAGCTTTAATTAGGTTAAGTTCAGTCGATCGCGCCGTCAACTTGATGGCGAGTATTTTATTACCCGCAACAGAGATTTCGAACGAAGGAAAAATTAAAGGGGAAAGAAAACTGATTCCGAATTTTGACAATCTTAAAAGTTTGTTAAGATCAGACGTTTTTAGTTCACTATTCAGATAATACATATCTGATTTGGTTAACGAAACCGAAAAACCCTGTCCTAATAAATTGCTTTACCGTTTACAAAAAAGACTGCGTATCTACATCTATCTACATGCGGCTCATTGATTAAGGCTCCTTCCACAAAATCATCTCATTTTGATCAATTTTGATCGCTTGGTGTGGGAAATCTATGAAGAATTTGAAGCTTCCTTTTGGCTATTATAAGAGACGAGTTCTTTTTCAGGTGGATGGGTTTGAAGAATTTTCAAAATAATGTTTATATTAATGACAATCACCCGTATTCAAAAGCCCTTTTCCGCACAAATACCGATCGAGTTACGTTTGGCTTAGCCGAACATAACACTACAAACGATTTTAAACATTAAAAAAAATATAAATAACATCACCGTATGGTCTACTAGGGGACCAGTTTGCCACATTTTCGACTTCAATACAAAATATAGCAGAAAAAAAATGTTAAAACATCGCAATTTTTACAAAATGTCTCGACAAATAAGATTTTTTTTCTATACCTTAGAATCACGTTAAAGAAAATTTAAAAACTACGTATTAATTTTAAGGTAACCTTCTAATAGAATCGTATTTTTATTTTATCAATAAACTATAATTTCATTTCGTAAATTGAATCTAAAGTTAACTATATTATCGACCGCGCAAACTCTATCTCGCCAGTACGAATCGGCCACTGCCAGAGGACGGACGTATCGCTTTGTGTCACAAACGCTCCCGTGTTTTTCGTGCATATATTTTCGAGATTGTACACCGATTACCACAATTTGATACACTTATTAATTTTGATCAAACATGTTTATTTTGCTAGTTTGTAAAGATTGCTAAAATTTTTTTCATCTTCAGATCGAAGTCGAATTTCACGATCGTTTGTTGTTGTCGATTGTACTTCGATATATATTTTTAACCGACCTCCAAAAAAGAGGAGGTTCTCTATTCGTGTTTGTATGTCCGCGAATATCTCCGTCAATTGTGGACTGATTTTCAAAATTCTTTTTGTTTTGGAAAGGGTATACTCCCGAGGCGGTCCCATTGCACCAAGTCAGTTTCTGATGATGGGAACTCTGAGAAATTGAGGGCAACCCTCGAATATCATAGGCGCACATAACGTTTTCCATACATTTTCATAAGCTGTTCAAGTATTTGCGTCTGATAATCATAATTTCATGTGGCGGCGCTGCGCTGATGACGGAAGGTGCAACTCCTCAACGGTCAGGACTTGAAAGAAAATTCCTTCAAAATTATACGTACTTATGGATCGATAGTTGTATTCTTTCAGGCTATTAGGTTGAACTGATGATAGACGGTAAATCTCATTAACCGACTTAAAAAAAGGAGGTTCTCAATTCGTCTGCTAGAAAATTTTTAGTTCTTCCGTCATGGGTGTCGTTTTCAAGGTTTTCGGGGTCGCTGATTACGAAAATGAAGCCAAAATGAAAATCCATGATGGCGGCCAGGAAAATTTTTGGTTTTTCCGCCATGGGTGTCGTTTTCATGGTTATTGGGGTCGCTGATTACGAAAATGAGGTCAAAATGAAAATCCAAGATGGCAGGCAGGTTTTTTGGGTTTTCCGTCATGGGTGTCGTTTTGATGGTTTTTGGGGTCGCTGATTACGAAAATGAGGTCAAAATGAAAATCAAGATGGCGCCGACAAAAAATTTTGGTATTTCCGTCATGGGTGTCGTTTACATGGTTTTTGGGGTTGCTGATTACGAAAATGAAGCCAAAATGAAAATCCAAGATGGCGGCCAGAAAAATTTTTGGTTTTTCCGTCATGGGTGTCGTTTTCATGGTTTGTGGGGTCGCTGATTACGAAAATGAGTTCAAAATGAAAATCCAAGATGGCAGCCAGGAAAATTTTTAGGTTTTCCGTCATGGGTGTCGTTTTGATGGTTTTTGGGGTCGCTGATTACGAAAATGAGGTCAAAATGAAAATTCAAGATGGCGGCCAGGAAAATTTTTAGTTCTTCCGTCATGGGTGTCGTTTTCATGGTTTTCGGGGTCGCTGATTACGAAAATGAAGCCAAAATGAAAATCCAAGATGGCGGCCAGGAAAATTTTTGGTTTTTCTGTCATGGGTGTCGTTTTCATGGTTTTTGGTGTCGCTGATTACGAAAATGAAGCCAAAAGGAAAATCCAAGATGGCGGCCAGGAAAATTTTTGGGTTTGCCGTCATGGGTGTCGTTTTCATGGTTTTTGGTGTCGCTGATTACGAAAATGAGGCCAAAATGAAAATCAAGATGGCGCCGACAAAAATTTTGGTTATTCCGTCATGGGTGTCGTTTTCATGGTTTTCGGGGTCGCTGATTACGAAAATGAAGCCAAAAGGAAAATCCAAGATGGCGGCCAGGAAAATTTTTGGGTTTGCCGTCATGGGTGTCGTTTTCATGGTTTTTGGGGTCGCTAATTACGAAAATGAGTTCAAAATGAAAATCCAAGATGGCAGCCAGGTTTTTTTTTGGTTTTTCCGTCATGGGTGTCGTTTTCATGGTTTTTGGGGTCGCTGATTACGAAAATTTAGCCAAAATAAAAATCCAAGATGGCGCCGACGAAAATTTCAGATTTTTCCGTCATGGGTGTCGTTTTCATGGTTTTTGGGGTCGCTGATAACGAAAATGAGACCAATATGAAAATCCAAAATGGCGCCGATGAAAATTTTTGGTTTTTCCGTCATGGGTGTCGTTTTCATGGTTTTTGGGGTCGCTGATTACGAAAATGAGACCAAAATTAAAATCCAAGGTGGTGGCTAGGAAAATTTTAGGTTCGTCCGTCATGGGTGTCGTTTTCATGGTTTTTGGGTAAACTGAGTACACACTACACCCCTGATTTCGCATTGCATATTCGCCAATTGCAAAGTGCAAAGACTAAGGTAATTTTATTTAAAACAACTGCCCGAAATAATGACACTATGACAATACTACTAAATGATGGTAATATTGAACTCGTGAAAGAAACTAAATTCCTGGGAGTACACATAGATGACCCATTAAACTGGAAAAATAATTAGCCGCCATTGATGCATATCTATATCATCCACATGTTATGCTTTAAGAACCCTTATATAGAGACGAAATTGACATTGAACACTTAAAAATCGTAAACCACGCACTAATTGAATCCAAATTAAGATACAGTATACAATTCTGGGGAAACAGCTATAATTATAACTGTAAACGAGCTTTTGTCCTTCAGAAAAGAGCTATACGTACCATTGTCCGTATCTCACAAAGAGAGAGTTGTCGTCCGCATTTCTTAGACTTAAAATTCTTACAGTTCCCAGTCTCTACATTCTTGTACTTCTGATTAATTTAAAAAAGTACATACATGAATATGAGACGCATGAGGAAATACTAGTCAGGGAGAGTACACGTAGGAAAGATTTGAAAAATAAGATAAGTCCTCATTTTAACATTGTGAAACATAGTTCACAATATCAAACAGTGCAATTATTCAATAGGGTAGGGGTAGGGTTAGAATTAAAAAGCTTAATCTATACGTCTTCATTTAAATCAAAGCTTCAAGCATTCCTACTGGATAAATGTCTCTACTCCGTTGACGATATGTAATATTAAGGTATAATAATATAATACAATTATGATAATGCGCCAACTGATATAATTTGTCCTTTGTGTTTGTCAGTTTTTAATTTTAAAATGACTATTTGTATAAAGCTGACATGAATTTTACAACAATCTAATAATTTAATTATTTTGTATTTTTGATTATTTTTTGTTTCAATTATGATTTAAATTTGTATTTTATGTGTAGGTATTGTAATTTTTGTTGTTAATGTTTAATTATGACTTATGAATGTGTTTTATTATTATTTTTTTTTATTATTTTTATGATTTCAAATACAATGTGAATTGTTTGTGAATAAATTGAATTGAATTATCAGTTGAGTCAAATTCATTCCCAACAGAATGGAAAACATCTAAAGTTATCCCGGTTCATAAGAGTGGCCCAAAAAGCGATATAAAAAATTACAGACCCATAGCTGTTTTATCCATATTTGGAAAAGTGTTTCAAGCGGTACTTTTAAAAAAAGTATTTTCCAAACTGCAACGGTGGTTTGCGGAGGAACAGCACGGATTTCTTCCAAATCGTTCAACCACGTCTAATTTACTCAACGTTACGACATTCTTAGCCAAAAATATTGACGACAGAAAGCAGGTGGATGTCACTTATTTTGATTTTCAGAAGGCTTTTGACCGGGTTGACAATGATATACTTTTGAGTAAATTGGCTTTGGCTGGTTTCTCTGCGGCAACACTTAAATTCTTCGCAAATTACCTATACAATCGCAAACAATATGTTATTTTTGAAAATGCCAATTCGGAATGCTTGGAGGTTAGTACCTTGGCCTAGTACTAACCTAAGTCCCCTGTATTTTCTTATTGTTGTAAATGACCTGCCCAAGTGTGTAAAGCACTCCACAGTTTTAATGTATGCCGATGATGTCAAAGTTGCGCTTCCCATATCTAATCTTAGTGATACAGTCACACTTCAACAAGACATAGACAGCATCCACCATTGGAGCACTATAAACAACTTCAACTTGAATATTAGCAAATGTGCGATCATGACCTTTTCTAAAGTCACACAACCTATCCTCAATATTTACACATTAAACAATGAGCCCCTGAAACGAGTTAATGCCGTACGCGATATTGGTACTAATTTTGACCCACACCTCACATTTAACCAACATAGTAATATAATACAAATATGCAACAAGTCCCGCAAAAACTTAGGTTTTGTTTTACGACAAGTTAATTTTTAAGCTATTGCATAGCTTCTATCGCGGGCCTTGAGCGTGGAGAGCGAATTCAGAAATTCCCTAACGAAAATATTCAAGATTCAGTATTCAACCAGGTTGCTATGGTTACGGAAAAACACAAGGTTATCAACTGAGGTTGTCAAATTAAATAATTAATTATTTGCTGTTGTAAAAAAATATGCCATGCAATAGCTTTACCGCGGCAGTCTCCGAGTGCCACATTTAGTTTTTTTTTTTAATAATTGACTAGCCATAACCCTCATCTACAACTCCTTCGTACGCAGTTTACTCGAAACCAATAGTGTAATCTGGAACCCTCATGAAAAAATCTATAAACTAGTCATTGAGGTCCAGAAGTCTTTATTCGCTACCTCTAACTCAAATTATTTGGCTTTTACCCATATAATTTACCCTACGCCATTCGTGCTAGGTATGGTGACATACCAGAGCTTAGAAGTCAGGAGAAATCTTGCTCTAGTTAAATATGTCATCTGCTTAGTTCGTGGTTCCCATTTTAATTCCCTGCTGTTACAGTACATCTCTTTTAACATCCCACTACCTATCCGGCACTCTCTTCGCCCACGCCAACGTCCTCTTTTTTCGATTCCTCAAACAAGCACCGTAACTCTTAAGACTAGCCCACTATTTCTAGCCCTTACCCACATAAACATTTTAATGTATGACGAGTCATTAGATATTTTTGCAAGTACGGAACTAAGTCTCCTTAACACTGCTTCTCGATACCTGGAGTCCATTGCCACTCCCAGTACTATCTCCTCGGGTTTAACAATTTTTTTGGTAATTTTTATTTGATTTCAACTTTTGCCACTAGAATGTTTTGTTAATTTTTATTGTAATAATGTTTTTTTTTTCTTAGTTTTGTTATTATTATTTTTTATTTCTAAGTTTTTTGTTTTTTGTTCAACCTATAACTTGTATGTGTGGTGTCACTGTAAATATAAGTTGGTTATTAATAAATAAATAAATTATGTGCTTTAGCGTATGTTCCATCAGAACCAGTTATCAACGCTTTTGACGAACTGCTCGAATCTGTTTTATATTGTGCATTCTGGCCTCCTCCGACAAGGCATTGATTATTTTGAAGATAACTGGATCGGAAGGTTGGAAAGACGGGGCAGGCGAGCTCCTAGATTTTCTATTGATCTGTGGAATACTTTTGATGCAGTTCTTCAGGAAATTCCCCGAACGAACAACTCCGTTGAAGGCTTTCACAGGGGATTCTAGTCACTTCTATCGGCTCATCTCATCACCCATCTTTATGGAAGTTTTTGGATGAACTTCGTCGGCAGCAAAGCCTGACAGAACTGAAACTGGAGCAAATTTTGTCTCGTGGATCACACACAACTAGTCGGCCAAGATATAGGCAAACATCGGCAAGATTGAAAGATTTAGTTGAATCATTTGGGGAGAGACCACTCCCAGATAACTTACGGGCCAATGCTCATAATTTTGAATTTCAACAAATATGATTAAAAAAATACATAAAAAAAACGAAACACAAAATGATTAAACCTAAAAAGCATACAAATTTAAAATAAATAATTATATCTATCTAGTAAGCCAGCATTCCTTCAGGCGTTATCGACATTCTTGACCTCGAAAGCACAAAACCTAACAAAAAATCAAATGTTTTTTTTTCCTTCATCACGTATAATACTTCAAATCTGATTTGAACATTGTGTATAAAATCAATGAAAATAAACAACCAAAAAAAAAACGCTAGGTGTCGGTCCACCTCCACGTGGTGCCCGTTGGAAACGTGATAACGGCTAACGGACTATTTGAATGTCAATGCCTATAATTCCATTTTTTTCCTGTTCATGTTATTTTACATTTTGTCTAGTATAACTTATTAATATTTATTTCGATTTCATGTTAAACAAACCCATTTTATGTATTTCTAAATTTTGACCCCCGAAAACCATGAAAACGACACCCATGACGAAAAAACCTAAAATTTTGCTAGCCGCCATCTTGGATTTTAATTTTGGTCTCATTTTCGTAATTAGCGACCATAAAAACCATGAAAACGACACCCATGACGGAAAAACCAAAAATTTTCGTTGGCGCCATCTTGATTTTCATTTTGACCTCATATTCGTAATCAGCGACCCCAAAAACCATCAAAACGACACCCATGACGGAAAAACCAAAAAAAATCCAGGCTGCCATCTTGGATTTTCATTTTGACCTCATTTTCGTAATCAGCGACCCCAAAAACCATGAAAACGACACCCATGACGGAAAAAATTAAAAAATTTCTGACCGCCACCTTGGATTTTCATTTTGACCTCATTTTCGTAATCAGCGACCCCTATAGCCATGAAAACGACACCCATGACGGAAAACCCAAAAATTTTCGTTGGCGCCATCTTGATTTTCATTTTGACTTCATTTTCGTAATCAGCGACCCCAAAAACCATGAAAACGACACCCATGACGGAAAAACCTAAAATTTTCCTAGCCGACGAATTGAGAACCTCCTTTTTTATTAAGTCGGTTAATGAGATTTACCGTCTATAATCAGTTCAACCTAATAGCCTGAAAGAATACAACTATCGATCCATAAGTACGTATAATTTTGAAGGAATTTTCTTTCAAGTCCTGACCGTTGAGGAGTTGCACCTTCCGTCATCAGCGCAGCGCCGCCACATGAAATTATGATTATCAGACGCAAATACTTGAACAGCTTCTGAAAATGTATGGAAAACGTTATGTGCACCTATGATATTCGAGGGTTGCCCTCAATTTCTCAGAGTTCCCATCATCAGTAACTGACTTGGTGACAATGGGACCACCTTGGGAGTATACCTTTTCAAACAAAAAAATAATTTTGAAAATCGGTCCACATTGTCGGAGATATGCGCGGACCACATAAAAAAAACATACGAATAGAGAACCTACTTCCTTTTTAGGAGTCGGTTAAAAAGAGACGGAAACATTATTTATTTTTGACGTGTTGTAGTGCTTTTGCAACCAATTTACAACAAAATTTAAATCTGTGATTAAAATAGATATCATAATTTTTGATTTATTAAATGAATATTATTTCATCTAACACCAAATTGAACCATTTTTTATGTTGATTGATATACTGTACCTATACACAACACACATTCCAGACTATTTTTCAAAGTGTACTTACTTACTATAAAATTATGTCACTTAAAATAATAATCGTCTAAATGATCAAATTTTTCAACCGTAGTTCAACGCTCGAAATGCCCGTGTGTGCGTTCGTCGGTGTTATCGCTGCACACAAACATAGCATCGCACCGAAATTGCCTAAAGTTCCGCAAGTCTTGTCTGTACAAGGCCTCTTAATCCGTCTACTCTAAACGTACCAGTCGCACGACAGTTTGAGTAAACAAACTTTTCTGACGTTTTGCATATCTGTCATATTGCGAACCTGTCATTTTGCGTTTCTGTCATTTTGCGTTTCTGACCATTTGAGAAAAAAATCTCACACCTGACGATTTGCTAATCTGGCATTTTGCGTTTCTGACATTCTGCGCCTAAACCGGTAGGGTGACCGCGTCTATTAAAAATCTAAGGTTAAAGGTCACAAAAATCGTTTTTTTGCAAATATCTCGTTTTGTATGGGTTTCTCGCTATTTGTATGTATGATTAATATTGTAGAGAATTAAATTCTCTACAACTTTTCTATTTATTTAACATTTTTTTTTTATATCTTGAACTGTTTTCGAGATAGAGGGCGTAGAGCGCGCGGTCAGAGAATTATCAGAATCTGTGGTCAACTGGTAGTCCGATCAAAAACTCGTAATATTAAGGTTATAATTTATTGCTAAACATATAATTATCATTTTCTATCATCAGCTTTAGTAAAAAAAAAAAATTAAGAACATCTTATTTATAATATGTAAATGTTTAAATACCGGGAGTTTTGGGTAATACTCCCGGTACATGTCGTTCGGCTGATGGCAGTTCGGCTTTCTTTTACAAAAAAACCACTTTTGTAGGAGTTATTATGATAAGTGTAGACAATAAAAAAACTTTGATTTTGATGCAGCATGCTACGGTATTCCATATTATATCCATGAAAATTGTTTGATTAGCCGCATTAAACCTGTATCAATCGATAGCTAATGTTTTATAAGTGCCGCTATTGTGAAATTAAAATAAATGGTCGGAATTTAAGTCGGCGAAGCTTCATACAATAATCTTTCAACCCCTGCCATTGATTAAAATAATAAGTGGGTTTCATGAAATTATGAGTATACGTGAAGTTCTTACAGCTTGAAAATTACAGAGGTGGTTGTATTGTAATACAACCTTTAAGCCATTTTATCGGATACCTAAGTATTAGAAATCGCAGAAAATCGAATAGAAATCGGCATCTCCTTGCAGGGACTTAGGCCACGTTGACGTGTCTATTGACGTTCGAGCTGGAGTTTGAGATGTGGATTTCAAACCATGTGATTGGTGAATCGCGACACAGCTCGTCTCTGCACTGCTCCGCTCCGCCTCAGTGGAAGCGGGCCCGATTTCACCAAAGCGGAGAGGAGCGGAGATGCGCGTGGAATTCGGCCAAACACATTAGTTAAAAACATCTGGTCTTTCGGCTTTAATGTGATTGGTCGACTTTGCCACATCTCTTCTCCGCTCTGCTCGTCTCCGTTTTGGTGGAAACCAAGCCTGATTCAGCCATGGTTGAACTTAAACAAAGTTCTCCGATCCGACCGTTTGCTGGCCATGAGTTGCTGACCAATTAGCTATTTCTGCTGACAGATTATATTTTTCTGCTGTCAAAATACGAATATTATGCTAACCAGTCAAATAACAGCCTATAATTATATTTGAGTAAGTATAGAATTCATTATTGTTGTTGTTGAATCCGTATAAAACGTTAATTGAAATTCACTACAAAGGAAGAAAATTGCCTTTGAATTTTCAAATGCATACTTTTTATTGCTCGTAGTACAGTAGATCTTGCATTTTGTGAAAATGTTAGTTTAGGTCTCATGCACAGGTCAACGATCGGACTAGCAATCGTCTAAGCTATTTCCGTAGTACACAGAATAGGAAATGTATAATTTTAAAAATTCTGTCTGTAAATTGTGTCAGTTCTTTGTGTGCATACTGCATAGTTAATTATTGTCGCGCTGTAGTTCTCACCGTGTTGGTTACAGGTCTAGTGCGACTTAAGTCATGAATCTATTCAGCCACTTTTGATCGACACGCACCAATTACCTATGCATGGTTTTGTATACAAAAGGATTTATAGAGTAGGATTAAAATTGAAATTTTGGACATCGGAATGCATTTTATAATTAATACCTAGTTACCGAAATTGACTGTGTTAATCAGTCGAGCATGATGCTATTTTAAATTGAGTAAATTGTGACTAAATAATAACAGCCGCCCGTGTCAAATACAGTGAAACCTGGGGGTCTAAAACGGCCACTTTGGCAGATCATAATATGAATTGCGTTAAAAATCGTAAAATGGATCTTTCATAATATAGTAACTGCTTCATATTATGATCTGCTAAAGTGGCCGTTTTAGATGCCCTGGTTAAGTGAGACCTCAAGGGACCGGAAAATTTGTCTCACTTATCTTACCAGTGTCCACCACTTACCCAGTGTCTCAGATATCCAAATCTGTCTCATGGGACCTCAGCATGAGTTCCAGTTATAGAGGTTTCTCACTTATCCAGGTCCCAGTTAACCAAGTTTCACTGTATAAGGTTATTCACGCTTGCCTAGGTTGGTCAATGCATGGGTGATTTCATTTGATTTGATTTGACCATTAAATATCGAGTTTCCTTTCTGCCTCGGAAAGCATTTTAGGCCGTTGGTCCCGGCTGTCATTTGTAGATATTTTGGACTGGCCTGTTGGTCTAGTGGTTAGTGACCCTAACTGCTATGCCGGAGGTCGTGGGTTCGATTCCCACCCAGGACAAATGTTTGTGTGATGAGCACGATCATTTGTTCTGTGTCTGGGTGTAATTTATCTATAATATGTATGTATTTAGAAATATATAAGTATGTTTATCAGTTGTCTAGTACCCATAACACAAGCTCTGCTTAGCTTGGGACTAGATGGCGTTGTGTGATAGTTGTGGAATATTATTATATTATTATTTGACAGTCGTTAGTCAATAACCAGTCTGAGGCCCGTAATCCACCAAAGCGGAGAGGAGCGGAGACGAGAGGAGATGTGCGGAAATCGGCCAATCACATTAGTTAAAACTTACATCTGGTCTTTCGCCTTTCCTGTGATTGGTCGAATTTGGCACATCTCCTCTCCGCTCTGCTCGTCTCCGCTTTGGTGGATTACGGGCCTTACTAAGGGATATCGTATTACCCAGTATTGGGTTGTGGAGATCAAATGGGCACTCGCTCTATGTAAAATATTGGTATTTAGCTGCATCCGGTTAAACTGGAAGCCGACCCCAACATAGTTGGGAATAGACTATTCATAAAACATTCGTAAAACGGTTTTTGATTTCGTCGGTTAATTAAGCTTTTTTTATTTTTATTTATTTATATAAAACACATACCACTACCAGCACTGGCTCACCTAATACAATAGGGTAGTTATACTTAAAAGTTATAATAGCTACAGAAATTAGACTTATAATTATATTTTAAGAAAAAAAACTAATTTTACAAAATGCAGCCCGTGTGTATCTGTGTATCCCATCTCCCTCAGAGACCAATTGAGGCAGTCCATTTGTATGGAAGGGGCCCGCAAGGGGCGACGGAAAGTGTCTGGGAGTATTTGCGACTTATTTTTAAGGATAATTCCTAAAATATACGTAAAAAACAGCTTGGAGAAAATACTTCACGTATTTTCTCCAAGCTGTTTTTTACGTATATTTTCTACTCCCAGACACTTTCCGTCGGCCGTATTGCTTAACAGACGCTCTAAATAATACTAAACTCCTTATGATTTAATACTTAAAGCTAATTGATCGGGACATTGCCATGCTATATTGGTCAGGCGCTCCAAAATCCAAGCTTAAAAGCGTCTGACAAAAGCTCTGGTCCATCAAAAGTGTCTGACACTTATGATATTACTTTATAATAATATTCTACATGACATATATAAAAATCAGCCATGTGAATTTAAGTTAAATAATTCTTATTTTTAGTCACCTTTCTCACGGCAAGTTCCACAAAGCGCGTAGGTATTCAAGGCGCACGAGACGCTACTGAAAACTTCAGGTTTCATCCGTGTGAAAATAAGTTATGTCTGATTGCTCTGGGATCTTACTCTATAAGTACAGGATACGTTCTAGCATTAGTTTGTACTTGGCTTCATGTGGTGACCAGACGACAGCATTGCATTCCAAATGACTTTTCACCAGCGAGCGCCTCGTACAACGATCTCAGAGCACTGATGTTCGTGAACTGGTTTCCTAGCCGTAAGACCCACCCTAAATTGCGGTACCTATGCTTTTTTTCAAACATCCGCGGCATGCTTACGGTTTAAATCAGTTGTAAAATGCACGCCAAGTCCTTAACCTCTGAGACGTTGCAATCTGATTCCGTCCAAGCTATTTTGATAATCCCTTGGGTCCGCGGGCACGGGAAAATTATAACATCGAACATTTGTCCACATTGAAATCTGGGGGCACGGTAGTGCCCCCGCCGAGTCGAGCGCGAAGCAAACACTGCCGTACCATCCTTTACTGGAACCATTTCGCCGCATTTTCAGGCCCCTGTTTGAGAACCTCTGGATAAGACCAGAACGCTGAAATTTTCGTCATCCAGTAAGCTATACAATCACACTTAAAATAAAAAGTTTCAAGTCTGTAGGTAATTTAGTTCCGAAGTTAAGCGAAAGCAAAGTTTCGCATTTATGAAACTCACTCACTCACTCACTCATGATCATCAAAATAGAACTAGTACTTCCCATAAACTCAGGGAGCTGAAATTTGGTACAGAGTTAGGGGTCAATGGCTACATAAAGGGAAAACTATAAAAAGTAGGAAAATCGAAAAAAAAAAACTACAAAAAAAAATTGTTATAAATAAGAAAATCTAATAAAATAAATCAATATGCCCACGTTGCTACAAAAAGAAGTGAAATCCCAACAAAAACATTCTGTAAAAAACTAGCCAAGTCTCGATGGAGCTGCTTGTTTATCTCTAAAAAGTAATGAAATCTAGACAAAGTCGTGCCAAGTGTAAGGTTCCTTATTGCGATTTCTTTATTATTATAGTTAATGTTGTGTGACTTGGCCGTTGTTCGTTTCGTTTAGTTCGGTCATTTTTCTTCTTGGCGTCCAATTACCAATACCAGTGTGGGTTATTATCTCGCTTAACAATCATAGGTAGTTACAACAGCTGATATAACATTACGTATAAACTAAATTGACTTGTAGGTACCCACTAACGTATATAGAATGTTCAACGGCCAAGACACACAACAATAACTATAATAATAAAGAAATCGCAATAAGGAACCTTACACTTGGCACGACTTTGTCTAGATTTCATTACTTTTTAGAGATAAACAAGCAGCTCCATCGAGACTTGGCTAGTTTTTTACAGAATGTTTTTGTTGGGATATAACTTATTGTTACGGCTCCAGTCTTCTACGCTATTAATATCTTGCTGCTCTTTGTAATGATCAGTCTCCTGCTGTATGTTACGAACCAATTGCTATATGCCATAATATTACTTATGGACGATTTCTCATTTAATTATTTCGTATTGTCAAGTGTCAATACACTGCACGTAGATATTATAACGAGTACTTACACTTAGATATTTACCAATCATTATAATTGTTAAGGTTGGAATTGAACTCATTTGCTCGAAAGACAAGTTGCTGTGGTCAGCAACCAATGGACTCACCAGTCTTCGAGTTTAAAGAAGAGAGTTTTGAAATGTGTATACGTGAACAGGTAAGGCACACGACTTAACTGTGAACTCAGAAGCAGCAGCCATGTCTTTACTGAATGTTTTTTTGTTGGTAATATTAAGATGCTATTCGAGATCATGACCCGTCGTCGACGCTCAATGTCCGTCCCGTCAATGCCGGAGTCACGCCGTCTAGCAATGCCGCAGGCTCCAGTGACAAGGAGATCCAGCCTACCCGGACTGCTAATCTCCTTGTCTGTAAGTTAACATTACTTACTTATTAGTGTTGTGTAAAGCCTTGTATCCACAAGGCAACATTTGGCGCGGGACACGTTAAAATATACCGGGGACTTTTTCAACGTCACGCGCGCCAAATATTGCCTAGTGTATACAAGCCTTAGGCCCAGATTCAAAGACCACACTTTGACTTTACTTTGATGGAAAGATCTACTTTCACGCAAAAATATATTTCTTAGGCCCTGATTCACAGACCACACTTTGACTTTACTTTGATAGAAAGATCTACTTTCACGCAAAAATATATTTCTTAGTCCTGTCAAGCTGTTGTTTACTTTCCAAAAATCATACTTTACTTAGTAAAGTCAAAGTGTGGTCTGTGAATCTGGGCCTAAGTCTAGCGACAACATGAGCCGGTGTTCGACGAACTCGTTTCAAACTACCACACTAATTGGCAACATTCGAAATTAAGGGTAAACAAGCCAACGGCACGAACTAGTTGGTGGGCGGGGCTAAAATGCATGCTATTTCATCCGACATCACGAGTGAAATGCATAGAGCGAAAGAGGCACAACTAAAACTAAAAACGGGCGCGCGATTGTTTCTATGCAGACCTTTGGTAGTATGGATACCATGAAAAATTAATTGAATGTATCTGTCCAAAATAAAATTATTTGAATTCTTTAATAACTAATCTATGTCTGTATGGTTTCACTTTTTTTTTATTTTCGTACTATATACGTAACTTATTTACGCCCAAAGATTGTTAAAATTAGTGCTAAAATTTGAAAGTTTCGACGCTCATAACTTCCAAACCAATATTTTTTTTCCAATTCTGCTTCCATAGAGACCTAGATAATGAAAAGACCTGTTGATACAAATTTTAATTTTGATTCTACACCGTCAACCAGAAGAGTAATCACCATACTACGTTTGTATGGAAGAATGACTGGCTTGTGCAACCATAAAGCATCGCGAAGGGATGGAAGGGAAGGAGGTTACGGTTCAAAATTGGTTAGTCAATATGGGTATCTTGTTAATATGATTTTTTTTTCAGTGTTTAATATAAACATAATTATTTCATTGTCATTTGTCATTGCATATAATATCATTATATTTGTAAGTTAATAATTACAAATTGGGTTCTTGGGCGATTTCCGTGGTTCGACAAACAAACGAGTGCAGTCAGCCGATCGAGTTGCCTTCTATAACTGGGCTGCTGTTTACACTGTGGCCGCTGTAGATTTTTGTGTTTCAGACTTCGATCAAAATATGTTTCAGACGTTTTTATTTTTTGTGGTTTTTTTACGTTCCTATAATTGATGTTTTTCGTTTTCTTTGGTTTTAATTTATGCTTATTTATGCTTCGTACGTTAAGATGTTGTTATTTATGTATGTTGTGTTACTAGATTAAATGTTTAAATATGCTTGGCAAAATTGTCTGCGCCCTGTCTGCGCCTCTGTGTTCAATGTTTACCATGTTGAGCTTTCCTGTGAACCCAAGCTCTGATGTAATACATGTTTTAGTTTAAGAGTACATGAAGTTATATGTTCAAAATACATACCTACATACTTTAAATATTAGCTATATTTGGCCCTATAGCTTTAGCATCGGTGGCTAGCAGAGTATTCTTAGCCTAAATTAGGCAATGCAAGATACGAGAAAACTCGAGATCTGGCATTCTAAGTTGAGAATGACCATAGAACTTGTGGCTGTTGGCGCAGTGGCTGAGCGATTGGACCACTGCACTGCGTGTCGCGGGTTCGATCCCCGCATGGAAGTTCATGGAACAAATATTTGTATGGCCTACAGATAGTTGTTTCGAGTTTAGGTGTGTTTGTGTATGTCATTGTGAGTTTAAATGTTTGTAAACGCACCCACAATATAGGAGAAATTCCTAAGTGTGAGGCAAACTTAAAAAAAAAAAAAAACACTTTGCACAAAGACATTTACACTGTAGCATACCATTTTCTGAGCCGTTTAGTTTTTTCGCCGATGCTACGACTACTGAGGGCTAGAGTCATTTATCATCGATGCTAACCATCATTCTCTTTTCAGATCGCTTCGCTCGCGGACGGTCGGTCCTGGACCGAGAGTGACTACAAACCAGAAACGGTTGAACGGAATAACGACTACACAAGCGAATTTTATAGTTCAGCTGATAGTACATTCCACACCTCTGAAAGTGATAACAATATTTCGTACCAGTAAGTTTTTTTTTTTTAACTTGATGATTCCGGGCTGATATGATGAAGATGATGAAGAACAAAAGCATATCAATATTATTAGGATAGATTTAAAGATAAAAGCAAGTTAGTTGCGTGTATACCAACCACCTAACCTAACCTATCCATTGTTTTAAGAGAGCTTTCACATGAATTCACTTCACATTTTAAACTGATGTAAAGTATACTGAATACGTGGCCGTGGTTATTGCCCTGGGCTAGTGGCTGCAATACCGTATACTACCGTGTGAACCGGGGTTTGATCTCCATAGTTATTACATTTATCTACTACTAGTGACCCGCCCCGGCTTCGCACGGGTGCAAAAAAGGTATTAAAACCGTCCTCTTGAATCACTCTATCTATTAAAAAAAACCGCATCAAAATCCGTTGCGTAGAAGGGACATAGGGACAGAGAAAGCGACTTTGTTTTATACTATGTAGTGAAGAGCCTTTTAGTTGCTAGCACTCGTGCCCTCATTTTTCTTAGCCTATAATGTCCCACTGCGTGACAAAACCCATACCGCCTTATTACAAAACGTATTTAAACCTGCTTTAACTTAGACTTGGTTTATCTCGCAGGACGTCTCACTTCAATAATATTCAAAAGAAAGTGACAGCATGCGAGATAAACCAGGTCTAAGTTAAACCAGGTTTAACTACCTTTTGTAATAAGGCGGATAACGTTTCATTCGCGAAGGGCGGTTTTCTCCATCTAATTTGTCACATATAAATAAAAAATGCTCTCTTACAAATGATAAAATGTTAAATCGTGTTATCTTGTATTTTATTAACAGCAGTGAGTACGGAACTAACCGGTACACCGGCTTCGGCAACCAGAAGACTTCGCAGTCAACCCCCATGTCTCCGATGCACAGCGGCAATGAAACCTTTGACTCAACCATAGCTTCTTTAGCTACTGTAAGTACTTATTTATTTATCTTTTTTCCTTAACACTTTAAAAAAAAACACCTATTCGTGTCACCGTGTTATTCTACTTAACTTTTCAGAGGATTCTGATGCAGTTTACATCCATCGTTTAGCAAATATAAAACCAGTATTCATATAACATAACATCACGCCTGAAATCTCTGGAGGGCTAGACAAAGATGTACCTAATAGTACACCGACGTTTCGCCGATTATGTTTCAGTTCCGTGTACTTAATAGGGGGCAAGCCTATCGCCATCAACCAGACAGAAATCCACAATCCGTGGCAAAAATCATGTTATACATTAATAATTCTGTGATGGGTTCCCGACAACTGGTGATTAGCATGATGAAAAATAAGTTAACAATCACACTAGTTGTACCGCGTTTAAACCAAAGTATCAAACATAAATTCTACAGGGTGTGTCGAGTCTACGGTTTATAATATGTTTGAACTTATAACCAGTCGAAAACAACTTGAATACAGTCAATTTTATTGAACTTATTAATTTAATAGATACACCACAGACATGACATTGTTTTGAAAAGACATTTCTATCTACATTTCAACCAACTTCACACTCTTCACACAACTAAAATAAATTCGATACAAATTGACAAGAACCTGAACTGCACGCTCGAAGTGGTCATACTACACAAACATCCTTGTTTTGCTAAGTTTTCAGCGAGCGATGTTGACTTTCACTTGAATTTGAACGCTTCTCTCTTGCCGCTGGGCAAGACCTGTTTGAAAATGCGTCAAATCCCTTTAATATCAAATTAAATTATTGCACAACACATTACCTGCTGAAAACTGATAAAAGTTCTAGACTTACTTTGTCAATAGTCAAAGTTAAACGCTAAAAGCATTACTTTTTTCTACTTAATCAAGGGCAAGTTCGGACGGTCGCGCAAACGCTATAACGAAGAGAAAGAGCGCTTTATCCCGCGCAAGCCGAAATCATATGGCCTGTCGTTGAGGATCGTATGTATTCATTTCAATAAAATGATCGCAAACATTCGCATGGTTATTGCACGACCTTCTGGACTTACCTTCTATGCGACTTCTCATCATCAATCCATGCATTTCTAAGTATATCATGCCCTACATTAGAATAGACTACCGTTTTGTCTACTTCTGAAAATCTCGGTAACGTTTTCGACTGTCCGATCAATAGTCTATCATGACTGCAGTGTGCTCTCAGGGCTGAACCATGTCTATCAGCAATATCAGATGGAGCATGGAAAATATGCTATCAGTATTGATAGATGTGCTTTAACCCTTAAGCAGGCATTACTCGATTCATTTTCTTTCATATTGAGTCTGAGTACAAAAAAGAATCAAAACAGAAAAAATTATTCATTATAAATTAAATGAGCCTAGTTGGTTTGGTTCACACCAAACCAACTAGGCTCATTTAATTCCACCGTGCATCTTGCTCTCTCCTTTCGAATGATGATAAAAAAATGAAATTAGCACATGTACCTAAGTAAATAAATTGCGTTTTCAACGACTTAGTAGGTACTTACACAAGTTACGACGAAATCTACATGTTCGTCATTTTCTGACTAGGTATGTATGTTTACATCAGTTGTCGTTCATATCACGCTACATGATACCAAGTACTGTCCTCAACTCAAATACCACGTATTCCACGCATGCACTTAGTCTACTGTGCTCTTCCTTTTTTATTTACAATGACATTAGATTTACATTACACTACACGACTATGGTGCCTGCCTCACTGCCACCGATGAAGAAGCGACTAGCTATCGACTATATTCGCACTTAAGAGAATATATCGTGTGAGTGAAAGAGATAGTAACACTAGTAGTAAGTAAGTAACTGTACTGTTACACATGGCGTGAACTGCCAAACAAAATACTCGTTTGGATTGGGCAAGTGTGAACTGTGATCGATTCTCGCTTATCGCCAGCGGTGGGGCAGGCGCTTATCTCAGGACGAATTTCACCAATAAAACTGAAAGCGATCAGCACCTCTAAGGGCGTACGCTTCACTCGCCTCACCCCCGGACGATTCAAAAAGGCCCCACGAGTTCTAGCGTACACCTTACCGCGTCGTTCAAGGCGTCTCTTAATCTGATCGCGTTCAGTTTCCGTGGCGAAATTCGCTCTAAGGTTCCTAATGACGTAACAGGGCTGGTCGGTGTTCGCGTCGTCGGTGACCAAGGCTGCTCGCACCGCCACTGAGAGCGCTGTCCGCTACGGCGGGATAGCTACCCAGAAGGTATCTGAGATGGCTTCCACTGTGACCGAGAAGGTAAGAGTATACACTTATTAGTTCCTCTACACAACAAGCATATTACAACATAAGACAAATGAAACACACAGAATATAAGATAATTGAAATACAGACAATAAATACACTCGTTGATACTGTGGAACTCTTGTAGAGGCCAGGAGACCAAGTCATATTTTATTATTTAAAAACATAATTTCCGAGACATCGAAAAATCTTGAAATTACTTTAATCAATTTCCGCCGGTCCCCATAAGCGGGGACACGGGCTTGGGCGGTAGGCACAGCGGTAAATATACGCTTTCAACAAGAGGCAACAACTTTAATGTGTTTGGGAAATAAAAGCAATTGTTTCTCAGTACCTACTCCAACTTTTTCGGCGACTTTGGGAGGCTTCGGTGTTCACGTGTTCGTTCACGCCAACAATATTTTTTTAGTAATAAGAAAATATTTCTCAATGTTTGTTTTGTAAGTTGGGGCCGCGCAGTGGCCGGTGAAGGAAAATATGGTTAGAAAACGGGTGTTGCTAGAAGCAAGCATGCGATGACATGTGACACGTAGCATCCCACATGGTGCCTGCTGGATATAGGTTATATGCCAGTCTCTCTCACTGAGCGGTCTATGCCTTAGCTGTGGGAATGTATTTGGTCTATATAACCAAAAAGGTTAACCACCGGGAAAAACCAGCGGTCGGTCGGCGGCGAAGGGCTTCCTTTTATTATATTTAAAAACAGATTATTGAAAATGACTGACTGGTGGTTCTAGTGGACGCACTGTTGTGTCATTAGCAAATCATCTTGGGTTCGATACCCAAGATTTACCATCAGAAATCTTCAGTAGTAGCCCGGAGTCTAGTTTTGTCTCGCCCTCTATTACACTTCGTAACTATAAAGTGCTAATGTTGTTCATCTGCCTAACGCCTCGAAGATTGTAGGCGAGGTGTTATGTAATCTATATAAATAAAAAGAGAAGTCCTGACTGACTGACTGACTGACTGACTCATCAACGCCCAGCCCAAACCCTTGGACCTAGAAAGCTGAAATTTTGCACAGAGGTTTCCTTTATAATGTAGACAAGGAATAAGGAAGGATTTTTCGAAATTCAACCCCTAAGGGAGTTAAATAGGGGATGAAAGTTTGTATGGAAAGTCGTCATTTTCACGCGGGCGAAGCCGCTGGCAAAAGCTAGTGAATAATACGAGTGTATAATGTATCCATTAGTAACTAGTTTAAAACGCGGGTCAATAAATCCTACTAATATTATAAACGCGAAAGTTCGTAAGAATGTATGTATGGATGGATGGATGTTTGTTACTCATTGACGAAAAAACTAATGAACGGATTTGGATAAAAGGGGTTTGAACTTTTTTGTACGGGAGCTGGCATATCGACCCACCGCCATTTTGTATTTTTTTTTCGAAATCGCGGCCCACGATTAAAGTAGTATATATAGATAGAGGACATGTAGACGAACAAAAAATGTCCAGTAACACGGTACCCAAAGTGTCATGTTACCGAGATATTTGAAGATAAAGATCGACAAATGAGTTCAACGAAAATTATGAAATATTTAAAAAAATAGCCTTATTACGACAGCCTTAGACATTTTTTGTTCGTCTCTATGTCCTCTATCCATACATACCACATTCATCGTGGGCAACGATTTCGAAAAAAAAACAAAATGGCGGACAGGTTGATATGCCACATCGGTTCTATCCCCTTTGGAACACACATAGTTTATAACCTGGATTAACACATAAGATAGTTTTTTATCCCGATTTTATCTTCCCGTGGGATAATTTTCGAGTTGTAGCAGGGGAAGCCGCTAGCAACACCTAGTATTTATGATTTGTTCTCTGTTACAGGTGAACACCCGCGGGGGCTGGAGCACGCTGGGTGGCACCACCGATCAGCGGCGAGCGTCCAACGCTAGCGCGAACTTATACCAAGGATCTGGGTACGGCGCCATGAAGAACTCTACGTCTGAGCCATTTAGCCAATGGTACGTTTTCTAATATTCCAATATTTTACATCATGGGGCTCATAAACAAGTCCAAATGAGAGGTGTTTTAGTACACCCTCATTACATTCACAACCTTACTTTATATAAACCATGTTCTTGAGTATAATATTGGTAATTTTTACTAAGCACATACTAACATTGCCACGCTAAAGTTAATCAACATTATTCCTATCTATGTCGAGATTTCCCAATACCTTGAAGTAAGGGCTACTTAAATTAACCAAAATTAACCTTAATATCCCGAAGCCATATCTTAGTAGCCCGAATAATCTCCTGACTTAAGTGGCAATGGGCAGGGCACATTGCTCGCAGAACGGATGGCCGATGGAGCCAAAAAGTTCTGGAGTGGCGACCGCGAACTAGAATACGTTGCGTTGGAAGGCCTCCCACTAGGTGGACCGGTGACCTGGTGAAGGTTACAGGAATCCGTTGTATGCAAGACTCACAGGACCGGTCTATGTGGCGACACTTGGTCTACGTCCAGCAGTGGACATCTTTCGACTGAAATGATAATGATTATGATAAACCATAATATAATCCATCGAATCAAATAACCTTAAAACCGTTCATCAATTTCAGGACGGAGTCAGTGCCACAGGAGTCGGTGACAACTCGTAACGTGGATGGGCGGGATCTGTCCCGGGTCGGAGTGGCTCCCGGCCACAACGTGCGTAACGGAAACAACTCCGCCACCGGGCATAAACCTGGTAACAACGCCGGGAACAAAGCCGGTACCAACGCCGGGAACAAACCCGGTGACAACCCCGGTAACGCCGGGGCTGCGGCCGAAGAGGAGAATTGGGACTGGCTGAACCAGTAAACTGTCCAGGTGAGGATACCACAGCGAAGCTATGGGGAGACCATGTCTTTTTTTGGCAAATCGGGAGGGAGTGTCATACTTTTACTAAAAACCACCCATGTTCCTTCTTAGCCCTTTTGCCAAGGCCGCGGTATCTCTTTCGAACATCCCGCAGCCCCGACGGGGAGACCTTCTGCCTGCCGCCCATGGGCCTCTAACTTGGCTTTACAAACCACAGGTCAATTTCACCAAACCATCACAGTTTGCACTAAAAGTAAAAAATCGTTCCAAATTAGGGTTACTTCTCAGATCAAATAACAGGCAGATAGAGCGCGTAGAACAAGAGAGTGAAGATACCACAGCAAATACAAATTCAAATGCGAATACAATCTCGCGTCAGTACTAAGATACGTGTCGTACTGCTTAGACGTCACAAATGACTTATTATTTTATGTCAAATCATGCCGTCTTGTGTCTTTAAACATTGTAAAAGTTATTTCCAAAAACAAAGAAAAGAAGATGGAATACTTTCCACGGGTTACTATTGTTTATTTTATTGTTTTGTTATTTATTTTCCCTATAATATTTTCAACTCAAAAATATTGGCAGTTATTGGTCTGTGTTGCCAGTTGACATCGAAATAAGTCTCCTTGAATTAGGGGAATTTGCATTGTGAGTAAAACCTACACATAAATAATTATGTTACAGGAAACATTTCCAGAAAACGTTATAAAATATTGTTCTTGTCTGATATTACTTAATTAATAAAATCAATTTAGTGTTAGTAATTACAAAATAAAACTAAAATCATTTAATTCAAGTATCACTGACTCATAATAGAAATAATAATACATTCCTAAAGTTACATTACATACACAACATTCAATTCTACTCAATAATAATTTTATTTAGCACGGCGGGAACAAGCTAACTTAAACCCTATTATGCATTTAACTTTTATTCCACCTTTATTTATTTAATATTTATTTTTCTGTTCAATTAATACTACTTAAGCACCTCTAAGCAAAAGTGCATTAATTCAAACTTTAAACATTAGTACAATCATTGAAAAAATTGTGGGAGTTTTTATCAATACCTAGCAACTTTACACACGCACAGATGCACATGTCCCTACAATGCTGTCACGCACACATAAATATTAGGTAACTTCACATTGTTTTTTGCGCATGTTCTATCTGTCTGTTATTTGATCTGAGGGTTACTTAGTTATGTATAGTGCGCGCGGAACTAGTTGGCCGCGCCTTAGGCATGTTATTGTTTTTTATTTAAGTATTCTTTTCAATAAATTGAACAATTATTGTTCACGATATCTCGAGATTGGTCATCACTGTCTAATTACAGTCTCCTGTGCATTGCTAGCTGTAGGCAACACGCACCCTCACCCCTGTCGCCACCTAAGGCGCGGCCAACTAGTTCCGCGCGCACTATAGTACCACCCATTTCAAGGGACTGCCCCCCATGAGATCGTAGTAGTGGGAGTCTACTTCTCTCCGAGCCGAACTCTCGCCGAGTTCCAAAACTCCCTCAGGGAGTTAAGTGTCGTCATCGGAAGCTATTCCCTCCCCGTACTTGTACTCGGGGACTTGAACGCCAAGAGCTTGGCCTGGGGTTCCCGTTACACGGATGTGCGGGGTGGGATGGTCGAGTGCTGGACTCTGGAAACCGGCCTGGACATCCTGAACCGGGGTTCTGTGGCCACGTGTGTGCGGATGCGGGGCGAGTCGGTGGTGGACATTTCGTTCGCCAGCCCCGCTCTGTCACGACGCGTCGTCGACTGGTGCGTTATGGAGGGGGTGGATACCTATTCCGATCACCGGTATATCCGGTTTGAGGTCTCTGCCCAGTCCTCGAGCGCGCCGGTCCCACAGACCCCGAGTGGTCCGCGTTGGGCGCTGAAGCAGCTGGACCGGGAGCTCCTCCTGGAAGCCGCGATCGTGCAGGCCTGGGTGTCATCACCGGTCAGACCCGCCGACGTTAACACCGAGGCAGGTTGGTTCCAGGAGGCCATGACCGAGGTATGCAAAACGGCAATGCCCCGAGTCCGGCCAGGAAGCGCCCGGCGTCACGTGTACTAGTGCTCGCAAGAGCTGTCGCACCTGCGGCAGCAATATGTGGCGGCGCGGTGCCGGTACGCCAGGCATCGCAGGCTCCGTATTCGGCCTCCGAATGCGGAAGCCGTCGAGGCGGAGCTTTATGAAGGGTACAGAGCGGCGAAGAAAGCCTTCTCCGAGGCTCGTCGGCGGGCCAAAGATCAGGCCCGCGAGGAGACGCTGGAGACTCTCAAGACTCTCAACAGAGATCCGTGGGGGCGCCCTTATAAGATGGTGCGGAATCAACTCCGCACCCGGGCCCCCCCGGTGACGCAGAGTCTCCGGCCTGAGCTCGTGGAGGACGTGGTGAGCGCTCTGTTCCCTTCGCGTGGGGAGCATCGTCCCCCGCCAATGTCTCCGCCACCTGCGGTGCCGGAAGCGGACGGTTCAGGAAACCGATGACGACATTCCGGAGGTGACTGGGGTAGACCTGGCGAGAGTGGCGGTACGGAGGCTTAAGGCCTGACAAAGCCTTTGCCCTGCCAGCCTGGAGAGGCTCTTTAGCGCGTCCATGGAAAGAGGCCAGCTTCGTTGGAAGACGGGGAAGCTAGTCCTCATCCAGAAGCCGGGGCGCCCTGCGGACTCGCCGTCCGCATACCGGCCCATTGTGCTGCTCGACGAGGTGGGCAAGCTCTTTGAATGAGTAATTGAAAACCGCCTCGCCGAGCACCTTGAGGGTACAGATCTTACGGATCAGTATAAGTTCGGCTTCCGCAAGAGGCGCTCGACGGTGGACGCCATCATGCGCGTGAGAGCCCTCACGACGAGGGATGCGGTCTCTCGGGGCGGTGTGGTCTTGGCGGTGTCTCTCGACATCGCCAACGCCTTCAACACCATGCCCTGGAGCTGCATCAGGGAGGCGCTCCGGTATCACCGGGTGCCGGCCTACCTTCGTCGTGTAGTCGGGGACTGCTTGACAGACAGGACTGTCATCTACCCTGGTCAAAACGGAGAATGGAACCGGCGAAAGATGTCGTGCGGTGTTCCACAGGGTTCGGTTCTGGGGCCGCCCCTGTGGAACATCGGTTACGACTGGGTGCTGCGTGCCGACCTCCCTGACGGCGTCAGCGTCGTCTGCTACGCGGACGATACGCTGGTGCTGGCACGGGGGGAGTCGCACGAGACAGCGGCCGCGAATATGACAGCGGGGTTAAGATAGTCGTGGAGAGGATCCGGCAGCTGGGTCTCGAGGTGGCACTTCACAAGTCCGAGGCCATGTGCTTCTATGGGCGTGAAAAAGTGCCACCGTCGGGATCCCAGCTAACGGTGGGAGGGGTTTCCATCGGCGTCGAGTGTACTTTAAAGTACCTCGGACTCGTCCTCGACAGCCGGTGGAACTTTGTGGAGCACTTTGGCGGCGTTTGGCTCCCAGACTGGAGCGGGCCGCGGCTGCCTTTAGGTGGCTCTTGCCCAATCTGGGGGGGCCAAACGCCTCCTGCCGTAGGCTGTATGCGGGGATCGTGCGGTCCATGGCCCTTTACGGGGCCCCGGACGTGTGGGCACGTGCCGTGAGGAAGCGGGCCGTCCACTACCTGAACGCGCCCCAAAAGGTCATGGCCGTAAGGCTTGTCCGCGGGTACCGCACGATCTCCCGCGAGGCGGCGATTCTCCTTGCCGGATTGCCGCCGTGGGATCTGGAGGCGATGGTCCTCGCGCGCCTACATGAGTGGCGCGCGGAGGCGCTACACCGGGGGGTCACTCTGCTGCCGCGGCACATTGCTGCGCGGCGGACAGACCTCCGGTGCGATCTCATGGCGGCATGGAGACAGCGACTGTCGCAACCCAGCGCAGGGCACGCCACGATAGTGGCGGTAAGTCCCCTCTTTGAGGAGTGGCTGGAGAGGTGCCACGGCGCCCTCACCTTCCGTCTGACGCAGGTCCTCACCGGACACGGATGTTTCGGGAGGTACCTGCACCGAATCAGGCGGGAGGAAACGCCCGGATGCTTCCACTGCGAGGATCGACCGGAGGACACGGTGGTGCACACTGTGGAGGCGTGCCCTGCTTGGGCGGAGCCCCGCCGTGTTCTCGTAGCGGCGATCGGCGGCGGCGACCTCTCGCGCCCGGCCCTGGTGCAAGCCATGGTCCGGGGCGAGGAGGAATGGGACGCCGTCGCCTCCTTCTGCGAAGCAGTGATGCTAGCGAAGGAGGTGGCGGAATGATAGAGGGAGAGAACCTCTCGTCGTACCAGCCGCGGGAGACGCTCCGGGCGTCGGGGGCCACGTGATGGCTTCCGGCCACCGTAGACGCGGGCTCACTCGCGCGTACTCACCGTCCACAGTGTGGACGGTGAGTAATGGGCTAGCTCGCCGTCATGCCGGCAACAGACCGTGTCGGCGGAGCGTTCGTGTTCCACGCGCGCCACAAAGAGATGTCAGCAAAGAGGGGCCCGCAAGGGCCGACGCCCGTCGGGGCTGCGGATTATCTATCGGCACAAGGGCGAAGAAGGAAAATGGGTGGTTTTTAGTCAGTAGAAGAGCGGGGGGGTTATTTGACGATTTTCCACCCAACAAAAAATATGTTTTATCTGATGGTATATTATTGTTGAAATTGACAATTCCCCTTCATTTTATCACATATCATTTTATTATTATATCATTTTATTTTACTATCAAGAGTATTCGTTTATGTAGGTAGGGTATGTTGATATTCACTGAGAGATTCACCCGTGTTCTGTCGTTTTTGTCTTTGTTATGGCGTTCAGTGCAATAAGAGATTGTATGAAATGAGAAGTGTTCATGAGGGGTGCTCAAGCATCCCTCATGAAAGGAACACAACAACATACAACAGTAACATGGTTTGAACTTTTTTGTATGGAAGCTGGCATAACGACCCACTGCCATTTTGGCGGGCAGGTTGATATACCACATCGGTTCTATCCCCTTTCAATATAAAACGCGGAAATCTTTTACTTTGGTCGGGCGAATCTAAAAATCCAAATATTTAGTGCTCCCGAAAAAATCTACAATATTGAAGTACCGTGAATTAATCTTTGTAGTATGTAATAACACTTTATCTCTTTTACTCTCAGGGTTCGCAGTACACAACCTGAGCACAGAAGTTAGCAGATTACAGCCGTACATTTATCTAGTTGACAACGTTTGAACTGTAATACGTGTGTGTCGTGTCGCGTTTGCACTGCGAACGAACGCGCCATCTCCATTTGGATATTTGACTACTGTTAAAAATTCACGAAAATTTTATGTTATTTCAAAGAACTAACAAAAATAACACGATTTGTGAAAAAAGGAAAAAAGTAATAATATTAATACAAGAATGGAGTAGCTATGCTTTAGAAGTTTTTAGTAGGGACAATTTCTATCCTTGTCGCGCGAAACGGCTATTTGTACTACGTAACTATAGCGATATGAAACATGACGTCACATTTTTGTAGCGCTGTCTTTGACTAGCGAGTCATTTAAAATCAGTTACAACAAAGCCATTTTTTATCGATTTTATTACTTTTTCCACGTGTCGTATTATTTCTGTTAGTTCTTTGAAAAAACATAAAATTTTCGTGATTTTTTAAAAGTTGTCAAATTCCCACAGACAATTTCACCTATGTCATGCAAGCGTCAAGAGATCCAGTCCCTTCACAGTTGTTGCAACTTTCATCATCTGCCTATCTGACCTCGACAACCCAGCTACTGGTACGTGTATCGCTATACACGTAGCGTAACACTGGCTGTCAGGCTTTTGGACCAACTGCTTGTAACTGACACAGATGTATGTATATTCATATCATCACCCTATAATATTCCCAGAACAGGGGCTCGGGCCTCCTCGCTAGGAGAGGGATGGGCTGGGATATAATACACCACGCGGGCCTAGTGCGGGTTGGTATCTATATTATCTCAACCAAAACAAAAATTAGAGTGGGTTGGGGAGCGTTGATGCAAAGTGACATCTGTGAAAAGACTGTATCGATCGATCGAACCGAAATTAGCCGAACAAAATGCGACTATCGATGAATAGGGATCGATTAACATTCCAGCATAATAAGATGACGTACTGATTTTCTCACTATAGTATTTGATCAGTCGCATTTCGCCAAATTCTAGTTCTTGCCTGTAGCACACCTCTGCTGCGAAACAACAATTGCGAAACCGCTGCGTGAGGTTCGCTGTACAACGGGCGGAGATGTAGACGGCTCCTGAGCAAATGAGCGAAATCGTGTTAGAAAGAGACAACATCATAGTCAGTTTTGTACGTTAGAGCAGGGAATTTCGCTCCTGTTTCGCCGCCAAAGAACTTACAACTCACAGCGAAACTATTGCGGTTTCGCCCTTTGAGTTTCGCAGCGGAGGTGTGCTACAGGCATCTATGATGAAACGTTCGAACGTTGTCACAGTATACTATTAATTTGAGGCGAATCTCACCAACAAAAATAAACGCGAGTTGCAAATTAGACCTTGTTCAAAAGCTTTCAGAGTCTCGATTGCAATAATAACAAGGGTGCCTTTGACTCAGTTTAGCTGTGCCGCTTGGGTTTAGTTTTGTTAATAAAATTCGCCCTTAGTAACATTAACACCTCGATCTTCGAAATCCAAATCTTCGAAAAGTGCTGATTATCAGCCTAGTTTGAATAAATGAATTTTGATTTTGATTTTGATTTTGATTTTGATTTGATCAATTTAAAATTGCCCAATCTAAGGGAAATATGTACTGTTTTAGTTGTCGGGTATAATTCGGTATACACTAACGGTTTCGTTAACTTGAAGTGAATTGTAATAGTAAAACGTCAGTATATTCGGAAGTTATTTTTAATTGGGTAATCGTGGAAGTATTGTTTTTCTAATGGCTGCAGTTTTTGATGTGGATAAGACACAGCCTGAAAAAAGCAATATGTGCTGGTAAAGGCAATGCCTTCTCTGCTGTCCGTGGACACTGTCGATACAAATACATAACATGATGTCTGACAGACTTCATTATCATTCTCCTGTCCTTATCCCAATTTATTTGGGGTCAGCGCAACATGTCTTCTTCTTCCATACTTCCCTATTTCTTGTCATCTCAGCAGTCACCGCCTTTCTAGCCATATCATCCTTCACACAGTCCATCCATCGTTTCTTTGTCTGACAGACATAACAATTTAAAAAAAAAAACTCATATACCTGCTCCGTTCCGTCGTGGGTAAGAAGACAAAGAAGTCAAATGTGGAAGTTTCTTAAGAGGGAACACACAGTTCGATATACTTCAGTCCTTAGAAAAAAAATACAGCCACAATCAAAATTACTAATTGGAATATTTTTCATTTTATTTGAACTGACTGTTTACGATTTCAACATAGACAATTGTGCAAGAATATAATTGTGGTTTACCGCCAGTAAACTATAATCATCCAAGTTGCAACACAAACCCGTCAATGTAAACCAATTTAATTATTTTTAGTTAAACTAATTCTGTATGTATTATATGATATAGATTAAAAATCGATTTAGGAAATTGTATAAATATATATTACTTATTGTTATAATTCTGTCCATATTTGGTGCCACATTATTTTATAGTAGTTTGTTGAATTAAATATATTATTTGAATTTTATATTGCTGGGAAATGCGCAATTCCAATTCGTGCGTCTTTTCTGATGCTTTTCCACTCGTCCAATTAAGTGAGCGGGCTTAGTAATTATATAACAAAAACTCTGAATAACTCTTTGTAACTATAGCTACTGCCAGTTCATATGTCAATACCCACCTACTTTTATTAAAGTTCTTATGTATGAAATAGTCCTACCTATAGTGATCTTAAAAATTGTTTTCTAATGAAAAACGATTCATGGTTCATTTGTTTTGGTTCGTACGAAAAGATATTATGGATAGGGCAATGACAAGTATTGACATCATAAGGACGCATTCCCGATTGATAAGTCAAATCATTACTTTTTTAAACAAAAGTATGTTTATTAAATACAATGCTTTGTATTTTTAAAATGTTTTTGCTGCTTATTGTAGATAGATGTGCAAGGTACAATTCTTAACTATAAATATAATTTTAGATATGTCCAGTTTCTCAATAAATGTACCGAAGTAAAATTTTTTCACTTCGGTACATTTATTGAGAAACTGGACATATCTAAAATTATATTTATAGTTAAGAATTGTACCTTGCACATCTATCTACAATAAGCAGCAAAAACATTTTAAAAATACAAAGCATTGTATTTAATAAACATACTTTTGTTTAAAAAAGTAATGATTTGACTTATCAATCGGGAATGCGTCCTTAACTGGCAGCAACTATAGGTATCATTCTTTCTTCTTCTTTTCATAAATTGCGATGTTTATTTAGCCCTTTCGGACGAGCTTGCTCCCGTAGCTATACTGGCCTAAATATGCTAATGACTGGGCCTATATTTATGATAGATAGTAATTAGATTATAAGACGTATGGATTAAAAGGTTAGGGTCGCTGGTCCTCGTTAATTCCAGACGAAGTCTGGTCGATGGTGGAAATATAAAGTATCGTACGTGAGATGGAGTTTGCTGTAAGATTTTCAACTTACGGCTCTCGTGTCGAACGTTGCTAATCGGACGAAAAGCTCGTGACCCTTAAGGCATTCAAGTTTCCGCCGTCGCACTGTGATCAATTCCTAAAAGTTAGGGTCACATCATTATTTTTGGTCAATGCTGCAATGTGTTGAAATTTCGAAAAATATTTTTTTACAGACTTGTGGGTAAGCGTTGTACATTATTCTAAAACATCAACATTATGCAGACAGTAGTTAAATAGATATGTCCTTTCAAAGTTGTCTCGAATTGCTCAATTATAGTAACAAGACTGATTTATCGATGTTTGGCGCGTCTATTCAAGTTAAGTTAACTAAATATTCAGAGAACACTGAATTGAAAAAAATTGTGCCCATAAAAGAAGGTTTGTACTTTTTATTGGTATACAAAAAAACTAAAATGACAGATTCATATTATAAAAAAAATATACAAAATAATGTACTGATATTTGCTAACTTTTCTTAGTTTGAACCGTGTTACGTACACAAACCGGTAATCGCCGGTAAAAATATGCATATTTTTGTATAGCTAACAGTACCTGCTATGTAATGAAATCAGTGAAATAAAATAAATAAAAAATCAAATCGATGAATCAGTCTTGTTACAATAATTTAGCATTCGAGACAACTTTGAAATGACACATCTATTTAACTACTGTCTGCGTAATGTTCATGTTTCAGAATAATGTACTTACAACACTTACCCCCAAGTCTGAAAAACAATATTATTCGAAATATCGACACTTTGACCAAAAATAATTTAGTGACCCTAACTGTCAGGAATTGATCACTGTGCGTCGTGATATTAATGGAGGACTACGTACATTGAATGATATGCAACTGATTTTGTACTGAGACTCGGTCAGTACCGTAGTAACTAAAAGTATAAATAAAAAACGTGTAAACTCTTGCTTCTTTCATGTTTGTAAGATCTGCGACCGGTACGCGACACATATCAAATTCATACTTCAAAATGTCATCACAAATGTATTTAGTCTGTACTCTGCACTACTCGCTGTATCACAATTTTTAAAGATGGAACACTTCCATCAAAAAATATTTGTTAATCTGTGGTTCGTCGTACGTGTGCTCTCTGGATACCTGTCATGTGTATCGGTTACGTTTAAACGTTTACGTTTTAAAACAGACTTCTCAAACTACAAAAAAAAAATATTCCATTGTGTATTTTATAAGTTTTAGCAAATTTTTACAGTATCTTAGCTTTATAATTTTATATCACACATGTTGGTTCATATAATATGTATCATGTCTTTCAGCATATTCTTGTAATAGTTTTGTATAATTTATTGATGTTTAGTAAATAAAAATTGTAATCTCGGAAATTATTTTTTTATAAACATTTTATTTTGTATTTGTCTTGTATTTTTGTGTTGCCACCGACGTCGATAGATAATATATTTAAATATTTCAAATCTACCTATAAATTACCGTCCTCTTGTGATTCTTAAAATTAATTAACGAAATAAAAAACAATTTTATTTACTAGTTAGAAAAATTCTATCCAAAGTATTTATATTTTTTTATCAACCGTTTATCTATCGACTTCAATGGATCCTTGCCCGGTCGGACCCGGATCAAAATACAAACGGTAAATATTCGCTTTATACTTTAACGAAAATATCTAATAACCACCTATGGTAGCTGAACAAGGCTTAGAGTCCAAAATTTTATAATTATCTGGTAGGCACGGATTTTAAGTTTCGATTACAAATAGTTTTTATATAAATGTCTAACCCAATTTTAATTTATTATTTTCTACATTTAAGTTTAAATTTACATTTTATGTACAAATATTTTATATTTATAAGACACTGTATTTACTATTAGGTTCTTTGATTATATGTATGGCTCCAAAAAGAACGGAATTGTTTCTAAAAACAATAAAATTAGTTTAAAGATTATTTCTGTTTTATTCAAAAAAACTTTTTCTACCTACTACCTCCTTAATTTATACGTATTGTATACTGGGTGTAAGCGGACCCTTTACGAAGCCGTCAACCAAGCAATTCTGGAATAAAAGGCATTGTATGGGAAATCGTCACAATTGGTTGTGACTGAGTACGACTCTTGGGGTTACCCAAAAGTCGTAGGGGAGACTGGGTACACTTGATACCTCTGGGACACATCACGCTTGCTAGACTATTCAAAACTAGCAACCCTGTTTGTATATGCTACGGTATGACTTGTGAAACGCCGCGTTTCACAAGTCATACATACCAGATATTATATAGTCTAGCAAGCGTGGTTG